>CM042013.1:28296629-28961629 GCA_023525715.1 Cichorium intybus | reverse complement strand
TGGAAGTAAGGGTCGATCCGTGGAGTCGGTGGTTGAATATATGTGTCAGAATTAACCAAACTATAGTGTCACTCTACAGTTTGCGGCGTTCCATATATTTCACAAAATCCAATCCAAACGCATACCGAAAGCATAAACTAATGATTATCAAACTATAAAACTACTTTAAATCCAAACTAAACTAAGATGTTCTGACCCCGAGGTATACTCAGAAAATCAGAATCATCAATCAATCCAAACAAATAACCGAACAACTAAACGAGTAATAAAACTGAAATTAACAACGAGAATAACCAAAATCGAATGTTTGCATTAAACTAAACCAAACCAGAAGCCAAATGTTACTGACTTCAATCAAAATCCATTCCCGACACGTTCCAGCGAGTTCTACAATCCAGAACCGTTGGAAACGAGTGGGAAACAAAACCGAAAAACTATAAATTAAACTAAAAACTATGAAAATACCAATTGACAATCACTGAAATCAAAAATTCTGAGTCGAAGGGGCCTGAGTTCCACTCCAAGGTCGGGTCTTCCCTCCCGAAACACGAACTAGATGCCTCTATTTATAGTTGTGAAATTCGACTGGTCGCGGCGCGTATAGGTCAAAACCGCGGTGCGACCTTATCTCTAACCCCGATATTCGCTTTTTGAATGTCAAACTTCTCATCTGTTCATTGACTTTCCTCGACGCGCGTGCTCTTCAGTTCGCGGCGCGCGTGTCTTTTTGTCTGAAAGTGGACTTCATTCATAACTTCTTCATTTTGTACGTGTTTAACCTCTGTATTTAAGATATTTCACACACAAGCACTAGACATGAAAAGTGAGTAATATAACAGTTTACGAGATATAATTCACTTAGAATAGGGCCCAACGACGACTAAAATACTTGATATTACTAGGCGTCGTCAGTTTCCGAAATCCCTATGAAAACGCTCTGTACCACACCGTAAATTGGTCTGATGCAGGAAAATTTTTGATTGTCAGCTCCTTCAAAATGTCGGCCTACGAACAAGCCAACACGACTTCCTCGACCATTGGCCACAGTTTACGTTCGACATTTCCTTTTTGTGTAGGATTCGAAGGTTCCACCTCAGGTTATGTATCGGGCGCTTATTTGGGTGAGGGTTGGGTTTCGGGAACAAATTCGGGGGATTGGCTTTCAGGAAGGTTTTAGGTTTATGGAACATATTCAGGAAATGGTGTGAAATTAGTAAATAGGTTTGATGTGGACATCGTTAGAAAATGTTGCATATGGTGAAATTGGAATGGATTCAATGAGTATAAAGGCGCGTCGAATGTAGGCAGTAGGGATTGGTGTATTGATCGAAACCAAAAATGTTTGGAGTGGGTGCATTTGATTGTGGTTCGTTTCGATTTGATCTTGGTGTGGTGTTGTGGGAATTGTTTGAAGACATTTTTGTGTTAGTGTATATTATATAGTCCCATACGTGTCCATATATGTTGTAGTCTACCCTTCTACATAAGGGCTCTTTTGGATAAATAATCATACACTCCACATATATTTTATATGGTATCAGAGTCCGCGTCATGCACCCTCGTGGCCTAACATGTCCATGGTTATCCTCATCGAGCTTCTGTCTCTAAGGGGGAGTGTTAGTATATCTCACATTGATACGACATGATCCTATAAGTGCTCCGCTTGAGCTTCTGTTTCGGTGTAAGTGCTCCGCTTGATGTCCATGGTTATCCTCATCGAGCTTCTGTTTCGGTGTAAGTGCTCCGCTTGATGTTAGTATACCTCCCTTTGGTCTTAAATTAATCTCTTTGTATTAAGAAAAAAAAAAAAAACTTTGTACATATCTTAACGTATCAAGTGTTATAAATCAAGTAAAAAAAACCTAAGTCTAATATGGATTTATGTTAACTTACAAAATCCTAATTTTAAATATAATCTAATATGGATTTATGTTAACTTACAAAATTAATCTCTTTCATATAACCATATTTTTAAAAGTCAATTTTAAATTCGACTGCAAAAACACTTGTTTTTTAGAACAGCGGATATTATTAAACTAGACAGGGGCTAGCGAAAAAACAATTACAGTAAATACAAAAGGATTACTAGACAAAATATTCCAATTGAAAGAACTACGATTAGCTCTAAATTTGAACCAATTAAACAAGGTAATCATAATATTATGCACTGTATTTGTCACCGAAGGAGCAATATTCTTGAAAACGACACAGTTGCGAGACTTCCAAGTGAAATTCAAGCACACATAAGGGAGTACCATCAACTTTAAACAGATTATTGAGGCTGTCAACATCCACAGGAACCTCCGAGAAAGAGCCAGACCATTTGGCAACTTGACGTCACACCGAAACAGAAAAATGGCAACTAAAGAATAAGTGACACAGATCCTCCGTGCTACAAAGGCAGAAATGACAGCAGCTTGAGTTAAGAGCGATTCCTCTGACCAACAGATTGCTCGCGACAGGAATTCTATTAAGAGAAAATCTCCACAAAAAGAATTTAACCTTTAGAGGGGCGGTATGACACCACTTGAACACATAAATCTTATCCCGCCATCTGATTTTAGAAATAACATTCCTCAAAGATTTGACCGAAAAAACACCATCGAACTGTATTTCCATAGCCACGCATCCATGCAATCGGAAAAAACTAAGCCTTCCATTAAACTATTGAGATCTTCAAGCTCCTTTACTTCGTGACCGGCCCTAAACCGACGCTTCCAACACCATCTAGCACCTTGTGAATTAAAAGATCTATCAGAAACAAAACAGTTTTTATTAGATTCGATCACAAACAATTTTGGAATGACATATTTTAATTTTTAAGACCACATTATTACACCACCGATCCTTCAAAAAATAAGTATTATTGCTCTTTCCGATTTTTCTGACCATCACCTCCTTAATAGAATGACCATCACCTCCTTAATAGAAACACCATAATTTAATAAATCTTCTTCAACCTCCGAAATCGACTTCCAAGTGCGGAAACACTTACTTCTCGGTCAAGTAATGACATGTATAAAACCGACATAAGTTCCACAAAAAATAGTCACAATGGTTAATGATGCGTTGTGCAAATTGGCCTGATTTGCTTTCGAATAATAGAGATTAATCTTGTCATTATTATTTTTATATTCTTATATTTATTTCCCCATAACCAAGTATTGTAATCTTATTGACATATCTATAACAATCACCTTTCAAAATAAAAAGCACGTGTTAAATTGCTTCATTGTCTACGCCAATAAGGCAATAACTCGACTACTCATTTTTAAATGTTTCAAATGGATTAAAAGCAATTAAAATGTTAGTTAAATAAATAAATAAAAAAGAAGACAACTACTTTACATAATTGTGCACTTTGTAAAGTTGTGGTACCAAACAAAAGAAACAATAAAGTTGGGTTTCGCTTGACAAAAGAAAATTAGTCGTTGTATCTTTTATATGTTTTAATTATATGTAAAATTAATATTATCTATTAGTTATTGATGTATAAGTTACAAAACAAAAATAGTTGGAAATAAAGGTAATATGTTTAGGGGTGTTTGAAATTGTTTATTTGAAATGTTTATTGATGTATAAGTTAAATTTTGTCAAACTCCCCTAAAGTGAAAAACTCAAAAATTATTCTAACACTGATAGACTAAACCACAACGAGACTTTTAGACAATTTTAAATATCTTTAAATAGAAGTTATAAAAAAATTAACGCTACACATGACTATATAGACGATGTTGAAAATCTTTTCACATAGCACATTGAGGACCTAAATACGATGTAAATACTAAGTGAAATTCAACATGTTTAGTATTTGATTTTAAGTTAGGGAAAATGTCACTGTATCACAACAACGTTTCATCAAATGGTTTAATTGGTCCCTAAGGTTTTCTTTTTGCCAGAAAAAGGAACCAACTAATAAAAACCGGTTAGATTTGACCCTTACCCATTGCAACCGGTTGCAAGATGACGTGGAGGCTACGTGGACATGACGTGGAGGACATGTGTGTTAAGCTTGGGGAACAAGGTTGGATGGTCTTGTAGTCACATTTCCCTTTAAAAATGGAGGAGTTTTGCATCATTTTCCCGATAACTTATTACCCGAAATAGTAACAGTAAAACCTTGATAATGTCATCATCATCATCTTTGGGATTCTCTAAGCTCGGTATAAATCTGCAAGATCTCAATGTCCCATTAGAAAGTGCAAGTAACAGATCCTGGAGTGTATCACGAGGCAAATCCAACAATATGTTACCGATGAGTTGGTTTTCTACATCACTCGGAGGACAGGCAGGTGGGATACCGTCGTCTGGCATACTGCCGTCGGGGGGTTCGACTGTTAAGGTGGAAGATTTCCAAGCTCTGAAGGCTCAGTTCGAGGCATTCCAGAAAACGGTATACACTGGATGTTTGTGTATTGGTGTGTATGTATTGGCACAGTTCTTGGCATCGGCTTTCAAGTGATGATGAAGATGAACTACCAGATTTGGGGGTTAATGGGTTAAGGTATATGGGATAAGGGGTAATGGTTAGTTTTTGGGGTTCATATGTTCGTAAGGGTGTTAATCGGTTATGTTATTAGTTTGGTTAGTTTTTATGGTTCGTAGAATATGTTAATCCAACTTTTGTTAGTAACAGCTTAATGGATGGATATTTATCTGTTAATGTATGTCTTAATGGTTTAATGGGTTAATCACAATGGCTTAATGGGTATTTAAATGTGAGAAAAAAACGTAGATTCAAACATGTTAATGGCATTTAGGGGTTAACAGGATTATGAATGTCTTAATGGCTTAATGGCAATGAATGATTAAACAGATTATTGTTGGGTTAACAATATCTATACTTGCAATATGAGTTTGTTACCCACAAACACATATCATTTACTATGTGTTATTGGCTAAACGGATTACTGTTGTGTTATTGCATATACAATCACATATCATGCCTAATAGAAATGGATAAATGGATTAATAGAAACGTCTTAATTGATAACAACACATACAAACTTAAACATTCACAATAAACTTCATAACAAAAGCCCATGACCAGGTCTTAGGATCCCTTTCCATTAGATAGAAATGTCTTCAAGCATTGTTATAATTGGGTTTTCCTTGCTTCAACGATGACACTATTAAAGCTTTCAGAAATTCCATTTTCTACAGCATCACACATACTGTCAAATCTAAAAAAAGCCCTTGACCATGTCTTAGGATCCCTTTCCATTAAATATTCATGAGCTGCAAGGTTTAGCAGTTCAATTTCTTTCATAACTGCTTTGAAATGAGGTTCAGTTGTAGCCTTGCTTGCTTTCCAAAATAAGTTCTCAAAGTGAGCACCAGAAAATCTCTTCTTAAAGTTAGCATATATATGCATAGCACACTGCCTATGTTCAGCAGCATGTAACACTTCCGTGACAGCCTCTAGCAGACCCTACATGGCAAATTGCAACATTATGAAAAACCAAAGTATTACATACTCAATCAAACTTACACTTAATACATACCTTGTGTTGATCTGACATTAAAGTCACTCCAAGACCACTTTCAAGGTGCAGATATTCTGTAAGGTTCTCCATGAACCACTTCCAGTTTTCTTTATTTTCCGCACAAACTACAGCACAAGCTATTGGGAAAATTTGATTATTTGCATCCTTTCCAATTGCACTTAACAACTCACCAGAACATAAACCTTTCAAAAAACAGCCATCAAGGTTAATGACTCTTCTACAACCAGTTTTCCAACCTTGTTTTAATCCCTGAAAACATACATAAAACCTAGTGAAGTAATGTTTACCATCCGGCATGGAATTTACACCCACTTTCACAGTAGAACCTGGATTGGATCTTCAAATCTCCTCTCCATATGACCAAGGTTTAGCATAGTATTCAACAATGGTTCCCTAAATAAGAGTTAATGCATGCTTCTTTGCTCTCCTACATTGACTCATGCTAACATCTATCCCAAATTTTTGTTTCACATATTCCCTTAGTTGTCTAACAGTCAATTTTTGGTTATGTAGAATCTCAGTAGTATAGTGACTACCAATCCAAGCATAGTTGACAATTGAACCAAACTTGAAATTCCTTGCACAATTATGCTCATGGATTGAAGACTTTATTTGGAAAGAGTGCTCATCGGTCATCCATGAAGCCCAAAGCCTAAATGAACAATTACCACCACAACAATTTGCCAATAATCTCCTACTATCATTCTTTTTATAACACAATTGATGTCCATTTGCAACATCATAGTTACAAAGCATATCTTTTAACTGTTTAGGGCTTTCAAAATGCATACATAGTACAAGCTTGTGTTTCTTCCACTCAACATCTGCATTAAACCTTGTTTGCACATCAGCTTCTTTGTCAATATCCCCAATGTTAACTTGTTCCGGATCATGCTCACCCATATGATTTTCTAATCCATCTACCATCTCCAGTGGTGTTGTAGTGTTGTTGACAGGAGTGTTGAGGTCAATTCTGTCAATCCCCTCTACCATTTGGGGTGAAACACCTCCTCCCACTCCCGAATGGTGATCTTCAGGGCTAATCACTACCTCGTGGTCTTCAACTATCCAGTCCTGCACATTGACACATGTATGATCCACGTACATAGGAACAGCAGTTCCACAATGGTATGCTATCTCGATGAACTCAACATATTCCATCTCGTCTGTAATCATCTTCAGCCCTTCTGCTATGTCGCCCTCAGGTAAACAGAAATACAGGTTCTGCACTTCTCTCCTGTAAATCTTTCGAGAAACTTTACACATTCTTCTAATTCCATCCCTGCAAAATCAATATCTTCAAACAGGTGATGCATGCCCTTAGAGTAACTTAAGGGTTGCCTTGTGAACACTCCATGGTAGTGCACATCGACTTTGCAGTTAGATTCCATTAGCACGAAGAACAGTTTGATCGAGGAAAGGGTTTGGTGGGAAAAGCTCGAAAAGAGTTTTTGTAACATTTGAACCGCCTTTCATGTTGTCTTTTTTACACTACAACTTCATTTGATGACACAACATGTGACTGGGATAGGTAACAATGAATACGACGATTGTATTTGATGACATGGCTGATGAGTCACATGTTTTAACCAGATGATGAAACGACCAAAAATTTACAATATAAATATGTAATATAAGATGTGTGTAATTTAAAGTTTTATATAAAAATTTATGAGAAATTATGGTTGTAAGGGTAAAACGGTCTTTTTGTTGGATTAGGTGTCTAAGTCATGACTAATAATTTGTATTTACATAATTAATAGAAGCAAAGTCCATTTGGGTTGCCCTCATAGCTGGAGGTTTGGTAGAAAGTTTGGTAGAGAGAAATGTTGGTTTATTATGGGATTAATAAATCAATAGAAATAAAAGATATGGTTTGTTAATATATTAAAGTGATAATATATTAATTAGAAACTATATTGATTGATTAATAATTAATCAGAAATTAATTGGATTAATTTCTGTGGCATTAATTAGATTAATCAGGAAGTCAGGGATTAAAGTCGTACAAATTCAATAGTTGAATTGCGGCGCGCGGCGCGGAAATGTATAGGCCGCGGCGTGCGTACGTATAATCCGGAATATGGCTGGCGGCTAGGGTTTCTTGTTTCCCTATAAATAGGGACCCCTAGACCTCATTATTTGTGCTCATTCTATAATTATCTTTGGAATTTTCGTCCACCCTCTGGCTCCCTGGGTGTGATCTCATTTGAGGCAGGACACTTGTGCTGCTTAGCATCAAGATTAAAACTAAAGGTTAGTTTTTCTGAGTTATTCTTTTAGTTAATATTTGTTTGGCCTTTAGGAATTAGTTACATGTTCAAAGTAAGAAAACATAGATCTTTTTCTACGTTGCATGTGAACTTAGGTTATTTAGTTCATGGTTGCGGAAAACCTTTCACTTTTGACAAATTATAAGACCATTATATAAAATAATATGTATATATGAGATAATAATATAAACAATAAGAGTTTATGCGAAATTTAGACTTCTCACCGCGTGAATAGTAAATCTTGACTAAAAAGGGCAAAATGGTCATTTGACATGAAAATGACCAAAATGTCAAGAAAATATTAAATTGGTAGCTAATGGAACTTGGTTTGTAAAGATGTGAGCTTTAGGATCATTTTTGAACAAAAGGAAGAAACTAGGGACTAAATGTGCAAATATTTAATAAAAATTAAACATAAAAAGAGAGAGATATTACTCTCTTTTCCAGAAGCTAGAAGAGAGTTCGAGAGAGAGTTGGGAGTTGGAGACACGGGAGAATTCAAGCAATTGGAAGCAAGGAGATTCTGACAACGCTATCGTCACACGCGTCAAAAACAATTTATAACCCACTTTAACTATGTAGATAGGGCAAGCGGGGTCGAGTCCAAGGATTTAGTGGTTAACTTTTAATGAGTTGTAAAGTAAATTTTACGGTGATGGTAAAAATATTGAGATTGTAACTTGAGATTAAAGAAAGAATTACTTCCGGTTTAGTTATCAACAATTAGTTTCACATGTTTTATTACGATGATTCCGATATAATTACTTTGACATAATTACAGTTTACTGACAATTACTATTACTCAGGTAAATACATAACATGTTGAATCAATTATTTGTCTTTGTCTAACAATTAAGTAGATTAGGCACAAACAATGGTATAGCAATATTATGTTTTATCTAGGCGATAGTAACGTTACTACTTATTAGCATATTAATTTGGCACAAAGTATATTAACTGATTATCCGTCTTAGCTCGTTATTTAGGTGAGATAGGCACGAATAATATGTTGGTAATACTATGTCTTGAGAAGATGATAATAAGTAGAAGTAAACACAAATGATTCACTAGTTGTATTCAAAGAGATAAGAGTTTAAGAATTACAATAGTAAAACACTTGTCGGAATCAAAGTAAAAACATGCTATACTAAGAGTTGGATAACATTACCGGAAGTAATCTGAAGAGATTAGCCTTCCATTCGTGTGATGATCGTAAAGATGGTCTTGGTGTTCCTTGACATGTGACTTGATGCGGTTATCTTCCAAATTATCTTGAATTACAACAAGAATTACCACCGAGAGGGATGATATCTTGATTCTAAACAACTAGCTAAGAGATGTTTCAAGCTATTCTAACTGATAGAGAGTGTTTGAGTATCCTTATTACAAATAGAGTGAATTGGTGTCTAAATCCGTGCATAGTAGGTCTCTATTTATACTAACTGAACACAGGGCTCGCGTCGCGACCAAAGGTCCCGTCGCGGCGCGAGGGAGTGGAGCTGGTGCTACTTTTGTCGGCCACTTGTCTGGTTAGTGGGTTTGTTGGTAGCCTCGCGATCATGTAGTGGTTGGTGTCGCGTCCAAAGGTCTTCGCGTCCAAGCTCTTCGCGTCGCGACCTGGGTATCCGTCGCGGCGCGATTGCTGTAGCATTTTGTGTCTTCTGCCTTGTTTTTCTTCAAGTCGCGACACAGGGTCTTCACGTCGCGAGTGCTGTATATTTTACGTGTATTTCGCCTTTTTACTCTTCGGTTTTGAGCATCACTTCCTTGGGTTTGTTCTTTTATAGTTCTTGGGTCTTGTTCCTGAATTAAACCATAAATGTTAGCTCACAAATCCCTCTTGTTTTCCTCACACCAGCAGCTCCGGAGAACTCTGTTCAAGTTAAACATGAATCGTAATTCATGTTTAGCCACCTGTTAATATAAGCCTGTTTTGATGTTGAGCTTATCAGGATTTCCTATGGTAAAAACCATAGTTCTGGCAGATTTGCATCTGCAACACAGCAGTGGGCTGTGATGTGCAGTGTATGAAAAATGAGATATTCTCTCGTTAAGCTTGCAATTTTTTTTGTGAGGATGTCTGGGGACTGTAGACGAATTAATCATAATTCTATTGAGAGAATTAATGATATCTTAATAGGATTTCCCCGTGATTTGTGAGATGTTTTCTGTGTGAAAACAAATGGCTGGCATGGGTTAGTATTGACCCGACAGTAGATCTATTATCACCGCCAGACTGTTGGGAGTCTGTGGTGTGCATCAGGAGCTGTCGTTGGAATGTGAGCTTTTGCCTATTTGTTGTGAAAACATGCATTCTTATAAAATGTGATTGTTTGGTTTTAACAGATGAGGTAGGTTAGACGGGTCTGTCTGAACCATATCTGTTATGAAGAAGCATTTTGCATGTTTTTAAGGCGGTTTTTGGGTTCTTTTATTTTGCACAAAAAGATAGTTTTTGTGTGCCTCTGAGCGTATTAATGCGATAAAACAGTCTTTAAATGATAGTGTTTTATTGTAAAAATAAAACACTATCAAAATACTACACACTTGAGGTTTGCTTGTCCTCAAGCAAAATTGAGTTTTTCGCAAAAATAGTTTTTTTTTTTTTTTTTTTTTTTTTTTTTTTTTTTTTTTTTTTTTTTTTTTTTTATATATATATATATATATTACGGTCGATCTTTTGATACATTGGTCGCTGAACTGACTGACAGCATGTTAGATCGCTTTCTGTAATATAATCATCAAACAAACAAACGTTATTCTGAACAATCACAGAATAAACAAAATAAATTCACACCACACAATAATTAAATTCAAACCAAACAATAATTAAAACACACAACTGTATTTAAAAGTTCACACTTAAATTGGAAATAAAAAGATAAATACTCACTCATCATCCTCGTCATCATAATGGGTCCCTGATGGTCCCGCCCCGTCTCCTGTAGGATGGCTACCTGTGTACCAGTCAGGTACCGGTGGAACGGTACTCGGGTATGGATACTGTGGCTGGAATCCCTGCTGGTGGAAGAAGTCGGTCATGGAATTCGCCATCCACTGCTGCTGTACCTGGTGAGCTAAATGCCACTCCTGCTGGGTCTGATGCCAGTCCTGCATCTGTCGGTAAATCGTCCCGAGATTGATCTCGGGCTCTGGGTCTTGTGGCGGGACAGGAGACCTCTGGCGCTGTCGCTGGCGGCGTCTGGGAGGTGGAGGTGGTGCTTGAGCAGCCTCGGGGGCCTGCTCCTCTGGCTCAGCTAATACGTACACACCTGGTGGTCCTGCTGGTCTGATCACATGCATAGACTCCAGGTACTGACGTCCGATGGCTCTCGGCTCTCTCGGGGTCATGGACCGCATCGCTGGCAATGTGGTAACACCATATGAATGCGCCAGTCGGGTGATCAGATGACCACCACAAAGGGGGCTAGAACCTCGGGCCCCTGTGGCCTTGCGGGCCAAGAAGAACGCCAATGAATACGGGAGGTTACAGTGCCTCACTGGTGTCAAAAGACACCACAAATAGAAGAGATCTGCTGCAGGAACCTTCTCGCTGCCCCTCCGTTGATTGACGGAGGTAGCAACAAGTCGGTGTAATAGTCGATGAATAGGAGAGCGGATCGCATTCTCTACAGCAGTCTCAGGGAGGTATAAAGTGTTAGCGATTCCTCCCCAGAATTCTTCATTAACCAACTCCTCGGGTGGGTTGGTGATGCATCGGGCCATGTATGCTCTGAACTCTGCTGAACGGGCGTCACCATGCGGATAGAGACCCAGTCTCCACCCTAGCTCGACAACGCTGCACTGTCTCGGTTCTCCTCCAAGTCGGAAAGAGAGACCGGTACGCATAAACATGTCCTCCTCGGTTGGATCAAAAGTGACCGTGGAGAAGAACTCGAGCATCAGCTCTTTGTAGCTGTGCTCACGAATCTGAAATAAGTTCCTCCATGCGTAGCTGGTGTAGGCATCATCGGTCTTGACCAAATATTGGTCAAGCACTGCTGTAATCCCCAGAGTATTAGCAAAGTTCCAATCTAATACCAGGGCAGGCTCCACATCCCTTTGTCTATATCTTTCTAGGTGTGCCGTGTACACATTTAGCCTTGCTGCCGGAAGAGTGTTTGGGAATTGTAACCACTGGTGTGAAGCAATATTGTTCCTTTCAACTGGTTGTTGGCGTTGTTCCCTTCTGCGGGCCATATCTGTAAATTTCCAATTCATACAAATCATTAATCTAGTTTAACACGCAAGAAAAATAGCAAAAACGAGTAAAAATTTAACCCCCTGCCCAGCCTTCGCGACCTGGTCGCGTCCAGGTCGCGTCCAGCCTCAAGTCGCGAGGACCAGCTTGGTCGCGATCGCGAGGGCGGAACGGACCGAACGGGATGGTCGATTTCACCTGTTTCGCTTGCTTTTTGACTCAATGTATTAAGCCACAAACATTCCTAAGGGCTATATCTATCTTATACAAGCATCAATTTCATGAAATATGGACATTTACAACAAACCCGATCGGAAGTCGCGGTTTCGGACCGAATCCGTGCGATTTTTCTAGAAATTAACATGTAAAAACCTAAATCGAGGGTAGAGGATTGATATACATACCTTGGATGATGATCTACGCAAGAAAAAACGAAGAAAAATGGTGGTTTTTGGTCGAAAATCGTCGGCCGTGAGAGAGAGTCGCGAGAGGAAGAGAGAGTGAAAATGACGGCGGCTGCTAGGGTTAGGGTTTTATACCTGGTTTACGCTCCTTCGCGACGGATGCATGGTCGCGACGGAGGTAGTGGTCGCGGCGCGAGCAATGGAAGATGGTATTTCCTGATCGCGATTTTTCTGCTCTCGCGGTCGCGAAGGATTTTCGTCTCGTCGCGAGGGGTCTCCAGAGGGCTATTTTTTCCATTTTTCAACTTCGTTTTCATCCCTCTCTTTACCTGTATGTCCGTATATTTAACACACATAATTTTTTATCTTTTTAAAGTTTTTATAAAATAAAATACACTAAAATCAAATTATCAAGCATAAAAACAGCTAATTACACAAACTACACACTTATGCTTTGCATAAGTGTAAATGAGGGTTTGCAGTGAACACTCCCACAAAGTTCTCGGGTTGCCTCCCGAAAAGCGCTAAGTTTAACGTCTTCAGCCGGACGCAGTGCCTGTATCATGGTTCACGGAGGATCATATGTCAGTTGACGTTTTTGAAAAACAATCATGTTGTGGTGATATGATGTCATATATTTCTCCTTTTCTTCAAACAATTCACATTCCTGAGTTTTACCCGGATCAAAAGACATGTCAACTTTGACCTTATTGAATCCCGGTCTTTTACCTTTGAGTCTTCTGAAAGAGCACTTAAACCTTGCTTTGAAAAACCGACCATGATTTTTTTGAATGAATTTATTGACTTGATGTTTTGCTTCATGAATCGCCTTCTTATTTGATTTATGGGTGAGTGTCGTATGATGCTTCTTGTTCCTTATTTTTTTCTTTAGAAGTTGACTTTTGGAATCATCAAATGATTTTGACCTGTTACAAGAGAAACGTTCCTCCAGATCGTGGGTAGTGTCAGCGAGCATACTTGCATTATGCTCATAAAAGTAATCATCCATAGTATTGATTACAAACAAGTCTCCACCGATCGGAGGATAATTAGTACATCCAAATAGTTGAAGTTTAAAATTCTGGTTTCCAAATGTCACATCAATGACACCTTCTTGACAACTAATTTGGGAGTAAATAGGTCTCAAAATGGGACGATTGATGATGGCATGCGGTTTTTTGAATTTGTCTAGTTTTTTAGAATCTAGCACAAAAATGTCAACAAGAATGTTGTTTTCGGGTTCTTTGAAATTCGCTAGGTCGGGGGTGGTATTAGACTCCACTGACCCCTCCCCAACTTTGGGTGTTTCTGGCTCTTGGAAAATTAATTGAGGTGTTTCGAATTCAATTTCAGATTTTTCTTGGTTAATTGTTTCCAGTTCAATGTTTTCCGCATCAATTGATACATAATTCTCCGCCACAACCTCATAATCAGGTGGTGTAGGTTTATGTACATTAATGTCAAAAGATTCATCACTACACAAAGTAGTTACCTCATCCGTTTGCATCGTATCTGAATAATCGTCTAATGGTTGTTGTTTTAGTTGCTCTACCATTTGTTCCAATTGATTTTCAAGCATTGAAATTGCTTTGGAGTTGTTTTCCTCTTGTTTGAAGCCTTCCTTCAATAATTCCATCATTAGATCCAACTTCTTGTCAAATGATGAATCGTGTGTTCCTTGATCTGCTAGAAAATAGGATGACTCGTCATCTTGATTTTGATCCAAATTGTTGCTCCCCCACCAATCATCTTCATATGGATCTCGTTGTGGTGGTTGATTATAAAAGTCATAATAACCCATGTCCATGGCGAAATAATCACCAATTGTTCTTCCGTCATTCATGGTATAAATCCAGTGTTGACAACACTATGTCTTGTATGCATAAACAAGTGAGTTTGCACAAAAATAATAACAAAAAGAAGAAATTAACTTTAAGCAACTCTTTAGAAATTAAGCGCACATAATCCCCGGCAACGGCGCCATTTTGACAACGCTATCGTCACACGCGTCAAAAACAATTTATAACCCACTTTAACTATGTAGATAGGGCAAGCGGGGTCGAGTCCAAGGATTTAGTGGTTAACTTTTAATGAGTTGTAAAGTAAATTTTACGGTGATGGTAAAAATATTGAGATTGTAACTTGAGATTAAAGAAAGAATTACTTCCGGTTTAGTTATCAACAATTAGTTTCACATGTTTTATTACGATGATTCCGATATAATTACTTTGACATAATTACAGTTTACTGACAATTACTATTACTCAGGTAAATACATAACATGTTGAATCAATTATTTGTCTTTGTCTAACAATTAAGTAGATTAGGCACAAACAATGGTATAGCAATATTATGTTTTATCTAGGCGATAGTAACGTTACTACTTATTAGCATATTAATTTGGCACAAAGTATATTAACTGATTATCCGTCTTAGCTCGTTATTTAGGTGAGATAGGCACGAATAATATGTTGGTAATACTATGTCTTGAGAAGATGATAATAAGTAGAAGTAAACACAAATGATTCACTAGTTGTATTCAAAGAGATAAGAGTTTAAGAATTACAATAGTAAAACACTTGTCGGAATCAAAGTAAAAACATGCTATACTAAGAGTTGGATAACATTACCGGAAGTAATCTGAAGAGATTAGCCTTCCATTCGTGTGATGATCGTAAAGATGGTCTTGGTGTTCCTTGACATGTGACTTGATGCGGTTATCTTCCAAATTATCTTGAATTACAACAAGAATTACCACCGAGAGGGATGATATCTTGATTCTAAACAACTAGCTAAGAGATGTTTCAAGCTATTCTAACTGATAGAGAGTGTTTGAGTATCCTTATTACAAATAGAGTGAATTGGTGTCTAAATCCGTGCATAGTAGGTCTCTATTTATACTAACTGAACACAGGGCTCGCGTCGCGACCAAAGGTCCCGTCGCGGCGCGAGGGAGTGGAGCTGGTGCTACTTTTGTCGGCCACTTGTCTGGTTAGTGGGTTTGTTGGTAGCCTCGCGATCATGTAGTGGTTGGTGTCGCGTCCAAAGGTCTTCGCGTCCAAGCTCTTCGCGTCGCGACCTGGGTATCCGTCGCGGCGCGATTGCTGTAGCATTTTGTGTCTTCTGCCTTGTTTTTCTTCAAGTCGCGACACAGGGTCTTCACGTCGCGAGTGCTGTATATTTTACGTGTATTTCGCCTTTTTACTCTTCGGTTTTGAGCATCACTTCCTTGGGTTTGTTCTTTTATAGTTCTTGGGTCTTGTTCCTGAATTAAACCATAAATGTTAGCTCACAAATCCCTCTTGTTTTCCTCACACCAGCAGCTCCGGAGAACTCTGTTCAAGTTAAACATGAATCGTAATTCATGTTTAGCCACCTGTTAATATAAGCCTGTTTTGATGTTGAGCTTATCAGGATTTCCTATGGTAAAAACCATAGTTCTGGCAGATTTGCATCTGCAACACAGCAGTGGGTTGTGATGTGCAGTGTATGAAAAATGAGATATTCTCTCGTTAAGCTTGCAATTTTTTTTGTGAGGATGTCTGGGGACTGTAGACGAATTAATCATAATTCTATTGAGAGAATTAATGATATCTTAATAGGATTTCCCCGTGATTTGTGAGATGTTTTCTGTGTGAAAACAAATGGCTGGCATGGGTTAGTATTGACCCGACAGTAGATCTATTATCACCGCCAGACTGTTGGGAGTCTGTGGTGTGCATCAGGAGCTGTCGTTGGAATGTGAGCTTTTGCCTATTTGTTGTGAAAACATGCATTCTTATAAAATGTGATTGTTTGGTTTTAACAGATGAGGTAGGTTAGACGGGTCTGTCTGAACCATATCTGTTATGAAGAAGCATTTTGCATGTTTTTAAGGCGGTTTTTGGGTTCTTTTATTTTGCACAAAAAGATAGTTTTTGTGTGCCTCTGAGCGTATTAATGCGATAAAACAGTCTTTAAATGATAGTGTTTTATTGTAAAAATAAAACACTATCAGATTCTTAGCAAGAAATCAAGATATTACATTAAACCAAGGTTAGTAATCAAGTTTCTAGCTTCAATTCTTGGATTGGGTTTTCACGGGATGAACTGAAATTGTAATTTCAGTCTCGAATCATGTAGTTTAAATGGCTTAACACTTCCATTAAGTCATGATAAAAGGACTTAATTAAGGAAAATGGAAGTAGATTGCTATTTCTCAAGAATTGGGATTTTGATCAAGAACCCTAGATTGGGAGTTCTTGTGATTAGCTTGATTTCAATGGTTTAAAACTTGTATTAAATGAAGGGTTTTAGTCTTGGAACAAACCCTTATCGATTAAGTAGAGTATTCAGCACTTAATATGAGAAATTGGGAATTTGTAGCTTAAAAATCGGGGAAAACCTGGGCTCCTGCACAGCAGGCGCGACGCGCCCTACCCTTGGGCGCAGTGCGCCTAACGGCTGAACAGAAATGCAGTTTTGGTTCAAGGTCTCCTGCCAAGAGATTTTTGATTTTTAGTTTTTGTCCAAAACTTGTTCGTTTGACTCCAAATTTTAAACATAGGTCTATAATGGTCCAAAACTTCATAAAAATTTATCGGAATCGAAATACGACCCTCTGAGGGCACTGTAGTAAAATACGTATAAAATACAATTTAACTAAAGTTGGTCATTCAAGAGTTATACACTTGTTTTGACCATTAATGATATAATAAGGACTCTAATATGTTATAGAGTCAATTAAAATGTAAATTAATGTATCATATACCACATATAGGTGCAAGCCAAGTAATCAGACACCGAAAGGGTAAAGAACCGAGGGACGTCTAAACGACCTTTCAAGAGTTATAAGGTGAGTACATGTAGCATTTTCACCCATTTTGGGGATACATGGCAAGTAAGTAAATATTTTTCAGATTTCATATATATTTTTATGTGTGAAAATATTTGCAAAAATGGTACATTTTCTAGCTTAATGGAAAGTTAGTTGCTATATTTGAAAGTATGATTCCTGGCAATAGCCTAGATTATGTTAGAAACATGTTTGAGTCAAAAACTTGGCAATTAGCCATTTTGTGTACAAATATTGTTTCAATTTCCAGAAAGTATTTTTATATTTGACTAGTATTGTAGCTAGCATTCGTTAGTAAGGGAACTATGTTCCAACCTACCCGGGTTAGGTAAGGAGTCTACTGGGGAATACCCCTTCGTGAAGTAGGCTGCCTCAGCACTTCTACAGTGAGGATTGATCCGTTCTTTCTAGCTGTAGAGACTTGGGGTATCACACATAGTGATTAAAGCCCTAAGTATAAAAATCCAGCAAGTTTATAAAACCAGTCAAAGAAAGTATGAAATAAGCTAGTTTTGAAAGATATAAAATGGTTTTGAAAGATAAAAAAAAATCATAGTATATTAATACTATAAAATTTCAGCGAATGTTTATCTTATAAAGTTTTTACTAAAGGAGATTAAATGTTTGAGTCCAAAACTCATGTAACTCACGAGACAATTTTTGTCTTACGTATTTTATTTTTATGCCATGTATTCCAGGTGCAGGTACAAAGTTGTAAGATAGTTTGGAGTTGCAAAATAAGCACTAGGGTGAAAAGGAGTGGAGCTGGATACAGCTTCCATGTATTGGTATTTGATTTAATCCATTTCCCTTAAACTTATGGTTGTTTGATATGTAATTGTAACATCCCTTTTCATTGTATTTAAACAAGTACAAAGGTTTTTGTTGAACCGTATTTTGTAAAATATGTTTTTATGTAATATAAATGGTTTGAAAAAGTTGGGGCGTTACAAGTTGGTATCAGAGCCATAGTTTAAGCGAATTAGGATTGGATCATTCCACTCCTAGGCTTAGACTAGTAAAATAGTCAATTAGAGTGAGTTACACAACCTGTTATGTCTTAATGAATTAAGACATTATTTGTTAATGGAATTATATGAGTATATTTATGAGTTAAAAGTAGCTAATTGATACTAGTGAACCGTGGAACCGAACGGAAACATTGGGAACAACACGTGTAGGTGATTATGGTAATATGGGCCCGTATTATCATAATCACAGGACACGTATTGAGCCTAGTGTAGCCGCGAGGGAATACTGGGAAACTGGTGGAAAAGTAGTAAATTGATATTATGATATATTATGAAATACTAAAGTACTTGAAATTTTATAGCAAAATGCGAACTAGAAGTGGTCAAGGATCGTATGCGGAAAATCCAAATCCTAATGCAAGGCCTCCTATTCCTCCTCGACCGCCCCAAGCCGTTGATGATGGCGATTCTAGGGGTGAGGCTAATCCACCTCCATTAACCTTGGAGGCAATTCAGAAGTTATTACACGACTCTCAATTACAAACTAGACAAGAAATGACTCGCCTTCTAGATGAATGATTAGGCGAAAGGTCCAAATCACAAAATGAAGATAGTGAGAAAAGTGTGGCTCCTGAGGGTACTAACCCAACACACAATTCTTCTCAGGGAGATTATTCTTCCAAATCGCAGCCACAGTTCAAGACTAAAGGGGCGTGTACTTTCAAGGACTTTATGTCCTGTCGGCCAAAGGAGTTCAACGGGGAGATGGACCCGCGAATAACTATTCGGTGGTTGACTGAAATGGAACAAGTTCTTCGCATCTGCCATTGCAAAGAGGATATGAAGGTAGGGTTTACTTCTCAGATGCTAAAGGCGGAAGCCCTTGTTTGGTGGAATACTCTCCGCCGAATCAAGGGGAGTGAGTTCGTGGATGCGTTGACTTGGGAAGAGTTCGTTCAACGGTTGAAAGGCAACATCTGTTCAGCGAGGCACCGAGAGAACTTGGTCAATGAATTCTTTGCACTTGCGAAGGAAAAACAGACAGTTGACGAGTATACTAAGAAATTTTGTGAAATGTTGCCGTTTTTGGAAGATACATTACCAACTGAGGCTGGAAGAATAAACCGTTATGTTAATGGGTTGCCGGGGGACTACTCATTGGAAGTTAGCAAAGCCACTACTCTTGATGAAGCCATTGAATCTGCGGCTAGAGTTGAGAGTATGTTGGAGAAAAAGGCCAAAGAAAGACAAGTTTTTACGGAGAAGCGAAAGTCTTCAGGAATCTCTAGAGCAAACAAGAAGAGTCGTTTTTCATCGGGGTTTTCTAAGCAAAGTGAAGTCAAAGAATGTAAGAAGTGTGGAAAGAGACACAGTGGAGAATGTAAAAAGGGCACTAGTGGGTGCTACAAATGTGGTCTTCCGGGTCACCAAGCCAAGGATTGTAAAGTGAAAGATATTAGCGAAGTGGAATGTTACAATTGCCATGAAAAGGGTCATTACGGTACCAATTGTCCAAAGAAGAAGAATGAGACGTTAGTTTCCACTGTAAGTAACAAGAAGACGGAGCCGGCAAAGACGAAAGGGAGAGCGTTTCAGATGACTCTTGAAGAGGCCAAAGAGGATCAGGATGTGGTGGCAAGTACACTCATTGTAAACTCACAACCTGCTTATGTTCTTTTTGATTCTGGAGCACATTTCTCTTTTGTGTCTCATGAATTTCGTAAGCGTCTGAATATACCAATGAAACCGTTAGATGATACCTGTGTAATAGAAGTCGCGAACGGAGAGCTAGTTACGGTACGTCATGTGTATGAGAAGTGTCCAATTGAGATTAATGGGCGAATCTTAAAGGCTGACTTGCTACCTATCGGGATTAAAGGATTCGATATTGTTATTGGGATGGATTGGCTTGGAACTCATAATGCTAAGATCCTTTGTGGAAAACGAATGGTGTCGATCAAATTTCCTGATAGTAGCAAAGTTTACATATATGGTGAACGTCGGAAGAATATGCAAAGTCTCATTACTGCTATTAAGGCCCGCAAATGCATCTAAAAAGGGTGTGAGTCATTTATCGCTTATATGATGAATGGGAAGAAAGAGAAGCAGAAGATGGAGGATATAAAAGTGGTCAATGAATTCCCTGAAGTTTTTCCCGATGACTTACCTGGGTTACCACCCATTAGGCAAGTCGAGTTTCGCATTGACCTTGTTCCTGGAGCAAGTCCCATTGCTCGTGCGCCGTACCGTCTTGCTCCTACAGAGATGAGGGAACTTATGTCCCAGTTGCAAGAACTTCTTGACAAGGGGTTTATTCGTCCCAGCTCTTCTCCTTGGGGAGCTCCAGTGTTGTTTGTCAATAAGAAGGACGGTACTATGCGTATGTGTATAGATTATCGTGAGCTCAACAAGGTGACAATCAAGAATCGATACCCTTTGCCACGAATTGATGATTTATTCGATCAGTTACAGGGAGCTAGTTATTTCTCTAAAATTGATCTTCGTTCAGGATATCATCAAGTATGGGTAAAGGATGAAGATGTATGTAAGACTGCATTCCGAACTCGATATGGTCACTATGAATTTTTAGTGATGCCATTCGGCCTCACTAATGCCCCAGCCGTGTTTATGGACCTCATGAATAGGGTCTGTAAACCTTTTCTTGACAAATTTGTTATCGTTTTCATCGATGACATCCTGGTCTATTCGAAAAGTGAAGCGGAGCATGAAGTGCACTTACGTGAAGTGTTGCGTACTTTGAAGAATGAACAATTATATGCGAAGTTGTCAAAGTGTGACTTTTGGTTGCGGGAAGTGCAATTTCTGGGCCATGTTGTTTCAGCTGAAGGTATTAAAGTAGATCCATCAAAAATAGAAGCGGTAATGAAATGAGAACCACCGAAGACACCTACAGAAGTTAGGAGTTTTCTTGGGTTAGCCGGTTATTACCGACGGTTTATCCAAGATTTCTCTAAAATAGCAGTGCCATTGACTCAACTAACCCGGAAAGAAATGAAGTTTGTCTGGGGAGAAAAACAGCAAGAAGCCTTTGAAATATTAAAGAAGAAGTTATGTGAAGCTCCAGTATTATCTTTACCAGAAGGCACAGAAGAATTTGTAGTATACAGCGATGCGTCTAATAGAGGTCTTGGTTGTGTACTTATGCAACGGGGCAAAGTTATCGCCTATGCTTCTAGACAACTAAAAGATGCAGAGACACGTTATACTACTCATGATCTAGAATTGGCTGCAATTGTCTTTGCATTGAAGATTTGGAGGCACTATCTATATGGGACGAAATGCAAGATATATACAGATCATAAAAGTCTACAATATCTTTTTACTCAAAAAGAATTGAATTTAAGACAGACACGGTGGATTGAGCTCGTGAATGATTATGACTGTGAAATAATTTATCACGAAGGAAAAGCTAACGTAGTAGCCGATGCTTTAAGCCGAAAGGTTCGTAAAAAAGTTGTTAAAGGAAGATCCATGCGAATTGAAGTGGTCTCAACTTTAATTCAAAAGATTAGAGAAGCTCAAGACAGTGCCTTAACCGAAGAGAATATAAAGAAAGAAAAGCTTGGGAAAAGGGTGGTGTTTGAAGTGAATACCCAAGGGTTGCGCACTTTTAAGGGACGTATTTGGGTTCCTAAATATGGAGCAACCAGAAAGATAATCTTGGATGATTCTCACAAATCCAAGTATTCTATACATCCTGGAAGTACAAAAACATATCAAGATTTGAAGCAGCATCATTGGTGGCCAGGAATGAAAAAGAGGATAGCAAAGTACATATCCCACTGTGAGACTTGTGCACAAGTAAAAGCAGAACATCAGGTGCCATATGGTAATGCGCAGTCATTGCAGATACCAGCAGGGAAATGGGAAGAAGTGACCATGGATTTTGTCATGGGGCTGCCGAGAACGCGAAGGGGACACGATAGTATATGGGTCATTGTTGACAGATTGACCAAAAGTGCCCTATTCCTCGCGATTAAAGAAACTGCCTCACTTGGAGAATTAGCTCAGTTGTACATGGATGAAGTGATCAGACGTTATGGAGCACCTTTGTCCATAGTTTCAGATAGAGTTCCTCGATTCACGTCTAACTTTTGGGATTCTTTACAAGAAAAGATAGGAACTCGAATCAAGATGAGTACAGCCTACCATCCCCAGACAGATGGGCAAAGCGAACGTACTATTCAGACCTTGGAGGATATGTTGAGATCGTGTGCCATTGATTTTGGAGGTAATTAGGATGAGCATCTACCATTAGTAGAATTCTCGTATAACAACAGTTACCACTCAAGCATCAAGATGCCGCCTTTTGAAGCGTTATACGGTAGAAAGTGTAGAACACCAGTGTGTTGGTTAGAAGCTGGAGAAACAAAACTCACTGGGCCAGAAATTGTAAGAATGACAAATGAAAAGATTGGTGCAATCCAGATCAACATGAAAGCCGCGCAAGACCGCTAAAGAAGCTACTCAAATTTGAAGAAAAGACCCTATGATCTAAAAGAAGGCGATTTGGTGATAATAAAAGTATCACCTTGGAAGGGGGTGATAAGGTTTGGCAAGAGAGGGAAGTTGAGTCCAAGATATATTGGACCCTTCAAGATTCTGAAAAGAATCGGTTTACAAGCATTCAAGCTGGAGTTACCACAAGAACTCAGGGGAATACATGATACATTTCATGTATGTTATCTTAAGAAGTACTTTGGAAAGAAGGAATTAACCATTCCTTTAGAAGAAGTAAGGGTGGAAACACCCAACAGACTAGTTGAAGAACCAGAGGCGATGTTAGAGGTGAAAACCAAGAAACTAAGGAACAAAGAGATTGATCTAATATTGGTCAAATGGAAGCATTCACTGGGTTCAGATTTGACTTGGGAAACTTTGGAAAGCATGAAAAGGAGAAACCCTAATTTCACAGATTATGAAGCGATTCCGAGGACGGAATCCTAATTAGGGGGAGGTAGTTGAAACGACCAAAAATTTACAATATAAATATGTAATATAAGATGTGTGTAATTTAAAGTTTTATATAAAATTTTATGAGAAATTATGGTTGTAAGGGTAAAACGGTCTTTTGACAAATTATAAGACCATTATATAAAATAATATGTATATATATGAGATAATAATATAAACAATAAGAGTTTATGCGAAATTTAGACTTCTCATCGCGTGAATAGTAAATCTTGACTAAAAAGGGCAAAATGGTCATTTGACATGAAAATGACCAAAATGTCAAGAAAATGTTAAATTGGTAGCTAATGGAACTTGGTTTGTAAAGATGTGAGCTTTTGGATCATTTTTGAACAAAAGGAAGAAACTAGGGACTAAATGTGCAAATATTTAATAAAAATTAAACATAAAAAGAGAGAGATATTACTCTCTTTTCCAGAAGCTAGAAGAGAGTTTGAGAGAGAGTTGAGAGCTGGAGACACGGGAGAATTCAAGCAATTGGAAGCAAGGAGATTCTTAGCAAGAAATCAAGATATTACATTAAACCAAGGTTAGTAATCAAGTTTCTAGCTTCAATTCTTGGATTGGGTTTTCACGGGATGAACTGAAATTGTAATTTCAGTCTCGAATCATGTAGTTTAAATGGCTTAACACTTCCATTAAGTCATGATAAAAGGACTTAATTAAGGAAAATGGAAGTAGATTGCTATTTCTCAAGAATTGGGATTTTGATCAAGAACCCTAGATTGGGAGTTCTTGTGATTAGCTTGATTTCAATGGTTTAAAACTTGTATTAAATGAAGGGTTTTAGTCTTGGAACAAACCCTTATCGATTAAGTAGAGTATTCAGCACTTAATATGAGAAATTGGGAATTTGTAGCTTAAAAATCAGGGAAAACCTGGGCTCCTGCACAGCAGGCGCGATGCGCCCTACCCTTGGGCGCAGTGCGCCTAACGGCTGAACAGAAATGCAGTTTTGGTTCAAGGTCTCCTGCCAAGAGATTTTTGATTTTTAGTTTTTGTCCAAAACTTGTCTGTTTGACCCCAAATTTTAAACATAGGTCTATAATGGTCCAAAACTTCATAAAAATTTATCGGAATCGAAATACGACCCTCTGAGGGTACTGTAGTAAAATACGTATAAAATACAATTTAACTAAAGTTGGTCATTCAAGAGTTATACACTTGTTTTGACCATTAATGATATAATAAGGACTCTAATATGTTATAGAGTCAATTAAAATGTAAATTAATGTATCATATACCACATATAGGTGCAAGCCAAGTAATCGGACACCGAAAGGGTAAAGAACCGAGGGACGTCTAAACGACCTTTCAAGAGTTATAAGGTGAGTACATGTAGCATTTTCACCCATTTTGGGGATACATGGCAAGTAAGTAAATATTTTTCAGATTTCATATATATTTTTATGTGTGAAAATATTTGCAAAAATGGTACATTTTCTAGCTTAATGGAAAGTTAGTTGCTATATTTGAAAGTATGATTCCTGGCAATAGCCTAGATTATGTTAGAAACATGTTTGAGTCAAAAACTTGGCAATTAGCCATTTTGTGTACAAATATTGTTTCAGTTTCCAGAAAGTATTTTTATATTTGACTGGTATTGTAGCTAGCATTAGTTAGTAAGGGAACTATGTTCCAACCTACCCGGGTTAGGTAAGGAGTCTACTGGGGAATACCCCTTCGCGAAGTAGGCTGCCTCAGTACTTCTACAGTGAGGATTGATCCGTTCTTTCTAGCTGTAGAGACTTGGGGTATCACACATAGTGATTAAAGCACTAAGTATAAAAATCCAGCAAGTTTATAAAACCAGTCAAAGAAAGTATGAAATAAGCTAGTTTTGAAAGATATAAAATGGTTTTGAAAGATAAAAAAAATCATAGTATATTAATACTATAAAATTTCAGCGAATGTTTATCTTATAAAGTTTTTACTAAAGGAGATTAAATGTTTGAGTCCAAAACTCATGTAACTCACGAGACAATTTTTGTCTTACGTATTTTATTTTTATGCCATGTATTCCAGGTGCAGGTACAAAGTTGTAAGATAGTTTGGAGTTGCAAAATAAGCACTAGGGTGAAAAGGAGTGGAGCTGGATACAACTTCCATGTATTGGTATTTGATTTAATCCATTTCCCTTAAACTTATGGTTGTTTGATATGTAATTGTAACATCCCTTTTCATTGTATTTAAACAAGTACAAAGGTTTTTGTTGAACCGTATTTTGTAAAATATGTTTTTATGTAATATAAATGGTTTGAAAAAGTTGGGGCGTTACAGATGACCCCTTCACTATGGGGTCAATGTTGTTTTAAAACCTGTTTTTAGTAGTTGGTTCCCTTTTCTGGCAAAAAAAAAAAAAAAAAAAAAAAACCTTAGGGACCAATTAAACCATTTGATGAAACGTTGTTAGGCTATAGTGGCATTTTCCCTTTAAGTTATCAAAAAGATCATTTTCATAAATTTTTTGAGAGGTTCTATATCATACTACTAAATGTTTCCTATTCATAAGATCAATACAAGTGTCAAAAACAATTGATGAGATTAAGAGAGAGGATTAATGAATTTCACATGTCATTATATAGTGGGTAGTAGGATGAATTAGGAAGATTTATTAGGAATAAATAAAATTTTCCTTATTTTTTGAACAAGTTGACAAGGGTAAGCATCCCATATACACATCTTATTGGAAATCGATTACTAGGTTTTTCCGGAATGCTAAAAATTTTCAAAATCAACAATATACTTATATGGTGTTTATTTGTGCAAAATGTTTAGTACTTAATGTAATATAGTTAATAACATCAAATTACACCAATTTGAATAAGAGATGAGTTATGATGTATGGCAACTAAACCATGTGAGTACAAATAATAAAATATTTTAAATAGTTGTCTATGGTGCTTACACATGTGTCACACCCCGATCCTTGGCGGAATCGATCAAGGCGTGATATATTGTTCAAAGTCTCATGACAACTATGTTATAATATGATTAGATTCAATTAAGTACTAAGTATGCAAACAAGATCCACAACATACAAATACAAGTCAAAATACAATAACATTTATTACATCAAATTTAAATAGTCTTGTGGGTTTCTAAGGTACACCCTACTTTTCATCAACTTCATTCTTCAAATCTGCATCATGGGTAAAAACAGGTCAACTACGAGAGTTGGTGAGTAATCTAGTTTTATTAAAGAAAATTGTGAGTTTGAATAATTTGAAATTTGTTTTCTTTTGAAGTTGGCAAGCAACTGTTACTGAGATAACAGTTTATAAATCAAAAATTGATTAACAAATGATAACAACAACAATAAGTCCTCACCCTATATATACATATATATGTATATATAGGATGGAGCATCTAATCATCATACACACACAACCACGTGCGATCAATCACCTTAGCGTCCCAAGGCGGGGTGGTCAACCCAATAGCGCTATTATTGTCCATAACGTACCTCAAGAATACGGGCATAGTCATGGAGATTAGACTAAAAATGGTAATGCACTACCAGTACATGTAGCGTAAACAAACAATAATTATACAAATAATGATTCACGTATAAATGTCCCAACAATGTCTCAATTGTGATAAAATAATAAAATGAAGTTGAAAACATATTAGAACCACATGATACACCCCAAAAGTATTGAAAATTATAAAATATGGGGTAGATTACTCACATTAGTCCAAACGGAATACGCGTGTTGTACGATAGACGGCTCGGGTCAAAACGACGTGGAACCTATTATAATTAATAGTTTTGGTTTAGGAACTACTAAACGGGAATGGAGTATTAATAAAAATAATTAGACACATATTCTTATATTAGATGAATTAACAATAATCAAATTTTGTTTTGAATATTAATGTATTCATAGGTTAGATGAATTTTAAATTGAATTAATTACTTTGCTTAATTAATTTATATTTTCACTTTAGGCAAGATTTTAATAATTTCTTATTAAAATAATAACTTGTCAAATTATAAGTATTTACAGATTTTATATATTATAAACAATTATTTATATGAAATAATCATTAAAAAGGCATTTTTACATGCTTAGATATTTAGGAAAATGGTTTCAAATACTAAACAGTAATGAAACATTCTGAAATTATCAGAAAATCATTATTTCATAAAATAGTAATTACTGTAAAAGTTTCATATTTTTCTTAACTGCTTTAGTATTTATTTAGTATTTTAATACTTAAACCACAACAAAATTCGGGAAAAATAATAAATGATTCCCAAAAATTCTGGAAAATTAACCATAGTTTTCTAACAATATATTGAGCCTACTGTAAATATGTTGGATATTTTGGACTATGGAAAGTATTTCTTATGTTTTTCATTATTAACTAATCAATAAAATCATAAATAATAGGGAAATATTAAGAGAAATTCATTAGACTTTTTATTTTTGATTAACATGTTATATATGGTATTCTGATAAGGTTTTATAATTTTTGGACATGTGTAGCTATTTATTATCAATTTAAACCATTAAATAAACATTAAATCAGGAAAAATAAGCAAACCTTCTTACAAAAATCTGTAAATTTTGTCATGGAGTCTTTAAAATGTGTATAAGGTGAGAATAATATAAAATCTAGATTTTAACATACCTAACTATATTTTGCAATTTATTTTTCTACAACAAAATAAAATACAAAATAAGCATCAAACAGTAATATAAATGCATGAAACTTTCTAAATCCTCTTTACTCAATATATGGGTTGTTCCAAAAGTTTTCCAGAATTTATTGACTGCAAAAAGTATTTTATGTGAATTATTGCCATATTTTATTGCAATAATTATAGTAATTCAATAAAAATAAGTTATTTTCAGAAAATTTCCAGAACTTCTTATTTTACTTATGAGAGTCTGAGAAAAATCAGGTTTATGCATAAAATGAGTTTTAGATATTTTGGTGGATTTAATTTGTTTCATGTATGAATTTGGAACTTTTAACAACATACCTTGATGAATGCTTCAAGAGGGATGGAGATTTGAGTATATTGAAGTGTTCTTGGCTGAAAAATGAAGATTTCTAGGAGGAATTTCGAGATTGAGAGTGAGAGGAAGAATAGATATGGTTTGAGTGGTGATGAGAATAATGTGTTGGGAGAAAAATGAAAGGAAAGATGATGGAAGGTGTGAGTGGGAGACAATGGGAATAACCTTTTACTTTTGGTGGTCTTCATAATTCCCCACTAACACAAGCATCTTAAGAGTTTTATAAAATTTAATGTAGTGTTTATAAAAATAGAGTTTTATAAAAAAATAGGTTATTATTTGATTATAACAATCTACTTTGATTTGAAGTTTAATTATAGCATTCAAGTTTGATTCTTTTAATTTAATTAGAGCATCATACTTTGATTTGATTTTAATATGGTATCATAATTTAATTTTATTATAGTTATAACATTATACTATGATATGTTGCTATTAACGTTAATTTATATCGTAGTGTAAGGGTTTTGATCCTATTAGCGTCAAGAAATCTCGAGTAGGGTTTATTAAATTTCCAATTGGGTTGGGTTGAACCGAATCCATTTTAGGCGGATGTCACAGTCTCCCCTACTTTAGGAAATTTCGTCCCGAAATTTAAGAAGAGAGTACCTTAAGAGAAAAGTTGCGGGTATTTGGTACGCATTTGATCCTCACGTTCCCATGTATACTTAGGTCCACGTGCTGACTGCCACCTGACCTTGACCAGGGGAATGCGACTTCTTTTGAGTTGCTTTTCCTTTCGGTCGGCAATTTCCAAGGGTTTCTCGATAAATTGCATTGTCTCGTCGATTTGGATATCCTCGAGAGGAACATGAAGGTTCTCGTCTGCTAAACACTTCTTGAGGTTGGCTATATGAAAAACTGGGTGAACTTTATTAAGCTCTATTGGTAGATCCAACTCGTAGGCTACTGGTCCGATCCTTTTCAGGATCTTAAACGGCCCTACGTAGCGGGGTGCCAATTTACCCTTGCGTCCAAATCGAACCACACCTTTCCATGGGGACACTTTTAACATGACCATGTCACCCACGGTAAATTCAAGCGGTTTGCGTCGCTTGTCGGCATAACTCTTTTGTCGGCTACGAGCTGTGAGAAGGTTATTGCGAATCTGAGTGATTTTGTCGGTTGTTTCCTGAATAAGCTCAGGACCAACGATTGGAGAATCCACTGTTGCGCGAATTACGTGGGACTCGCCAATTTCATGCCAGCAAATAGGAGATCGGCATTTACGACCATACAATGCCTCAAATGGTGGCATCCCGATGCTAGAATGATAACTGTTATTATAGGAGAATTCCACCAACGGTAAATGAGAGTCCCATTTTCCTCCGAAATCTAAGACACACGCCCTTAATATATCTTCGAGTGTTTGAATTGTCCTCTCAGATTGACCATCGGTCTGAGGATGATAGGCGGTACTGAGATCGAGGCGGGTTCCCATGGCTTCTTGAAGTGATTGCCAGAACCGAGAGAGAAATCTCCCATCACGATCTGAAATGATGCTGAGAGGGATGCCATGCCGACTAACTATCTCGTCGATGTAAATCCGAGCAAGTTGTTCGACCTTGAAATGTTCACGGATGGGAAGGAAGTGAGCCGATTTAGTCAAACGGTCAACGATTACCCAAATGCTGTCATGTCCCTTTGTGGTACGGGGAAGTTTGGTTACGAAATCCATGGTGATCGCTTCCCATTTCCACTCGGGGATTTCCGGTTGGACCAATAGTCCAGAGGGTCGTTGATGTTCTGCTTTGACCCTGGAACATGTAAGACATTTGGCTACGAATAAAGCAATATCCTTTTTCATTCCCGACCACCAATAATTGGTTCTCAAGCCATGATACATCTTGTCAGCGCCCGGATGAATGGAATATCGAGTTTTATGGATTTCTTCCATCAGGAATGTACGAAGATTGTCGCGATCTGGGATCCAGATGCGATCTTGATAATAGAAAATACCATCAGACTTAGATTCCAACTCCCCATCAATTCCCGTGGGCATGTCATTTTCGGTAATTGCCGAGTGTTGGGCTCCTCGAATTCGGTCGCTGAGATTGGACAAGATAGGAGAACATATTAGATGAAATGCTTTGGCATGTTCTTTTCGGCTTAACGCGTCGGCTACGACGTTCGCCTTGCCCGGATGATAACGTATTTCACACTCGTAATCATTTAGGAGTTCGACCCATCGTGTTTGCCTCATATTGAGTTCCTTTTGATTAAGAATATGTTGCAAGCTCTTATGGTCGGTGAAAATTACGCATTTAGTGCCGTAAAGGTAATGCCTCCAAATTTTAAGAGCGAAAACCACGGCACCGAGCTCCAAATCATGAGTCGTATAATTCCTTTCATGGATTTTGAGTTGTCGCGATGCGTAAGCTATAACCTTTCCCCTTTGCATCAAAACACAACCTAGACCGAGATTGGAGGCATCGCAGTATACCACGAAATCTTCGGATCCTTCAGGGAGTGTAAGAATTGGAGCGTCACACAATCTTTGTTTAAGAGTTTGGAAAGCGTATTCCTGCTTGGGTCCCCAATCAATTGGCGTACCCTTGCAAGTGAGCGAAGTAAGCGGTAAAGCGATCTTTGAGAAATTTGAAATGAAACGCCGGTAATATCCCGCTAAACCGAGGAATGACCGAATTTCCTTGGGGGTACGTGGGGCTTTCCAATTCTTGACTGCTTCAACTTTTGCGGGATCAACTAAAATACCCTTATCACTTACAATATGACCGAGGAATTGTACCTCCTTTAACCAAAACTCGCATTTCGAAAACTTGGCATAGAGCTGATTTCCTTGCAATGTTTGGAGAGTTAGGCGAAGGTGTCTTTTATGCTCTGCCTTTGTCTTGGAGTAAATGAGGATGTCATCAATAAAGACGATAACAAAACGGTCGAGATAATGTTTAAATACCCGATTCATCAAGTCCATGAATGCGGCAGGGGCATTTGTTAGGCCGAAAGGCATAACAGTGAACTCGTAATGACCATAGCGGGTTCGGAAAGCGGTTTTGGGGATGTCTTCTTCCCGTACTCGAAGTTGGTGATAACCTGAGCGAAGGTCGATTTTTGAGAAGCATGAAGCTCCTTGAAGCTGATCAAAAAGGTCATCGATCCGAGGTAACGGATATCGGTTCTTGATGGTAAATTTATTTAACTCCCGATAATCGATACACATACGAAACGAACCATCTTTCTTTTTGATGAAGAGAACCGGGGCTCCCCAGGGTGAAGTACTAGGGCGGATAAATCCCTTATCAGTTAATTCTTGGAGCTGACTTGCCAATTCTTGCATCTCGGTTGGAGCCAACCGATATGGAGACTTGGCTATAGGAGCAGCTTCAGGAACGAGATCGATGCGGAACTCTAGCTCACGTACTGGACGGAGTCCAGATACGTCATCGGGAAAGATGTCGGGAAAGTCTCGTACAATCGGAATATCTTCTATCTTCTTTTCTGTGACCTTTGTTTCCACCACATGGGCTAAGAAAGCCATGTATTCTTTACGTAGATATGATCGAGCTTGAGTACATGACATAAGACTAAGCTTTTTCGAACGAGTCTCGCCATAAATACGAAGACTTTGACCGTCGGCAAGAGGAATACGAATGAACTTCTCGAAACATACTATTTCAGCATGGTTTTGGGATAGCCAATCCATTCCCACGATGATGTCGAAGCTACCAAGTTCCATAGGAACTAAATTGACGGAAAATTTATGACCGCAAAAATCGAAAGTGCATTGAGTGAAATGTATTTTCCATTGGCGACTTCTACGGTAAAGTGTTCATCAAGTATCGTGCGAGGTGTGTGAAGTATGGGTTCAAATTCCAAAGACACGAAACTTTTATCGGCACCTGAATCAAAAAGTACTGACGCGTAGCAGTCATTTATGAGAAACGTACCATTTACGACCTTGTTATCGGTCTGTGCTTGGGTTGCGGTAATGACAAATGCTCGGCCTTTGGGAGCTGGAACCTGCATTGTTGGATTTGCCTGGGCTTGAGTGTTAATGATATTGACAAGCCTAGGACACGCGTTTCTGAAATGGGTGGGGTCACCACAGTTGAAGCATGTTCCAGTTGGATACCGGGTTTGTGTTTGCTGATTTGAGGGTAGAGCGAATGGTCGCTGAGTTTTTGGTGCACGACATGTGTCCGCCAAGTGGCCATAGCGACCACAAGTCGTACAAAGGCGACACGGGCTGGTGGACATATGGTGATAGTTACAATGGTTACAGAGGGGGTGAGGTCCGGTATACGGCTTTTTGTTTGGTTGGGTGACTTGGGTGATAGGAGCAGCAGGGGTAATAACAGCATGGTTGTGGTGATGGCTTTTCCGCTTCTTTTTGTCGTGTCGGTGTGAGGACTCGGACTTGACAATTAGGGGAGTCTCAGGGGTCGGCTTTTCAGTTGTCATCTTTGAACCCTTGCGTGGGAGGACACCATCGTTCATATTATCCTCGTTGAGTTGACCTGCTATTTCAATAGCGGATTCCAGAGTAGATGGCCTGCTACTGGTCACCGAATCACGGATCTGGCGCGGTAACCCTTTAATGTAACGGCGTATTGCAGTTTTCATAGGTTGAACCATGTGAGGTAGGAGTCTTGAAAGATCATAGAATCTATTAGTGTAGGTAGCGTTGTCTCCTCCCACCTGTTTCAGATTCCAGAATTCCTCCTCGAGAGTTTGCAATTCGCTGTCCGGGCAGAACTTCTCTATCATGCGTTCCTTTAGTTTTGACCAGGTCATTCCCAAGGCAACACCCTCTCCTTTTGCCCGTTTTTCTAGGTTCCACCATGAGAGAGCATGTCCTTGGAGGCACCCTGTAGCGTGACGGACCATCAGGTCCTCAGGGCACTCGCTGTGGATGAAAGTACTCTCCATTTCTTCGATCCATGTGAGGAGTGCGGTGGCACCATCTATGCCTTTGAAGTAAGGCGGATTACAGCTACGAAAGTGCTTAAACGAGCAACGATGAGTGGTTGCTGGAGCTTGCGGCTGAAGAGTTTGAAGATGGGTTGCAATTGTTGGGATAACGTTTGCTACCTCCTTAGCGATAAGGGCGGCTAGCCTTCGGTTGCTGCGAGCAGCGTATGGAGGTCGTAATGCCATCTATGAGAAACACGCATATAGACTTGTGAGTTATTTGTAAATTGATTATGGAAATTAAGTTTGTAGACATTGTTGGGTAAAATGATTGTAAAACACTTGTTGGGCCATGGTTAGGAGTGTTAGGCACCTTTTGGGCTTTCCATGGGTACTAAATGTAAAGCATGTAGCAATTGCGTGGGCCCCCACAATACTAAGTTTTCACAAGTTTTTCCCACTTCTAGGCCCATTAGGGAACTTAATAGTCTAATGAGTTGGCCATTTTGGAGTGTATACTTTCGGATACGTTTGATAAGGTCGGGTATTTTGATGGCTCAAAAGTAATGTGAATAACGCGCTTTGGCCTATAGGTTTGGGAACTCTCGCCTTTGGTCCCCAGGTAAGCAAACTGGTCCCTCGGTAGATTGGGATGTATACGAATGCTTACCTAGTCAGGACTTTTGGGCTACCGGCACCTCCCCCTTCCAGTTACTACGTGTCCATTACTTCGATCCTACCCAACTAGAGTGGATGACTTTTAATTTCCTATGAGCTCTAAGGAATATATATGTATATAAATTTTTATTTTGAAACCATTTGAGTATGTGTGTGATTTTAAGAGAAAGAGGAGAAAATTCACAAGTGTATGTGCACATATAAGTGTCGGGAATAATACGTAAACACATAAGGGAGCAATTAGCACACAAAGGTATTCCAAGGATTTTCTAAGTGCGAATTGCATGCAGTTGTGTGTGCATTTTATAAACTAGCATACGAGAGGACCCTAGAGGCTATAGACTAGGTCAAGGCAATTAACCTAATTCCCTATAGTCAAGGGCTCTGATACCAATCTGTCACACCCCGATCCTTGGCGGAATCGATCAAGGCGTGATATATTGTTCAAAGTCTCATGACAACTATGTTATAATATGATTAGATTCAATTAAGTACTAAGTATGCAAACAAGATCCACAACATACAAATACAAGTCAAAATACAATAACATTTATTACATCAAATTTAAATAGTCTTGTGGGTTTCTAAGGTACACCCTACTTTTCATCAACTTCATTCTTCAAATCTGCATCATGGGTAAAAACAGGTCAACTACGAGAGTTGGTGAGTAATCTAGTTTTATTAAAGGAAATTGTGAGTTTGAATAATTTGAAATTTGTTTTCTTTTGAAGTTGGCAAGCAACTGTTACTGAGATAACAGTTTATAAATCAAAAATTGATTAACAAATGATAACAACAACAATAAGTCCTCACCCTATATATACATATATATGTATATATAGGATGGAGCATCTAATCATCATACACACACAACCACGTGCGATCAATCACCTTAGCGTCCCAAGGCGGGGTGGTCAACCCAATAGCGTTATTATTGTCCATAACGTACCTCAAGAATACGGGCATAGTCATGGAGATTAGACTAAAAATGGTAATGCACTACAAGTACATGTAGCGTAAACAAACAATAATTATACAAATAATGATTCACGTATAAATGTCCCAACAATGTCTCAATTGTGATAAAATAATAAAATGAAGTTGAAAACATATTAGAACCACATGATACACCCCAAAAGTATTGAAAATTATAAAATATGGGGTAGATTACTCACATTAGTCCAAACGGAATACGCGTGTTGTACGATAGACGGCTCGGGTTTATGCATAAAATGAGTTTTAGATATTTTGGTGGATTTAATTTGTTTCATGTATGAATTTGGAACTTTTAACAACATACATTGATGAATGCTTCAAGAGGGATGGAGATTTGAGTATATTGAAGTGTTCTTGGCTGAAAAATGAAGATTTCTAGGAGGAATTTCGAGATTGAGAGTGAGAGGAAGAATAGATATGGTTTGAGTGGTGATGAGAATAATGTGTTGGGAGAAAAATGAAAGGAAAGATGATGGAAGGTGTGAGTGGGAGACAATAGGAATAACCTTTTACTTTTGGTGGTCTTCATAATTCCCCACTAACACAAGCATCTTAAGAATTTTATAAAATTTAATGTAGTGTTTATAAAAATAGAGTTTTATAAAAAAATATGTTATTATTTGATTATAACAATCTACTTTGATTTGAAGTTTAATTATAGCATTCAAGTTTGATTCTTTTAATTTAATTAGAGCATCATACTTTGATTTGATTTTAATATTGTATCATAATTTAATTTTATTATAGTTATAACATTATACTATGATATGTTGCTATTAACGTTAATTTATATCGTAGTGTAAGGGTTTTGATCCTATTAGCGTCAAGAAATCTCGAGTAGGGTTTATTAAATTTCCAATTGGGTTGGGTTGAACCGAATCCATTTTAGGCGGATGTCACAACATGTCATTTTAATTAGCAGTGTATAAATTTAATAAAAATATATCAAATATATTAGTTTCACCCAAAGAAGAACCTAACTATGCCCGCAATCAAATAAATCATTTTGACAAAATGCTTACAATTATCTGAAATCCACCTTACAAAACATGATGATATTGCTAGTATATCTAGTGTACACGACCTTACGCATCGAGTGTTGGAAGTATACTCGAGCTGACGATGTGGTTCGACTTTATGCTACCTTACTAGATGAAGCAAATAAACGTGCATGGACTAATACCCCAGTAGGAAATTAAGAAATTATATTGGATCTAATTATTTTAAAATTTATGAGTCTTTCACCATTTCAAAAATTTGATATTTTGGTTTGGTGAAAATAAAAAGAAACAGAATTTTCCAATTCTATATGTCATGACACGTAATCTACCAATCTTTAAAATTTCTATGGTAGCTTTGTAATCAACTTTTTTCTGCTAAGTGGCATGATTTTATCATTTTTAAGAACAAGACTAAGGGCCTGTTTGTTTACCACTTAATCTGAATGGTTAAAAGCTCTCAACCATTCAGATCGTTTGTTTACCACTTACTTTTTACCACTTAAATTAAAAAAAGCCTCTTAATTTCTCAGACTTGAGAAGACCTCTGTTTAAAAAAAAGACACACGCGTAGTTCCATATGTGCCCTAACACTTCACGCCTCCTCCTTCAAGCCTCCAAAAATCGATCGGGAGAACCGATCTTCTCCTACCCTCCTTCACGCCTCTCTCTTCTTCTCCTCCTCTCTTCTTCTTCTCCTACGTTCTTGACTCCACCGCCGATCTGTCTCTCCATCAGGCATCGCCTCCACACAGCAGCAGCAAAAGAAGCTTCTCCTTCTCCGACTTCATACACCGCCGGAGCCGCCCTCGCCTCCGTCCTCTCAACCTCCGTTTCTCCTTCTCCGACTTCACACACCGCCGGAGCCGCCCTCGCCTCCGTCCTCACAACGCAGCAGCAAGAGATCCATCGAGAACGCAGCAGGCATCGCCTCCGTTTCTCCTTCTCCGACTTCACACAACGGCTTCTATTTCTCTGAGGTGTTTTTTCTGCTGTACCATTAATCTGAATATGATTTGTTGTTGTTCTTGATTTTTTCAATTAGCCTTGTAATTAAGAGGTTATAATCAAACAATGTGTTAAAATTCAGCTCTTAAAAATTGAGGGCCTCTTAAAAATCAAGACCTCTTAAGAATTAAGATCTTAAAGTTTAAGATCTTCCCAAACAGGCCCTAACCCAAGTGTTAGTGGAGTGCGCATTTGCTAAAAAGATTACTTGGATGTCGCATAACATATACGAAAATAGAACAAGGCTTATCAACTTCCCCAGAAATGAGTCTTTCATCCTTTCACAATTTTGAGGGGAATTAGAAGTCGGTGTCAAAAGTGAGGTACTGTACACGAAATACAACAAGGCTTATCAATACCCCCTGAAAATAGAAGATAATGATGAGGAGACTAGTAACGACTAAAATATAGAAGAATAAAAAAAGATGATTAAAATGACACAAACTAAAAAATAAGATGACTAAAAAGAAAACAACTGAAAAACAAAGAAGACTACGAAAAAGAAGGCGACGACAACAAAAAGTATTCATAATTTTATAAAAGAAATTAGTTTCTTAAAAAAAAATTCTTATAATCGCCAAAGAGGTCTGCCAAAGCATCTTCCCCACAACCTAAACCAATAATAAGTTTGTTCACCATAACACTACTACTCGAACCACCTTGATCAGAATTACCCACACCACCTCTACTGACATCAATAAGATCTTTCATAACTTTAATATATATTTGCTTGTCACTACCTGAACCATCTCATCACCATGTGTCTCCTGATCCAGCCTGAATCACATTCGTCTTCACTTCTGACATCAGCACTCCAACCTTCCTTAGCAACATCTTCATCAGGAATCTCTATGGTTTCTAACACTTGCTTATTAGCACTTTTTGCCTCCAAAACAACCGCCCAAGGGCGTGGAGCCCTGTGATGATTACGTACGGAGGTGCGAAGAGCCATCGAACTTATCTCCCTCGACTCATCTCCAAACCACAACTTTTTATGCTTCAACCTCGCACTAATACCATTCTTATCATCAGCCACATATACAACATGATTGTTACTGGCATTATCTCCTAAAGACATTCCTTCAACCTTAACATCAAGGAAGGCGTGGGAGGAAGTTGCAAGATTTTGATGAACATGGACACCTTGACGAGCTGCTTCTTGCTTGGCCACCTGAATAACCTCCTTCTCAACTAGAACCTTGAGGTTGCGAAAATAAAATACAGGGGGGGGGGACACGATGCACCAAAGGAACTTCGTGATGAAGCAATTCTCCTTTATAAGTTCTCACTAAAATGATGGTAAACTGAACCTCAGACAGGTGACTTAGAGACAGAAAAACAAAAGAGAAGTAAGAAGAAACCACCACAGAAAAGCTAGGGAACAAGATTATACCTTTATCCATAACAAAAAATTTAGGCATTATTCCTCGCATCCTCCACATTGTGCTGAGCCTAGCACCCGCTAAGATCCTCTCATCAAAGTCGTCCCCTATTACTGTATGACAATTCAAAACCCTAGAAATGTCATGCTTGTCTCCTACAAGAGTTATCCCACCGCCAGTAATGGGGGTTGTTCGATATTCATGGTTTGGAACTCGACGACATTCACCCAGAGCCAAGATTCTTTCCAATTCTTGATTAATGTATTCTGAATAACTACTAAAACATGAATATCATGGCGACAGTTGAAGGTATAAAAACTAGCGTTCCCGGAGACACAACAAAAGTAGTAGTGAAACACGTAAGTGGCAGGATTATAGCCCAAATGACAACACAATATTTCAAAACCCGAGACTTTATGGACAACATTTGGAATTAACCGGTGATTTTGGAGTTGATAGTGCCACAAACATCGTGGAAAAAAGGGGAAACAGGAAGACAAAAACCAGATTCAAAGGTTTTGGTGTAATTAAATCCCTATTTTTCTAGAGGAAAAGAGATTATAGATATGCTAGAGGAACCTCCACCTCATTGAAGGGACGAAGTCCAAAATTTTGAGAGTAAAATGCAACCTGGTCACTAGGAGAACGAGCCATAGAAGAAGGTAAGAGAAATCGACGAAGAAATAAGACGAGAAGAAAGGAAATTTTTGAATCGAAAAGAAACCGACTCGCATTTAAAGATGTAAGGCTGCACGGAGTGGATCAAGATTTGCCGGAGGCATCCGACGTGTGCCAGGCATGCCGGCGGCAACACCGCCCCTAGGTGCGGCAAGGGCTGGCGGCAAGATGCAAGCGGCAAAGAAGTGCCGCGTTCTCTCTCCAGAAAAAGTGGTCAAAGATGCTTAGAAATGACCGTTTGAACGGTCAAAAACTCTTTAAAAAAAAATTTTTTTTTTCTAAATTTACTTCTCTATATATAGATACAAACATTTCATTTGATATACACACAACCTCTTCACATACATAAATTTTCAAAATGAATCCAATTCAAAGAAATCAACAGCTACTAATGATTGGTGAGGCGGCTTTCAAATCAATGGAAGTTATGCTCGGTCTTTTAGAAGACGAAGACGAATCCGAAGCCGAAAGTTCACAACGGGTATCTCGAAAAATTATTTTGAGGGACCGGTGGGCTGCAAATAATCTTCTTATGGCGCACTACTTTAATGATGATGCCATCTACGAAAGCAAATTCCGCCGAAGGTTTCGCATGCACAAACCTTTATTTATGCGTATTGCGACCGACTTGACTAATTTTTCTGAGTATATTAGTCAACGTCCCGACGCAAGAGGTGCAGAAGGCTTTTCTCCGATACAGAAATGTGCGTGTGCAGTACGTCAACTAGCATACGGTTCTGTAGGAGATTCATGGGACGAGTATTTTCAAATGTCGGAGCGGACGACACGGGAAACTTTGGAGGAGTTTTGCCGATGTGTTATTGAAGTATACGGTCCAAGGTATTTACGCAAGCCTACATTCAGTGATGTTCAGGCATTGTACGCGCATCACGCAAATGTGCACGGTTTTCCTGGGATGCTTGGAAGTCTAGATTGTCTTCATTGGTCTTGGACCACTTGCCCGAGTGCATGGCATGGGCAATTCACACGGGGTGATAAGACTCACCCAACGGTCATCTTGGAAGCAGTTGCATCACAGGATCTATGGATTTGGCATGCATTCTTTGGTGCTCCCGGTTCAATTAACGATATCAACGTTTTAAACATGTCGCCTTTATTTGACGGGTTTTGCAACGGCTCCGCCCCGGATTGTCCATTTCAAGTAAATGGAACCACATACAAATACGGGTATTATCTTGTAGATGGTATATATCCAGAATACGCTGTGCTTGTGAAATCTTTGACATGTCCAGGTGATGCAAAGCGTATAAAATTCAAAGCAGCTCAAGAGAGGGCAAGAAAGGATGTGGAGCGAGCATTTGGAGTTCTTAAAAAACGTTGGCAAATTTTGGAAAATCCGGCACGTCCACGGTCGGTGGACAAGCTATCGCGTATTATGTATGCATGCATAATTTTACATAATATGATCATAGAAGATCAAGGAAAAGCGATATGTCAATATGTGGAAAATGAGGAAGTTCCGTCAATTCCACCAATAGAGCCGGGTAGCCCACCGTACGTGGCAAGAAGAAGGGAGATACGAAACAATCAGAAACATCACGAGCTTCGAGCCGATTTGGCGGAACACATATATCGACTCCAAAATCTGGACCTCAATATGCCACCACAAGATGATTCCGAAGAATACTCGGATTGAAAGTTATCGTTTTATTTAGGAATGTTGTTTTTATTTCGGCTTTTTTTTTTATGTTTTTAAATTAATGTGACGTTTTTTCAAGTTAATGTAATGTTTTTTTATTTAATGTAATGTGTTTTTTTTAATATATTGTGTTAAATGAAAATTAGTTTTTAAAAAAAAATAAAAAAGAAATTCCCACAATGTTGGAGGCACCACTCCCTGAGTGCAACATAAATTTGGATGTTGGCAACAAAACTGATGTGGCGCTTACGTGGCAGTCTTGCCTCCCACATGTTGGAGGCACCACTCCCTTTAGCCTAAGAAAGGCAGGAATAACAGAAATGTCAAAACTGGCACGAATGGACATGAGGCAGACGCATTAATTAAAAGCAGCTCAGCAGACATAAACCTGCCGCCGGAAAAGACAAGCTAGCAGTAGTCTATTGAGATAAGACGACTGGTGTCATCATTTGAGTCGACCTCTCTCTAACGAAGACCAGCACAACTTTCAGCATAGATGAGCCACTCACAACTTTCAGCATGGATGAGCCATGCACAATTCTGAGCACATATGAGTCGTGCATAACTCTCTACACAGATGCGAATGAACCGTGCACAACTCTCGACACGAATGAGCCATGCACAACTCTTAGCACGGATGCCCGAGCATAACTCTAAGCATAGATGAGCTGTGCACAACCCTCAACAGGCACATGCGTGTGTCCCACTAACAAATAACTGGATAAGACGACCAAATCAGGGAAAATATTCCCTGACAGCCGACGTCACTTCACCTAAGTATAAATAATAGAGAGAACATTCCACAAGGTACATTCTAATTACATACTCTAATTCACTCGCACTTATTCCACCATACTGTCACTAACTTGAGCGTCAGGGTGTAAGTCTAGGATCACTGCCCGAAGTACTGCTAACAACGAGTTTCTATTTGTTGGGATCAACTTCTCCACCGTTCGTGTGCCGTACAACCATCCACCAGTCGTCTCCGGAAACAGATCATATCAGTGAAGTAAGCTACATTGGCCATAAATGCATAAATAAAAATTAAGAGTGTTTTATTGTAACCATAAAGGTCGTAACCAAAAAGGTCAGTAATGACTTTTTAAGTAAAAAAAACCAAAGTGGCATAATACAATGTCATATTGGTCAATTTATTAAAAAAGTAATAACTCAAAAATTATTCTATTAATTAAAAAGCGTAATTTTCCCAAATGTTACATCCGACTTTTTCCTTCCGGTTGTCACGCGTATTTTATGTTTCTTTTTTAATTGGGTCGGGTTCACCAGGACACGTGTTGTGAACCGCCATCTTCTTTGGGATATGTTGAACTTTCGTTTCCTTTTCTTGTCGGTTGCTTTCCTCCCTTTTCCCTTCAGTCGAATTACCGTCTTCCAGCAAAAGCTTTTGCTTCTTCTCCTGCTTTGCTGAAGCATTTATCCTTTTAAAGCGGATTTCTACCACATCCGCCTCCATTCAACGCCATCGCTCTCATCTTCTCCACTCAAGCTTTCGTCCTCTGCATCCAAGACCTCAGAAGTTATCTTAGTTCGGCGGGAATCGAAGTAAACGACGAGGATATCAAAGGGATGGTTAGTTTGGGCTGTGGGGGCGATGATAACGACGATGTGACATTCGAAGGATTTCTCAATATATTGGCCATTTGATGGTTTGTTGGATTGCGAATACGACGACGGTGAATGCTTAGGGTTTCATCGCATTATTTAAGGTGCCTTTTCTTCTTCTTGACGTTTTTGTTTTTATCTGCGGTAAAATTGGAATTGTGGATTACATGTTCAGAGATTCTCACTGGTCTAGGTTTTCCGATTTTGTTTGTTTTCATGAAAGCAACGCAAAGTTTGTGAAGATCAATTGCACAATATTTTGATTGTGGTTTTAAACTCTGAATAATTCCATCAACAAGTGTCAATGGATTCCCAAATTGATGATCCTGTTTCTACATTCAATCTGATTTTGTAACGTATGTAGCTGGGAACTTGCTTCAACTCTCAAAGAATCTATCCCAAAATTTCAATCCGCTGGTGTGAAGCTAATTGCTATCGGCATTGGTGCACCTAAAAAAGCTCAAATCTTTGTTGAAAGGGTATTCGTTTCTTTGTTTTCTAATCTTTATATGCTTTTCAATTACTAATCTTTTCAAATTTACTGATTTTTTTTCAATTATTATCTAAAAATATATGATTAGGTGTTGTTGGTGCGATCCTCGAGAGGCTAACTGAAGGTATGGATTCTGCCTTTTTGTGATTCGTTTATATGGTGTTTGTTGTTATACAAATATGGCTGATTTTTCTAAATTTACAAGTTAAAAAACGACAATATATCTTTAAATTTGATGAATTTTTTGTGCGACCTCACTGTTGAAGAAGTAACTAGATATAACTTTGCATCTGCTTGCACACCAAGTGTTTGCGAAAATGCTTGAATGTAGTTTGAAGTATGTATCGTGGGTAACAGTCGTTTGTTTTACTTTTATCAGCAATTAGTATGAAATGTTTGTTTTTTATCTTCTTTTATTCAATTTTATGTTGGAAATGTTTGTTTGTTATTTTACTTTTATCATGCTTTTAAGGCTTTGAATTGTTCATAAGGTGTTGATGCAGAATGACAGGGTTAACGAGCTTTTCATACAACGTCAAACTAAAGGTTTTTATTCCAAATTCCATTTGTTTCTAATGTTTGTTTAATGGATTGCCTAATATATTTGAAAATTGTATTTATATGTATGTTCCATGTGTTATCAGAACAATGGTTGCAAGGGAAACTTTGTCATGATGTCATACAAACACAGTCTTTTTTCAAATTTTGTTTTCCGATATAACCTCCTGTTGAAAACCCCTAAATTATCCAATAGGATTTTAAGTGACTTTGACCATACCCCAAGTTCTTCTGGCGAGTAAGTGATCATTAACTTTAACTTGAAGCAGACCTCATTATCTCCTTTGGATATTTGGGTGGAATTATGTCTTTCCTGAACAAAAATGACAATAACCAAATGCCTAATGCAGATACCTAACTACAAAACCTAACTAACTGAAGATAAATTGTTGCAGTTGTGGTCTGGACAGAACAAACTCTTGGTTACCACAATAAGGTACTAATAATGTGCTTTATTCACATTCTTTTAGTTAAAGAAAATGGTAAATACCGGTGACTCATATATATTGGTCGATAATAAATGGGTTTATTATATTCAAAGCAGACAAGTTTTACAGATGATCATGAATTTGGAAAGAAGAAATTTCCATACAAGAAAAATATGTTTGATGATTCAATGACAATGTTTGATAGACCAAAGAGGAAGAGACGATTAATCCGTGTAGAATATCCAAATGGCACTGCAAATAAACGGTTTGATGATACCCCACCTACAATTGGTCAGTTTTTTACTTCATAAATTAAAATACATAAACTTCATATATTTTGTTTTTTATTTTTATTTTTTTGCTTTTTAGATAATACCACAGTCACAGAGCAAAAGGAAGATCTTGACACCGAAGAAAACACATAAATGTCCAAAAATGCACAATTTAGAGCCATACAACCAAGCCCGTCTATCATATCGTTTGTGAATGAAAATGTAATTTTTTTATTGGTTAAATCATGTTTAAGTTGGGTTTATATATATAATTCATGGTTATTTATCATTACAATTATTGGGGCGTAGGCGTGAAATTGAGTTCAAAAAGGCAGGATACAATATTGAACTTTCTTCTCCTTTAGATAATATTCCCTTTTCTACAAGCCCAGAAAGAGAGCGAATCGAAGAATCAGTAAGCTTAATAGTTTTTATATTATATGTCTTTTAGGTTTTTACTATATAAAACCATGTATGTAAATGCGGTCTAAACATTTTGTAGGTTTTCAGAAACAAACTTACATTTTTTGCTGCTGCAAAAGTTTCTTCATCTTTCCCATCTCCCGATCTTCCAGAAATCGCATTTGCAGGTATAATAAGTCTTTATTTACATTAATTTATTTCTATTTTCTATATATTGTTTGTTAAAATTTGATTTTTTATTAGTTAGGTCAAATGTTGGGAAATCATATTTGTTAAACTCACTTACCAGACAATGGGGTGTTGCAAGAACATCAGACAAGCCTGGGCTCACTCAGGTGCCACATCATCATCTTTCTTGCTAAAAATTATTTGTAATTAATAAAAACATTAATTCTCATAAAACATTTTGCAGACTATAAACTTTTTCAACCTTGGATCAAAACTCTGTTTAGTTGACCTACCTGGATATGGTTTTGCTTATGCAAGAGAAGAAGTCAAAGAATCATGCCATCATTATTTTGCTATGGCCATGGCACTGGTCAGCCTCACTTGGGAGATATAAAGGCAACCTGATTGTGCCCAGAAGCAGGTTATTTCATTGTTTATTTTTTCGTACATGTTAGGTTCAAGGTCAAAATCATCATTTATGTATTCAATGTTTTGGAAAAGGGTATGCAACAGAAGCAACTTTTCTGGCCGACCCGTGCATAGCACGGGTTGCCCACTAGTTAGATTTAATGTATAGAAGACAAACCCTGTAATAAAATGAAACCAAATAGGCAAATCATATATAGTGTTTATGATAGTTGTTCTCAACGTGATACTTTTTGCAAACCACAAAATTCGATCATATAGACTTTTATCTAAATATATAAAAAATATACTAAAATTTATAATCTGTAATTATCGGCAATTAAAATATAATATTGATATGTTCTAAATATATATTCTTAGAACTATCAAATTAAGAATATTATACTTTTAAATAAAACGGGTTGTTGATAAAGTATACAAATACTTAATTTAATTGCTTATATAGACTAATACGTAAATAAAAGAAAAAATAATTTTAATAATTGATTAGTTGTGATCTTTATGGGTAAACATAATTTAATTTTAAATTAAAAGTCTTTAAATAAAAATTAAAATATACTTTTGGCAAAATTTTAAAACTTGATTAAACCTTAAATTTCAGTAATTCAATCAAAAAGACCATAACATACAACTCAACCAAATATATCTTCCCATCGACAACAACCACTGTCTTCCTCATCCCCCTCTCACTTTACACACCACCATCGGTGACCATCTTCTTGTTTTTTTAATTCAATGTAAATTTATATTTTAATTATTGTAGTTGTCTTTTTATATTTTCTCCATCACGTGTTTTATAACCAAAAACTTTTTCATTGTGCAATATTTGACATACATTACACTAAATTTGATGCTTTCTATAATTTTTATAAATGGAATGACAAATCCATTATATATTTTTTATAAATATCGACGTAAGAAGCCGAATTAGAGTTCCAAGGGTTTTAATTCAATAATGCGATAATTGTTGTACGCGTGACGTAAAACACCATTATCTTGAGAATAAAAATAAACAATGGCGGATGGAACCGAATGGATACAGTCGGAATCCTACTCCTTTCACTCTGGATTCCAATTGATTCTCAAACCCTAATTTGGTTCACAGATTGCACGGAGGAAGATGTTGTTCGATGACGTAGTTATAATTAAGCAGGCGGAGAAGGAAGATGAAGCTACTGTAATCACAATCAATTGTCCAGACAAGACCGGTCTTGGTTGTGATCTTTGCCGCACTATTCTCTTCTTCGGTTTGAGCATTGTTCGCGGTGGTACGTTTCTACTTTGTAGTATTCTTCTCGGATTTTTCCGTTTGCGTTTTGGTAGGTTTAATTTGTTCTTCTGTAAATTTGAAAAACAGAGGCTCATAAACTGCGCGTTTTTAATTGTGATTTTTGATGTATGATTTAGTTGTGATTTGAAAAAACACACGTATATAGTATTTCGGATTTATTTTGTTCATCATTTGAATAAGTATCGATGAAAACTAGGCAGTGTTCGTTTTCGGATTTTATCGCTTAAGATAATTTAATCATCCTCTTTCTCAGAATCTCAATCAACTTTAAACTAAATTTCATGATGTTAAATGTAGGCCGTGTAGTTATACTCCAAAAGTGATTGATTAGACAGAACAAATGGTATCAAAACACAAGATTCCCCTTGAATTTTACTGTTACGTAATTGTATCATGAAAACCTGTTTCCAGGAGTACTTTAACACTATTGAAGCAATTCACAAAATATCACTGTTTGATAGTTTCGATGGTATATGCAGATGTCTCCACAGATGGAAAATGGTGCTACATAGTGTTTTGGGTAATCGGAAAACCAGGTACGCTATGGAGTTTATTGAAGAAAAGGCTCTTGGAAGCTTGCCCCTCATGTTCTTCCGCAAACACACTCATATTCTACCCTCCAGAATCACAACCACCGAAGCCTGCAGATGTGTTTCTCATCAAGTTTTGCTGCCATGATCGACAAGGCCTATTACACGGTACACCATATCCACCTTCACAATTCAAATCCCCCAATTTTATCTCTTAAATCTTCAAATTTCCTGAACATATACATACCTTCATCTATCAGACGTAACTCGTCTTCTTTGTGAGCTTGAACTTGTGATTCAAAGAGTCAAAGTATCAACCACCCCTGATGGCATGGTGATGGACTTGTTTTTTGTCACTGATACCAGGTTATAAACTGTTCTTTAATCTTCATCAATCTTTCAATACTTACTAGGGCTTATATTATACATTCTTTTTCAGGGAACTTTTACATACAACAAAAAGAAAAGAAGATACACATGATCATTTGAAAGCTGTTCTAGGAGATGATATGTTAAGCTGTGAGATACAAATGGTGGGTCCTGATTTCACAGCATGTTCTCATGGCCCACCATCTTTCATTCCTCCAGAAATCACAGACGACATGTTCAATCTAGAAATGGTGGATGTAAACAAACATGAAAATGTTTCAGTCACAGTGGATAACTCCCTCAGTCCTGCTCATACACTTGTCCAGATTGTTTGCCATGATCAGAAAGGAGTCCTTTACGATATCATGAGAACTTTGAAAGATTACAACATCCAGGTAATCTTTAAGGTTAAAATCGTCATTTTACGTTAAGTTATATTAAACTCTATATAATGTTTCTTTTTAGATATCATATGGGAGGTTTATGAGGAAAGATAGAAAAATTTGTGAGCTTGATTTGTTTATAGTACAAACGGATAGAAAGAAGATTGTGGACCCTAGTAAACAAAGTGCATTATGTTCTAGAATTCGTATGGAATTAGTTAGCCCTTTGAGAGTAGGTTTGGTGAACCGTGGGCCCGACACTGAGTTGGTTGTTGCGAATCCGGTGGAGTTATGTGGGAAGGGACGGCCGCTAGTATTTTACGATATTACCCTTGCCCTCAAGATGTTGAATATGGACATCTTTTCGGCTGAAATTAGTAGGCATATGATTGGAGGGAGGGAATGGGAGGTTTATAGGGTTTTATTGAATGAAGGGGTAAAATTGTCTTTACGAAAAGGTGAGATCGAGGAAGCCGTGAGGAAGATGTTGATGGGTTGGGATCGATGATGACATGATGTTTATGTTGTAAATAGGTCGAGGGTACATACAAGTTGTAGTAACATCGTTTCTTTGTAAATATACTTCTTTGTAAATATATTTCGTATAAAATTTGAAAGTTCCAAAAGGTATGACGAATATGATGCGACTTTGCGTGTATAATTTTGTAAATGATTTATTTACATAGATAAATGATTTACAAGCAACAAGAGATTATTGCTCACGATACTTCTTTATGAAAAGATTTGCTTTATGGTCATCATTAAAGTTGTCAAGATCGGGATCTTATATATGATCGTTTTTCGGTTTGCAAGATCGTGATCAGAAGATCGAATCGAGATCGTAGAATCCTATTAAAAGCATTTTAAAACATAAAAATATATTTCTATCCACGACTTAACCATCTAGTTAACAATAAATAGTTTAAAATATGAAAATACATCTCCATTACATCATTTAACAATAAGCAATTCAAAACGGGATTTTCTAGGGTTAATATTTGATTTATTAGTACAAGACAAAATATTAGAAATTAAAAAATATCAAACATGAAACATCTTGTTCCAAGTTTAACATAGCATTAAATAAGGTTATATAGAACTAAACATAAAGACTTACATGTATATTTGGTCCAAATGACTAAGAATTATAAATACATCTCTATTACATTATTTAACAGTAAACAATTCAAAAAGAGGGTCCCAAGGTTAATGTTTGATTCATTTAGTACAAGACAAAAAATATTAGAAATTTATAAAATAATCAAATACGGTATAGTCTTTTTCCATGTTTATCTAAATAAGGTTATATAGAACTAAACATAAAGACTTATAGGTATATTTGGTCCAAGTGACTAAGAATCAACTAGTTGCCATGAACACTCACCTTTGTGTGAAACTTTACTTCCATTAGCATAACAAATAAAGAAAACAAGATAAAATCCAATTTATAATTCGGAAATCAAAATCTAACTTAAGGCTGTGGGGTATGCCGCACGCGGCCCCCCTGCGTCCTCCACGTCAGCGACGAAGACGCGGCAAACACCGCCCCCCCCCCCCCCCCCGCGTCCTCGACCGTCATCTGGCGAACGTATGAAGACGGCGAAATTTCAAAAAATATAACCGTTTGTTATAGCTAGCCGTTGGAAAATTAAATTTTTTTTTTTTTTTTACATATTATAAATACATACCACACACCTCTATATTTTACACACACAAACACATCTATATTTTACACACACAAACACAAATTTCTCTCTCAATTTTACTAACCAATTCAAGATGGAGAACGATCCGAACACCCCTCCGTCAAATCGGAACACGTCCCGCGGCGAATTCAACTACAACTTTTCCACGAATTGCACATTTACGAGTATGCTTACGGGTTCGTCGCAACAACCACAATACCCGTATCCATATCCACCACCGAACCAATATCAATACCCGCCACAACCTTACCCGTACGCACCCTTCCAACAACCGTTTCTATCACAATCGCCACCGCTTCCATCACCACCGCCACAAGCATCACCTGAAGAGGTCGTGATGGAAACACAAGCCCCCGCGTCTTCCTCCAAAAAGAAAAAGAAAAATAATAGACAAAAGAACAAAACGCGAAACGCGCAAGAGGCGAAGGTTCCGTGGACGACCGACGAAGAGGTTCAAGTGGTTCGATCGTGGCTCGCTATTTCCATGGATTCGCAAAAAGGAAATAGCCAAAGTTCCACATCGTTGTGGGAACGCATTTTAGACCACTACCACGCGGCGATGGGTCGTGGGGTGTACCGAAACAACGACGGTATTAACGGGAAGTGGCGGAAACTTCGTATCGAGTGCACCAAGTTCAACGGCATTTACAAAAACTTGGTGAACATGCGACGAAGTGGCGAAAACGAATTCGGGATTTTCACAACGGCTATGGAACAATATGAGCGAGTTGTCGGGAAACCGTTTAAGTATATGCGAAGTTGGGAGTTGATGCGTACCGGTCCTAAATGGCTACTAAATCCCGATTCGCCTCACTCGAGCACGGGTTCCAAACGTGGGAGGACCCCGGATGACAATATTTCGGATGCTCGATACCCGATCGACCTCGACGACGACACCGAACCACAAACCGAGATGCCTCTGCCTCGACGCCCCATCGGCCGCGACCGAGCGAAAAGAGCAAGCCGAGATGCCTCCGGCTCGTCTTCGAAAGACGATGTCGAGGAAAAGGTCGACCGGCTCGTTGAACAATTCTACCGCCACAACGAAATTGCGGAATCGCGGTTGGATTACGTGTTGTTTAGCCGATCCGGGACCGAAGAGGACCTCGAGGCGATCTGATTGATGACGGAACAACGACGCAAGAAATATTTAAATAAGTAGCTTTTTTTTTTTAAATTTTAGGAGTTGTCGTTTTTATGTTTTTTTTCGTGCAATGTCGTTTTTATTTTTATTTTTATGTAATGTCTTTTATTTATTTTTAAATGTTTGGTTTTAATTAATTTTTAATGTTTGGTTTTAATTAAAAAAACGTAAAATATAAATGTGACGTGGAAATTAAAATGGTAGTCATGAGAGTCTTGCACACCCCTAGTGGGTGTCTTGGAAGTCTTTGTGACGTGGCGATGACATGACGGTAGTCATGGGTTGTCATGGGTGTCTTGCACACCCTTCAGCCTAAGTGTGGCAAAATACAGGAAACTTGTGGATCCAAAACAAGACCAATTAATGATTTTCATTGCTAAAAATTACTAAACAGATCATGTTCGCTTGAAAGTTTGCAAAAAAGGAAATTTTGATTTGAACATATAAATACCAAAATGAGAAATGTTGCAATTTTTATAAAAAAAAACAAGTGTAATTAAGTTTAGGCAGCGAGTACTTTTTATTTCTTTAAAGAATGTTGTTGAGGCATGGAAGAGTGATTTTGGTATTTCCTTTTGCTTCTCAAATAGAAGAAGTTTCACTAATATACATGTATACAACTATCAATAATAATAATAATGGAGAACTTTACATTTTCAAATCTTTCATATTCCTATTGGCTAAATTTTGTGGTTTCTATTTGTCCATGGAGTTGCTTGGTGTCTCCATACCTAAAAAGAAAAAAGATTCACTTGATAATAACCAATAATGTGATTTACGATTATTAAGAGTAAATTATATTTGTAGTTCCTGCGCATAGTTGTTTTTTTACAATTTCTGGTCCCAAAGTTTTTTTTTCTTGCAACTGTGGTCTGTATTTGAAGTTCTTATAACATTTTTAGTCCTGGTTCCAAGTAAAATAATTGTTTTTGGTCAGTGAGTATACCTGATTTTTGCAACTTTGATACCCAAATAGTCATTTTACTTGAAACATGGATAAAAAACGTTACAAGAACCTCAAATCAGAACCAAAATTACAATCAAATTTTTTAGGACAAGAATTGAAAATGTGAGCTATATCCGTACAAAAAAAAATTAATTTACTCTATCATTAAATATTAAAAAAATATGGTTATGCTTGCCTCCTAAACAAGATCATTCTTTGGTAGTTTTTCTACGGCATTAGGTGGATAACCACAAAGAGTGTTGTTCATTTGGTGTCTATGTGGTTTGACACCTTTTTATGTTACACATAGTCATATTATTCATCCATCTACAAATTTAAAAGTACATTTAGTATCATCCTCAAATTGACTTGTTCTTTTATATATTTATACCAAAATCGTATGGACGGTAACTTTAAACAAGTTTCTGTCGGTTTTGTTTTCGGTCGAAGCTAAACAACCTATTTAAGGTCATTCAACATGTAATTTAACATAGTAATCTCAAACTCCTACCCTTAGCAAAAAGAACATCAGTACCATTGTGGTCCTCCTCCACCTATTTTCTAGCTTCCTAAATACTTCATATCTAAAAATCGTCCTCCTTTTACTGTTAGTGTATCCCACATTGGTGCGACACGGTCTTATGAGTTTGTATATATGTTGGAGTCTCCCCTCTCTCCACAAGGGCTCTTTTGGAGAGACATTCTTGGGCTCCACATATATTTACATGGTATCAGAGCCAGTGTCCCGCACCCCCGAACCTCATCGAGCCTACGTCTCTGAGGGGGAGTGTTAGTGTATCCCACATTGGTGCGACACGGTCTTATGAGTTTGTATATATGTTGGAGTCTCCCCTCTCTCCACAAGGGCTCTTTTGGAGAGACATTCTTGGGCTCCACATATATTTACATTTACATATACTTTCACGGTTTCACCCATTTAACGATCTTATATCCTCTCCCTCCTTCTCTCATTCTATTGCTATTATGATGAAGAAGATGAAGATGTTAGCAACCCAATAAACTTAATATCACTGATAAGGTTAGTTGTGATAAGTTTCAAAAAGATGTCAAGTCACCAAAATAGGGAGGAGAAAGGAAAAAAGTTGATAATGGAAGTCATACAATTTAATGATTAATATTAACGTATATTAAAACAAGTTTCATGAGTAAAAATAAATGAAAGATAAAAAATTTGTAACATCTCTAAATTCTTAAGTTTAGGATATTATATTAAGTACATAGAATGGTTTTGAATCTTAGAATATTTGTTTGAAAGGATTAGAATCTGTGATGTAAGAAAATGGGAAAAGTTGTTATCGTGAAAGAACTAGAAAGCATCAAGGGACGACAAATGATTATAACTATGTTAAATTTCATATCACTCTTGAAGTTTATGTTTAAACTTACTCACAATGGTTTGAGTATTGAAGTGTAATAATCTTATGAATTGAGACTTATGTTGGAGTATAAATTAGAAGGATATGAATGATATAACTATGTTATATAACATTGATTTTATGTATAAGTTATATACAACATATGATTTGGGACAAGAACCTACAACTTATATAAATGAGATATGGGATGTGATACACACACACACACATACCCCTATATAGAGTTAGGATCAAATATGGATCCTAAGTATTGTGTGATCGTATGACCTATTTATATCCTTTAGATTAAAAGAATAAATGGTTAAGATGATGACATCATGGTAATTAATTGGAAAAAAATTAATTCTTTTTTATTTTTAAACAACCATAAGGGTAAATTAGACAATTTGTTTACCACTAAATATGGAAATTTCGGATTTTAAAGGATATACATTTCAAATCAAAATTTAAAACTACAAAATTATAATTTTTGAAAATTAATATTTCACGTCAATTCATCTTCCAAAGTTATCATTCTCATTCTTGAAGAATACACCATACATTATAACTGATATTCTTGAAGAATGATGATAATCATCTTGAAAAAATAAACGAAATTCTTGAAGAATAAGAAATTACAATTCGAAATTATGAAAGAATATTCATTCTTAAAGAATCCGACATATTATGGACAAAATACATAAAGAAATTATTGAATAATGCATTAGTTTCATTCTCATGAATATAAGAATTCTTGAAGAATGTATTAGTTTCAAGCTTTCATTATTAAAGAATACTCTTGCCGTATGTTGCTTTCAATATTTCATTCTTGAAGAATACAATATTCTTGGAGACTTTTTCATTACAGCACTCTTGTCGTATGTTGCCTAATATATTGTTAATGCACTGCCAACAAACAAAAGATAGGTTCTTTATAATCATGAAGAGCAGCTTGTAAGTTTTAGTTGGTTTTGAATATTATTACCATCAACAAAAGGAAGATTGTCAGTAGGAGCAATTGCATCGGGTTTGGCTATCTTCACAATTGTCTTCATCACACCTCCATCTCTAGTCAAATCAATTGCTTCAACCATACCACCCAAATTCTCACTGTCCTGAACATGAAACAATGAGATTAGATCGGTGAAAAAGCCACTATTTCCTTCTTCAATGAACTTGAAATTTAGATTAAATATATTGTTAATTCAAACTGTTAGATGTCTTCGAGTCTACTACTCACGATCACTCATCCATTATATTTGCAAAACTAGAGTTGCTAATATAGGGAGAATCTGCATCAAATTAGCTCACGTAATGTATATCTTACAAGCAGCATGAGAAATACGACATTTTAAAACCTATCCCCAACTAACAAACCCTAGAATCCAACAGCAGTTCATAACAAAAATTTACACACATCTGAATGACAAATCCCAGAAATAGAACTGGTATGATGTACAAATTATAATTAACAACAATTCGGGAACACACACATCTCAATAAATACTTAAACACCTCAATTTCAATATAACTACAAAATTTAAGACCGATTTTGAAAGATAAAAACGTAATATGATTATTAAGACTAGAAAACATTCAAGAACTGTATAGATACCAATTGACGGAGACGATTGAAGTAGCGTGTAAAAGCTGCAGCGATAATTGAAGAAAACAGAGTGACGATTTGACGGGAAATTTGCTAGCGATACCCTCTCCTACCAAGACTTCAAATAATGCTTCTGGAAATTCTATCGTCCCCTGTTCGCTTGGAAAAAGCGTTGCTTGGGGCTACTTCCCGGTAGATGCAAACCACACTCGTAGTCACAAAACATCACCGGCTCACGAGCAAAATCAAAAGATCACCGGAAATAGAGTTTTTGAGAGAGGGAGTCACAACGTATCGGAAGAAGACGATGGATGAATGAGTTGGCGAGGAAGGTTTGACCGTGTATATAGGGAATGGTCAAACTATTCCATAATTATAGCTTTAAGTCATCAATTTGTTAACAAAAATTTAGATACTTAAAATTAAACAATAATTAATTTAATTAATAAAATTACAAAATTACCCTTATGAAATGATTGGTCCAGAATGAATCACACATTCACACAATATTTAGTGTTCATATATGAACACACACACACACACACACACACACACACACACACACACACATATATATATATATATATATATATATATATATATATATATATATATATATATATATATATATATATATATATATATATATATATATTACAGTGACAAGGTAATAATGCTAATTCTTATGATTATACAAGTAAAATTTTACTCAATTCTAGAATAAGGACATCGGTAAAGAATGGTAAATAGGTAAAAGGGGTTATCCTTGTCAATAGGATAAGAAGTTATGAATGCTTATCTCATGAAATTGATAAATGTTGTATAGAGAATTGGGATATATATATATATATATATATATATATATATATATATATATATATATATATATATATATATATATATATATATATATATATATATATATATATATATATATATTTATGGAAGCATTATGAAAGCATATGTATTTTCAATATTTGTATGTTACTGTTTTAGTATATGTGTAGGATGGCACTTGTATGTGATTGACTTGCATACAAGAAAAGTGGTGATCAAATGATCATGCATACATCAAATGCGATTGCATAAGAGTAAGTAGGGTCCCGATAATAAAGATTTACCCATGACGGGACACGTAAAACTCTACTATGGTGGTATCTCCCTTTGCTATATAGATGTCTCTTAGCACTATATTATTGTAGGTTGATACGTTCCTCCTATTTTGGTGACTTTGAGGTCCTATACAGTGACATGGTCTTTTATAGACCTATGATGTTGTACTTAACTGTTAGTTCTATGACACACAAGGTGACATGGTATTTTATAGACCTATGATGCAGGATGGACCCATTAGCTTTTGTATCGAATATGATCATTCATTGCATATATATTGCGTCTTGTATGAGTTACGATGAGCAGATGTAAAGTTTATGTTTCCAAGTGAGATTATACCATGTTTTGTAAGAAACCTATCTTTTCAAGAATAGCTTCTATTGTAAATGAAAAGCTTATATTTCCCGATAATAGGTATGGAGTGCTTTGAAGGATTTTATGTTTTTAAGAATTACATGTATTATGTTTGAAGAAGCTTGTGTTTTGTTTAAGAAAAGCTATAACAAATGTTGGAAAGATTTTATGTTCTTCAAATTATAAGCTTATGCTATTTGAAAAACTTATAATTGTAGGTATTATTTTGGAAATCTTTATGTATAAAGTTGATATTTACAAATGAAGTTTTCAATGAAAGTGTTTATTCTCTAATAATAAAGATAAGAACTTTATGTATAACACAGGAATCAAATCTATAAATTCATGACGTCAGTAGACAAACCAAATTGGGCAAAATCGCTTTGGATCTAATCCATATATGGTACAAAATACATGGATCATATTGAAAACTCTCCCTTAAGGATTTTCATAAAAAAACATTTTTAAACCCGTAGTTTATCATTATAGTTCAAAATCATCCCTTGCAAAAATTTTAAGTCTCAACACCTTCGAAAATAGTCAATATACGTTAAAAATACCGTTTTAAATCACATTGGGTTTTGTTAAGAAATTGTTTCAGAGTTTAGGTTGCAGAAAAATCATTTCGTCCCACTTTAAATAAAACACATTGGTTTGTAAAAGAGCGATGTTGTTACAATCTAAGTAGCATTACACAGCTTAAATGAAACCACACAACTCGAAGCCTTCTAAAAATATCCAGATCCTCTAATGACCTCTTAACTCCTCAACCTGAGTACACATCAAAATAAGTTAGGCAATGGAATTCCTAGTGAGCTTACACGAGGCTGACCAGTTCAGAGTGGGTAGTGTAACTATCACACTCGGGACAAACCCCCAAAAATAGTTTTCACACACTTAAAAGTTGTATAATTCATTATCTCAAAAATTCCATAAAACATTAGCACGTCATAAAGGTTTAATAAAAATGGATAGTTATGATATGCAATGCAATGCATGATGCAACTATCCCAACCCATGTCCATCTCATAAAAATTCCAAGTCACCTCGATGGTACCTACCTAAGTTCACAGGTAACACGCACAAAGCATACCACTTGATCCCCCGATATGTCAAACTAGGACTAATGACCATCACACTCGCCCCATGAGGCTTAGAAACTCCCTCATATTGGCAGGGATAATCCCAAGACATCTTTGAGGGTGGCTATCCAGTCTAAAAGGCCATCTATATGGGAGAAACATTTCAAAGGTCTTCCCTATTGGCGGGTAAGACTAAAACATCTCCACCCTTTTTGGATGAGGAAAGGGCCAAACTCGTTCTCAAAGGTTCACACAGTCAATCACATCCTATATGCAATGCACAAGTATGATGCTCAAAAACTCTTTCAAAACAAACATCTAAATCTTTATTTGATAACATCTTTTAAAAACTCATTTCATGCAATGCACAATTAATATTCGTATAACACATTGCACATAATAAGCATGCATGAAAATAGTTGATAACACACACAAAAGATAGTAACAAGGATGTGTACTCTCGGTAAATTCACCTGAAGTCAACTGAAAAGTCAACATAATCTTGTCGTGTCTGGAAGTATCCAATCCTAAACTTTATCTTCACTTTCATCAAATTTTCCTATGATCCAACGTATAAAGACAAATACGCGATCTAAATATATCACCTTTTAAATATGACCATATAATTTGATAAGTCGCTTAAGATGAATGGATCAAATCTAATATGGACCACCGGATAATCATATTTATTTGTAAGTTTAATAGAGAAATGGAATAAATAAATATCCAACCTAATATATATATATATATTGTTTGATTATAAATATATAATAGAGAACTTTTTAAGAAACTATTTTTTTTTATAAAATTATGAATATTCTTGGTAGTTGGCATCTTATTTTCGTAGTCGTTGTTTTCTTTTTAGTCATCTTACTTTTTAGTTGTCATCTTTTTATTTATCTTTTTTATCCGTCTTTATTTTTGTCGTCACTAGTCTCCTCGTCATTATTATACATATTAATTGCAAGGGGTTCTAGAAGGTTTGGAGTGGGGGTGGGGGGGGTTTCCAGGTTTTAAAGGGGGTGGGGTTTTTTTGACCAATCACATTTCACTAGCTTTTCTGCCACGTTTTCTTTCACTGCCCAGGTGTCTTCATTATACGATGAAGTATTCATTAGAGTGGAAGCCACAGCACCCGCTATCGTTCTCATCTTCATCCTCTGCATCCACTTTACGTCTCTTAGAACTTGACGTACATCCACTTCACAGATCCCCTCTTTATTCAGAGGTCACAGGAGGAGGTGAAAGGGATTTTTCCGTCGGCGGAGAACCTACTAAAACCCTAGAATTTCTTTCAATTTCATGTCCACAAAAAATCATGACTGAACCAGGAAAGAATCATAACCAGCAACACTATCAAGATCAATAGCAACCGCCTCATCATAATGGGACTTTCCAAGGCGTTAGCAACTATCCTCCTCCGTCGCCGGTCATCAGCTTTCCTCAACCTATGCCCCCTCCCGGCGCCTCCGGTGGTCCTTCCGTCAACCATTACGTCCATGGCTACCAGGCCATTCCAGGTACTATTGCTCGATTTCTCTCCGACCAAAACACCAAGCAGTCAAACAGCTTCCACAGTAATTTCTTCAAATCACTTTAGTATATGACAGAGTTAACATCAGAACGTCCCAATGTGGAATGATCGGACTGTTAAATTGAACAGGATTATCCAGTTACTTTGTTTTACCAATTAGGGTTTAATTATGTAGTGTTATGTAGTGTTAAATCATTGGATACCATATCTTCTAGCAATTGCTGCAGAAACGTCATAGATTATGAATAAATTCTCCTATACATGTTGAATTTTGACATTTTTTGTTCGGTTTTCAAGGTTATGCAATTGCTGAAGGAAGACCTGTATGACAGAGGCCCCTTCCATGCTGTGGTATTGGCATCGTGTGGTTATTGTAAGCTATTATCCTGTTGAATTCAAACAAATAGAATAATATCGGCATTCTTTAAGTAATTCCTTCATCAGTTTCATCTGATTTTTGGTTTTTCCTTTTGAAGATTCATTCTTGGTTTCATCTTTGCTGCTATCCCATGGTATGTTGGAGCATTCATTCTAATATGTGCTAGATATGATCATCCAGAGAAACCTGGATATATTGCATTCTTAATTGCTGTAAGTTCATCTCATTTCTCAGATCCTTAATATTTTTCCCTTTCACCATATCATATTTTATATTATGTATTGTTTCTTTTCTGATTTATTGCAGGCTATTATTGGGACAATTGCTGTGACCGGGGCCGGGGCCGGGGCCGGGGCCGGGACCGGGACCTGGATCGGGACCGGGACCGGGACCGGGACCGGACCGGTCCCGGTAAGTCCATTCGAGCTGTTAAGTTTAGTCCTGATAGTTTTTAATTTAATAAGATAATTACAATATTAGTCCATTTAATTTTTATAATTAAAAATACATGATTTTCGAGAAAATTATAAGAATGCCTAAAAATAAATGGACTAATTACAAGTTTAGTTCCTATAGTTACAGGATTCCACACGGTTGAAGAATTGGCTTATGATGAAGCAGGCACACAGGGTAGATGTGTCAGATATGATCAGTTATATTGCATGTATTCCCTTATGAATTATACATGTTAAGTATTTTGTTACAGGATTCCACACTCCTTGAATTTGCTTGGATTGAGCTTCTTGAAACGAACAAGTCAGTAACAGTTGAAGAATTGGCTGAGGTATGCCAATGTTTTCTTGAATTTTATGTTTGATGCTTCAAAGACTCCCAGTTGACCATTTCACATTCTTACAAATGATTTTTGGCAGTGCTACACCTGTTAAGAGCTACTGTGCACATCTTTTGCTATCAAGAGATGAAATTTATTTCGTTGTGCTTCACAGCAAAGGCTCTTCTTCAGTCTATGGTCCTCGGCCAACTGTTTAGGTGTGTGTTGTGATTTATTTTATATTCCCATTATTGTTATTTCTTCTAATGTCTGTTTAATTATTAGAGCAACTAAAACTCTTTTATTGACTGAAAATCCGAAGGTAGAAGAAATGAAGCGTAGAATTGTTGCCAAGGAGGCAGCTGATAAGGAATTTAATGAGTTTCTTGAGTTGCTAAAATCTGCAAAAGCAATGCCGACGAAGATGTGAAGCCAATCTTCCCATATTAGAGAAATTGGTAGCTATTAAATTAAAAGTTGTCTAATAAATCTTATGAGGTTAAATATGGTTTATTTGACTACCAAGGTCGCACAAATTGTAAAAGAAATTGAATAATTTTTTTTTCAACATTCTTGTGGTGTTGCAGGGAGCCCAAATAAAAAAGGCAGCTGGAGGTGATACTATGTTATTAAGATTCTCTGAAATGCTTAAACTTTTTCATGAGTTTGCCCATGTGGTATGTCATTGTCAACTTCTACTTTAGTATCAACGGTAGGGGTAAAATCGCATTTACACTCATTCAGTCATTATGAAACAATCTTTTAGGTCCATTGTATGTCCAATTGTGCATCATGTGCAAAATTTAGTGGAACACAACTTGATCCTGAATTTGTGGAAATACCTACCCTTGTGTTAAAAAATTGGTATGTATTTGTGTTTGAATTTTTTAATGGCATATAAATATATAACAACTAAACTTAAGTGATTTTGATTTGGAAATTTTGGTTGATAGATGTTATGTAGCGGCTTCCTTGAAAAGCTAATGCCTGGTTTTCATCAGGTGATTTTTTTTTCCGAGTAAATAGAAATATAGAATCTACAAATTAATTTCAAGTTTGTACAATTTATCCACTGATAAAAATCATCTAAAACTAGAATTGTATATTGAGAATTTTCTAATTGTTTATAGGATATTACAAAGCCTATAAATGATAACGTATGCAAATCAATTAAGAAATGGCGGTGTTCCTTTTTAGCGCTTAAATTGAAGCAAGAAATTTTATGTTGTAAGTTATTTTTCTCTTTGGAATAATAATTATTTAATTTAAGAGGTAATTATTTAGCCAATTTTTTTTATATAAATTGTTTTTTGTATATGCTACATATTACAGGAATGACGGATGGGTAGACACTGATTCTTTTACAGAATATACAAATGCTTCTGATGAAAAATGTGTTGCATGTATTGGAAAGTTGAAGAGAATTTATATGCCATTAATGAATACATCTAAAAGATACCAGGGTTATTTTCGTCCAAATGCAAAGCAACACCAGAATAGCTTCAGAATGCATCAGAAATACCAGGTTTTATTCCAGCTCGTGCGAAGCACGAGCTCAATCTAGTTATCTATTATTTCCGGGGACATTGATAAGCCTTATTTTATTTCTTATCCAGTACCTCACTTTCGACACTGAATTCAACCCCCCCTCTCAAATGATGAGATATGTTGTATACGTTATATGGCATCCAAGTAATCTTTCAAAAAAAAAAAAAAAAAAAAAAAAAAAAAAAAAAACACACACACACCCCTCCACCGTAACTGGGGTAAGTCTTATTCTTAAAAGTGATAAATCATGCCACTCACAGAAAAAAGTTGATTCCAAATCTACCATATAGAAGCTTTGAAGATTAATGAATCCCACATCATGACGTATAGATATGGAAAATGATTTTTCTTTTCATTTTCACCAAGCCAAAATATCAAAATTTTGAAATGGTAAAAGACTCTTAAATTTTAAAATAATTATGCTCAATATAATTTCTTAATTTCCTACCAAGGGTATTAGTCCATGCACGTTAATTTGATTCATCTAGTAGAGTCGCATAAGGTTGAACCACATCATCGGCTCGACTACAACTTCCAACACTCGATGTCGTAAGGTCGTGTACACTAACTCTATTAGAGATATCATCATGTTTTGTAAGATAGAATTCAGTTAATTGTAAGCATTTTGTTAATTTTTTTAGTTGATTGCGGGCACAGTTAGGTTCTTCCTATTGTAAATCTAAGATATTTGAGATATTTTTATTAAAGTTTCTATACTGCTACGACGACATGTGTAAACTCCATAGGAAACCATTTAAAATATTTTATTAATTTTAATCACATGATTTAGTTATCAAACACCCTAATTCATTTCTTATTCAAATTGGTGTAATTTGATGCTATTAACTATAAGCTAAATGACACTGTAGCCCCATAAAGTCTTACATGTTGGTCTATTTAGTCCCTAAAGTGTTTTATTTGCTCTTGGGTGGCATGAAGTTTATATTTCAAACTTTAAAAAGTCCTTTTACCCGAAACGAAGGAGGTAGCCGGTGACACATCCTAGTCAGCAGGGTGACTCAGCATGGATTTAATTAGTCAACCAGTTAGTCAGCTATAGAAAGCATTTCGTAAAGTTATTTCGATTGAAAGAAATTTCAAAAAGAGAGGGCAAACGAAAACCCTTGAACACCGAATTGAGTCACTTTTCCTTCTGTACCAGTCAACCGAACGATGGCATCGGGTATCGTGGTTGAGTTACACTTCAAAGGGACCTTCAATTGCCAACCGTTTGGATACATCGATGGCATGAAGCAGTACGTTGACGATGTTGATTTTTCAGCGATGGATTTGAAAGAATGTGTCGACTTCCTTGAAAGATTTGCGCAAAAGAAATGCAAGAACGTCTACTATTGTTTGCCAGATTATGACATTCCGCATGGGCTAAAGTTAATTTCTGACGAAATGGAGTATGTCGAATTTATCGAGATACTATACCACTGTTGAGTTCTTCTGCCAATTTACGTGGACCACAAAGGTGTTAACATACAGGACTGACTCGATGAAGAAAATGATGAAGTGGTAAGTCTTGCGACAGGAGAGTTTCACCGAAAAGAGAAGAGGAAGAACAAGACATCGATGAAGCAGCAATTATCATCGGGGATGATGAAGAAGAAGAATTGGATGTTGATTTAACCAACAAATCAATCGAGTGCCCAACTAGGTTCAATCCCGATGTAGAATGGAAGAAGGAGGTGCCTGTATTAGGTATGAGGTTCGAAAACCCTAAACAGCTACACATTAACATATTCGACCAAACCGACCAACAAAATGCCTTGACTACAAGGACTTCATCTGCTACACATTAACATATTCGACCAAACCGACCAACAAAATGCCTTGACTACAAGGACTTCACTTGTTAACCTAAAAATAACGAACCAAAATTAGTTAATAACCTACATCAACGAGTTGCCCACCCAACAAAGTCACTTAAACAAAGCAAAGCCCACACCGATCGCTGCCAAGCAAACAAGCTCCCCGATAAACATGTTCTTGATGACCTTCTTGAAGTTCTTGAGCTCCACCTAAAGTCTGGTATTCTCAACATGCACAAGATCCATACCGGATTGGATCTCTTCTCGAACGATCGCCATTTCAAGCTGCAGCGCCACATTAACGTAATCGTCGTTGGTTTGTCGGTTAGCGATTATGTCGTGCACATTGAACTCGCTGAATGAGAAATCCAAGTTCGGATCCATGATCTTTGATGAGATACCTGCAACAAGTTTCAAAATTACAAAGAACAAACTAAGATTTCCAGACTTTTTTTGATTAAATTGGGTAATGATGTCTTCAATTTGTTCAATTTAGGGCTTGTATTTATAATGGGGATCCGAAATGTAAAGCTTGGGGACCAAGCCGAACAGTAAACTGTTACCTCACCTTAGCTGGCGTCGCCGACGTCATCAACTTCCGGACACGCAAGCATATTAGTCCCGCGTCGATTTTGGCTACCGGCAATTGTAAGTCATAGTCCCAATTGAACCTGTTTATATACACTTTATGCCCCCCCAAGAGCAAATAAAACATTTTAGGGATTAAATAGATCAACATGTAACACTTTATGGGGCTTGAGTGTCATTTAGCCTTAACTATATTGCATTAAGTAATAAACATTTTGCATGATATAAACACCATATAAGTATATTGTTGAATTTAAAAACTTTTAGCATTGAGAAAAACCCAATCATCAATTTCCGATATGATGCATATATGGGATGCTTACCCTCGTTAACTTGTTCAGAAAAGATCTTTCTTGTAACATACAATCAAATATTAAACATGTTGAAAAGATTTTCAAAATCGTTTATATCATTATGTGTAGCCTTATTTTTTTTTCAAAAATTCTATTTAGAAAAAATTAAAAAATGTCAATAGTGTCTTCAACATTTTTTATTTTATGGGCCGGCTTTCCAAAATACTTAGTAGCATTGAGTGTATACATTGGTCGTGTCCAATGTGTCTTAACACATGACAATGTTAATTGAAAGAGTAGTTGATAATTCTAAAAGGAGTGACGTCCAACGATTTTGGATTTGACATTCATTATTTGGTGTCGCATGTTCCAAAAATGACATTAATGTTCTTGATTAGTCGTTGATATTCAACGACATCTATCTTGGAAATTCTCAAGTGAATGAAGTATCGTACATGTGTAGGTACTATCTTACAAGTGTGATATATCCAGAATATTCTATATTTGTCAAATCATGGACTTGTATTTATATCAAAACGATTAAAGTGTAAGGCGGCCCAAAAAAAGAGTTAGGAATGATGTGGAACCAGCATTTGGTGTCCTTAGGAGTTAGGAGATGTTGCCAAATACTCAAAAACCTGACACGTTCACAGAATCTTAAAAGAATACAAAACTTAATATATGAATATTATATTAATAACACGATTTTAGAAAACGAATGTAAAACAATATGTTGATGTGATAGGAAATAAAAAATTTATCATCCATTCAAGTTGTAAGGCTGTCCAGTATGGGTGCGAGGAGAAGTGCGAGCTTGCATTTCCTCGAGGGGAACACCGCCCCCTACTAAGAGCACGTACCTCTCGCTTTTGTGCTCGCACAACGTTCTCGCTTCGCGCGACGAGATGCATTGATAATTTAATTGTTTGTACAATGTACATAATCAGTTTTACCAAATGTGAGGGGAAGTGATGAGTGACCATTTCCAAACATGAGGGGAGGAGTGAGGGGTGTTGACTGGATGCTGAAGTGACATGGAAAAAGTGAGAGCTCGTGAGAGCCCACACCGGATGGCCTAAGTATTGATACTTTACTAATGAAAAATAATTGAAACTCTAATTAAGATGTATTTTAAAACTAAAATAAAGTATAATAAAAAAAATGCATAAGATATCCTATTTGGTCTTATAATCTACGGCATCCCCAACGTTACGTCCCAAAAGTAAAACATAAGATTTAATATTTAGCAATTCCATGCACATTTTTTACTAGAAAGAAGTTTGAATCTCACTTTTAAAATATTTAATAATTACCACATGGACTACTTTTTCAAAATCTTACAATGTAACAGATTAATTAAGGCTCGTAATTTTAAAGCTACAGGCCAAGGATTCTGGGCAGATGTGATAAAATCTATACACGGATCTTCTGGTGGGCTGGGCAACACGACCAGAGCCAAAAGGATCGGTGGCTGTTGGGGATCGATTGCTAGACTCCCTCTTGAACTCCATAAGCAAGACCTTCAATTTTGTGAGTTCTTGCAACTTTCATCTGACGCCAATGGCACGCTTAAATGGTCTTGGGTACTTGAAAAATCGGGTGTATACTCGGTCTCCTCATATCGTAATTATGTTGACATGTTAACCCTTCCAGTATCTCAATCCTGCTGGCATTGGAACTCCCTGGTTCCTCGTAAAGTCAATGTTTTGGCTTGGCGTACCTCGCACATGAGACTTCCCACCTTGGTTAACTTAGAAAGAGTTGGCATATGTCGAGTGTCATTGTGCAAAATCTGTTGTGCTGAACCAGAAGATGAGGACCATATTTTCACAAGGTGCCCTTTAGCGTCATATGTTTGGTCCGAGCTTAGACACTGGTGGCATTTCCTTGATCCAAGTCCGGCTTCCGTTACGGAACTGCTTCAAGCTAAACAGGGATTTGCTGGTCCTGCAAATTTAACAAACATACATGAGGCGATTATTCTAGTTTTTATATGGGCAATGTGGTCTTTTAGGAATAAGGCGATTTTCAAGCAGGTGATAAAGAATCAGTTTGAGATTGTTGCTGAAATCCAGATTCTGTCCCACTTATGGGTTAATGCAAGGAAAAGGCGTGGTTGCCCCTTGAATTGGCTAGCTTGGCGTGCTGATCCTGTTCTAGAATGTAGGAGTGCTAATCTGTTGTAATTGTGCCAATTTTGTAACTGTTTTCTTGCATGTTGCTAGTGTTTTGCTAGCCTGCTCTCAATTTAATTGCCTTGCTGTTCAAAAAAAAAATTAAGGCTCGTACTACGAGCCTTCTGTCCCGGTTCCTAAGGCTTTGGAGGGTGAGGATTGGTGCAGATGGCTCATTAGAACCAATAGCATCGTAAGATCCAATGTCACCCATGTGAATTTTCTTAAATAAAATTTATCTATAAATCAATAATTGGTTGTTTGTCACTTATTAAATAATGACTGATTAGGTAAGTTATTGAAGGTTAATTTCTTTATACGTCATATTTTTATAACAATTTTGACGATGAATGTGCAGTAATCTCTCGTCTAATTAAAATGTTGAAATAATCCAGACAATTCATTAAGTTTATCTTAGGTATTTAGCATTGACCAACAATTGATTTGTATGCTCATAAATCGAATCTAATGAATGTACTTTGGAAACATGCATGTTAATAACTTATATAGATTATTTCGTATCTCTAGAAAAAAATATATTTGATTGATCTATAGATTTTGTCCATCCACTTTAAAATAATTTCCGACTCTCCATCATAGTAAGGTCTACTTTTTGTTGGATTAGGTGTCTAAGCCATGACTTTACAACTATATTTATCTTATTGATTGAAGCAAAGTCCATTTGGGTTGCCCTCATAGCTGGAGGTCAGGATAGAGTTCAGTAGAGTAAAAGGTTGATTTATTAATTGTGTAATAAATCAATAGAATTAATTAAATGGTTTATTAATATATTTAAGTGTTAATATATTAATTAGAAACTATAATAATTAATTGAGATTTAATCAAGAATTAATTGGATTTAATTTAGTGATTAAATTAATTAATTAAAAGTGCAGGGACTGGTTTTGTAATTATTCAATAGTTGAATAAAAGGCTGGCCAGTGGATAGGGGTTAAAGGTGGCGAGATTTGTGGTGTCACCACAAGGATCTCGAAACCCTAATTAGGGTTAAGGAAAGCCTTGTCCAAATGGTCAGCAGGCTTGCCCATTTGGAGGCTCCTTAGGGTTTCAGCTGTAACCCTTGGAGGCTATAAAAGGAGGCACCTGGCCACCCTAAAACCTGCGCCATTTACATCAAGATAAACTCTGCTGAATTGTCTTCTCCATTGCTGTGGGTATGACTTGCATCTGAGGCAGGACACTTGTGCTGCTAGCTTCAAGAACAAGATTCAAAGGTTGGTAATTCTTGTTTTAATCTTTAGAATTTATTGTTGGCCTTTAGGTTATAGTTTATTATCTTCATAGAAGAAAACATAGATCTTTCTAGGGTTGCATGTGAACCATAGGATTATTTGTGTTCATTGTTTGCTAGAAAACCCTTCAGTGGTATCAGAGCGTAGGCTGTTTTCTTGTGATTGATATAAACTGCATAAATTGTTTGTGTCATGAGTGTTTTTGCGAAAAACACTCCTTGGAATGGTTTTTGGTCGAAATCTAGGCTAGGGTTTCCTAACCCTAGCCGCCACCCTTTGTTTCCCCTTTGATTTGCTTGCCTTGTTTAGTTGGTTGTTATTTTTGGTAGTTTACTAAATTGAATAACTGGAACCCTAATTGCCTTGCATGCAAATTTCGACCAACTAGGGTTATTAGATAGAAAATTAATTTGATTAATTTATAATATCTATCTTAGATTTAATTAATTTAATTAATTGTTAATTAAAAGATAAATTAAATCAGCTCAAAGGATTAATTTAAAATTTTCGAAAAATTAGAATAAATTAGCGAAAATTCTGAATAAATTAATTCTAAAATATTTTAATAAGATTAAAATATATCTTATATATTTATGATTAAAAGTTAATTATTTATATATAAGAAAATTGGTTAGTCTTACCGCAAGTAGGCCTCATTCACAAAACTGTCCTATAAAGAGGGTATAAGGCGACTGACTATAAAATGTTAGTCTAATGGGTATCCACTCTTACCCACCGCTCTCCTGGCCAGTCGAGTGTCGTTAGCCGAACGGGTTTGATAGAACCGTTAAGCCTCTTAAAAGTATAATGCTATAATTGAAAGTACTAGAACCTTGAACAAAACCCAATCTAGTTACTTTAGGATAAAAAATGTGAATTTGATGCTAACCCATGAAATTGCACATTGCACTTTATGAAACGTTGGTGGAGCGTGTGTGGGTTACCGGCACACCAATGGGGGTTCATAAAGAGTGGCAATGGGTTTCTCGGGTGTTATCATTGTTGATGGAGCGTGTGTGGTTAACCGGCACATCAATTTGAGATGATAATGGACCCCGAGAGTACCAAGCTAATTTGCATGGTTATTCACACCCGGTTTGTGATCCTCGGCATCCCAGTCACAAACGGTGGGGCATATCCGAGATTAAACATGCCATTGAATAGTTCAATGAGTCTCAGAGATCTAGGAATTTCATAAGACTGAAATTGATAAAAGTTATCTACCTTAATGACCACTGTGTTGTGACTACGGCATCCCTCTTCACAGCATAGTTGGGGTATTTTGGGTCCTAGCCTTGTTAAATAATAAATTGGGTAATTATTTAAAAGGATTAATTAAACGAATAAATTCAAATTTTATATATGTCTGAAGAAAGTGTCTTTCTCCTTCTTCTCCTCCTTCACCCATTTCTGAGAGCTTCAGAAAGCACCTATTTAGTATGGTAAGGCTGACTGGCCTGAACTATGTGATACGGTTTTGCAATTAGAGAATAGTTCTTAGTTTTGCTGGGGAACCATATCAAACTGAGTGTCCGCTCCCAAACATGGCATCACACCACAGCTTGTGAGCATGACTCCTTGACTATTGAATCCAAGGAAGTTCGTTGCCTTATGCTATTAATCATTAACCCCGAGTTCCGCAGGGATTTAGAATTCCAGGGGTCTGATAAGTTAGCACAGCTAGTTGAGGAAAGGTTCCGAGAACTGGTTGAAAAAGGAGAACGAACTAGGATCTTCAAAGAGCTTGAAGATGCAAGCTAGAAGGAAGTAGCACCAGTTTGCGTGTTCCCGAGATTGAGGGATACATAGGCGAACAGTATAAAACTGGTTTCCCTTTGGGATCGGGAGTTAAGCATTAGCTCAACTCGCTGATCTGTTCGTCCAGATGAACAGAAAGGGTAACCGGATAAGACAATCGTGGAAGTGCATTCAATGTCGACTCTATATGAATCGTTCATGGAGAAGCATAGTTCCATTAATTCAGCTGCTTCAGGATTGAGTCCAGTATTAAGGTGCATCAAGAAATGATCCAGATCGTCCGGACCGATTGTTCGATGTTTCAAACTGGGAATCCATAAGGTGGGACACAGTCACAGAAAGATTGGAAAAATGCTCTAAAGCCAAACTATTTGGCAGACTCAGTAATATCTTAAAACTCAGAATACCTGATCCTCATTTCCTTGATACAGGATGTGTTTCTCACATTTGCTCTGTATGCACGGACTCTGTAGGATGCGGGATGTTGTCGCACAGGAGCATATTCAGATTAGATATGGAGCTCGTGCATTTTTGGAGTTAAGCTAGATATCTGTTCTTGTTATTGGTTTATAGATACATTTAACATAGATTCGCATTGTACATTGTTCTGAGGATAATTCTGGTTTAATGAAATTTTTTCTTAAAAATGGTTGTTTTAATTGTCCTCGAAATGTTGTGTGAATGTGTTGATGACGTAAATGGTAATAACTTGAATGTTGAAACATCCAATGGGATTGGACTTATATATTGTGTTCTTTATGATTGTTAAAGTGAATTTTATGAGAATCACTTCAACCAAAGGTCCAGTTGGACAGGACTTTGGAATCATTTGACTTAAAGTCACGTGATGAATTGAGTGCTTAATAAAATTAATTGTGGCAAGAAAGGAATCGCCCAAAGATCCAATGGATAGGATTTTGGAATCAGCTGACTTGGAGTCAGGTGATGATTGTATGTCTTGAACAATATTAACAAAGTCATAAAGTTACATAGAGATGTAAAGGTATTAAGATTTTGAGCAACAAACACATAAGTTACTGTGTATTGCTCGAATATTTGAACAGAACACGATTAGTTATGCTTCATGATATTTGCCAAATGGTTTGACAAATATGGCTTCGCTTATCGGAATAAGCGATTGATTGGAACCTTGAAGTGTTCAAAGATTTCAAAGGAAGCATAAAATCAACAGAACCTGAGTAACAACATAGACTGAGAAAATGTTTCACAGTTTATCCTCTTCCAAGAACACTAATGGTTATAATGTGTCTAAGGGAAGATGATGGAGCATTGATCGAAATAGTTTTGATCCTCGGTGTATAAGATACACTGGATACATTTCCGACTAATTTTTCAATGAATTGAACATTCAACCAGTCAGACCGCAGAAGCCATATTCCGACCACATCTTAGACTAAGTAGGTTATGTCGACACTGTCTGAAATGTAAAGCTGGGATCATCCCACTAGTACATAGAAAGTCCAGGGTCATGTAGCATTCGTCTGAATCTCATGACAAGCCTGAAACTGATCAGCAATGTCGTTTTTCATTGGCCACTCCAGTTATCCTTTGAAAGAAGAGTACTTTTAGAAAGAACTCAAGTTCTAAGGAAACAGTGGGAGTAAGAATAATTCTGAACGAGTTCAGGAATTAGCCAAGTGAAACAACCTTTAGTCACCACTGGGACTTGACCAGGAATTAGATTCCTGTTAAACCTGACATACCCTCTCTTCGCTTGACCAGTAGTTGTTGTCACCATCATAAGGAGTTATGATCCGGGTGATATACCGAGTAGTGGTAAAACACTAAAGATGGTACGGATAAGTAATCCGACTGCTAGAAGCATTGGTGAGCCCAGTTGCTGCCAAATAAGAGAACCTTACCGCGAGACACAGTCTATGTGACAGTTTGATTGATCTTTACAACTGGTCTAGGAACCAGTGGGAGTAATTGAATCATCAAAAGAAGGGAACATAGAAATGTACTTACAGAACATCTGGTTGAATGAGTCATCACTTGGAGTCAAGCAACTGATTCTGAGAGAAGCACTCTCAATAGAAGATGTAATCCGAGAGGATTCTGCGTGGCATAGTGTGAGTCGTTAGTGGAGCGTGTGTGGTTTACCGGCACACTAATATGGACTCACATAGAGCATGCCATTACGAAAGGTACATGGCCCCGAGATTCGTCCCATGGGCATCTCGCAAGAAAGGATATTCGGATTCTCAAAATAGGCCAAAAGGTTTGGATTTTGTGAATAGCCTGAAAGATTTCCTTTAATATGTCGGAAAGGTTTGGATTTCGGTTTCGCAAAATGTGCCATAAGTTTTGGATTTTGTGAATAGTCCGAAAGAGTCATATAACGGTGTCAAAGCCAGTGGGAGTATCGTTGTTATCTGCTATCATTGTATGAGGGTTACATACTGGTTCTAGGAAACGTCTCTTATCATTACAAAGTGTAATGACTTGGTGTTAAGAAACGGTTCGCTATGAAAGACTTTAAGAGATACAACATACTCAGGTGGTTGTGAACATCTATTAGATAGATCAGAATTCTGCCAATATGATCTTGATGAGATTCAAGATGCATAACCCCAGGAATGGAGTTTCCTGTCATTGCAAAGTGTAATGAATTGGCATGAAGGAAACAAAGAAGGTGCAGCATGCTCACGTAGTTCATAGACATCTATCAGATAGATGAGACTGACAGTATTGACTTAGCCGTTGAGAATATGATCTTGATGGGATTCAAGATGCATAAGAAAGAGTCACCGAAAGGAAATGGTTTCCGGAAATCATGACACAAGGATTATTGGTAATCTTAGGATTCCGAAAGGGCTTGGAATAAGATTACATCAGGTTCCTCGAGCCTCTTGGACAAATCAGAAGTGTTATGAACATATCCTGATGACTTAATGCTTAGAGCATTGTATGTTGGATTCAGGATATTGCCTGGCTGAAAATACTGAATGGATTTTTGAACAGACGTGAGAAATCATTGGGAAATGATTAGGGTGATTGATTTGAAAGGGTTTTCAAATCGGTAATTGTTTACACCAAAACGTGGTGCTATAGGACTTCATGGTTAAAGAATTTCGTTGGTTTCTGATGGAGGGCGTGTGGTTCACCGGCACATCATGACACCTCGAAATTGTCTTAGGGTGTAGTCATGTAGACTAAAGACCCGAGAACCATGGGCAGTCACAGTACACATCACCGGAATGGAGTTGTGAGAGAAAATGACAGAATGACAAAATGACAAATTGAGATATCATCGGAAGAGTATCCGATAGGATCATCTGCAATAAAGTGTATAAGTGTTAGACACTTGGATACATAGAAAGAGTGAAAAGGTCATAGACATAGATATAAAAGGCTTGAATTGAGAGTTTAAAAGAGAATAAGAAACCGATAATAGTTATGATAAATCCGACTTGGTGATTACCTCGTGGAGACTTGGTAATTAGCAGGAGTAGCTGCCAGTCAGATTTTATGTTTCGCTTTTGCATGTTTACTTCCTGAATAATTGGATTATTCAAACATCCACAGTCGTTCATACTCTTAGGGAGTAAGTATGAAGGAAGACTGTCATGAATTGGTTTGTAGATTGTCTAAGGAGTTAGACATAGCAATAAGATTGCTGCAACGTTCATGAGTACTTGGAAATGGAGATTTGAGTATTGGATAAACCCGCGCTCAATGGATTGCTTCATGGATTATATCACGAGCAATGTTGAGACGATAATATCTTTTGGTCTTAAAGTGGAGAGATATGAGTTATAATTTGCAAGGCGGTTGTTCATTGATAGTACGAAAACGCATCGGTAACTCGATGTTATAAAACGTGCTGTTGTGAGTGATTTGTCGGGTAAAAGATATAACATATTAGTCAAAGCTTATTCGTCCCTTGACCCAGACGGGAAACAGATATCTGTTGGCCACTCGATGATTTTGAAGTTGACTGAAGCGCTGGCCAGCCAGGACTGAATTGATTCGTTCAATTAGAAGTCTAAAAGTCATAAGCAAAATCGGAAATCGGGAAACAGTGTGTCAGACAGAGATTGATCTCAATCCATGTCTCATGTCTGAAAATATCTTGTTGGACGGAGGATCATCTGATCACTTATCTTTGGACGGAACTGACTAGGTCAGAGTTCGGCAGCAGTTTCTAGGAAGCTGCAGGTTGTTTATTAATCAGAAGATAAATTAAAGTCATAGACTTATCCAAGTGGGAGACTGTTGGATTAGGTGTCTAAGCCATGACTTTACAACTATATTTATCTTATTGATTGAAGCAAAGTCCATTTGGGTTGCCCTCATAGCTGGAGGTCAGGATAGAGTTCTGTAGAGTAAAAGGTTGATTTATTAATTGTGTAATAAATCAATAGAATTAATTAAATGGTTTATTAATATATTTAAGTGTTAATATATTAATTAGAAACTATAATAATTAATTGAGATTTAATCAAGAATTAATTGGATTTAATTTAGTGATTAAATTAATTAATTAAAAGTGCAGGGACTGGTTTTGTAATTATTCAATAGTTGAATAAAAGGCTGGCCAGTGGATAGGGGTTAAAGGTGGCGAGATTTGTGGTGTCACCACAAGGATCTCGAAACCCTAATTAGGGTTAAGGAAAGCCTTGTCCAAATGGTCAGCAGGCTTGCCCATTTGGAGGCTCCTTAGGGTTTCAGCTGTAACCCTTGGAGGCTATAAAAGGAGGCACCTGGCCACCCTAAAACCTGCGCCATTTACATCAAGATAAACTCTGCTGAATTGTCTTCTCCATTGCTGTGGGTATGACTTGCATCTGAGGCAGGACACTTGTGCTGCTAGCTTCAAGAACAAGATTCAAAGGTTGGTAATTCTTGTTTTAATCTTTAGAATTTATTGTTGGCCTTTAGGTTATAGTTTATTATCTTCATAGAAGAAAACATAGATCTTTCTAGGGTTGCATGTGAACCATAGGATTATTTGTGTTCATTGTTTGCTAGAAAACCCTTCACTTTTTTCATCATAATTTACAGTTACACTATGCTATCTCTTATATATTATCATAAAATAACATAGATGTAACGTTATGATTTTATGAACGCATAACAATCCATTGACTTGTTTACAAATGGGTTCATGAAATTACAACCAATGAACCACGGTGTAACTTCGTGTTTTATTGTAAACTTACATGACTAGTACTTTGGAAACGACAAACAACATGTTTTAGTGTATTCCACTTTATACAACTACATAGACAGCTAACCATTATTTGTCAAATAAACTAAAATTTACAAACAAAAACTATTATAGATTCACATGATCTTGTAAAGTGACAGCTTTAATTTCTCATATCACAATTTTAACATATGGCCCATTTCCATATATTGATTATCTACCAAACGAAAACGTGACAAAACGATTAAGAACTTCGTCTAGCTAGGTAGCTAAACCATGATGACTCTACCTCACTTATTATCTACTTCCATCATGTTTCTCTCCGCTGGTGGCACCGGCGGCAGTGCGGTGGTTGAAGGCGGCACCACCATCTCTGTAGCGGTAGAGGACACTTCTGTCACCTCCCGAAACTTCTTGTAGATATCACCTCCGTAGAACTTTTTTGTACGGATCACTAAAATAAGTGAAATCAAACATCCAAAAAGTGTTGTTGCGGTTATAATAAGAAATGATATCTTATAACATTCGATGCCAGTACAAATCAGATCTTCCCCATCTTTTCGGACTATCCCTTTTGCTCTTAGTTGTCGCATGGCTTCTTTGTCATAAAGATGACCGGCGACCACCACGTTAAGGATGTATGATCCAACTGGGCTAGCCCCGGCACCTAAATTGTACAAAGTGGAGTAGTATTTTAATCCGAATAGCTCTGATATGATCGCAAAAATCAGCGGCCATTGTGCTCCGAAGCAAAAACCCATTATAACTGAAGAAATATAGAGCGAATTGGGCACACCGAAGGCGATTAAAAGTTGGCCGACACATGAGAGAAAAAGCACCAAAGTAAGCATCAATGGACGTGGGAACTTGTACTTGGTTAGCAAGATTTCTGAAAGAAACCCCGAACTGACCCGACCCAGATAATTCCAGATGCTCACGAGTGAAACGAAGGTGGTGATGCTGGTGGTTGGGTAACCGAGGGACCGCCCGATTTGGCCGAGGTTGTCTATTGCGGTTAGGGTTCCGCCTACGCCAAAGGTGGTGGTGGTGAACAGTATCAACATGTCAATGCTGAAGAGTGCTTGTAGTATGGTGAAGTCCTCCCCTCTCCCCGGCGGTGTAAAGACAGTCCTCAAGCAAGAAACTTCCTTTTCCGGCAGTGGTGGAAGGTGGCTTGTATTTGGAGCCTCCGTGACTATTTTCACCGGAGGAATCATGATAATATTGTTAACCGCTTCTTGCTTAGTTTTCCAAACGTTTAGCTCTTCTTTAAATACCACCAAAAATGGTGCGAAAAGTAGAATCACAACGACAGAAGCACTTCCTACGAACTCAGGCTTAGAGAACCTGAAACTATTTTGGATTATTATGATAATCATAAGAAACCCTGCAAGCCCAAGTGAGATATAAAGAAACTTATAAAACATTTTGGGCTCATTTGCTTGTCGAACAACCTTCATGATCCGAACTGTTCGAAGAAATACGATGGATACTGCTGCTGGAAGCCATCCGATGAACAAGATTAAAGACCTTGAATCATGCCCATAAATTGCATGATACAACTGTGTAATAATCGCACCACTTAAACCCACAAAACCCTTCAAAAGCCCCAAAACAACACCTCTACTTTCAGGGAAGTTCTTGACACAAGTAACCAATCCTCCTGTGTTAGCAAAAGTCTGTGAATTTGCACCGATGCAAATGTACAAACACATTTGCCAGAGGGCAGGTTTTTGGATTTTTCCGGTGACGGCAAGCCATATCATGAAGTAGCCGGAGAAGTTCATGGTGGCGCCTATCAGGAGCACCACCCATGGAGGGGAGATTTCATTAATTAGACCTGATATGACCCCGACGTTGCTACCCAAGTCTTTGAAGGTGCTAAGGAGATTGAGGGTAGTTTGGTCGTATCCGAGGGAGGATTTTACGTCACCGGAGTATGAACCGAACATGTAGGTGGCTCCGGCAACTGACATGATGAGAAGGGAAGCGAAGACCATGAACCACCGGCCAGCAATGACATGGTGGCTTATGCTCCCCATTTCTCTCATACCACCACCAGTAAATTGAGCCTTTACCATGTGTCCCTGTATGTATCAATCATGTATGAATCAGAAAGCTTATTTATATTCCTGAGTACAAGAGTGTCAAGTTGGTGTATATATATATATATATATATATATATATATATATATATATATATATATATATATATATATATATATATATATAAAAGTTGAAATGGCTTCCATTTAGACTGTATTTTAAAATTATCTTTTCTAAAATTTATTATTATATATATATATATTAAACAGCAAATCCGCCTCTACTCACATATTCACTATTCATTTGGTTTTTTCTTTTTTCAGAACCATAACTACTAAATTCAAATCATAGTATAATTTTTAAAACATTTAATACAAGTTTTAAATAAGCTTCAATTTGGAAATAACAATTTTGATTCTTCTTATAGCAAACTTTTATATTTATGTTTTTTTCCCTCAACTAATTTCGAATTAATTATTTTCATCCTTATTTATTATAAAATTATATTATTGGTATTTCGTAAGTTACAATTCCGGTCCCTTATTATATTTTAAAATTACATTTTTCGTCCCTTATATAATTTGTTTTTTGTCGAGCTACGTTTTTCAATATACCGGGCTTCCGCAGCATCGCGCGGACAGTCCAAAACTAGTTATAATTATTTATGAAGAAATCAAGCACACCATTCATCCTTTCTTCCCAATCATAAAACATGTCTAAACCAATTCTAGTCTTAATGCAATGACTTATAACTAAATATCATTAAAAAACTCATTAAACACCTCAATTAACATTTAATTTCATCACTGAAATCATGATTCACAAGCTAGACATCTTTCCAAACAAACTCACGTAAGTGTCCCAATATTGAAAAATAATAAAATTGTTACATTAAATTATTAATGATTTACATTAAACAATAAATATTGTAGTTTGTCAATAAATTAATTAGAAATCAAATGCTGTCGCATGAATTAGTAAAATAGAAAATTCACACGTTTCTTTTTTTTTTCTTTTTTTTTTTTTTTTTGCAATTTACCTTAGAACTATTTCCAGTTCAATATTTTTGGTTATAAATTATAAAAGAAATCTAAGCATATTTCGTTGGCTGTGGAAGAAGTTTTCGTGTAACCGGGAAAGCAAATTCGACCAAAGCGGTTGATATGAATACCAACATTTAGGCCAGTCGGCTTTTGCTTACACCCACCCATGTCTCTCTCCCCACAAACCAAAAGAAGCATCCATACTTAAAATGAGTAAAATTAAGGCCTAATTAGAGAAAAACAACTAACTAACTGCCTATAGTGTAATTCCAAGAATTGTTTTAATGCGCAAGACTGAGACTTTGATTTAAGAGGTCCATATGTCCGAATCCACATATGTTATTAAACTTTATAAATAGCTTTTTTTGAACGGCAATGAGTTTATTAAAACAAACGCAAGCGGGAGGCTTGCAACCAAACAAAACAAAGAGTCCGAACAATGTAAAAGAAAGAAAAAACACATGCATCAATACACTAACTATTGTAGACCATGTGCAAATAAGGCTCTGCAATATGGAACAAAAAACAACCAAGGCAATTAACAATTTTGAGTGAGCTAGCACCACAAAGTTGAATTGATGAATGTAATAGACCCAAGCTCGATGACACCAAAACCACCAAAATCTGATTGGGCGCCACTCCGGAGAACCGAGGGACAAGAAGCGACTTTGAATGCATCCCCAATTTACTGCTCACACCAACACACAACCACCAACCAACACAAATCGAACCATCAATTATAGCACCGCAGGTCAGAATATAACCAGAATTCCTACAATCCGGGATAAGATGAGAACAACAACGAACATCAAACATTCTCCCACCCAATCTAATCAGCAAAACGGAAACGAACTTCAAGGGTATAATCGTCCGAAAGCTTCCAATTATAGCTTCTGAGCACCAAACCAGCAACAGCACGAAATAACAATGTACATTAGCCCCCAACGGATTATCATAAGGAGGTTAAGATCGTACACTAGCCAAAACAACCAGAACCAACAAAACATCAGCAACTTTCGAAGAACAGGTACCAAGTAAAACGGACCGCAGAACAGAACCAAACCAACGAGAATTAATAGAACTTAACAAACCACCCAATACTGCAGATCAACCGTGCGATATCTTTGAGACTGAGCAGTGATCTAACGAATCCAATAACTTGGATAACATCATTCCATGACTGTAGGCACAATACTCGTGTTTGAACAATCAAAATTGTCGATATTCTGATTAGGAATTCACCCGAAAGTGCTAGGACTCCAAGGTAATGAACCTGAAGAAACACTGACCAACACACACGGACACCAAGTGACTAACCCCCCACCCCCACCCCCACCCCCACCCCCACCCCCAACCAAAACCCTCCCTGTATAGACACGAAAGGAAGACACGAAGGAAGTACAGACTTGCAACACTGCCCTACTGATGTTCTATCCTTAAAACGAAACACACACAAATAAAAAGTGTTGCAAGTGTACAACACCAAAACACCAAAATATCCAAACCCACCCCTGGTGATGAGAACTGCAAATTATATCACTAACCAAAAAACCTGTGCACAGTGAACCACCTGTGGCCCCAAAATAGAAAATGATGAACTTGGAACAAATAAAACCCACTCTACCTCACTTTTACCTAACCCACTGCTGAAATTATCTAGAAGTATTTGTACACTCCCCACAAACTAACCTCACGATAATTACGAGAAGAGATCAGAGCTAAGCGGTTGGCAACACCAAGAGAACCATTCTAAGCTTGACATTTTCCCCTATATTTTATCTAATTGAAAAGCATTGATTGGATAAGGTCCACAATTACCATCGGGTTTTGTTTTTTCTTCCTGAAATTCATTTCATTCCTTTCCTTCCAAATCGCCCAACACGTGGCTTGAATCAAAGCTGAACAAAACTTCTTCTTTTTGCCCGATTTGAACTGTGAGAGCACACATTCTATAACATCCTTTAGAGATGGATTGTCACCCAGCCTAAATCCACACCAGAGGCCAATTTGCTTCTAGATTTTCTTAGAAAATTCACAAGAACCAAAAACATGCTCAACTTCTTCATGCATGGTTCCGCAGAAAGGGCAACAAAGATCTATAACATGAATTCCCCTGCTTGATAGATTCACTTTCAAGGGTATTTTTTGGGTTAACCTCCAAGAGAAACAGTTGACTTTAGCTGGCACCCACGAGTTCCATTTGATCATATTGGGAACCAAATCTTTCTTAGAGAAGTCTAACGCATGTCTTAGTGATTTAACCGAAATTTTTTTTTTGTCATTTTCAAGAATCCATTCCCAATCATCTTTATTCTCCAAGAATTCAAATCTTTCCAACATCTTGGTGAGTTCCTGTACTTCATGACCTTCTTAGGTTGACAGATTTGGTTTATTCCACAGCCAATTCAGAATTATACCACTCGAGTTGTGCCATTCCACCCTATCCATAATTAAGCAATTTTTTCCGCTTCAATCCTGTATATTCTTGGGAATTTATCTTTTAGAGGAATACCAGCAGCCCAAAGGTCTTTCCAGAATCTAGTTTTGTTGCCTCGACCAATTTTTCTCATGAAGTCTCTCAGACTAATACCGGCTTCCCAAAATTCACTTTCTATTTCAGTCACTCCTTTCCAAGTACCATTGTAGAATTTTTTGAACATCTTGGAATCATCAAATTCTTTCATCCTGTGAATGCTTTTTATTACCCTCGACCAAAGGGAGTCACCGTCTTGCCTTAATCTCCACCACCACTTGGCCAACAGACTGATATTGAAGTCCTTTAAATCTCTGACTCCAAGACCTCCCATATCCTTTGGAGTGGTGACTTTATCCCATGAGACCCAATTAATACATCTCTTTTCCGCCGAGCCTTTCCCAAGAAAGCTTCGTCTAATAAATTCTAATTGTTTGATCACTTGCTTTTGGGGCTTTGAACACCGAAAAGAAGTATAGCGGTAGACTTCCTAACACCGAGTTGATCAACATGAGTCTACCTCCAAAGGATAGAGAATCTTTCTTCCATGAATTTAGTTTTTTCTTGAATCAGTCGATCACAGGATTCCAATGTTTTACTAGCTTCATATTCGCCCCAATTGGCAACCCAAGATATGTGAAGGGAAAATTTACAGCTTCACAATTCATGAAGTTCGCCAGATCTCCGAGATATCTTTGCTCTACCCCAATGCCATTTATTTTGCTTTTGTTGGAGTTCACCTTAAGGCCAGAAACTAAAGAAAAGCATCTAAGCAACCTTTTTAGATTTAGGAAATTTACTAGAGACCAATCTCCAATAAACATTATATCATCCGCGTAGATCAAATGAGATAGGTTCGGACCATTTTCGGGGAGCCGAAGGCTGTGAAAGATGTGTTTTTCACAAGCAGACTCCATGATAACGTGTAGCCCTTCCATTGCAATGATAAATAAGAAAGGGGATAAAGGATCTCCTTGCCTTACTCCTTTTTCGATATTGAATTCTTTCGTTGGAGCCCTGTTTACTAAGATTGAGCCTCTCCCAGAACGAAGTAAACCATTTATTAAGTTTCTCCATTTACTCCCAAAATTCATTTGTGATTGCACAGAATCTAGATATCCCCAGTATACTGAGTCAAAAGCTTTGTCAATATCAACTTTGAAGAAGATGGATTTTGTTTTTGATTTTTTAGCCCAATTATAAACCTCGTTATATCTATAAATTGAATACTAAAATTAGATATGTCGAAATCACAGTTATTTATATATTTGTAGTTGTGCATCCGAAAATCAAGTAAATATACTCATACATAGGGTTGTAAACGAACCGAACGTTCAGCGAACCGTTCGTGAAATGTTTGGTGGAAAGTTCGTTTATGTTCGTTTATTTAGTAAATGAACGAACATGAACAATGGTCTCGTTCGTTCAATTATGTTCGTGAGCGTTTGTTTATGTTGTTCGTTTACGTTCGTTTATGTTTATTCATTTAAGTTCCCATTGTGTTCACACATGTTCAATTATGATTGATTACATTACAATATTATATGTTCGTTGATGTTCATATATGTTTAATTGTGTTTGTTTAACTCTGTTCGTTTATGTTTGTTTGTTTATGTTCGTTTAGCATGTCACGAACATAAACGAACGAACATAAACAAGACAATTTGTTAAACGAACGAACATGAACAAGAAATCTCGTTCATTTATCCGTTCGTGTTCGTTTGTTTATTCGGGTAACTTAAACGCACAAACATGAACAAGTCTCGTTCTTGTTCGTTCGGTTCGTTTACAGCCCTACTCATATACATGCAAATATGTCCGATGCACTTTTGAATGTAATATAATAATGATATCTTTTCATCATTGTTTTTTGTATGTCATTTTGTTATTTTAACATATTATTTAGTAACACCAAAAATAGGGACTTTACCACATACATTGAGTATAACCTTCACCATGGTTTTGCAAATCAGATTGGACCTGCCAGTTTGACTGCTTGAATTGGTAATCTGGTCACCGTTTTTTCTATCTCCAAAAACCGTTTAAATTAACCAGTGAAAACCGGATCAAATCGGACTTACATGGATAAAACTGACTCAAAAAAGACACTAATTTTTTTACTTAAACTAGTCCGACCGATTGAACCATTGAACCATTGAACCGGTAAGCTGAGCGGTTCGATCAACGGTCCGGTCTTCAAAACATTGACCTCCACATGCGTGTAATTTCTTTACTGATACTTAAAAATATGTTACCATGTCGATGAACGTTTGTGTACCCACACACAACTTATGTATGGGTACAACTATATATATAGTTATGCATGTCTCTTTAAAACTACTAAATATGTATGAGTAATGGCATTGTCATTTTCTTGGAAAATAATGTGTCAAGTGGCTCCGCAATAGTAGCCAAGTTTGTTAATGTGCGAAATTTCACACAGGAGGTCCATACTTAACATTGACACGCCCAGAATATTACTAGTATTTCGCGATTGACCTCCGATGTGAGTCTGGACGGGTTGACAGGAGCTATTGAAATGACGGGATTTGCCATTTTTTATGTTTTAATGTGTCAAGTGACAATGGAGGTCTATACAAAGTTTTGGTGACACGTGTCATTCGGTATGTGTAGGTAAATTTATCTATATGTAGGTAATAATTATAGATGCGTGTATGTGGATGGGTTTTCGTATCTATTGATGCATTTCGTACATGTTGCATGTACTTATTTTAATGATAACAAATATAAAATCTCAATTGTGTTAAATTACTAATCAATCTACCTCATGTGAAGGTATTAGTAATTATTATTATGATGATGAATAATTAGCCTATGAAATGTACATTAGATAACGGATTTTTTCATGATGTTTCAATGAAGTAACAAACTCATGAATTGTGTACGCTTATAGATCAAACATCAATTAGTGAAGCTTATGGATCATGAGTATCATGGGCAATCAATGGATTGCGATCGTAGCAATATTTAATTGAATAGTTATTTAGATGGAATTAAATAGGGAGCATGCCATAACAATTGTAACAACCAACTTTTTATGTTAACGTAAAATTTATTTAAAATATAATAATAATTAAACTTTAAATAACTATCATTATTTAATAAACTATTTAATTAAAGGTAAAATTTGAGTCAAAGATTAAAGATTTCGAAGTTGATTGTGAAAATACCGAAAAGTTAATGTATGACTTTGACTTAATTTAAGGCAAAATTACGTTTATATCCTTAAAAACCCTTCTAATTATGTCTATATTCTTGCAAAATTACAAATTACGTATATGTCCTTATAAACTCTTAAAACTCTCATATATATATATATATATATATATATATATATATATATATATATATATATATATATATATATATATATATATATATATATATATATATATATATATATATATATATATATATATATATATATATATATATATATATATGGAAGGGTTCAAATGAGAACCACTAAAAGGTTGAGAACCGTGAGAACCACTAATTCACAGTTTAATAAAAAGTTTACGTTACAGTATTCACAGTTTAATAACTAGAAATTTTATTATATTGTGAATATTGTAAAACGTATTAAAAATAAGGAAATTTATTAAGTTTAATGTATTTTCACATAATAAATAAGTGTGAAAAAACAAAAAAAATAAAAAAAAACATAATTCTTAATGTGTGAATATCGGTTCTCACGGTTCTTAACCTTTTAGTGGTTCTAATTTGAACCTATTCCTATATATATATATATATATATATATATATATATATATATATATATATATATATATATATATATATATATATATATATATATATATATATATATATATATATATATATATATATATATATATATAGGGCTAGGTTATATTAAGACCAACAATTATTGTGTGGACGTAAGACCAATTCTGATGCGTAGGATTAGAAATATCAACGGTCTTGATCAAAATGGCATTATTGTAATTATTTATTATATTATTAAATGAATTTTTTAAAATCGGTTATAAAAGGGTAAATTAGGGATTTTGTTTAGAGAAAAAAAGGAAACTACTGATTTTTAGGAAAGATGATTAAATGTATTAAATAAAAACAACTTATTTCGAAATAAATATTTTTTTTCAATAAATCTTACATTCTTAACAGAATTTTTTGATTTATTCTTCAAAATATCTGTCATTTTTTTAAAGAATCGTTGTTTTTCTTCAAAAAAATTCATTCTTGCAGAATGTCATATGGAAAAAAATTTTATGAACAAAAAGAGGTCAAATGAATAACATTCTAAAAGAATAATATTTTAAAATATGCATTTTTAGCATAATGACATTATAAAAAACATCATTCTTGCCAAAATAACCATTCTGGCAGAATAACATTCAAAAAACATCAAACTAATAGAATCATTTGAAATAAAATAATCATTCTAAAATAACCATTCTGAAAAACATCATTCTTGGCAGAGTAACCATTCTGGCAGAATAAGATTCAAAAAAACATAATTCTTGGCAAAATAATTATTCTAAAAATAACCATTCTGGCAGAATAACATTCAAAAAAATATTTTATTGACAGAATGTCATAGAAAAAGCATCCTATGAACTAAAATACATCAAATTAATATAATTCTTTGAACTAAAATACATCAAAAGAATACAATTCTTTGAACTAAAATACATCCAGAAAATAAAACTATGAAAGAATCACATTCTGAAATGTCCATTCTGGCAGAATGTGAGAATGACATTCAAATCTGATATCTAATAAGAATGATTAAATTCTAAAAAAATAATGTAGAACTGGGGAAACAAGATGAACACTCGATCCTATTTTCTCTTCTATGTCTGTGTCTAACCCCAAGTCTGAATCACAATCCAAGGAAAAAACCACATGTCGGCTCTCTTTATTCACATTCGTTTAATGGACTTAATTCTGTACAGAAAGGATACATTCACTCAAATCAACAATCATGAACTATGGTTTTAACATGTGTGATTCAGATATGGAAATGTACCTGTAAACAAATCGCCATTAAAACCCTACCTTTTCAACCTGCAAAACCATAACAAAATTAAACTAAAAGAAAACACAGACAATACCATTGAAAACATTGATAAAATTATTGAAAAACACAAACAAATGAGTTTGAAATCAAAAGATCTGATCGCAATTAGCTTGAAGTGGAGCATGAAGCCAACTTTGCCACTACGTATTCTGGTAAACGATTTGAAGAATCAAGATGAATGAATCGGTTATTATGGAGAACGTGATCAATCATGCTGCTGGTAGAGACTAGAATGATATCTCAGTTACGTGATCGTGATCGATGATGGTTTCTAATGATGTAGGGGTTGAAGGATATGAACATGAACGAAGATGATGATGAACACTTTTTCTTGTGATCAGACGTAGTTTTGGAAGCTGGAAAATGGCGGATTTGAGGATTAATAGGGAATGTAACTGATTTTCCCTGATTATAGGTTACATCATTAATTATAGGAATTTAATTTTGGATATTATTTAATGAAAATGAAAAATTACTATACTACCCTTGGCTGCTTCTAGGATGTGATTGGGTCTTACGTCCACACAATAATTACAGTTTATAATTATATATATATATATATAAAATCAGGATCGGGTTAGGACTCTTCTTAAAATGAGGACTTGCGAGGACACCTTAAAAAATTGAAAAAAAAAAATAAAACAAAAATATAAATAATAAAATGGATCATAGTACTATATCGGAGAAAAAAAAGATTCAAAAAAAACTTTTGTATCATTATTTTTTTTATAATGAAATAATGATCCAAAATAAAAACAGAAAAATTGCATTATTACGTTTTCCAATGATGCAAAAAAAATTTTCAAATTTTTTTTGATAATTAGATAGTACTATTCTCGATTTTATGATTTGTATTTTTTTTATATTTTTTTTCAACTTTTTGAAGGTGTCCTCGCGAGTCCTCACCGAAAAAAGAGTCCTCATCGGAACCGGAACCGGAACCGAAAAAATATTCACAACTTTTTTTCAACTTTCGAAGTGCTTTTAGCAAATGATTCTCACACTGCTCAAGAATGGATTGTTGATTGCGATGACCATGATGTAGATCAAGTTGACTCCGAATCAGTTATGGAAGCGGTTGATGAAGCTCTCGGAACCGATGATAATCAAGCACCTCGAAAAAGTTCAAGAACGAGAGAACTTTTAGATGAAGATTTCGAGTCCGAGGATGAGGAAGAAGTGTTCGAAGAATGTGAATATGAGTCGGATGGAGTTCAAATAATGGAAGAAGTAGGAGAAGATTAGACGAAGATGGACGCTTAAATATATGAAAATGCGTTTGTTTTTTTGGGTTTATTGAACTTGTTATGGACTTGTACTATGATGGTTCTTGACTTATGTTTTTGGCTAATTACTTATTATATTAGGAAATTAGGATATATCTATATATTATGATTATTATAATTGTATATATTAATAATCTAGGGTCTCCGATTAATCCCCGATTAATCCCCGCCAACCCCGATTAATCCCTTAACCCCCGGCAACCGCCGAGCTACCGTCGAGCGTCTTTTACAACCTTGATATATATATATATATATATATATATATATATATATATATATATATATATATATATATATATATATATATATATATATATATATATATATATATATATATATATATATATATATATATATATATATATATATATATATATATATATATATATATATATATATTTATATATCCAAAACGTTAATTTAATAATTAATAATCTTTTTAGAAATTAAAAAAACTATTTTTAAGTTAAATTAAACCTAAATTACTAAAATATCCTTGTACCATATATCCATATAGGAAATCACGATTCAATATTCCAATCGATACATGTGTTTACAAAAGGGACGTGATCACGATTCAAGATTCCAAAATCAACTTCCAAAATCGACTCCTCAATACAGTAGCAATCAGATTATTTGCAGCATCTATATTCTAAAGGCGAGTCCTTGCAAAAACACGATAAGAACTAATCACGGTAAGAACTCATCACAAACTTTCTTGCAAATAGGCTCCTCAAGACAGTAGCAATCATGATTATTTGTAGCATCCATATGCCTAATCACGATTATTAGCGGGTTTAATTTCTTTTGTCGGATATCACAATACAGTAGCAATCAGTGGACTTATGTTAGTAGGCAAAATTAAGTCTGTATTATCATTTGATTAATTTGGAATTTTGTTATCTCAAAAAATTTTGCAGTAAAATTAAGATGGATGATATGGTTGATATGACCATCGGTGACTCTTTAACAACAAGATGGGATACAATGGTTCAATCACTGATGATTGAGTAAGTTTATATATGTTTTATTGACATGATTATTGGATTTTAGTAGTTGTTTACATTCAATTCATGTTTTCCTATTTGTTTTTCATAATCAGGCAAGTGGCATCTAATTACATACTTAAACTGAAGTATGGAGGTTTCTTTCGTTTAGCAAGAAATTCATCTACGAAAGTATATTGTTTTGGGTTTCGAAAATCTATTTACATAGAAACATACTCATACAACTTGAACGATTTAGTTGAGGAGGTGAAGAAGCATTATCTATCAAGGAGTGACCTTGTTTTGTCAATACTGTTTGTTGAAAAGTATGCAAAAGAGCAATCTTTTATTCAACTTGATTCTCATGAGAACTTTATGGTGATACTTAACATGTATAAGGAGGAGAAAGTAGTAACAATTTATGTGACTACGGAAGAATTTATCCAACAGAGGTATAAAAGTTTCTTTTATGTAATATGCATTAATATAGTCGTGTAAATCCTTAAATTAACTCAACTATGCTTTTTTGGGTACAGTCATGAAGATGAAGTTAGAGATGAATCTGATGATGAAAATTATTCGGACTCAAATTTCCCGAGTGAAGAAATTTATCATAGTCATCACACTACCGATAATGAGCACGAATTTTTGAGTTACGATTGCAAAAATTATGGATATAGTAACAAAAGTCCAACAATAACCGTGAATTCAAAATTTCCAAACGTGGTTTCTTTTAGAAGAGCTTTAAACCATTGTGCGTTAACTCATGAATTTGAATATGTCATTAAGAAAAGTGATCTCACACGAGTTACATCATGTTATGATGATAAAAATTGTAAATGGAGGATTCACACATCTCTTACTCAAGATGGAGTTACTTTTGAAGTAAGTATATGATTTAAGAAATAGGTAGAAATGTGATTGCTTTGCTAATATAATTGTTTGTTTTCGTATATACATTATTGTAGGTTAAGAAATTTGTGGATACACATTATTGTACTCGGAGCAACAAGTGTGGTAATAAGCATGCCACTCAAGGATGGATTGCTGAGGTAGTCACTGACAAGCTAAAATCTGATGGGGATGTATCTTATACCGAGCTTAAAAAATGGCTTATGAAAACTTACAATGTTGATGTACCATATATAAGAGTCTTTAGAGGAAAAGAACAAGCTTACAATGATATGTATGGAAGATAGGATGATTCTTTCTTGAGAATTGATCATTTCCAAGAGGAAATGCGGAAAAGAAACCAAGGTAGTGTGGTTGAAATTGATTTCGACACAAAGGGTGAAAAGAAACATTTTTCACGATTTTTTATATCATTATCAGCTTCCTTTCAAGGGTTTCTTGTTGGTTGTCGTCCTTACATTGGACTTGATGCTTGTCATTTGAAAGGGAAGTTTAATGGTGTATTGGTTGTTGCCACAAGTGTTGATGGTAATAATGGCATGTTTCCAGTTACATATGGTGTGCTTGAATTAGAGAACTCCAAATCATGGACTTGGTTTCTTGAGCTGCTAAAAAAAGCGATCGGTACACCAAATGGTCTTGTCATATCTCAAACATGCAGAAAGGCTTGGATGTAGCTATCACACAAGTTTATCCTAATGTTGAGTGTCGAGAATGCATGAGACACTTATACAACAACTTCAAGAAACATTTTCGAGGTGAATTCTACATCTTTAAACTATGGGGTGCAACAAATACCTACAATATTAGTAAGCATGACGATTACTAAGTGAAATTGCTAGTGTACGTGGAGAAGCAATCATATATCTAAATGAGAACCATAAGAAGATTTGGAGTCGAAGCAAGTTTGGCACAACAGTCAAGTGTGATTACATTACTAACAATATTTCAGAAACTTTTAACTCTTGGATATGTGATTTGCATTATAAACCAGTGCTTGATCTTCTTGATGGTATAAGAGAAAAGCTTATGGAACATTTTGATAAGAAGAAGAGGATCGTGACCAAATGGAAGGGCGCATTAGTTCCCAATGCAATGAAATATCTCATGAGAATCTCTAAGGTAAGTTCTATGTGAGAACCCGCAGAAAAGTTGTAAAAAAGGTAAAATGGTCTTTTGTTATACTATAAGACCATTATGTAAAATAATATGTTGTTTGTGAAATAATATTGTGAGAAATAAAAGTCTACGTGAAATTTGGAGTTTTACCGCGTGAATAGTGAAATTTGACCAAAAAGGGCAAAATGGTCATTTAACATGAAAATGACCAAAATGTTAAGAAAATGTTAAGTTGTTAGTTAATGGAACATGATTTGCAAAGATATGAGCCATGGGGCTAGTTTTGAACAAAAGGAAAGAAGCTAGGGACTAAAATGAAAATATTTTATAAAAATTAAACATAAATAAGAGAGATTATCCATCTCTCAATCAGAAAAGTCAGGAAGCTTATAGAATTCTCCAGAGAGAACGGGAGAGAACGAGAGAGCACAAGAGAAGAGGAAGAGTTCTAGGAGTTCTACAAGGAATTGAAGCTAAACACTTGGAATTAGTGATTCCAAGCCTTGAGAGGTAAGCATTCCATGTTTTAAACTCAAAACCCTGAACGGGAGTTGAGTCTTAACTTCTGATTTTCCAGAAATTATAGTTCTAATGAAATCATCTTGCACAAAATCATGAATTTAACATATTTATGGATGAATATGTTGAATTATAAGAAAATGATGATTTTGGTTCAAGAACATTAAGCCACGGGTTGGATGAACAAGTGATTTTGATGAGTCTAATAGGTTAAAAATGATGAAAGAAACTTGTATTAACAAGTAATTCAATGGAATTGAAGCTTTGACGCAAAAATGATGAAATGAGTTTTTAGCTCAAGAACCCTAGAAACGGGTTTATGAGTTGAAACTGATTTCATATGGTTCTAATGGGTTGGTTAAGTTAAAAATGTCATAAATGAAGTAAGAAATCAGTTCACAAGTTTGAAAATCCAATAAAATGATTTTTGGTGAAAAATGGGGTTTTCGGAAGAATTTTCAAGTTTATAAAGAAGATTTGATGATTTGGTAGTTTAAAACCAAGTGTAAGTTGGTATTTAGGGCCTGGAAATGACCCTAAACTAATTAAGTTAAGTATTAAGAGCTTAATGGGGTGAATAGTGGAACTGCAGTTTGAAAAATCGCCCAATATAGCAATCTACTATAGATCGCGACGCGATCCACCCTATGGTCGCGACGCGACCTTGCGTCAGTCTCAAAATGCAGTTTTTGCAATGAGTCTCCTGCCAAGTGAAGTTGGATTTTGAGATTTAGTCCTAAACTTGTCCGTTTGACCTCAAATTTTGAGCATAGGTCTATTATAACCTAAGACTTCATGGAAAATTGTCGGAACCGAAATACGACCTCCCGAGGGTATTGTAGTAAAATACGCGTATTTCGGGGAAAATTATAAAATGAGTTATTAAAGGTTATACATATGTTATGACCTTTAATTGTGCCAAATGAGACTCATAAGTTACAGAGCCAGTTATAGTATGTATTTATTAAATGAGTAAATATATATATGATACTTGTATAGGTGGTGCTTCAAATACCATTGAGCACGGGAAAGGAAAAGGAGTATGAGAAGCTTAGTGATCCGTAACAAAACCAAGGTGAGTTTTATGAGGATTTCTCTAGTACATAGCAAAATGATATTTTCAGAAAAATGAGATTTCCAAATATTTGCAAATACTAAAGTTTGGAAACAGTTTTGAAAGTAGCTCTAAGAGCTAAGTGTTTAAAAGAGATTTTAAAGAAGTTCAGTTTTTAAAGAAGTATAGTTTGTAAAGTTTTGAAAGAAGCTCCATATGAGAGCTAAAGATATTGAAGTTAGTCTTGAAAGTATTTTTGATTATGAGTTTAAAAGTTTATGAGTTTGAGTTTATTATAAATTGTGTCTCATTTGACCAATTTGAGATGAAATGAAGAAAGTAATGAGATAAGAACTAAAGCTAAGAATGTAATGAAAGTCAGTTGTCCGGACTAGGATCACCCACATAATCGGGAGATCTGAAGACACTACTGGGGTGGTACCTCCCGTCGCGAAGTGGTTGTCTAGCTTAGCATAACCTTATGGTTGGATCCGTTCCAAGCCATGAAGGGGAGATAGAAGTAGCACAACCTTGCCGGCGGATCTGTTCTGTCCCGTGAAGGGGAGTTAGTGGAATGATTTAAATTAAACTAATTCATAAGTTTCAGTTGGTCACAAGAAAATGAGAAAGAAAGCAGTTTTGAGAAGGAAAGCAGTTTTTGGGAAAGAAAACAGTTTTTGAGAAAGAAAGCATTTTTGAGTTTTGAAAATGAGAAGAAAATCAGTTTTGAAATTTATTATAAGAATAAGTTCTAAGTAGTTTAATTGTTAATATTTCAAGTTTTGAACAGAAAAGTTTTGGGTCTAAAACCCATATTACTCACGAGGCTTTATGAAAGGAGCAGGAGTTGAAGTTGGGACCAATGTAAAATACAGATAAGTTTAAATTATGGTTTCTGTATTGAGTCTGTAATACCCCTTGAGAATAAGTTTGTAAAAAAAAAATTTAAGTGACTTTTTGGTAGTCACGAGTTGTAAGATATTTTGTAATATAAACTGTATTAAACTACGGTTTGAGAAAGGGGTGTTACATTCTACAAGATATAGTTATAAGTTTTTTTAATTTGAATTATAAAGAAAATATGTACTAAAATTGTTTATCATTTTTTTCGAGTAGAACTTGGGTGAATTTCAAGTTTGTAAAAGTAGTGACAATTGAGCTGAAGTGAAGTGCAAAGAGAAACATTGGGAGGTTCTACTTGACGAGAGAACATGCAGTTGTCGAGGTTGGAAAGTTAAAGGTCTTTCGTGTGTGCATGCAGTGGCTTTTATTGCTACCACAAGGGAGGCTAATTGGGATAAATATGTTGATCAATATTTCACAATAGAAAAGTTTAAACAAGCTTATGCTTTAGAAATCGCTCTGATGCCCGGAAAAGATCAGTGGGAGCATATAGAAACAAGTCAAAAAATATGCCCACCTATTATTAAACGACCGCCCGAAAGACCAAAAAAGAATAGAGTTGTACCATCTGATGAGCCTAAAAAAAGACAAATGTATGCTTGTTGTGGTATGTATGGACACCACCAACGGACTTGCAAGAATTCAGCTCCGGATTCTAATACATCTCAAGTTTCTCATGCAACATCCGCCTGTAAAAGGTTAACTAGTTCTTATGCAATACTTTGTGTTTAAAGAATAAATATAAAAAATAATCATAGAATGCTAATGATTATTGTATTTCAAGGGACGGAAAAAACACAACAATTAATGTTGATGATAAAAAGCAAGAACTCGAAGTCACAAGTCCAGTTTAGAACTGAAAGTCACAATTCCAGTTTAGACATTTATTGTTTTATTTTGGGATTTTACAAGTGAAGTTTAGAATATGAATCAGTGGTTTTCTTTTGAACATGTTGATTTTGTTATGTAATTAACCCATTTTTGATCAAATAAAAAAACGTTTTTATGATTATATTGTGAAACGCATTGAAAGATATGTTATTCTGAAAATTGTTTCACACCTATGAAACACATGTATAAAACTAGCAATTACAACAATATACTTTCATGTTATTTGCCTTACATTTGTGTGACAATATCATGTTTTTTAGACCGATGAGAATATAATTGAAAAAGAACCATTGTAATTTCAAACAAAAGTTAACAGAAATTAAGGTACAAACAAAAACAAAGTCACGAACTTTGGGGAAAAACAACAACAATTAAATCAAAATAAGTGTCAAAAACAGCAATATTAGATACAAAATAAGTTTGACCATAATCCAAGACTTGAAAGCAACAAACAAGACTTGAAAGCTACAGATTCATAAATACAAATGACACAAGTATACAACAACAGTAGAATCAAAATAACATTGACCATAATCCTTGACTTGAAAGCTACAAATTCATGAATACAAATGACACAAGTATGCGGAAACAATAAGTCCTAACTATCAATTACAACAATATACTTTGCTAACATGAGTACGAAGAAACAATTACCCTAACTAATTCTCTAAATAGCTCAACTGAGAAAATTGTCTTCACATCACAACTTCTTGTAGTTCTCACACAATTGCACAATCGCCTGGTATGAAGTCCATTAGCGAAAAAAAGCAATGTTATTGCATTTGTTTTGATGATATGGAATTAACAGGAATCATCGGCTCAAAAGTATTGGTCATGTTCAGCTGCAAGAAATGGAAGCATACAAAAATTACACATCACAATTGCACAATCGCCTCGTCCCCTTCACCACCATTCACTACCTCTGACTTACTCCCACTCATCGCCTCCCCAAGAACAACTACTTTGGCGTTTCTTTGTATATTAAACTACTATAAGTAGAAGCATAGACAAATTACACATCACATATATGTACTGGAATGAGGGTAAAGGTATATTAAAGAATTCACATCATAATATATGTATAGGAACGAGGGTTGGCTGCTAATACCTATTGTCGATTTATAGCAGGTATTGACTTCAATCATATAAGTTTTATTGTCAATCTAATATGTAATTGGTCATTGCTGCAAAGAATTCCTAATCAGGTTCGTGATCAGTTAATCGGAAAGGCGTGATCAGTTCATAACGTGAAAGAGGAGTCGATTTTGAAAGAAACTTGTGATTAGTTCTTACCGTGAATAAGGAATCGATTTTGGAAGATGATGCTGCAAATAATCTCGTGACCAGTTAGAAGCTTGAAGGAGAACTCGTGGTTCATGATCGGTTGGAATCGATTTTTCCTACTAACATAAGTCCATCGATTGCTATTGTATTGTGATACCCAATAGAAGAACCTAATATGCTATAATCGTGATTTTAGAAGATGGATGCTGCAAATAATCTGATTGCTACTGTATTGAGTAGTCGATTTTGGAAGTCAATTTTGGAATCCTGAAGTTGGGGATTCCTGTGTCGTCACTTCCCTTTCGGAAATACAGGTATCGATATGGAAGATTGAATCGGATTCGTATATAGATATATGGTACAAGGGTATTTTAGTAATTTAGGTTTAATTTAATTTAAAAATACTTTTTTGATTTCTAAAAAGATTATTAATTATTAAATTAATGTTTGGATATATATGAGAGTTTTAAGGATTTTTAGGGATATATACATAATTTGTAATTTTGCAAGGATATAGACATAATTAGAAAGGTTTTTTAAGGATATAAACGAAATTTTACCTTTTTTCAAGATATAAATAGTTTAGAGTTAAGCTAATGATCTTAATATTTGTAGTTAGTTAATAGTTATTTTGGAGAAAAATCGAAAAGTTATTTTGTAGTTAGTTAATAGTTAATAGTTGAAAAATCGAAAAGTTTAGGGACTATTTTTGCCAATTTTCCAAACATTAAACTTAAACGTCCAAAACCCCACTCCTTCCTTCGTTTGGATCGTGAAAGGCTAAATAGAGCAAGTAGATTGACGATTGAAGGTGTTTGACGACATTAGAAGCAATATTGAAGTGTTTAATACAAATATATGCTAAATCTTTCAATTGGAAGCTTAAAAGGAAATTGAAACTCTTTGCAATTTTATATTCCATGGATGAGTTATTATTTAGATTGACCTTTTGTATATAATTTCATGATTTTCTCATAAAACATGAAGCATAATCTTATTTTAAAGTTTTGAAATGATTCATTAGATGAATGATATATGTTGTTGATCTAACTAACAATCATTAAACTAGAACCATATTTAAAGATGCTAAGTTTAATTTATGATAATAATATATTCAATTGAAGTAAATGAGCATTTAAAAACTTTTATTGGATTTTATAAATTATATTTAATTAGATCTTCATTTAACCAGTTAATTATTAATTAAAGGTTGGTGATAAGGTTAAAATGTATATAGAAGTTGGATTCATATTCTCTAGTTGCAAGTAATTGATAAATCCAATCCTTGAGGTCAATTTTGAAGAAATAGAAAGTCAAACTTGAATTCTAAGAGTAAATATATTGGATTTGTGATCTAACTAGGTTAATGTTGTTCATAGAGAGATTGGTTGCGCTATAGTAAAGTATTATATCTATTTATATCTATATAATTATTTAGAATTGGTGAATGAAGTGTTAGAAACATTTACTCAATGTAGTTTTGGTAGATTTCCATGTTTTAGGTGACATGCACAAAAAACACAAGCCATGTTTTTGGCAGGGCAAAATAACCTCGACAGTTTTTGCCTTTCAAACATACAGAAAAATTAGATGTCTCGTTTCTTATTTGTTTGACCCACAGTTATATTCTTTACTCTTTTAAGGACTTGGGGTGTGTACCTAAAGGATAAATTGAGTCACTTATGTATTAAAGCTCATCTTTAATAATTAGGAGCTTCAACTAAATATTAATCACTTAATTAATGTTAATTTTTAGGTGGCAATTAAGCATTTAAACATCATTAGAAGTGAAATAAAGGATCTACAACTACTAAGATGAATTCATTACCTATGTAAACATGTCCTCCTAATACTTTATTGTGTTTCTCGAGTTTTCCATTTATATGATCTATTATATGTAATTAGCTATGTGAAATACTATATGAAATATGTGATGCATACACGAACATTTTTCATAAAAGAGTTTGAAATTATTGAAACCTTTATTAATTGAAAGGACTTTTGATCATGATCATGTGTATCCACCTTAATATGGGGTTGAGACTTGTGTGTCACTCATAGGTACCCAAATTTTTATCCTTGAAGATGTTGTGATGGTATTTTAGATGGCCTCACATGTGCTACCCCACGTGTCATACATAGGTGGTGGATATTGGTACCTAATAAGACAGAGTCGAGAGTGTATAGTGTGTTATACGCTCAATGTTTACACGTGATCAATTATTCCACTACCTGTGAGATGTTTAGACTTTAGGAGGAATTTGGGGTTAGGGGATTAGGAGAATATTGCATTGCATTTACTTTCAAGTTGTTGATTTGTTCATATTGAAACTTAATAAAGGTTTAGCAATGTTTCTACCTTTGAAATGCTTCTTTCCCTATTTATTGAATTACTATCAATGTAAGGACCCAAAAATATGTCCAAATGGAAAGTAAGAAGTAAAGGAATAATTAGTAAGTAATTATTCAGAATTTTTAGAAACGTATTTTGGTAATATTTGAATTACTATTACAAAGTGAAAATATTCATATTTTCATTATAATGAAGTAAATGAGATAGAATGAAAGTATATTTATAAAGTATAAAGAATAGAGAGCTAAGGGTTAATGAAAAATGTAAAATGACTGAAAATGACATTTTCGTGATTTTGAAGTATTTAACATCATAATGAGAATTCTTATGTGTTAGAATGTTCTTAATATGTAAAACAAGTTTAGAATTGGGACAAAGCTCTAAGACTTAAAAGTTCAAAGAATTAAAGAGAGTTTTGTGCCTAAAATAAAAATTATGAAAGTTGAGGGACCAAAGTGTCATTTCTTGAAACTAGGAAAGTACAAATAGATGGGAACACTCCCATTTCACTCACCGTGAACGGGATTAGCATATGGGGGAAGATTTGGGGCGATTTCTCCATGATCTCTTGAAGAATCATGAAGCCCTAGCTTGTTTGTAGCGTATGCAACCTTGATATTGAAAACCGAGATCATGTACTAGTGGGTTTCTGGATAGCGAAGAGCGTATGAGATCTTGTATCCATGTAGTGCGAGGTTCAGTTGATTGGAATTTCTAAGTTTGAGGACCTCCTGAATTGGGCTGATACATGGGGGAGTGTCCTAAAAAACGTCATATGCTACTAAGTATCCTATACGGCTTACTATGGTGTATATGGAAAGCTCGTAATGAAAAGGTGTTCAGAAAAAAAATCTCTCTCCTGAGTTTGTTGTTGATCAGATGAAATTTGTTGTGTACAATTGGATAAAGCACAAGGTAGGTAATTGCAATTTAAGTTGGGTTCGCTGGAATTTAGCTCCACTTTTGAGCTTGTAACATTCTAAAATTTTGCCTTTTATTGGGTTGGCAAGCTTCTCGCTGGTCCAATCTGTGTTTGCATGTTTCTTTTTTTATTATTAATAATATCGTTTGACGGTTCTAAAAAAAATTGATTTGTTTTTTCACAAATTGAATCTAATGAATTTACTTTGGAAACATGTTAATAAATTATATAGATTATTTCGTATCTCTAGAAAAAATATCTTTGATCGATCTATAGATTTTTTCCATCCACTTTAAAATAATTTCCGACTCTCCATCATAGCTAGGTCTACCTTTTTCATCATAATTTACAGTTACACTATGCTATCTTTTATTATCATAAAATAACATAGATGTAACGTTATGATTTTATAAACGCATAACAATCCATTGGCTTGTTTATATTTGCTTCATGACATTACAACCAATGAACTAAGGTGTAACTTCACATTATTTAATCGTGTTTTATTGTAAACTTACATGAATAAGTACTTTGGAAACGACAAACATGTTTTTTGTATTCCACTTTATACAACTACATAGACAACTAACTATTATCTGTCAAATAAACTAAAATTTACAAACAGAAAACTATTATAGATTTACATGATTTTGTAAAGTGACAGCTTTAATTTCTCTTTCACAATTTTAACATATGGCCCATTTCCATATATTGATTAATTATCTACCAAACGAAAACGTGACAAAACGATTAAGAACTTTGTCTAGGTACCTCCTATTCATGATGACATCTACCTCACTTATTATCTTCCTCCATCATGTTTCTCTCCGGTGGTGGCACCGACCGCGGTGCGGTGGTTGAAGGCAGCACCGCCATCTCTGTAGCGGTAGAGGACACTTCTGTCGCCTCCCGAAACTTCTTGTAGATATCACCACCGTAGAACTTTTTTGTACGGATAACTAAAATAAGTGAAATCAAACATCCAAAAAGTGTGGTTGCGGTTATAATAAGAAAAGATATCTTATAACATTCGATGCCAGTACAGATCAGATCTTCCCCATCTTTTCGGACTATCCCTTTTGATCTTAATTGTCGCATGGCTTCTTTGTCATAAAGACGACCGGCGACCACCACGTTAAGGATGTATGATCCAACTGGGCTTGCCCCGGCACCTAAATTGTACAAAGTGGAGTAGTATTTTAATCCGAATAGTTCTGATATGATCGCAAAAATCAACGGCCATTGTGCTCCGAAGCAAAATCCCATTATGACTGAAGAAATATAGAGTGAATTGGGCACACCGAAGGCGATTAAAAGATGGCCGACACATGAGAGAAAAAGCACGAAAGTAAGCATCAATGGACGTGGGAACTTGTACTTGGTTAGCAAGATTTCTGAAAGAAACCCCGAACTGACCCGACCCAGATAATTCCAGATGCTCACGAGTGAAACGAAGGTGGTGATGCTGGTGGTTGGGTAACCGAGGGACAGCCCGATTTGGCCGAGGTTGTCTATTGCGGTTAGGGTCCCGCCTATGCCACAGGTGGTGGTGGTGAACAGTATCAACATGTCAATGCTGAAAAGTCCTTGTAGTATGGTGAAGTCCTCCCCTCTCCCAGGCGGTGTAAACACAGTCCTCCAGCAAGAAACCTCCTTTTCCGGCGGTGGTGGAAGGTGGCTTGTATTCGTAGTCTCCGTGACTATATTCACCGGAGGAATCCTGATATTGTTAATTACTGCTTCTTGCTTATTTTTCCAAACGTTTAGCTCTTCTTTAAACACCACCAAAAATGGTGCGAAAAGTAGAATCAGAACGACAGAAGCACTTCCGACGAACTCAGGCTTAGAGAAGCTGAAACTATTTTGGATTATTATTATAATCATAAGAAACCCTGCAAGCCCAAGTGAGATATAAAGAAACTTATAATACATTTTGGGCTCATTTGCTTGTCGAACAACCTTCATGATCCGAACTGTTCGAAGAAACACGAGGGATACTGCTGCTGGAAGCCATCCGATGAACAAGATTAAAGACCTTGAATCGTGCCCATAAATTGCATGATACAACTGTGTAATAATCGCACCACTTAAACCCAAAAAGCCCTTCAAAAGCCCCAAAACAGCACCTCTACTTTCAGGGAAGTTCTTGACACAAGTAACCAATACTCCTGTATTAGCAAAAGTCTGTGAATTTGCACCGATGAAAATGTACAAACACATTTGCCAGAGGGCGGGTTTTTGAATTTTTCCGGTGACGGCAAGCCATATCATGAAGTAGCCGGAGAAGTTCATGGTGGCGCCTATCAGGAGCACCACCCATGGAGGGGAGATTTCATTAATCAGACCTGATATGACCCCAACGTTGCTACCCAAGTCTTTGAAGGTGCTAAGGAGATTGAGGGTAGTTTGGTCGTATCCGAGGGAGGATTTTACATCACCGGAGTATGAACCGAACATGTAGGTGGCTCCGGCAACTGACATGATGAGAAGGGAAGCGAAGACCATGAACCACCGGCCAGCAATGACATGGTGGCTTATGCTCCCAATTTTTCTCATACCACCACCAGTAAGAGCCTTTACCATGTGTCCCTGTATGTATCAATCTTGTATGAATCAGAAAGCTTATTTATATTCCAGAGTACAAGAGTGTCAACTGTTGGGGTGTGTGTATATATAAAGTTGAATGGCTTCCATTTAGACTGTATTTTAAAATTATCTTTTCTAAAATTTATTAGACAAAATTGCAAAAATGGTCCATGTGGTTGTCATTTTCATGTGTGTTTGGTCCAAAAAGGTTTGGTGGAGCACCATTGGTCTAATTTCAGATCCCTTTTTGTAATTTTGGTCCTTGTGGTTGACATATTATTATGAGTTTGGTCCATACCGAGCCTAAAATGACTATTGTACCCCTTAAATAGTTATTTTTTAATTTCTTTTATTATTTTTGTATTCTTTTAATTAAAAAAACAAAAAAAAAATCTTACCCACCTCTTCTCCCACTCTCTAAGAAGTTCTGAACACGAAACCCTCCCCCCTTTCTTTCTCACATCTTCATCGTAAACTTCCTCTTTCCCCGTCCACCCATCTTACCGGAGAACAAATTTGATAACTAAGAGGGAAGCCTATCAGTCCTCCGGCTAACCCTAAAAACCCCTCTCGCATTCTTCACCTAATTCAGAGTTGTTTAGAAATTCGGGTAATAAATCACGGAGGAAAGTCCGGTCCCGAAATCGTCAAACGTCTGCTACGATGTATATGAAGGAAATTCGGGTCCCGGAATCGATGCTATTTTCCTCAGTTTTGGCCGGTGACTCCATTTACAGTTCAAGCGATGAAGATACCATCTTTATGGACTTCAGGTATTACCCTTATCCTTCGCTTCTTGGTCAGATAAAATGGTTCGAAGCTTTGGAGATTGAAGATTAAGAACGAAGTTTAGAGAATTGGGGATGAAACTCTGGTTTTGTGTATGTATGTGTCTGAATATGATATTGATTTTGTGTATGTGTGTGTTTGAATCCAATATTGAATCTGGTTTTGTGTATGTGTGTGTTGAATCTGATATTGAATTTTTGTATGTGTGTTTGAAGCTTACGTTTCTGGGTTCTAAAATTTAAGTTTTTGATTTTCGAAAATTGATTTTGTATGTGTGTGTTGTGTTTGAAATGACGGTGGCGGACGGTGGTTACGAACGGTAGTGGCAGTCGGTGGTGGAAGTGTTGCTGGTGTATGTATGTGTTATTGAGTTGAGTGTGGGTTTTTGCTCATTATCATCATGAGAGAGATGTGGGTCTTTTATTATTTTTAATTATTTACAATTATCAAAATAACTATAATAAATGAATAAACAAATTTGAGGGGCATAATTGTCTTTTCTAGTTGATGGGGATCAAAACCACAAAAAGATCCAAAAATGGACCAATGGTGCATCACCAAACCTTTTTGGACCAAAACCACATATAAATGACAAACACAGGGACCATTTTTGCAATTTTGTCAATTTATTATTATAATTAGGGTAAATACAGATTTGGTCCCTGTGGTTTACCAGAAATTATACTGTCAATCCAAGTTTTAAATTTCACATTGATGGTCCCTGTGGTGGACAAAATATTGCACTTTTGGTCTCTTGGCCAGTAAAAAGACCAATTTACCCTTTTTAATTTCCTTTTTCTTTTTTAAAGATATTATTTAATTTACTAATTAAAAAGATAAAAATAAACCAAACCCACCCCACCCCACCCATCGACTCCCGATTTCTTGTTTCCGTTTGGTTCTTCTTCAAGTAAAGCAGCAAAAGTGAAAAGAGAAAAGGGAGAGAATGATCGAGAGAGACGGGAAGGGAGGAAGAACACACACTGATCGTCTGTGTGTACGTGAATTGAATAGAGAGACATCAATAGCAGAAGACAAAGAGAATAAAGCAGCTCAAGGTTACACGCATCTCTATGCCCGAAGGGCTCCAACGAGTTACATATCTCGCATATCAGATTGGTGATCCGTGCATATCAGATCCCTTTCTTATCATCTCTAGAACGATTTACCAGATCTCGCTGGTCCACATTAACCTTGAAGTCGGAGACGAAAAAGGTGGGGTTACAAAGGCATATGTTAACCGTTCTACCATATCAACGAAAAACAACCATCAGGTGCTCGATGTGATGCCAGTTTCAGTTTTGCTTTTCATCTCTGATAATAAGGAATTTAATTGTAGCTTTGCATCATTGGTTGATCAGTTGATGTTAAATATGTCGTCTAATACCATGAAATCTGGTGGTTGCTCTTTCACCGGAGCTGATTCCAACCATTCAGATCTAGACGCATCAGCGATAAGAAAAGTGGAGAGTAGTAAAATGGCAGAACCGAAAAAAGCCACAAAAAGCGGCGAATACACGAAAACGTCGACCACCACCACCACCCACCAACCTAGACATTAGATGTTTTTGAAATTTTTCTTGACATTTCGACTTTTGGAAACCTAATTGAAAAAAAAAGACGAAGCAGATTTCATAAAAACCGATTCATAGATGGGTGATTACACATGGACGATTTCATAAATGTTCATTAGAGGTTCAGTATACTTATTAATTAAGGTCATTTGCATGTGTATAGGAAATGAGGTGAGGGGTGGGGGATGTCGTCTGCAACCATTTCATCCTTCTCCACCGATAATTTCTTGTTGTATGTACGTGTTCTTGAGTTTTGGGTGTTCTTCTTCACTAGGTGTGTATGTGTTCTTGAGTTGACAGTGAGTGTGTGTGGAGAGAGAGAAAGAGAGAAAGAGAGAGAGAGAGAGGGGGAGGGAGAAGGAGAGGGAGAGGGTGAAAGAGAGGGAGAAGGAGAGGGAGAGGGAGAGGGAGAGGGAGAGGGAGAGAGAGAGAGATAGAGAGACCTGGTGGGTGGGGAGGGGGTTGGGGTATTTTTTTTCATTTATTTTTATATACTTAAGTTATAATAAATTAAAAGAAAAATAAAAAAGAAATGAAAAAGGACATTTTGGTCTTTTCATATGGACCATAGACCAAATCTATTATCTTTTGGCTACCATAAGGACCAAATCTGTTATCTTATGCCACCACAGGGACCACTAATGTGAAATTTGAAAACATGGATTGTCAGTGTAATTTCTGGTAAACCATAGAGACCAAATATGTAATTTACTCTTATAGGTATTTATGAAGAAAACAAGCACACCATTTATCCTTTCTTCCCAATCATAAAACATGTCTAAATTGATTCTAGTCTTAGGGCGTGTTTGGCTCGGAGCTTTTGGGAGCGTTTGAGAGCTTCTATCTTCTAGCGTTTAGGAAATAGCTCTAATAAAAACCAAAAGCTTCGTTCGGCGACACGAGCTTGAAGCTTTTATTTTAAACTAAACGCTACTATTTTAAAAGCTAGTTGAAGTAGCGTTTAACAAAAAGCTCTGCCAATTATCCCATTAATTACTAGAATACCCTTAAAACTATAACCAATAATTACGCAGATGTCTTTTTATGTAATTTTACATATTTTAAAAGCTTCCAGCTACTTTTTCCGAACAGTCATATACAAACTAAAAGTCACAGCTTCCTGCTACCCGCTACCCGCTCCCCGCTTCCCGCTACCAGCTACCGGCTACCGGCTACCGGCTACCAGCTTCCAGCTAATTTTGCCAAACACGCCCTTAGGGCGTGTTTGGCACAGAGCTTCTGGGAGCGTTTGAAAGCTTCTAGCTTCTAGCGTTTAGGAAATAGCTCTAATAAAAACCAAAAGTTTCGTTTGGCGACACGAGCTTGAAGCTTTTATTTTAAACTAAATGCTACTAATTTAAAAGTTAGTTGAAGTAGCGTTTAACAAAAAACTCTACCAATTATACCATTAATTAGTAGAATACTCTTAAAAGTATAACAAATAATTACGTAGATGTCCTTTTATGTAATTTTATATTTTTTAAAAGCTTCCAGCTACTTTTGCCGAACAATCCTATACAAACTAAAAGTCATAGCTTTCAGGTACCTGGTACCTGGTACCTGGTACCAGGTACCTGGTACCTGGTACCTGGTACCAGGTAGGTACCAGGTACCAGGTAGGTACCAGGTACCAGGTAGGTACCAGGTACCAGGTAGGTACCAGGTACCAGGTAGGTACCAGATAGGTACCCGGTACCCGGTACCCTGTACCCGGTACCAGGTACCAACTATTAACTACCCGCTACCCGCTACCGGCTATCAGCTTCCAGCTTTCAGATTCCAGCTTCCAGTTAGTTTTGCCAAACACGTCCTTAGTCGTAAGATTCCCAATGACTTATAACTAAATATCATTCAAAAACTCGTTAAACACCTAAATTAAAATTTAATTTCATCATTGAAATCATGATTTACAAGCTAGACATCTTTCCAAACAAACTCAGGTAAGTGTCCCGATACTGAAAAATAATAAAATTGTTACATTAAATTATTAATGATTTACATTAATTAAACAATAAATATTGTAGTTTGTCAAATAAATCAACTAGAAACCAAAAGCTGTCGCATGAACCATTGAAGTGGTAAGCCGAGCGGTTCGATCAGCAATTTGATCAGCAATCCAATTTTCAAAACATTGACCTCCACATGCGTGTAATCTTCTTTACTAATGTTACCATGTCGGTGAAATTTTGTGTACCCACACATAACTTATGTATGGGCACAACTATATATTGTTATGCATGTCTCTTTAAAACTACTAAATATGTATGAGTAATGGCGTTGTCATTTTCTTGGACAATAATCTATCAAGTGGCTCCGCTATAGGAGCCTAGTCGGTTAAGGTGCGAAATTTCACATAGGAGGTCCGGAGTTAAAATTGACACGCCCAAAATATTACTAGTATTTCGCGATTGACCTCTCACGTGGGCCTTGAGGCGGGTTGACATGAGTCACTCAAATAGTACGATTTACCATTTTTTTGTTTTAATGTGTCAAGTGACAATGGATGTCTATACAAAGTGTTGGTGACACGTGTCATTCAGTTTGTGTAATTAATAATTATAGATGCGTGTATAGGGATGAGTTTTCGTCTCTATTGATGCATTCCGTACATGTGGCATCTACTTAATGTCAATCTCGTTTGTTTTAATGATAATAAATATAAAATCTCAATTGTGTTAAATTACTAATCAACCTACCTAATGTGAATGTTTTAGTAGTTATTATGATGATGGTGGATCACAAATTAGCCTATGATTATATATTAGATAAAAGGATTTTTTTAATGATGTTTCAATGAAGTAACAAACTCATGAATTGTGTATCGCTTGTTTATCAAACATCAGTTAGTGAAGCTTATGGTTCATGAGTATTAGGGGCAATCAATGGATTGCCATCGTAGCAATATTTTTTTTGAATAGCTATCCTTATGGAATTAAATAGGGAGCATGCCATGAAAATTGTAACACCCAACGTTTTATGTTAACATGAAATTTATTTAAAATACAGTAATAAATAAACTTTAAATAATCATTTTAATAAACTATTTAATTATAGGTAAAATTTGAGTCAAAGATTGAAGATTTGGAAGTTGATTGTGCAAATACAGAAAATTTAATGTATGGCTTTGACTTAACTTAATCAACTAAAGTAGAATGATTTTTTTTTTCAAAATATAAACAATTTAGGGTTAAGTTAGTGATCTTAATACTTGTAGTTAGTTAATAGTTATTTTGGAGACAAATTTGCAAAACTAGAAAGTTTAAGGACTATTTTTGCCAATTTTCCAAACATTAAACTAAACACCCAAAACCCTACTCCCTCCCTCGTTTTGGATCGTGAAATGCTAGAAAGAGCAAGTAGATTGACGATTGAAGGTGTTTGATGACATTAGAAGCCACATTGAAGTGTTTAATACAAATTTATGTCAAATCCTTCAATTTGAAGCTTAAAAGGAATTTGAAACTCTTCTCAATTTTATATTCCATAGATGAGTTATTATCAAGGTTGCAAAAATCATTTTTGCGGTCGAGTGGGGTTAAGGGATTAATCGGTGATTAATCGGAGACCCTAAATTATAAGGGAATTTATTAAAAATAAATGAATATGACAAATTAGCAAAGTATGATTCATTTTATTCTTAAATACACATCAAAGATTATGCATTTGTGTATTTTCATTCTTTATTTTTTATTTTTTTCAGATTTCTTGACTTATTAGATCGATATTTGACAAAAATAAAAAATAATTAAAAAATAAAAATAAATAAATAAATGACCATCGTGGCCGATTAATCGGCCGCCAAGGACCGTTAAGCTGATATTTGACCAAACCGCCAAGCCTGACTAATTAGGCCTAATCGTAATTGGTTGCAGACCGCCAAACGATTAATCGGTCGTCAGGGTCGATTTCTGCAACACTGGTTATTATTTAGATTGAACTTTTGTATATAATTTCATGATTTTCTAACAAAACACATACACGTATGCATATCGTTTTCACATCTGATTTCAAAAGCATGTTCCGAATTTTTTTTATCATGCTGATGTCAGCATTCGAAACCCTTCGCATGTGGTTAAATTATTATTTTTTTGAAAATTGGACCATTTCTTTCCAACAATTGGACTTATCATTATCTGGGTCAGATTCATTTGATGATGAGCTTTGAATTTTGAAAAAGGGTTGATGATTACATTATTCATTTTTCGAGAGGGAGTTTTGGATTGCTTTTCCGGATCAAGCGCGTTCTCATGACCATATGGTTTTATGATCTCATTGATCATAAAAGGGGGAGATTGTTACATATTTCATTTCATTGGTCATTCGAGAGGTTGATTGCCGAAGATTATTTACGCGTTGCTTAATTCGTTTCCTATGCCACGTCATCCATTCTGATCTTTGAGAGGGGGATTGTTGGGTGAAAAGTTCTTCTTTTATGATGACTTGGTGGCATGAGAAAGACCCACTTATGTTTGTGATGTTTGTGGGCTTGTTCATTGGACTTATTAGTTTGCTAGACTATAAATAGTGTTTTTATTCATTATTTGTAGTTAATGATTCTATAGGGAGTGGGTCATATCATAGAGAGAGAAACAATCATATTGTAAAACACATCATATTGTAAAAACCATTGATCAATACAATCATTCAGCACATTGTATCCTGATTTGGTGTTCGTTCTTATTCCGTCAAATCGTGTTTTAACATATATGCTAGTGAAACTACATCACTATATATTGCCTTCAGTTTCGTAATTACATGCCATTTCAAAAACAAAAGAATACTTAAAAATTTTGCCTTGTGAGTTACATAGGTTTATACACAAAAGCATTAACTCAAATAATTCAAAGTACAATCATTTCAACATTTTGAGTTCAAAACCATAACATGCATGTTGTAGGGAAAATTAACAAACAACGCAAATTACTAGAACCATTTCCTAAGGAATTCGTACTCGTATTATGTTAGAGTTTATTCTCCTTTGACCACCAAGGCCAGAACTTAGATAGACATTGCACAATTTGTCCCCGTTCTATTGCATCAGACGGGTGTTTTATAATAATAGCATTGTATACCCCCGTTACGCTGCATAAGACGAGTGTTTAGACATTGTCGTTCTGCATCAGACATGTATCTTAACTTTTCTCAAACAAAGCTATGCCATGAAAATGTCAAACAAGGAAACTAAGTTCGAACACAAGGCAAATACAATTCTACAACAATTCAACACAAACATGGGAAACTATGTCCCAAGACTTTAAGAGTTATCAATGAAAGCAATTATCATAAAGCTATTGCATTTGTGACATGTACCTATAGTAAAAGATCACAATTACAAATAGAAGTATCAAAATACTTCAATAATACTAATCAAGCACTCCCCTTCTTATCCTCCTTAAATTGTTCAAGAGGGAATCACACCATTTGTTACCAACCTAATTCTTTTTCATAATTAACACTTTCATATTGTCCTATTCTCATAACATTGATAACCATTTTTCTCATTCCACTTAACTTGACTCTTTGTTACATTTCTTATGCCAATATATAATTCAATAATAAATATATGTTTAACTTCCCTTTCTCATATATCGACAACATTCTAATGTACAAAATATCTAAACTTTAACATATCAACCCCCCCCCCCCCACACACCATGCGTAAGGGTGCACAGACTAAAGTTGGAAATGAACTAGAATCAAATGAGGATGTTTTGGCTTAAAAAACTTAACGTATAAGTCATTTTAGCAAGGTCAACACGGATCGAGTAGGTTTTTATGTGGACCGCATGTTGGGTCTGTTCACAAACATGAGTGCTGTAATGTCCCAACTTTTTTTCCCCATAACTCCTTTGTTATAACTCTAAATGCATCGATTATTTTATGCTACTTCTTTATTTTAGTTTTACCTTTACAACTATGTGGATAAATCACTAAAAACATGATCAAAGGTTTGAGTTTTTCAATAAACTCGAAGTAGTATATATTGGGAACCGAAATTAACAACTAAAATTCTTTCATTTGGGTTCTTCCTACTAATTTATACTTAAGCAATGTTTCTTTGTAATTTTAATGAATTAAAAATCAATCCTATTATGTTTCATCCACGTTCTCATTTTTTCAACTATTTTACAAAATAGCATCCTACTTTGTCCTGTTTTTCAAATATAGCAACTTACTTTGCTATTTTCTTGTATCCATGTTCAAGAACCAACAATTTTGCACCTTTTTACTTTAAATAAGTATTATAGCATGTAAAAAATACAATTTATACAAAAATCATAATAAATAGAGCATATTTAGCAATCTTATATTCTATCCCATTTACACCACTTTCCATGATTGTTGCATATAACTGATTTGGTTCCACGTTTTTGAGACTTTAAGCTTATACTATTCTTATTGCACTTGTAGAAAGTTACTTGAACCATATATCACTTATTATCTTTCTCGTACGATCATGATGAGAGTTTCCCATTTTGTCCCAATTTAGAACATAGTAGAAGTATACTTTGGATTTTGTTAATTCTTTAAGTTATCAATTGTATTCTTGTACTTTTTGAATCTAAGAATATATTAATATATACAACATTATCATATTTCCACCTCACTTAGAATTATAAATGTCAATACCTTGACTTATCTCGCTTTTGTCCCACTCAGTGTTGTAAAACTCGATCTACTCGGCCTAGTACTTAGACGTGTACTCGAAATCGGCTGTTGTCCAAAGCGCTTTCATAGGAATCGGCCAAACTCGATGCTACTCAGTCAACATCGATTCAACTAGGTCAACCTTGAAATCGATCAAACCTGAGAATTTTGAGTTTTTTTAACAGTAAATAAGTATAATATAATATAGTTTTCCATTTCCACTGTTTCATGCCATAACATCATCTTAAATATATAACTCTCGTACTTCAGCATATTATGACATGTCCAAATATAAGTCTCACAAAATCCTGGTCATTATGACATATTTTAAAATGATTTATAATTTATCCTTATTAATACATATTAAGAAACTAGTTATTCAATTACATCTCATAAGCTATAGCTATTGTCCTGAATGCATTAACCTCATGGATTTGAAATATTTAGAATGTTACACATATGTTACTAAAAAAAGAAAAAAACATTTTTATGATTTGCAACTTCATCAAAATTTCATTTAGCATATCCCAAGGCTGGTTTTTGAACAAGGAAATCCATGTAAAATTAGGAAGTCCGAGAATGGGCTTTTGTCGAGATCTAGAAAGTAGCTCTTTGGGTTATATGAAAGTGATTTGGTCAGATTTCAGTTAGAGAACCTTTCTGGCATACATTTCAAAGCTATAAAACTATTGGTTCTACACCATTTCAAGATCATTACTATAACATCTCAATTCGTACACCATTTGATTACATGATAAATCATATTTAAACAGAAGCATGTCCCATTTTTTTCCATTTCCAAAAATATATGATTCGTTGTGTTATTGGATGTCACAAAAGATATATAAGAGTCATGACAATAGAATCAAACATATACAATGTTATCATAATCCATCAACTAATCTAATCTATATGTCTATAAGTCACTATGTCTTCTAGTAACAAATAATCCAATCAACTCTCTTACTATTCTTTGTCAACGCTTCCCAGATGAATGTATCAATCAAACCATGCAAAAGAAGTAAGACAATCATATTGTAAGAACATAAAACAAACATAAATCCATCAACATACTTACACGTATGGGAAGTACATTCCCCTGATCAAACCATACTATTGCACACTTTCCATTTGGGTTGGTCCATACCCTCCCTACAATGGTCTTTGCAATAGAAGTCTCATCCATGTTCGAGCCAAGTTAATACGAACAATCTAGTCTATCCCTCACTCGTGAGTATAACAATAATAAGCGACTTAATACCAAACAAAAAGTATGGAGAGTACATTCCCCAAGTATTAGAACTCTCTCTCTCCCTCTCTTACTCACTCTCATACCAACTAGCAAGTAGGGAATTTACCATTCCCAACTCTCAAATTGGAACATATGATATCGGCTAAGGCCGAACGTTTACCCTTATTGGTTTCAATGAGAATCTCGTCCCAATCCACCGAGGTCAGACCTATCCATGGATACAACAGAAGTTACATTTATAATATGCCAATAGGAGTGTTTTCCATAGGGAAAGAATGTACCTTCCCCCTTAATGGTCTTGCAATGGGATCCTCATCCGTATCCACCGAGTCTGGACCTCGTCATGGATACAACAATGGAACTTACATTCCAAATTTACCAACTATAGAGCTTGCCATCAAGTAAGTCGGACCTTCACCCTCAATGGTCTTTCAATGGGAGTATCGTCCCCATCTATCAAGGTCGAACCTCATCATGGATTCACGAGCGTCTCGAACCCTATCCTTGCAAGTGATGTATGTCTAATCATACTCTCAATCTCAAGCCGTCTACTCACAATTCTCGATAGCTATCAACTTTGGAACTAAGTTCTAATCCAAGTCAATATCACTCGACATTCTATTCACAACATAATATTCTATCAGTACAACAAACTAATCAAGTTCCCAATCCACCAATGTCATACCTTGTCATGGATTCATGGGCATGTCGTACCCCATCCCCATAAAGGATGCATATATACACTTGATCTCAAATCGACCCAACTATGCACAGTTTTCATTAGCTATTCGCCTAGGAAACTAGGTTCTAATCCAAAACAGTATCATTTGACATACAATCCACAACATAAAGTTCTATCATTACAACACACTAAGGATTACCATGTAACCTTACAATAACAATGACATGTATTCAACATAGCGTGGCAGTATATACTCACCTTAGTGATGTTGTAACGGTCAAAAGTCCAAGAAGTCAATCCAGTTATCCTCTCATCCTAGAAGTTGTCACAACCGTATAAAATTTTTTAGTATCACAACTTAAGTACCATTCATTTATTTATACAGTCAACTTAATGCTTCCATTAACTCTATAACGTTAAACCACACACATCAACTCTATTTCATGGATTAACCAAGTATTTGTCCTAATCCATTAAGAAATACATGTAACTTTCATCATAAAAATGACTTCCTCCACAACACACTTATGCTCACAATAATCTAGACATGTATTAACCACATGTCTTAGCAACACCTATCAAGTGATAACACTCAATTACATCTCTATCATCATTTACAAAATCTAGGGTTTGTGATTAAAACCCATTTCAAGCTTCAATCATAAAAATAAACATGTTATCTACTTCCCTTTCTTCCTTATACATCAAGTATATCACATATATAATCTATCCACACTTAGGGTTTATAAGCCCTCAACATAACTCAACCCATAGAATGGATTTATCAAGGAGGAAGTAGAGATTTACCTTAAAAAATCAAGTAGGTGGTGTTTACTCCTTGAAATATTAGATTCTAGCTCACAAAATCCCATGAGATTGTTCTCCTATTCTATTCCTTTGATGATAAGTGAGTTAAGGAACCAAATTAGGGCTTTAAATTGTATCTGTCTATGCGACTTACGCGTCATATCACCCCTCTAAATGCGTCGCGTTCTAGCTTCAACATCTTACTTTCAAATGTGTTTTAACTGTAGCATGTAGTAATGAGCGTGTCGCATTCATCCGCATTACGCGTCTTGTAATACTATCTCAGCAAAACACTTAACCAAATTTTCTTGTTTTTCCCCTTTTCACTCCTCAGACCAAACCAAGTACTAAAACTCATTTCAATATTCTATAACTGCATAAACCATCATCTTATCAAATCACAACATCGATATTTCATAACATTCATGAAATGACCAAAATATCGTTTTTGGTCGATTTAAGCCTCTAACATATGAATTAAGATTTACAACCATTTAACCCACAACTACATCACATTCTCTAATAATGACGGAGGTGTCACAATTACTCACCTAACTAGAATCTCTATAATATATCAAATTACTTGCATCAATCTACTTTTTGGTGGTGTAATTCCGTTAAAAATCGTTATTGTGTATGTGTTTGAGTTTAGAAAGAGTGATCCATCTCCTTTTGCAATATTTTCGATTGAACTTGATGTTTTGTTTGAACTTGTTTTTTTGGATTGAACTTGATGTTTTGAATTGAACTTAATGTTTTGGATTGAACTTCAGGTTTTTTTTTTTTTTTTTTTTTTTTTGAATTTTTGTGTTTTGGAATGAACTTTATGTTTTGTTTGAACTTTTCCTTTTACTTTCTTCACATATTGCTTATGGATTCGGAGGAGGAAATTGTATTTTTCCTTTTACTTTGTTGTTATTTGTTGATATTGGCATCCAATAAAATTGGAAGGGCAATTGATAATGATTCATAATTGAGTGGTCATGCATATACGCAATAGTTGCTACATGGTACTTCTAGACAATGTCATGAGTTGATACGTCTATCACGTGAAGTGTATGTACATATATGCAATCATTTTAGACGAAACAATTGATTGCAAAATAGTAGGTCAATAAGTGTTGAGGAAAATTTCATAATGAATGCTTCCGGATGATTAAACGAAAATTTCAACACTCCACAGAAACTATTCATAGATGTTTTCATGAGGGTTTGAATCCAATGAGGCTTTTTTCAAGGGAAATTATAGTGACTACGTAGTCTAATGCTACCGTAAATTCCTCAGAACAACATACAAGGCTAATAGAAAATATTCCTGGGGCAATAGGTGCGTTAGATGGAACTCTTGTATATACAGTCGTGCCCGCTGATAAGCAGAGTCGTTATAGAGGAAGAGGAAATTGTGCATGCTTTTAAAATGTATTAGAAATTTGGGGTTTGATATGATTCACATTTGTATGGGACGATTTGGAGGGTATAGCACATTATTCACGAGTTTTGAAAGAAGTTGCATTTAACCCAACTTCGGCTTTCCATTCCATCTGCTAGGTTTGTAATCATTTTTATTTTGTTTATTAAATACAATTTTATTTTTCTTTATATAATACTTCTATCACTCGTGTTTATAGATAAATATTACCTTTTCGATGCTTCATACACCAACACTAGAGGATTTATGACTCCTTACCGTAACACGAGGTATTAGTTATCCATTATCGACGATGTGGTGCATCAATTCACGAAGAAAAATTCAATCACACTCATGCACAACTCAAAAATTTTATTGAGCATATTTATGGTGTTTTGAAGGCGAGATTCTCAATCCTAAAGCAAATGGCTCCTTTTCCTTTTCTAATGCAAAGAAGCATAGTGATTGCTTGTTTCACGGTCCATACTTTCATACGAAAATGCGATATTCATGACAAATTATTTATGGCGTCCGAGAAAAATACTTATTAAGTAAAACGGGAAGAGAGTAATGATAAAAACTTCCATGACATGGAATGGGGTTCACAAGACAATGAATTCATGACTAATTTGTGTGACCAATTATTTTTAGATGCTTGAAATTAAATTTGTAGGATTTATTTAGATTTTAGTATGTTGTCGTGGATCTGAAAACATTTATGTTTGTTTTGGATTTGTTTATATTTTGGATTTATGTTTAAGTTGAATTTTGTATGATGTTTTATATTTTTTTAATAATTATTCAAGAAGTCGGTTTAGTTATTTTATAAAACGACAACATTTATTCAGAAGAAAATAATACAGAAGGGTAATACTACAAACCTTGTACAAGAATATCAAATAGTTTGATATTCTTAGAAGGGCTAATAACATAAAAACCACTATAGTTTGGTCAAAATCCGGTTTAAGCACTATATTTTTTTTGTTCTAAAAAAACCACCCATACTTTCAAAAAAATTCGTAAAAACCACACATATTTTCAAAAAGATACATTGCGACCATTATAACAAATTAAAGTCATGATTGTATGTTGCCAAATCGGAACACTTCTTACCCCCGTCGCATTCAAAATTTAGTGGATTCAATTGGACACTCTATGCATTCACAACGTGGCCGAAGAGTTGTAGTTACGAAAACTAAAATTATATGTAGACAACATTATGTATCATTTTCACTGCAATAAAGTTCCAATATTTGCTTAAAATGTCGATATGAAACTTTTCACATAACCTCTCGGTGAAAAAAATCGTTAAAAGTTATAAAATAAAATGAACAGTGGTCAATATGAATTTTTTTGAAAGTATGAGTGGTTTTTATGGAACAAAAAAAAATATAATAGTTAAACCAGAATTTTGCTCAAATTACGATGATTTTTATGTTATTAACACTTCTTAGAACAAATATATGAAAATAGAAACAAATAAGACTTTTAGGTAGTACTACAAACCTAGCTTGTACAAGATTTTCATATATAGTACTCTCAAACTCTTTGCAAGATGAGATGGATCGCTCACACTAATAATGATCTTTAATTGAATCATGCCACTAGAAAAATAGATCCAAGCAAGTACGTAGAGATATAATAGAGATTTTAAAAAGGAACGTATTTCGGTTAGCAATTTATCATTAATTTACCAACATAGTTCATGCATTTCAAATAGCTAAATAATTGTGTAAGTCAAATAAATCTTAACACACCAAGTTAGAAAATCATTTTGATGCAAACAATGACACATATTGTAAAAAATCAAATCTGAAAAGATAAATTCAAATATTGAAAGTTATGTTAGACAAATAAAAAAATAAATAATTGAATTTCAAGTATGAAAAATAAGTTTATTTTCAACTACGAATGTCACAATGTAAATACTACAATATATAACTTGTATTCATGCAAAAAAATATTCAAGTAATATAAATTTTAGATTTTTTCACATAGAAAAATCTAACACATCCAATAATGACTCATTCTTATCCAAGAAATTCTAGCATGTTTTAAAATCCAGATTTCTACAACAAATCCATTTTGTTACGCATGAGAGAACTAAGTAAGAAAATCACATATTTTTAAGTCCAAAAGATTTGAAGTCAACATATAACTTTGAATCAACTTTGTTGACTTTTGACACACATGTCAAAGATTAAAATGATGCAAATACTCCAAGAAATACATTCACATATTTTTCACACACTTTTCAACAATAAGCTTATCACAAGATTTCAAATGATTTGCTTAAAATTTACAAAAAGTTTGGAAATTGAGTCAAAGACACACTAAGTTATGGAAAATTAAATCACATGATTTCTAATACCTTGACAATAAAGAACTTAGTTTAAATAACACTATTAAGCATTCAAGATATTTGTCCTAGAATAATCAAGTACGAATAACCATTCAAATCTTCAAATTTTGAAGCATGTGTGAAAATAGAATAAAATACATCACATATGCAGATATCAATACACCAAAATGCTAAAAAATTACCTAACAGTTAATTTTTAACAATAAAAAAATTCACATATTCAACAATATACCATTTGAGATATAAATATGGATAGTTATAGTATACATATATAGGACTAGGATCAAATGTATCTTGATAAATATTGTGTTACCTTGTAACTAAATATGGATCAATCATTTTAAATCCGGACAGGGGTATAATAGTAATTGACATATAAATCAATTAATTTTAAATAAATAAAATCCTATAAATCCGGTAACCGCTCCTATAATTACGAAAACTAATTTTTTTTTTCTGAATTCTGATTGGTTCACACAGTCACACAATAATTACCAGTTTTAAAATAACCTAACTATATATATATATATATATATATATATATATATATATATATATATATATATATATATATATATATATATATATATATATATATATATATATATATATATATATATATATATATATATATATATATATATATATATATAAAAGAAATTTAGCATTTAAAGGAAAAAATAAAAATCTTCTTAAACACATAAGATCTAACACAAATAATTTTAACAATATATCTCTAATGTTTTAGACAAAAAGACATTCTTAGAACTACAAAACAATCACGAACTCCAACAAAACTAAAATTCTAACAAATATATCTCTAATAATTAAATCCTTTTGGTTAATTAAAGCATCATGAAATCAATTAAAAAGTTAAATAAGTAACCTAAAATTCTAACAAATATTCCAGAAAAATTCCAACAAAACTGAAAAACTCAATTTAAAAAACACTATTTGACGCGAGAAAGACAAATATTTACTAATTTTTAGAATTCTAGGAAGCAAAATCTCAAAATCGACTTTTGAGGTTGTGAAAATTTGTTTCTCATGCAGTATAAATGCATACAGTGTCACATTTTTAACAAAACTTAACCAAATTTTTTCATACCAAAAACACATGATTTTTATTTATGTACATAATATATTTGTAGATCAAAGAAGCTAAACACGTTACACATAATCATGCAATTCTTCTGAACATTTTCTAATGAAATATTGCGCATCCATTTCACAAAACTTAACAGAAAGATTACCAAACAATTTTTTTGAAGCTAACACATATGAATACTTAATATATATATTTCTAAAATAGTCGTAAAATGATACTTTATATGAATAATTGACCAAAATGTGAAAATATACTTTATTAAAATGGTCTAAGTAAACATGATGCTACTATATTTACGTCAAAACTATTATTTGGTAAAAAGAATGTTATTACGACGTAATAATGATTTTTTGGACTTATAACGTCATAATAAGTTTTGGGAGTGATATTTTATAAAGAAGTTGGTGATTAAAATGTAAAGGACTATATTTTTAGTAACAAGTATTAGAATAACCATTTAGAAAAATCGTTTTTATTTCCAACAAATGACGAGATCTAAAAAATGTTGCCATCACTTAACTAAAATGACTAATATGAACTTATTACCAAACAATTTTTTTGAAGCTAACACATGATGTTAGCCATTTAAAACACATAATATATATATTTCTAATATGTATCTAAGATATATCACATAAAATGTTTTCCATTCACAAAATCAACAAACACATGATGTTAGCCTAAATTTCAAGTAATATCACATAAAATGTTTTTCATGAAATTTCTAGTCCTACATCTAGATGGTAAACCTTCACCAAATATGTAATCCTCTTTTGCATGTAGAGTCACATCAGTTTTAGCAAAATAAATAGGAAAAGTTTTTCAATAAAAATTATAGGCACAATTTCATTGATGTCCTTGTAAATATTACATATTACTTCAATGTCCTTATAAAACTCAAAATTACATATATATCATTCTAAAACATCAAAATTCACACATATATCCATATTCTTTTATTAATTACGTTTAATCTTATTTAATATCTAAAAACTTATCAAAAATACAAAATATCATAACAATTGAGTTAAATACCCTTCCCAAATTACAGATTAAAATTAAACAATTTTAATTAGGATTAAATACGAAATCTATACTGATCGTAATACCCTAGTCGCATTTAACCTCCATCGCAATACCCTTGGTCGTAGTTCTCATTCATCGCAAGTTCAAGCAGCCTGCCTCCTATTGATCGCAATTAACCGACATTGTAAGCTATTGGGTTAGTTTTTCCTATCATCCTCTTTTTCCTATTGTCCTAGTTGTCGTCCTCCATACAACACACATATATTGTCCATGTGCAGCCTGAAAAGTGACAAATTATCCGTTGATTTCAAACAAGCCAAATCCAGACAATTTCAGATTTTAGTGTATATGAACAATCAACTAAATGAACTAAATTATCCGTTGATTTCAAACAATCCCTAGATTTCAAACTTTTTATATGTTTCATTGTTTTCCATAAGGGCAAAATGGGAAAAGTGACAAAAATGTCACTTGAATAACCCAGATGCTAAGAACAAACAAAGAAACGGTAACTGATGATATCTTTACTGTAAGTACAAACAAAGAAACGGAAAGAAAGTTGGTTGACTGATCTAAACAATAACAGAAGATATATGTTTCATTGTTTTCCACAAGGGAAAAATGGGAAAGGGACAAAAATCTCACCTGAATGACCAGATGCGAACAAGCCAAATCCACCAAACTTGAAGATCTAAACAAAAACAAAGGGTATCTTTACTATAAGAACAAAGAAAGAAACGGAAAGAAAGCGAGTTACTGATTTACCCTTAAGCTCGTTACCTGGTAGCTTATCTTTTCCGATTTACCCTTCTGGTGTTTGTCGATATCTCTAAGCTCCCTAAAGACCCTTCGGCTGTGTGACGATTTTTGGAATCTTAAAGACGGTAGCTTCCTCCTTCCAGGTCAAGAACCATGCTAGCTCCACCCTCTTGGCCGGGTACAGGCTTACCTCCGCAGGCAATGGGGTGGAGAAATTGCTTCACTGGAGCACGGTGGAAATAGCTTCCTTAAGCACGATGGAAATAGTTTGCTGTGCGTATCAGCTTGGAGAAGAGATGAGGTGTGAGAGAGTATTGAAAATGTCAAGAAATGGGTAACACGAAGCCCTTGAAGCTCAAATGTCCGGCTTTGAAAAAGAAACAAAGAGTAATTACTGTTATTCTATTTATTTATTGAGAATTATTCTATTTATTTATTGGGAAGGGTAATTAAGTCAATTATTATGATATTTTGTATTTTTAATAAGGTTTTAAATATTAAATAAGAATAATTATAATTACTCTATATATTAAAACCCGTAGAGTTTCTAGAAGGTTTAGGGATGAGGGGGTCTTCAGAGTTTTTGGCGGGGTGCTACTTTTTCTCGTATCGGTCTGTTGGACACATGTTAGTACCTTATGCTTTCGATGAGGTTTTCTTTCTCAGTTTCTTCGTTCGATTGCGCTGTGTGTTTCTTCCCGTCTTCAGTTGGATTGCAGGTACTTAGTGTTTCGTTGTTGTTTTTTTAGAATTTCCATACTAAAAACCGTCGGCAACGTCGGTGATGACGACCACCAAAAAACACAGCTCGCCTTCTCCTTCTCCGTACTTTGTTCTTCCGTCCTCATCCCCGACAATGATAACGATCTAAAAATCATTCCATCGTTCGAATTTTATTTTGAATCTGATGGGTCTCTTCCTCTTTCTTCTATCTCCTGATTCCTTTCTTGAATAAATACAGAGGCACGACATCTGTTGATTAGAGGACGAGAGTTTTTGATTGGATGCGAAACAGACGATGGGTGTTTTTGATCGGGTCCCTAGGGTTCAAACTCCATCAAGCATCGGGGCTTCACTTCAGTTGAAATTTCCTTTGAAGTCATTCACCGGTGCTCCATTATATGTTGGGTTAGTTTCAGATTTTGGGTTTTTTTGCAGATTCTAAGGCCACCACAGCCATCGTCTCTCTCGGCATCAACACCACCAGAGTATATATTGAGATTCGCTTAAATGGGTTTGACTAGATTTTGTCTAAAAAGTTTAGAATTGGTGATGTTGCTTCTATCTTCTATTGGGATTAACTGATATGGGCTTTCTTAAGTAATTTTGGGGGTTTAAGTATCCACTCAATTACAACATTGTACTAACCTTTTTCTATTACGAGATTTGTTTTAAAAAACTACCCAATTATAGAGGCAAATACTGTTTTTTGCATGATGTTGCTATAATGTGGTAGTTGTTTCAAAGTACAATGTTGTTCTATGTAGAAACTAAAGTAGGATGTTATAGTAAATAAATATATCAAAGTACGCTGTTATTTATTTTAATAATTGCGTCTTATTTTTGTGTTTACTTATGGTTAGTGGATGAGATCGGGAAAGAAAAGGAGACACATAGGTCGAGGTCGAGGTCGAGAGATGTAAACCAAGACGGCTACAAAATAGATGTAAAAAGTTAATTGTTTTTGCCTTATGATGCAGAGCAATTTCCATTTTTTTTTTAAAATTCACAACTAATGTTTGTAAAATTGATCGCGAAATTCTTTTAGGTATTTCATCTGGCTTCAAGTAATGTTTGTGACAACATACTGAACAGAGGCACACCTTCTTCCCTACGGCTTTCATGCTACCGAGATAGAGAGAGAATGGTGACCAGAGATCGATTGAGGACCAAACTGCTCCTCCCTCTCTGATTCCTTTTAAGGTCAAGCAAAGGGACTAACATTTCGGGCTCCAAACATCAACGTGTTAAAAGAACCAAGATGGGTAAGAGCACAAGAGACACCTGGCGAAGACCCATCGGTTGTTGGAGACTATTCCGTTTCATACGTCAGAGGGATTCAAGGAGACTGTTTCGAAGGGGGAAAAATCAACCGAAATTCCGATCATCTTCGAGCTTCTGGTTGCTGTAAACACTTCGTTGCCAATGATTTGGATAACTGGAAATCTGCTAATCGATTGATGCCAACGTAAGTCTCCCTTCTGCATCGTAGAGTTGTACAGTACAAGTTGAAAATCGTATTTTTCATGCAATGATGTTTGTACTGCATGGAATGAAATATGCAGATCACTCAGCAAGATCTAGCGGATACATACTTACCACCATTTAAGTAGTGTGTACAAAAAGGGCAATCCAGTGTGATAATGTGTCCTTATAATCGAGTCAATGGTGTACCAAAAGCTTTAGTCTTTCTTAACGATGGTATGCCAAGGAGTAGTGTTGGGACAGGGTGATTTTTGGAATATTCAATGGAACCAGAATGGTAAAGACTGGTATTATATTCTTTTCTAATTAGAACAACATTTTATATGTGGCTATGTGTCAAACTAATATGGTTTGTTAGTTAAATCCATAGGTAAGATTGGATATTATGAGATTTAATTTCTAGATAGCTATTGAAGAATCATGGAGACTCTACTTAACTCCACAGATCAAGAAGTGTAATGAAATAAATTGTTTGTTTATCCATTTGTTACCGTTGTTTGGCTGAGCTTCATATGGCTATTTGACTGTATATATGTGTTTGTTACTTTGTTTGATACTAGCAACATTTTTGTGTATGTATCTCTCTAACTGTATGTGTACGTGTCTAATATTACCTACTGTCTGGCCATTTCTCTAAGTTGTTTAATAAAAGCTGTCAGAAGGAACTTGTGGCCTGAGTTGTTGAAACAACAACCTCTTTCTCTGAGGTGTTTGAGGGTTTGCCCCACTCCTTATACCACACCAGAAATTACACCATCGGTAACATTTCTCTTCTGTTTATGTGATTCAATACAATTCGTTTTTTTGGCAGTATGTTTTAATTACGATTTTGCCATTGACAGGATACAGACACCCTTGTGTAGAAGCTCAAGATTGGGTGAATTTCATACCAAATGACTGTAAACTTGTAAGATTTTATGCAATTTAGAACAAATTTCTGATTTTTTTTTATAAAAACGGGACTAACTGAAATTTTTTTATAAATATTAGGTTAGGGGCGAGAGTTGGTTTCAAATCATCACGGGACCTAACATGGGTGGAAAATCCACATTTATACGCCAGGTATTTATCGATTTAATTCAATTTTTATTATATAGTTGAATGTTTTGCATTTTTTTATTAAAACTATGGTTTTTTTATATTATTTTTACAAGGTTAGTGTGAACATTCTTATGTCACAAGTCTGTTGTTTTGTTCCTTGCGATAAAGCTACCATTTCTATCCCGGACTGTATTTTGCACGTCTGTTGTTTTAATTTTAATGTAAATTGTAACGTTTCACTTTCATCTTAATGTCATTCATAGCATACAACTTTCATTTTAACGTCTATTATAGCGCTTTACTTTGAGTTTTTTCAATTATAACGTTCTACTTTGATGATAATGTCAATTATAGCATTTTAATTTCATTTTAAACTGAAAATATTTATTTGTGCAGTTTTCAGGAAAAACAAGGGGGTATAATTGGAATATCATTGGATATAAAATGGAAGAAAACTGGTGGGAAAGGTTATGGCTTAAACCAAGAAATGGCAATGTATGTTTCCTCTCATATACTTAGGAAATATTTTTTTTCTAACATATTGTGAGAAATAGCATTTTACTAGGTTATTTTTCTGAAAAGGCAATGTATTTTGATTTTTGCATTTAATAGTAACGTAATTACATGATTAGTTTTAAAATTTATATCAATCTTTTATGTAGCAGAAGAGAACTGGAATGTATGTTTAGTAATTTAATATTTATATTTAAATTTATGATTTTTAGATACTATTTAAATAGCCAAAGGGTACCATGTGTAAAATTGTGATAGTTGTTTACCATTTTTAAACTATACTAAAGATACTAGCGCTTGCTTGCTATTAGTGCTGAACTTTTCATAGTTGGTGTTTTTGACCCTAAAATTCCTTAGAGCGTTTCCAAATTTTTTTATTTTTTTTTTCTAATCATTAAATTTATTTTGAAAATAATGATGGTTCCCATCTTTTTTATTGCATCGAAATGGCTGTTAGATGTTACCAGTTGTGTTGGTGTGTGCTGAGGTCAGTTTTTGTATTCTATCCGTTTCTCATATTCTGATATTGTTTATTCTGTTTTGAATTTGGTTTTAAATAATAATTTGTAATAGATTTAATTGTAATTGTTAGCATGCAATTTATGTGTTGCATCCATTTCTCATACTTTAAATTGTATTATTCAAATTAGTGAAACTTCATTTCGATTGCAGATATATCGTACAGTTTCATTCCGAAAGCACATAAGAGGAAAGGGACAACATTGAACATGAGGTAAGCTCTAAATATTATCTCGGGTAAAATTGACATTTACTTAACAACTTAGCCATCAAGACATAGGTACCTAAAAGGGACCAGATTGAATTACAATACAATTTTATCTAAAAAAAAATTATAGAATAAATTACATATATTGTCCCTGATCATAGCTGATTTCCAAAAAAATCTTACTCTTAAAAATTTGGTCTCTTTTGAAGTTTCTTAACTGATAAAATTCTGGGTCCAAGGACATAATGCTTATTTTAAAAAGAATTATAAGTCAGGTTGTTAACTTAGACGACAAAAGATAATTAGTTATTTTTAAGCACTCTTCAATCACATGTTACAAAGCTCCAGGGACTATAATTACCTCCATAATCTCAGCACCTCCAACTTTAGTCGTTGACCTTCATGCAGAAAAAAGGTAAGTGCTAAATGGAAGAAATAACAACGTACTTTCGGTTAATTGTGTATCATAGCATCCTACTTTAATCTCTTTGTATTATAGCATTGTGCTTCAGTTTTTTTTTTTCTTATTAAGTCGTTTTACTTTTGAAATCTACTAAATTAACATTATACTAAATTAACATTATATTTTCATGGTTTTCTTATTAGGATGTTATACTTTGATATTTTCATTCAGAAAGTAAGGGAAAAAGACAAATTAATAACTTAAAAAAAAATTCCCCTAAAATGTGTCACCAAACCCGTACGGAGCACGGGTGGATACTAGTTAATATGAAAATATGGATATATATGTGAGTTTTGATGTTTTAGAATGATATATATGTAATTTTGAGTTTTATAAGGACATTGAAGTAATATGCTTTTGTAGAAATAATAAGCATGTGTTTTAGGGTTAAGCATTGTTCGATTTTTTACTAAAACCAAAATCGAACCAAAGATTGAAAAATAAAGTCGAGACAAAATAAAAAGCACCTTTGAAACCGAAAATTCTTTTGTAGAAAGAGAAATAATTACGATTCCAGTTTTAAATAAACCTAGCAGGATAGTTAACATTTCTTGAACAATCTCCAAACAAAGACTATAAATATAAACACAATACTTGATTTATAAGGATAAAATACAAAGTACATGAAGAACACTATATTTTTTCCAAGACATAAATAAAATATTGTAAATAATATATAAAACCTGAAATAGTAAAAGTTTAGGGAAATAAATAACACTGTGTTGGGATCTTCAGCCAATATCTTACTCCACTTTGACCGAGACGTTATTTATACCGACTACCTGCTAATATTCAATCCATTAATAACCTTGTACAATATCGGCATATTTAGTACTCTTAACCTTTAAGTTCACAAAATTCCATAATGTGCTTCGACACCCCTAACCAAAGTCTCAAAAATATGTGGATCAATGGTTAACCAAACTTTCCTCTTATCGACACTTTTGCCAAAAAGCAAAATATTTGTAAAGTATCTCGGGTCAAATTTTCCTCACCCTAGCTTTTCCAATTTCTCCGTACATGCACCTAGATCTGAAGAAGCATGCTTATCCATAAATATATTAGCAATCTTGGAAATATCTTCTCCAATTTATAGGATTCTTGAATTCTATGTATCTTTACTCTTTGACATATCTCTACTATTTCATTTTTTTATTGAACAGAAGACTCATCACCTACACCTATGCGTTCCTTTTGGGTGGAATCAATGTAATCAGAAGCATTCAAACTATATCAAGTTGAATTCTTAGAAGCACGGGGAATTGTAGAACTTGGCCCCCACCGTCAATGCGCTAGTTGAATTCATGCATTCAAACAATTGAGTGCAAAGGTCGGGGAAGGGTAATAACGTGTGTCTCAAACTCTCAACATCTTTGTTTAACTGTTTGAAAAAATTAAATACCATTATTTAAAAATAATAATAATTTAAATATTATTTTCTTTGTTAAGATTGAACGTGTTGGTTGTTGTATTATACAAATTGCCAGTTTTGTTTCTTAACTTCAAAAAAAACAACAAACTTTGACTTGAGGTAGCTATAGCGGTTCTTCATTTGTTTTTGGTCGACAATAAAATTATGTTCATCTTCTAGTTTTTCATCAACAATCTTCCAAGCGAGTGCTTTTAAGCTATTCCATTCTCGTCCATTGACTGTAACTTCATGCAAACAAGCTTCTACAAAAGTTTTGTCTACACCTTCAAACTTCCAACTAATCCTATCCTTCTTTTCTCCCATATCTTTATCATTTCTTTTCTCCCATGTGTTTGTTCAATTCAATAATACCACACATTTCAGCAAATCAGATTCAAATTTAAAAACCACATCTGAAAACATTTCAACAAAACAGAAAACACATCATTAATTAGATGCAAAACAAAAACCACATCAGAAAACCACTGGAAAATTTTAAATCAGAAACATATGATTTTAGCAAACAAAACATGCTTTTATATTAGAAACATACGATTTCAATAGATTTTTATAGCAGAAACATCAAGTTTCAACAAACAAAATTTAGCAAAATTTTATATCAGAAACATCAAATTTTAGCAAACAAATTTCAACAGATTTTTTATGCCAGAAACATCAAATTTCAACAAACAAATTTCAATAGATTTTTTATATCAAAAACATATGAACTTAATCGATTTTCAGCAGATTTTTTATATTGGAAACATATACACATCATATCTTACATCAAATTTGAGAAAGCAACACATTCCAGCAAAAAACAACACATAGAACTCTGATTTCAGAAAAAAAAATTGATGGCAAGAAAGACATTGGAGAAACAGCTACAGGCGGAGGCGGTTGTAGAACACGAAAAATTGTTGGCGGTGGCAGGTGAGGTTATGCAAGCAGAAGTGAATTTGCTGGTGGAGCGGTGTCATTGGCTTGCAGGGCAGGGATAGAGTTGCAGGGAGCCATGCTCGCAGGCATGCCTGGCTACTAAAGCCTCACCAGTGGAGAGAGCAGCAAGAGTGCAGATCAGAGACGGAGTGGAAGTGAGAGACTGTAGTCGTACGAAGTTGAAAGAGAGGAGGGAAAGGTTGCTAAAAATATTAGGGCACAAAAGAATTCCCATGTTTTTTTATTCAGACATGCTCTCAAGTCTGAAAAATTCATAGGCTTTAATCAAATTAAGAGGCTAAAATACAAATGCTACTAAACACATGAAATTTTAAAATAAGAGCCTGCCACTTAAATTTTTAATTAAGAGGCTACTAAACAGCGCCTACGATAAAAAATTAAAACAAGGATGTGATTTAATTACCATCCTCAATGGATATTATCCCTCACTAGGTGGTTGATGTGATCAATTCTAAGTTCCTCCCAAGTGACAAACCTCCATATGTTGAAGAGATTTAGGAAACAATCTGTTGGAAATGCAAAGTTTGGAATAATAAGTTAAACTTTGAAAGATCGTTTTGCTCAACAATAATTTAAATACAAACAAGATAAAGTGCGAAAATGTAAAGACTTAAAGATTAAATGCAGGGATAAATTATGCTTAAAGTAAGAACATGGAAAGATAAAAGTATTTGATGGAATGAAGATTCAAGATATGCTTTCCATACCGAAGTTAAAGAATCTCTCTTCTACCTCAACAACTCAGAAGTTGATCAACTTTACAAGAATCATAGAAGTCCATCTTTGGAAAACTCCAACACCGAAGTTCACTCTTGAACTTCGGCCTCACCAAGAAGTCAAGTTAACTGAAGTGAAGTCAAGACAAGAAGATAAGCAGATCCGGTTATAGAGTACAATTAGGCTAGTTATAGGCATGTTCCCTTAGTAGTATGACGTTTGTACTGAAAGTATTATAATATTCAAGCATGGACTGCCCTAGTCTAATATTGTATTATTATATTCTTAGAACCATCTTGTCTGACTGAAGAGGAATGGTTTGTAACCTCTTCAAACCTTAGGATATTAACTCGTGGTTTCTCCCCTTGCACTATAAAGGGAGATCACGCCCTTACTTCCAACATGAATGCATTCATTTTCATAAACGAATTTACAAAATCCAAATTCAATAATTCAAATCCATAAAGTCTTTTAATTTCAAATCGCAAGGTGGGTACATAAGACTCCACACCCACAACATTGAATTAGAACTAGATCCAAGATTCAAAAGAGATTTCAATTTCACATTGTTAACATGTATTTCATAATTCCTTCAAAACAAAGCATTTTTGTTCAACATTATAATAAATTATATTCCATTAAGTTATAAGGTTCAAAACTAGTTTTATGATTAAAAGATAACATTTAAGGACCCATGTTTGCTATGTACCGAAAAATATCCACATGTACTCACCTTGATTAGATGAAGAGGCTATTCGATTCTTAGAGCACCCTTGCCTTTCTCTTGGTCACCACAGTGGTCACCACCTATTACAATTGTACAACATTTATACATTAACACTTTTAACCCATTTCAAATTATCCATAAAGAGTTCCCTCAATCACTTAATCCATTATGATCCTTAGTTATAGCTATGTATAACTAATTGGTACTTAACAAAAATGTGAAGTCTATGAAAAATTTCGTTCTTTTACAAACATATTCACCATCATTAGCATACTTCTATTTCCATCCCATTAAACAATTCGTATCATATTTATAACCTTGCTAGTAATTATGTTAAAAACTTTACTATGATGGTTCTTGGATAATTTACCCTTTCAATGATCCTTCTTTGATGACCATAATATAATTATCATCTTCCAATCATAATCCATCCATAAATCTTACTCAATTTGCTCCATACAAATTCCATTCATGTGGTTTAACCTAACTTGAAGATTGGATGATGTTAAACTCAAAACTTTTGTTAAATATGCATCATTTAACCATTAGCAAGCATAATCCATCATCAATTTCTTAAAAACCCAGATCTCCCAAAAACTATGGTTCATCTAAAAATCAACTTCTCATGTATTTAATTCTAATAAATCATGTAGAAAATTTCCTTACCTCAAGAGGATCAAAATGCACCAAAAAGCCCTTTGAAAATCTTGAGATTCAAAATTAGATTATCAAAACACTTACTATACACCAAGAACAGGTGTTATTGAGAGAGTTTTCTAGAGGAAAATGGAAGAAAATGATTGAATGTGCTTCATTTCCCGTGTACAATGCAATGGGTAGTGGAATCCCCTTGGTAGTCAAAAGAGAAGCTATATATATATATATATATATATATATATATATATATATATATATATATATATATATATATATATATATATATATATATATATATATATATATATATATATAAAATAGGGGTGATTTGGACATTCCATGCACCTGCACGCGCCCTGGGGAGTGTCCAGCGTGACAAATCATGCGACCCGCATGAATATTTAAGAAGCCTTGCATGACCAGCGTATAATAACAAGCGTATAATAACAGGAGATCATGTTCTAAATTACATTTTATGCGACCCACGTAAAGTATATACAAAATTGATGCGACCCGCGTGGCTTAACAGGAGGTCCATTTCTAAGGTGCAGTTTACGCGACCCGCTTAACTCATACACATTACTCCATATGACCCGCGTAGCTAGTGAGTCCAAACTTACAAAATTTTCTGACTTTTCCTATCAACACCTGATTTTTTCCCCCAACTTGTAGCATTCATAATTTCCTTACATGAACTCCGTTTTTTATAAACTTTATATGCATAAAAAGCTTGAAACATAAACTATAGTTGACCTCTGCTGAAGTTTCCTTAAATCTTCATGTATTACTCGTTATTCACTCATGAAATTGGCATTTTCTCAAGTTTTGGCTATTTTTACCAAACTTCATAACTTCATAACTTTCTCACTCTAGCTCCAATTGCCTCCATTTTTTTCCTATGTTTTCTATTCTTTAAGGACTACATTTACCATAATGTGAGTATTTTTCCAAATTCCAATTCTATATTGAGATATTCACTTAGAATAAGTGTACTATAACAATTACTTTTCAATTAACAATTCATCTTTTATTTCTAATTCTCAATTTTACATAATTAGATCTTACATCATATAATTTTCATAAACAACTTAATAAAATACCTTAATAAAAGATATTAATTCACATATTTCATCATTTCACACAACTTGGCCTTTTAGCCCAATTCCATTAAGCACTTAATATATAACTTAATTATCAAGGTATGCATTAAACCAAATTCAACATTGTTCATCTAAATACAAGATTGTAAGTTGTTACAATTAACACAAGCTACATCTACGAACAAACTAGATAAAGATTTTATTGATAATTGTCAATACACTTACTTTTTTGCATTGGAGTTACAATCATGCAAGGAGGTCTATTTATAATAAACATTTGGCCTAATTTCTTCTAAAGTGGAGCCAATGGGCTTACAAAATCATCAATATAAGATGGCCAATGATCATGCATAATAAATTTTGTCCCCAAGTTACTAGGTCAATGCGCAGCTTGAAGTCTATTATAATAAACATTTGGCTTAATTTCTTCTGAACTGGAGCCAATGGGCTTATGAAATCATCAATATAAGATGGCCCATGATCATGCATAACAAATTTGGTCCCCAAGTTACTAGGTCAATTCGCAGCTTGAAGTCAAAGACTACTTCTAATCACCAAAGGGCCAAAGCATGATGTATACCAAAGGCAAAAATTAAGTGACGAGCTCTGCAGCCCCGCAACTGCACTTCAGTACTTAGCTTTGTTGCCGACACTCCAAACTACGCTTCTTAACTTCACCCGAAACTCCACTTTCTAGTTGTGCTTCTGACCTCGGCCGCAACCTCAATCAACTGCACTTCAGACTTTTCATCACCAAATGTGATCCAACCCTATAGTTATGGATTTCGGGAACAGGCCCCATGCTTGGTCTACGTATTGACAATGAGGTCAAGGGGAGATTATGGACCACGACTTAATAACCACTTCATGTGATCTTTCAATGCTTTGCATCAAATGATCTCCTTCCTATTTATAGGGTGATTCCACATCCTCTTAGGAAGTTTCTAGACACTCATACATACTTCTTACATGAAATACTTTTCTATATCCACATATCAAATTCTATACATATTTACAAGGCCCACAAATGTTCCATAATATTCTTTGATGCACTAGAGAAGTCTAGGATCTTCTAGAGATTCCCAACATATTTTAGGATGTTCCATATTTGTTCAAGAACTTCCACAATATTCTAGCGTCTTCTAGGGTCTTATTGTGTCCTTGATTTACCTGGAGTCTTCACGGGCATCCTCAAACACCCAAGTGTCCTTTAGAGGACCCTAGGAACTTTTAGAAACTCGATCTATAATAGCTAACTCCAAACTCTGGTACAAGCTACCTCCAAACTCTCTAACATAAAAGAGTAGATGGTGTCTATATCCTTTATGTTTTATTTTTCTTAAAATGTAAGGTACCCGTTTATTTTCAATTTTTGATAAACATGTTCCAAACTATATTTGGTGAATACTTCCCCTTCCCCCCACCCCATCCCAACCATTCTTGATAGAAAACCTCAATTCATGATATAAATGTTAATCATGATATATTCTAAACCAAATAAAAATAATATAAAATATTTATCAAATTGTTAAACTCTATACCAGATCAAATACAACGAGCAACCTTGTCATAAAAATTGCACTCTCTTCAGTCTCACAAAAATTCCGGTAAATATTTAATTTAAATTTACTTTTCCAATTTAAAATCGCTAATTAATTATGCAACTTAGTTATTGTTCTTGAACTTCTTCAGTTTTATATCTTTTATATGTATGTATTAAATTGTGATCGCTAATTCATGTATGTAACTTCATTATTGTTCTTGAACCTCTTTGGTTTTATATCTTTTATAGGTATGTATTAAATTGCCACAAAATATCCTTAATCCAATTTGGACAATTCATTATGAAATAATTTAGTTAGATTTTTTTAACTGGGACATATACATAAAACTGACTCCACTCTCACGTACACTTAAAAATACCTAAATCTTCTATTAAAACAAACAAACAAAAAAAAAAGTTTATCATTTTACATGAAATTTAAGTACGAAATAATAAATATGATGTCTATCTATTGATGTATTCCAATAAATATAATCGGAAAGTTGAGAATTGGTAAAAAATAAATGGCCATGAAATGATTTTATATGATTAAAGCAGTCAACTTTATTAGGAAAGTGCTAGTGTTCAATATGTGTGTCCCTTTCAAGTTTCAATCGCCCCTTTCAGGCCTTCACTACATTTCAAATTATATCAACTTCGGTCTTTCTCACTCTCACTCTATCTTTCTCTTTCCATTCTTTAAATTGATCGCTACAAATCACCACCGTCCGTCGCCGATCGCCACCGTCACTCCGCCGCTGCATTTCCCCACCACCATCAGTCAACTCCGGGTTTAGATAATGGTATAACAGACCCCTATTACTTCGTGCTCACTTTTCAATTGCTAAAGGACTGATTTAGGGTTTTTTTTTTTTATTTGTTTCGATTGAATAACCATTTTTTCGTGGGATAGTGGAAGAAATTAGGATTAGTGATTTGTTACTGAATTGATTTGGTTGGATTATACACCAATAGAAATATGTTGAACAAATTTATGAAACGTGGGCAACGGAAGCCCTCGAAATCTGATAGTGATGTTTACGGGTACGCTCCTCCTGGAAACCGGAATTCCGAGTCTGTTTCTACTTCCAATGTTGTGGTCAACCACGCCTCTCGCGGCGGCGCTGCTCCAGTTCCGAACAGTATAGGGCAACAGCAAGCGGTGCCAAGTGGAGCCGCGCTTGCTCCGGCTCCTGCTCCAACTGCAGCCGTTGAATCATTGCCTATGTTTAGAGATGTTCCAGTTTCCGAACGACAACACTTGTTCTTCAGGAAGTGTCAGGTTTGCCGTTTCCAGTTTGATTTTTCAGATACACTGAAAATGGTTCGAGAAAAGGAGATTAAAAGGCTGAATCTTGTGGAACTTGTGGATTATGTCCAATCTGGTTCTGGTAAAGTCACCGAGAGCAATCAAGAGGAGATGATTCAAATGATTTCAGTTAACATCTTCAGGTGTTTACCTCCAAGCTCCCATGAACATACAGGGTCTGAAAACATTGAAACAGATGAAGAAGAACCTTATCTTGATCCATCATGGCCACATTTACAGCTTGTATACGAGCTTCTTTTAAGGTATGTTGTGTCATCAGATACAGATGCAAAAGTTGCCAAACGTTTCATCAACCATTCATTTGTCTTAAAGTTACTAGACATGTTCGATTCTGAAGATCCACGTGAACGCGAATATCTTAAAACTATTCTACACCGGATTTATGGAAAGTTCATGGTACACCGCCCGTTCATAAGAAAAGCAATTAATAACATCTTTTATAGATTCATCTATGAAACACAAAGGCATAATGGAATTGGTGAGTTGTTGGAAATACTTGGAAGTATAATAAATGGGTTTGCATTACCAATGAAAGAGGAACACAAATTGTTTCTTGTTAGGGCACTTATACCACTTCACAAGCCTAAATCAATTGGTATGTATCATCAACAGCTTTCTTACTGTATCACTCAGTTTGTTGAAAAGGATAATAAGTTGGCTGATATTGTTATAAGGGGTTTGCTTAAATATTGGCCAATTACTAATTGTCAAAAAGAGACTCTTTTTCTTGGTGAACTTGAAGAAGTTCTTGAAGCTACACAGGCTGCAGAGTTTCAGAAATGTATGGTTCCTCTTTTCAGACAAATAGCTCGGTGTCTTAATAGCCCTCATTTCCAGGTTAGAATATTTCCATAACTTATATTTTTTAAAGTTGAGAAGTTTCATGCCATGTCATTTCATTAAGGTGCTCTTATTAGGTTGTTTTTGTCATCTAAATGCTTGTTGTATGCATATACATGCGTATACACATATACTGTCTATAAATGTACATGCATGTGTGTGTACGTAAGTGATATTACACAATTCAATAAAGGGCATGTGCGTAAATATACATTGTGTTGTGTTTAATGATGCGTGTCGCTTTGTATATAATGCTTTGTTAGTTGACAAGCCGAAAAGGGCAATAACCTAATTTTTTTTCTAGAAATTAAAAGTCAATATCTTATTTTATAACTTGAAATTAGTTTATGGTTTAACTTGTAAAAGAATAATAGTAACTTCTACCCATTAAAATTGCGACGTTTTACTAAATACTATGTTTAAGGAGATTGTTTGACGAATAGTCTTAACATATAAATGGGGCATCTTATGAAATAGAAACAATAACATAAATAACTTGTGGTGATAAGTGATAACAATTGACAAATAGGTATCTTTAACTTCAAACATGCCAATAAAGGAAATGTTGTAGTGTTATATTAGTAAGCTTTTATAGCTAAAACCTCATTGATTAAATAGTTGAACTTTGTGATGTTGGAAAGATACATATTTATAGACTTATAGCTTATCTTCAATTCTTGTTAACTCTCAAAATTAAATTCTCAAAACATCATTAAACCTATTCATAAGTGATAACCTTCCTATCTAAAATCTAACCCTAATATGTAATGATAACCCCAAAATTACCTTTGACTCAGTCCTAAACCCTAAAATTTACCTCTTACCCGGTCAACTTCAAGATAAGTCTGACAGTCAGATCTATCTGAGCAAACAAATACTGACCAGTCGCCCAGTCAGATACTGATTGAGTCGGCTCTTACTCAATCAACAAGCATCAAACAGCTCCTAAGTGTCTAATACGAAAGATTTATGACAAATTGTATTGGAAATTCAAGATTTATACAATAATGCTATTTTACTTTCAAGTTTTTTTTTGACAAGCAAATATATTTATTTTGCAAAATTATGTTTTTTTAATTTTTCAGACAGCAGAACGGGCTCTTTTTCTATGGAACAACGAGCACATTGTGAGCTTAATTGCTCAAAACCGAAATGTAATATTACCAATTGTCTATGAAGCACTTGAGAACAACATTCAATCTCATTGGAATCAAGCCGTACATGGATTAACAGTTAATGTCCGTAAAATGTTTCAAGAAATGGATTTCAAGTTGTTTGAAGATTGCCAAAAACAGTATGCGGAAAAACAAGCACATGCTAAAGAAGCAGAACAACAACGTCAGCTGACGTGGCAGAAATTAGTGGATGCGGCTGGGCCCCACCAAATACACTGACAGATAGATGTCTTTTCTTGATGTGTTTGTTTTTTTTAGTTTCTGTGCTTTTTAACTACAAAGATTATTTCGTAAAAGGATCCGTGTAATTCTAGAATGGCATATTAATATAAACTTTTTTCCTTACACAATATTGCATATTAAAGGATCCATTGGAATATAAAATTGGTCGATTGTGGACTTATGGGATATGGCCCTGGTTATTTTTAAGTTATTTCGTTTATATTTGAACAATAATATGAATATATGATACTATCCTATTTGTTGAATTACCAATTCATTTGTAACTGAGGTATTAAATATTAATAGTGTTGTTGTAGTTACAATTTTACAATATCGCGTATTTATTTTTCTCAAAAAATTTATAAAACCCAGATTGTATTCAGATTAATATTTTGATACGATTTAGTTAACATTCTCGAATGGTCAAATTTTGTGGGTCACTATTAGACAAAACTGCAAAAATGGTCATTGTGGCTTGTGATTTTACGTGGATAGAGTTTCTGGACTTTCAAAATTGTGAAAATAGTCTTTATTTTGGAGTTTCTTTGTGGTTCTAGTCCTTATATTAACAGACGTTACTTTGGGGCTGTTAAGCCTTTCACACGCATAGCACATGAGGGCAAATATGTCTTTTACCCAACATATTTAGCTAAATTCAAGACATCATCATCATTACCCAAAGTAACGTTTGTTAATGATAAGGACTAGAACCACAAAGAAACCCCAAAATAATGATTATTTTCACAATTTTGAAAGTCCAGGCACCCTATCCACATAAAATCGCAAACCATAGGGACCATTTTTGCAGTTTTGTCGTCACTATTAATATTTAGGGGGTTAGAAGAAAATCTAACAAGTTCTCATAAGAATATAATAATAAAGATTCATATTTTTAATTATTACACTTTTCTCTTATGGTTTTACGTTACAACTTTGAAGAGTTTTAAGTCGTTGAGAAAAAATAAATTTGATACAATTGATTCGAAACATAAAAAAACGTAATACGAGACAAATACTATACAAATTAGGATACTATTTTAGCTAGTACTTCGATGTAAGGGTCAACTTAGGATCACAACATTTCCATAAAAGTTTCATTGGTGATATGTCAAGAGTATTTAGACACATGCAAATTGCCATGTGATCATTATATAAGATCAAAAAATAAGGCTTGCCATATGTGATTTACGAAACACTACACATGCTCATCTTGTGTCGCTAAATTTTATGCTTTACCTCAAACCAATTTGCATATTGATCAGGATAATGTATGAAAACATTTCAAGACGACAGGAAAGTTTAATAGAGGGTGCAATTCTTCTTTTATTTCGCTCATCCCTAAAGCATTCTCGTTCTCAAGGATTATAGGGCGCCGGTGCATTTTGTGGGATGTATGTATAAAATCATCGCTAAAATTCTCTCTTGTAGAATCAAAAAGTGTTTAGTAAAATCGTTGGGCCGGAGCAATCGGTGTACATTGAAGGTAGAAACATATTGGACGGTCCGCTTATCTTGAATGAAGTCATCGCTTGGGCAAAAAACATTAAGAAAAAAGTCCTAATTTTTTAAGTTGATTTTGATAAAGCGTTTGACTCTCTTAATTGGAAGTTTCTCGACTCGGTTATGGAGCAAATGAATTTTGGTTTGAAATGGCGTAGTTGGATTAATGGTTGTCCCTCGTCCGGAAAAGCTTGTATTCTTGTTAACGGATCACCAACGAAAGAGTTTGATATCAAAAGAGGCGTTCGGTAAGGAGACCCGATGTCTTCGTTTCTTTTTGTGATTGCCATGGAGGGTCTCGGTTTATCGATTAGAGAAGCTTGTAGGCATCATATTTTCAACGACATATCTCTTCCTAACGATGGCCTGCTCTTTCCTATCTTTTATATGCGGACGATGTGACATTTATTGGCAAATGGACGGAGTCGAACCTAATTAACCTTAATCGGATTCTAAGGCGTTTTCATGTAGCTTCGGGACTCAAGGTTAATCTTCATAAGAGTAAGGTGTTCAGAGTTGGTGACGACGATGATGATCTTACGCGTTTTGCTAGTATTCTGTCTTGTGAACCAGCGTTATTCCCTTTTACATACCTCGGTCTTCCTATCGGTGCGAACATGAGGCTTTCTAAACATTGGAAGCCGGTAATCGACAAATTTCTATCTTGTCTTTCGTCTTGAAAAGCTAAGGTGTTGTCGTTTGGTGGTAGACTCACGCTCGTCAAAGTTGTCCTTAGTAGCCTCCAGTTGTACTTTTTCTCTATTTTTAAGACACCTAGCTCAGTCATTAATTCTATTGAAGCTATTCGAAGAAAGTTTTTATGGGGTAGAAGTGAAAATGTTAAGAAAATTCATTAAATCGCATGGGATGTTGCTGTTCGTCCTAAGCATCTTGGTGGTCTTGGGATCGGGTATCTTAGCGACATGAATTTAGCTCTTCTCTCTAAATGGCTTTGGAGGCTAAAGGCTCAATCGGATGGTTTATGGTGTTCCTGCATTAAAGCTATTCACAGGATAAAAAGTTTTGATGGAGCGCCTCTTGCTTTGAAGTCTTTACCCACAACTTGGTGGCGATTAGTAATGTTAAAGTTGATCTTTCTAGCCTTAATTTGTCCTTTGACGACGCTACTGCTAGAAAAATGGGATGAGAAGATAAAACGTTTTTCTGGAAAGACAAGTGGCGCAACAACACAACTCTTAAAGATTTTCCTAGATTGTACGCTATTGAGGTCAACAAAAGCTGTCTTCTAGAGGAAAGATCTTTCATCAACAATGGAGAATGCTGGGAGTGGAAAAGAAATGTTAGAAAAGGGCAGGAAACAAGGGAGCTTGTTGAGCTAAATAATTTTATGGCTGGTTTGGAGTTTCCTGTTACTCTTGATTGTTGGGAATGGAAGCTCAACAGTCGGGCTACTTTTCTGTTCACTCGGTCAATGAGGTTGTGGCGAAAGAGAGATGGAGGGGCGCGACTTCGTCTATAAGATGGTGCTCTTTCGTCCCTCTCAAGGTAAACTGTTTTATTTGGAGATTTGTTCAGGATAGAATCCCTTTGGCCTTGAATCTGATTTCTCGGGGAGTGAGGATGGAGTCTTTAGTCTGCCCGTTCTGTTCATCCACAGACGAATCACTTAATCATGTCTTTTTCAATTGTGATCTTTCGGTCTCCATATGGAACTGGCTCATTTCTTGGTCAAATGTCATTTCTACCCCCCCCCCCCCCCCCCCCCTCCTGCGGATTTAAATTGATTTGTTCAGGTTATCAATGGTGGCGGGAATACTCAATGCTTCTTTAAGTTCAAGATTGTCCTGTTATACGCCACTGTTTGGTGGATTTGGATTGCTAGAAACTTGAAGGTGTTCAATAATTTAGCTTCGGTGATCTCCTCTTTGGCGGATTATATCATGATCTCTACGTACAACTGGTTGAAATTTAGAAATATGTATATCTCTATTGATTGGAGCTTTTGGTGTAGTAATCCGCTTCAATGTATCTTGTAACTTTGTTTTTTTTTTTTCTTCTAATGTCTTTCTAGCTTTATAAAATCCGCCGTTCTAAAAAAAAGAAAGAGCTTATAGTAAATATACTTTGTTTTGGCAATTTTTACATAATATAACGTAAATTCTATAAGTTAGGTTTAGGTGTTTTCGGCCTCAAAATATGGAAACCGCTATTAATGGATTTAATTGGTGTTTAAATATAAGGAACATGGTGAATTGGTGATGATGAATAAATAAGGATGAAGATACAAGATGGAACCCCCATATCTTGAAATTAAAATATGTTGGGAATTAAAGTACACGCCTATTTTAATATTTGGACTTTAATTGCAAACTATTAGATGAATTGTGTTAAAAGTTAATACCTTTAGGAGGTAAATTGAATAATCACTAGTCCATCGGAAAAAAAACAAAAATACTTTGAATATGTAGGAAATATGGTGGCCTAATTATGAATAAGAAAAGAATAAAAGAGAGGAAATTCTTTTTAGGCGCACTTGGTTCAGAGGATGTTTAAGAAAGAATTGGAATTATTTGGATGAATGAGAATTTGAAGGAAATTGAATCTTTAATACAGTTGGTTGACAAGTAATGAAATGAAATTATTTGTTGATTTCTGTTTAGCTTGCAAATTTTATCAAAAAAATTGTAATGTAAAGTATATAAAATGACTAAACTATCGTTTATAAGGTTAAATCTGTCATTTTAATTGGAGATAAGAAAAGATAAGTAATGAAATTTGAATTATTTGACATTATACAAAGTAATGATAAATTCAATTATATATGGAATGTTATACAATTCCATTCTATCAGTTATTTAACCAAACACGTTTTGAACGTAATTTCTTTTTCTAATTCCTTCGAGTTTTATTTGGGAAAAAACAGAAAGAAAAGAGACTTTATAGATTGTATGTGATAAATCAAGGGAGAACGAGCGGAAAATTGGTATTTAAGGATTGGAATATTAGATTCAATCCACAAGTGAAACATAAAAGCTAAGAACTCTATTTTTTGTTAGTATTGGGCAAATTTGATCGTAAAACGGTGAAACCTATTAATTTAAGTGATACAAATGAGTATGGATGATTAAATGATGATTTGATTGACGCTTTAAAAAGAATTTTAATATTTTGAATCATTATCAATTAGTAAATTTCATTGAAGCCAAAGAACTTGTAGTTCAGCGGCACCGGAGTATGCCCGGCCTCTTTGATGTCTTGGGTTCAAATCCCACTAGGGGATTAGGTGGATTAGGTGGTTTAGATTAGGATATAGTATATGTGTATTATTTGCCGGTTCAAAAAAAAAAAGTAAATTTCATTGAAAATGGCACCTTAAGCGATTTAAAATGTTTTGATGATGAAATAGGAAAATACACTTAATTTTGACAAAACAAATGTAGCATCAAATTTGTTGGAACGACCTGTATGGGAACTCATATAGACTATATGGGACCTTTGTACATAGAGATAAACTTGATGCATTTAATACAACCTTACAAATTTATGTTATCCTGAAAAATCCACTATACATCATGTAAGAAACAAACTGCTAAAATGGATTTTTGGTGGGGCTATGCATGACCTACATGACAACTTAATACATATAGTAAATGTCCTTTTATGTACTATAAGTTGTCTTTTCGGGTAAAGTGCATATATGAAAAGTCTAACTTTATACTTGTTTATACCGAATAAATTGAAAATAGTTCTATGTGATGATGTCATCGGGAAGTATGAGTTATAATTATATTGATTCCTCAATCAATATCGAGGTGAGTACAACGTATTTTTAAAGAACTTTCCTTATTGGCATTGCATATTATTTTACATTTTAAAAATTCATCACAATAAATACACTTGGTTCTTGCTACTTCTTGTGTGGTACATGCATGTGTTCATGGTTCCCATGTCACCTAATTACAAGAGTGTCTAGATATTATGTTTGGATCTTTTTGCTTTAGATATGATACAAACATGATCGCTAATGAAAACCATTAAAGATGGGTATGATAACTTGGGTGGAAAAGTAGCTTGGGATTGGGCATTAATGAGTCCATACATCATGGAATTTCTATCTTTTTATATGATGTCCGCCAAAGCATGTCATATAATGTGAATTATGAAAGGATCAAAAAGTTTTTCCCAAATGATAGTTACAAGAGTGTGTTTTATATGAAGACTTAAAGAGTGTGATTCACAAATATGATTTAATAGGTGTCGTTTTTATAAATATGATAAATATTGTATTTTATAAAGATGTTACATAGTATGAACTATAATGATTATTTAAAGAGTTGGATTTATTAAGAGGAGTTAAAGAGTGTGATTTACAAGGAGGATTTAAAGAGTGTTATAAAAAGGTTTTTAAGTATGATTTACTAAATGTTTGATTTTGAAAGTAAGATGTTAACCCTATGTAACTTACTAGGTTTACCATCCTAACATACTATTTTAACATCTAACATATGTGAGAAGCAAGCTTGGTATGAGCATGGGAAATGAGGATTAATGAGAAGATTAGCCTTATGGGGGATGTTACAGTTGGTACCGAAGCATATGTATAACTGAACTAGGTACTAGGATTATTTTTTGCGACTTTAACTACTATGTTTAAAACTATGACTCTAAGTTAAGTGTAATATTAGGCCTTTTAGGTTTTCATACATAGCACCGGTTCTGATATGCTTTGAGAATGAAAGTTAGCTTTGGATTTACGAAGTTTACATAATAATGAATTCAATATTAAAACGTTAACATGAATTAGATTGAACGCCTTATATGTTACTTCGTGCTATAGCCTATATATTGCACTACTTGATCATTATTATGCATAATTGGCGATTATCTTATGAAAGTATGTACCATTGACTTTGGTGTCTGATTTTCGAAATTATGAGAAGTAGTGAGATGATGATGAAGTTATCTTAAGAAAGAAATGTTTATCTTGTTTTAAAGGTTATGATACTTATGGGACTTTGCTATCATTATGTTGTTTTTATGTTCTAATTTTATATTTAGCGTTTTCTTCTATTTGTATATCCACTTTTCAAATTTCCAATAAGGGTTTTATGTTTGATTTTATGGTTAGCTATACAAGAGCTTATGCTATCATCTAGTTAAGACTATCAAGTTTGATCGAATAATTTATTGGATAATATCAATTCTTAGAGACCCATATCTTAATTGTGCGTGTTATTAAGTGGATCATTATGTCCCTAAAATTATATGATTATTCATGTTTTTAATACTAAATTAATGTTATAAATATGTATTTTGGTGTATGCCAAATATTTTTACGTAACGAAAAATCTAGAGTCAATAAATTTTATTTGATTTAACTGAGTCTGACCTCATGCCATTTACATCTTCCCGTAATTATTGGTGAATCCAACAAGTGGACTAATTAGTTTAGTTAACGAGTTGGACCAGACCCTAATGAATTAGTCCAAGATCCAAATACTTAAAAAATGGGTTCTGAAATTTGGGATGGAAAAACTAGACATCCAACCGGAACTAAGGCCACTAACCTTAACCCTAAATGAGTTTCATAAGATTTCTAGTGATTTTCCCAAGACAGATGACTTAATCTGTCAGGATTATGGACCAATCATCAAAAGTTGTCGGTTTCAGCTAATCTAGGGTTTGAATCAGGTCAAACCGTTCTGAAGGAAGAAATTCAACTCCTAGAACATTTCAGGGACATAAAATTCGACCACAATGGGTCCTCCCGCTATTTTTCATGATTTTTCCAAACTGACCCAACAACAGTGACTTTTTCTAACAATCAAACTAAGACATCAGGGTTAACATTAGGGTTAGGGTTTTCAACCCTAAACCCATTAAGACTTTCCTTAAGACCTATAAGGTCTGAATTAACTTCAAAAGGACACTCAAAATTCAGAAACCCTAATAAAACTTTCCATACCAACACCCATGCAGAAATAACCACTCATACACACACACATAAACACAATTGTACATACAAAGATGGGTGTGTGTGTGTGTGTGTGATCGGCTAGAAGCATGCAAGCTTCAACCTGGGACTTAAGAACATCTCACTAAGATCGTGAATCTGATAAGAACCTTTAGTACAACGAGATTACTCACACACACACACACACTCTCTCTCTCTCTCTCTCACTCTCATACACACACACACATACACAAACCCATAGTGGGGTTATGATGGTGGTGATGTTCATGTTGAAGAACAAGAAGATGAAGGAGATAAAGACTTACCTTTCTACGCCTAGCAAGCTGCAACACCCTTGACCCCAACGATCTACTGCTCACATAATGATGTCGTTCTTCTTCTATCCCGCACTGTCACGTATCCCTCTCAAACTCTTCTTAGCAACAGAAAAACAAGGAAGAAGAGAGAGGTTCCACGACTCACATACAATGTTTTAGGGTTGAAAATGCGACTAGATCTTATCAAAACCTAGCTATATCCGAAACCCTACCCAAGCACACAATAATCTGTCTTCATTCCCCCCATTTTCAGCCGGTCGTGATCATGCACAAGGGATAAGTCATGCATTTTGGCCCTTTGACAAGTTTAGTCCCTCTACTATGACTTCGTAATTTCTATTAACCTTAAGACTAAATTTTTGAAGTAAACAAGTATCATACATGCCACTATGCCGCCATCATATAATTTAAGTTCCAATTATTATTATTATTATTATTATTATTATTATTATTATTGTTATTATTATTATTATTATCCGCTAGAAATAATAATTTTGAATTTCTAAACCTACCGAAAAATGGGGCGTGACATGAACCAGAGACTTGTCCAGAAGCCTTGAGGATGGATGACTCCATATAGTGGAAGAAGTCTATTAAGGATGAGTTACCCTCACTTGATAAGAATGAGGCTTGATCTCTTGTCAAGTTACCAACAACGAAGAAGGCATTGCAAAACAAGTGGGTATCTATGGTCAAGGAAGAAGCTCATGGGATCAAGAGATACAAGGCCAAATTGGTGGTGAAGGGGTTCCAATAGAATCAGGGGGTCAACTACAATGTAATTATCTCTCTAATTGTGAATATGACCGCAGTTAGAATGCTTCTCGATATTGTGGCTTCAAAATATTTATATATTGAGTAGCTTGATGTGAAGAAGCCATTCATACACGGTGACCTTGATGAAGATATCTACATGGCACAACCCAAAGGTTTTCAAATTGCTTCGAAGGAAAACATGGTGTGCAAATGAAAAAATGTTGTATGGATTTAAACAAGCTTCAAGGCAGAGGTACTTAAAGTTAGATGTCAACATGAATAGAAATGGTTATACGAGATACGAAAGTGATCATTATTGTTACCCAAAGAAATCTAAGTCCTCTTACATCATCCTCATACTTTATGCTGATAATATATTGGTAACAGGGTCTCACATGTACGAAATAAACATGCTGAACGATAATTTTGAAACTTTCCCATGAGAAGTACATTCATAAAGTCTTAGAGAAGTTCAAGCATGGCATATGCTAAAGCGAGAGGTATATAGCTTGGGAGTCACTTGAAACTCTTAAAAAATCAATTCCTAAAACCAAAGAAAACAAGGAATAAATGGCGAAAATCCCCTACAGATTCGTAGTTGGTAACTTGATGTACGTTATGGTGTACACCGGACCAAACATAGCTCATATAATGGGAGTAGTCAGCAGATTTATGTTCAATTTGGGGAAGGAGCATTGGGAAGGAGTCAAATGGTTGTTTTACTATTTAAAAGGAACTTCGGGCGTGTACTTAAGTTTTTGAAGGCACAAGATCATCCTCGAAGGCTTCGTCGATGCGGATATGGGGGTTGTCTAGATTCATAATGGGGGAACCTCAATCAATTAGATATCAATGTTACATAACGGTGTTTCTCTTTCAACCACCGAAGCTGAGTATATGGCTCTAGCAGAAGCAAGCAATGAACTTATATGGTTGAAAAACTTCTTAAGAGTTAGGATTGAATTAGGATGGTTGTGTTCTACATTGCAATAACTAGAGTACAGTTCACCTAGCGAAGAATCAGATGTTTCACAGCAGGAAAAAACACATCAAGATGATGTACCACTTTATCGGGGAGCTGATAATTAAAGGAACACTTAACTTGAACTAGATCCTTAATGCAATGAATCATGCAGATATGTTTACCAATATAGTTAAGACAGAGAAGTTAAAGTTATGTATGGCTTCGACTAGCCTTCCACAAAAGTAAGGAAAATGCGTGGGCTAGAGATGATTTGGGTTACATATTTCGGATGGTAGCAGAAAATGTTGATTAGCCTCTAAGTGGGAGATTGTTGGGGCATAGAGTCTAATACGAAAGATCAGTGAATTTCGAAGAGCGCAATATAGGCTTCGCCGATGGCACAGACTGGCCTTCCATGTATAGCGAAGTTAGTTGTGTAATTTTGACCCAAAGCGATGAGAAAAAGTAAGGAAAATGCATAGGCTAGAGATGATTTGGGTTAAACATTTCAGATGGTAGCAGAAAATGTTAATTAACCTCTAAATGGTGCGACAAAAGGTCACCGGCCCGTGTCTCTTCTTTTTTTACCGATCTCTTTCTCTATTCTCTTCCTCCTTCCTATCTCTATTCATTCTCTTTGTCTTTCTTCTTCCCTCTCTTTCTTTCTCTCTTGCCGACAAAGGTCGTAAGCCCGTGAGAAGCTTTTCCGGTAGCGAAATATGTTTTCTGGGAGGGTTTTGCTGATCTGGAGGTGGGTGCCGGATGCACCACAACTTTCAGCCTTAACTTGGTCATCTGTTGTTTTCATAGAAAAATGTTGTTATTTGACTAAACAAAGCTAAAGAATAAGTATTGATATTATGAATTAGAAAATAATATCAATACCTAGGGTTGGATCTAAAGTATCGGGTGTATAGAGGTCAACATCACCCAATATCTGTGAACCTTTTTGAACTGGTGGGTTCCCCTTTTCATCAGCTGTTTTTGAGGAAATGAATGACATATCTCCCTATGAAAAATCATTTATGCGCAACATTAATTAACTTCCAAATTACATATAATCCACCAATTTAGAACAAAGGAAAAAGTGGAACTATGTCTTGATGATAAACAAATCCTTTTTTAAGCGATTATTTATATTCATATCGTCTTATCCATTAAAGAAAATAGACTAAAGACTTCAAAGGAAATAACATAATAGCTAATAAAATCAAGAGCAAAATTGGAAGAAGAAGTCGGTTTTTGCCCACATGTTACTGAGAAATCAATTATTCCTAAAATAATCGAACAATGACAGACATACACACCATATATTGATGGGAAGGTGGGAAGCCGGCTAGGGAAGAGCAGTCGGTCGTAGTTGTGATGATCGGTGGGGGTGGCAGAGAGGGAGAAGAAGCAATTCGTTTTATGGTGATAAGCGTTTGAAACGGAGAACAAAGTGGGAGGTTTACCGAAATTGATGTTACCATGACTTACCTGAAAGTATAGAAGCGGAAAAGGAAGGAGGAGAAGACGCACCAAATCATGATCCGTTTGCAGCAACGACACCTTTGACATTGGTGTGGGGTTATATTGATGAACGGTGAGAGGTGTTAGGGTGAAGTAACTACAACGAACGTGGAAGGAGGTTCCGATGATAAAGAAGTGAGAGCGTGCCATCAAAATTGTAACCTCTCGGAACTGCCATCTCTAACCGTTCAGTGTGATTTAACACGGTCATGATTGAAAGTTGGAGAGATCCAACGGCCAGAATCCCTGAAGCAAAAATAGGACTTATCGGGAAGAATATATATATATATATATATATATATATATATATATATATATATATATATATATATATATATATATATATATATATATATATATATATATATATATATATATATATATATATATATATATATATATATATAATTTGATTGATTTTTGAATAAATAAGTACAACTTGCCATTGCACATTTAATAATTAAAATAATAACAATAATAATGTTTGAAAGTTAAAGTTGACTAAAACATGGATCAATATCGTTTGGATTCAAAATCAATCGCGTCAAATTATGATAAGCGTATCCCTAAGAGAAAGGAAGGAACTTAGGTTTGCCTACCAACAATTATAGTTGTATTGACATTTTGATGTGAACTGATACGTTGTATTATTGAACATTTAAATAAGTTGTTTATGTTCTTCTAGCTTTGAGTTTAATTTCTTAGGACATCTACAAACACTAGTTATCAAAATTCTTTTATTTTCATCATATCAGATTTCTATTATTATCTTTTAATCAAAAAGCTATTTTCGTAAATTCATTTTAATGGTTAATATTGTAAATGTTTTTTTTTTGTTTTAGAAATTGACTAATTTATGTTTTTTTTTAAAAAAAATTGACTAATTTATCTTTATATTTATCATATATTATATACATTATGCATGTATGTTTTTTCAACTTTAAGACTACTTTATATTTAAAAAAACAAATTAGTCAATATTAATATTTTAATAAATAAAAAATGATGAAATAATATGTTACGGTAATATTTCTTAACATTTGGTATTTGTATAATTTTGGAAATTTTTTGACATTTTTTATGATATAAATTCTTATAAAATATATATTGAAATCTATTTTGTATATTTAGTAAAATAGATTATGTAATAAAGAAAAAAAATAATATCTAAATATGATTATGATGTAACATAAATTGTATGAAGCATAAGGGACAAAGTAGAAAAAACAATAACAATATTAAAATATTAAAATGTTAGAGATCATTAAGAATTTATAAGAGTTTTCAAAAAAAAAAAAAAAAAACTTCTTTCTATAATGATCAAAAGCTCTTTTAAATAATAAAAAGTTTTTAAAAAACTACAATTTGAGACGTTCTTATCAGACTTGATTTGTGAGGGGCTATGAATAGCCTTTGTTCCTCACATTTTCGTTCGAACAAATAAACAGGGGAGATGATGTTATTATCGGATTGTTCCTCACATTTTCGTTCGAACAAATAAATATGAGATATGATGTTATTATCTGGTACAAATTCATAGCCCCCTCACAAATTCATAGCCCTCTCACAAATTTTAGAAAAATTAAAAGGTTAAAAAAAAAAGACAATAAAAAGGATATGAAAAACTTTTTACCTTATACATGGACCATCCGCGTGCATTTACGAAACCACATGGACCATGCGTGTTACTTTCCAATACTTGGACCAAAACCATTACCTTAATTGTGTAAACCATGGTGTAATTTATTAGGCTGGGGGGAGCAATTCGCTAACCCCCCTCGCCAAGTGGTCGCCAAACTCGCCAAGCTGCACCGTATGTCATCGCCTTCGTCGCTCGCCTTCGTCTAATTCTCAGCGAGCTTGTCGTGGAAGGAGCTGGAAGAAGCAACGGTCATGTGACCATTGAACGGTCACAAAATTTAAAAAAAAAACCTTTTTTTAATTTAAAAAAATTCAATTTATTTTCTATATAAACCCAACTCTCAATTCATTTTTACCACACAACTTCAATATCAAACCTCTTCTACATTTTATATCCCTTTTCCTACAATTTTAATTTCAAACATTATGTCATCCGAGTCGTCAATTTCAATATAATCTTCGTCATCTGATGATGAATTGGGTGAACAAATAGGAGAGTCAATAGATCGTATTACGGCTCATTTACTCGAAGAATTACAAAATCCATCGCCAAGCCGCGGGCCTCGTCTACACAGAAGATATATTGATCGGGGAAGAGCGGAAGCCGAACAACGTCTCTTTAGGGATTATTTTGCTGAAAATCCCACATATCAAGAGTATAAATTCCGGCGTCGGTTTCGCATGCGCAAATCGTTGTTTTTTAGATTGTTAGCGACATGGAGGCAGAGCATGATTACTTTAAGCAACGACGGAACGCAGCAGGTACGTTAGGATTCCACCATATTCAAAGATGTACTGCTGTACTTCGCATGTTAGCATATGGCACACACCCTGATGCACTAGACGAGACAACGAGGATATCTGCACGTGTCGCACGAGACTCTCTAGACCTATTTTGTGACCTTGCCCTTATTATGTACAAGCCACGATATGGGCGTGAACCTACTCCCAATGATATCCGACAATTGTATACCTATCATGCACAAGTGCATGGCTTCCCTGGTATGTTAAGAAGTTAAGACTGTATGCATTGTAGGTAGAATGGTTGTCCTTCTGCTTGGCATGGCCAATATACAAAGGGTCAGTACGGATACTCGACGGTCGTGCTTCAGGCTGCAGCCTCACAAGATATGTGGTTTTGGCATTCATATTTTGGTCCTCCCAGGTCGTATAATGACCTCAACATACTCAATAGCTCGGATTTTTACACAAAGTTACATAACGGCACTGCTTCAGACTCTTCGTCTACACTCCGAGGAACGCAATATCGATTTGGGTATTATATTGTGGATGGAATCTATCCAGAGCGTTTGATTTTCGTCAAGACTCTGGCTTACCCAGATGACCCACAAAGGCGAAAGTTTAAAAGAGCTCAAGAAAGAGCTCGAAAGGACATCAAGAGAGCATTTGGTGTTTTGAAGAAACGTTTTGCCATACTAGCTAAACCATCACTGTTTACAAAAAAAATCTACTATGATGAAGGTCATGTTTACATGTATTATTTTACATAAGATGATTCTAGAAGACGAAGGACATGCTATATGTCAATACGACGAAAATGAAATCATTCCCCCTCCACAACCACTTCCTATTGCGAGTCTAGAATACCTTCAGCGAGTGCAGATAGTGCGCAGTCGAGAAATTCATGGCGATCTTCGTCGTCATCTAATCGATCATCTTTGGACGGTGAACCATATTGATCTAAATATGGATCCTGTGAACGAGTACGACGGTGAATATTCGGATGAAGACAATATATGAAGTCGTGTTTTTATTTTATGTCATGTTTTAGTCGTTTTAAGTTTTTATTTCATATCTTGTACTTTTTTTTAAGTTTCATCTCTTGTAATTTTTTTAATGAAATGTTTGTTTTTATTTCATAAGTTTGTGTTTTATTTTAATATAATATTTAACAAAAAATCTAAAAAAAAAAAAAGTTTAGCATGGTTAGCACATGCTGATTGCTCCCACCAAATTTGGTCAGCATGTGCTAACATGCTGAAAGCTGACGTGGCATAGTTCAGCATGTTCAGCGCATGCTGACCGCTCCCACCAGCCTTAGATATTCAAATATCATATGATAGATGTAAGTGTGTTGTATATCATGATCAATCAATTTTTTTTAAGTGGAAATATCATTTTTTCTATGAGATAGTTGTAAGTTGTAACTATTTAAACATCATATATACTGTATGTCTAAATTAACTTCTAATAGTATTCATAAAAATTCAACGCTGTTCTTCAAAATTTCATATGCTTATGGCAACATGCAATATATTTATTTGAATTTTGAAATTTTCTGTAGGAGCGTTGACTACCGCATCGGGGTCCCTCTACCATTCACAATTTCTAGAACTATTCCATAATATTATACTACTTATCTAGTTATCTTTGGCATAGTGGTTATCTTAATTAATGTCTTTCATTTTTATTTTAAACATGATTAAGGTTTTATGATCGCATGCATCGTGGTTACATGTCTGCATTGTTCACGATGTATTGACCTAAACACATATTAATTTTATCTGTTTTTTAATTTGAAAAATATAAATCTAAATATAGCGTCGTTCCGACGTAAAATAAAAAACGAAATCAATGCTGTTACAGTTTTGATTTTGAACCAAATGGAGTTCAACCAAGAATCAAATTTGAAAATATAAAAAGACGCCAGCGATTTTGACGCCCCAGTTTAATGAGACTTTTGATTATCAACTAGTTGGCACTCGAAAAAATAAATTTATTCATAATGGAGAGAGTCAAGAATGGAACAACCTTCAACTACTTTGATGTAGGTTTGAAATGTGAATTATAGCAACAAACCAAGAGCAAAAGGGTCGGTCAAAAGAGTAACAAGGGTGCAAACAAGTCGAGCCTAGCTCAAGTTGGACTGGATAATATTATTTTAATCTCAAACCTGAATTAAAATTTAATTATGAAGAAGAGAAAATATATAATCTCAATTGATTGTTGAGTTTAGGTTATCAAATACAAAGAAAGAGAAGACATCTATTTATTCAGCCTAAGTGATAATCCTAAGATAAAAATAAAGATAAGATAAAATGATAAAGATAAACTAATACAATCCTATAATGAATACAAAGACTAAAAATAAGGAAATGTGTTGATATATAATAATGTCAATGTTCTTCTAATGCATGAATCATGATGGTGTTTGGCTTGGGAAATATCCTAGTTCAATTAAGAGGACAATATTGACTACAACTATGTTTGATAAAACAAACTTGATTTATAGCATGAGGAGCTCCGAAATAATAACGACATACTTTTGTTCGTTTATTTCAGCTTGAACAAAAAATATAAACCACAACTTGACCAAAAGTATATACATGATATTGACACACCCATAAGGTTTAAAAAGTTTGGCAGGTTTCAAGCTATGTTTCTAGAGACTTACGCTCATAAATCAAACTCGATAAAACCATACTCCATTGAAACTCTTATAATTTTGCATTAAATTGAGATCGAAATCCTCAAAAGTAAGAAGATACAAACGTAATATCTTAAAGATGCATATGATGTGAAACTCCAATTGTAAGCTACGTCACAATTTGTTTGTTCGAGTTCTGGATAACTTTCACCAGATTTTTGCATTATATTTTGGTTTATTGTGAAATTTATTTTAATTTTTTCTTATCTACAACTCCTTACAAGTATAAAGAACTTTTGGAAACACATAGGTATAAATGATTATGAAAATGTTTTTGGGAAATTTGAATTTGAAGTTGGATTGTTGTTCATATCTAACTTCGCCAACCAGTCTAGTTTCTAAGTTTACTCACTAGAATCCTCGAGTGTAACTTTATTATCTTGACATGTACTCGTAGTGAAATACCTTTGAAAGATCTAGAAGCGACCCTTGGAGGATTTAGATTTTGGTTTATCTAACCTTATGTTCTTATATGCATTGTAACACCCTCATTGGACTTGATAAATCAAAGGACTTAATGAGTATTACCATTTGAGACCAAAATCTTTGACTTATGTATCTTCCAAGAGACAATGCTTTATGAAAATGTGTTTAAAGGTTTTGAGCTTGTGTTAAAGCATCATTTTTGGGATGTAAATTCCCTTGTGTTTGGCTTTGGGACCTTATTTCCGCAACTCATTTCTTTACATTCATTTCAAAACCATGTCACATCTTTTAAAAAGAAGTCAAATGCAGGTGTGTTACAGCCGCCCACCTCCTAAATATCCTCCCATCTTCAATTACAAACAATGACACTCCATTCACATGCCATTTTCAAAAATTTGCATTTTATTTTTTTATTTACTTTTCTTTGACCGTTTGTGTTTTGCCTTTACATCACTACTCCTCACAAATTATCCCCTCATAACACCTAATGTATTTTCCTTAGGTACCTTCACAACATCAAGTTTTTTGAGTTTTAGATATTACAACTAGTAAAATTCTCATTTGTCGCAATGTTACATTTTACGAAACAATAATTTTGTTTGGTTCCATGTCCTTTCATTCCTTGCCCTCTTATAAATTCCTCGAGGATTTTCCACCCTCCTCCTAAGGCCGGCCTCAAGCAACCTTAAGAGGTGCCCACGAACAAGTCCCATTCCTTTATTAGGGGCTCGAATTTTTTAATCCAAATGTAGCAGTAACATCTATCTTCATTTAGGCCCCGCTATCTTTGGGGATAGTGACGCTATCTTGTGAAACATGGGTTCCCACGATCGTGGAGATAGCGACGCTATCTATGCCTCTATCTGGCACTGTTTGCATAAAGACCTAGATCTCGTAGTTTAGACCGTATTTAAGGGCTCTAAACCCTAGGTAGCCATCATTTCTTCCCTGTCATCCCCCAGAAACGTCTCCAACCCATTTTTAGCCTCCTTGGGTGATTTTTGGCTCTCTAGAGATCATTTTGGAAGATTTCTTTAAGAGAATGAAGGTGTATGGTGGTGCTAGAAGGTGTTCTCCAAGACTGAGGCAACAAAATCTGCATTCTCTGGACCATTGTGAGTAGAAAGTTTCCTCCTTTTAGTGTTCTAAGCTTGATCTTGTGTTTATGATGGTGGAAAATGGGTTTTTGGTCCTTTATGGTTTGGTCTTTGGAACTTGATGGGAAAGTTCTAACCTTTATGCTTCTTGTAGCACTTATGGAGCCATTAAGTCAGATTAGAGAGTGAGCCAAACTCTCTTTGGTTGTTTAACTAGTTTTAAGCTTTTGGCACTTAGGTTTTGAGTTTTGGTCATGTATGTAACATCCGTGTTTTGGGCCTAGGAGTTTTGGGCTTAAACCGACAAATAAAACTTATTTTGTAAAATAAGTAAAACAAATGAATAAATAAATTTAATACTCCGTTATATTTTATATTGCGAATAAAAGAGTCAAATATAGTTTTAAAATCAAATTATAACCAAATGTGAGAAATTTTGTCATAAGGACTAAAAGTGTCATTTTGGCCAAACTTACCCTAAGTAGATTTGACTAGTCATGGATTTAGAAATTTAGAAGATATATTAAAGGAATTGAAGTGGTGTTAAATTAGGTCTAATAATTCTTTGAATTTCATTAAGGACCTAAATTGTGAAGAATTTTAGTGCAAGGGACCATTTGTGCCAAATTGGGAAACTAAGGGTTAGTGTTGACCTAGAATATGACTCAAGTGAAATAAATAATTATATTTGGGGCATAAGTGTGAACTTAGAGACTTCTAGTTAGAAGATTTGACTTTTGGGGTGTTGGGTGAAGAAGGATCAAACTATAGGGACTAGTTTTGTCAATTTTGAAAGATGTAGAGTTTTAGATAGGGGTTCTCCCCATTTCAGCCAAACATCACGTTTTTGAGAGAAGGAGAGGGAGAGAGTGGCGATTTTGAGTGATCATGGAGGATGAGATGCTAGAGCTTGAAGATTGATCAAAGTTCTTGAAGATTCCAAGCAATCTAAGGTATAAACCCACTTTTCTAGCCCTAGATTTCGAGTTTAGGTTTGGGGTTTGGACCCAATCTGAGTTTTATGATGGGATGAGGTTCTTCCTATGATTCCCCAATGTTTATTTGATGTTTCTAAGTTGTTTGGATCAACATCCAATCCATGGATGATTTAGATCCTTAGATTTGATTGAATTTGGTGTTATGAACCCTAGATTTTGGGGATTTGATGAATTATTGAGGAATCTAGAAATTGATGGATGTTTATGGTGGATTTGGACGAAGGGATTCATTTCTAATGATTCCCTAAGGATTCCAACCTTTTATTTGTAGTCTTAAACCATGAATCACTAGAAAATGAGAATTTGGTGTTGAAATGGGTTTTGTTCATGTAGATGATGATTGGATCTCTTGTTAATGGAAGGATGAATGAGTTTAATGTATCAATTTGGATGTATAAGTGGAGTGAGGATCATTTTCTAATGATTCCATGGAATGGAAGAAGGAATCTCCACTTGTAATCATCAATTGTAAGAATGGAATTGGGTATTCCATGGTTTAAGCTTATAGAGTGAAGTTGTGATCATGGCATGTAATTGATCCATTTGAAATGGTTTTGAATAGTTTAATTGAGTCTAATGATGTGTATTTTGAGAAGGAATAATGTCCTTTTGATGTCCATGAGTTTTGGGAAGAATCGGAACTTGAATCGGGTCAAAAATGAGTGAAAAGGACCAAAAATCGGAGCTACAGCAGGCTGTACACGACCCGTGTAGAATCCACACGACCCGTGTGGATAGTTTTAGACTTACTGGTCAATTCTACATGCCCCATGTCAATTCTACACGACCCCGTGCAGCTGGGTCTGGCCAGAATTTGCAGTTTTTGCGTTTTGAGCTTTACGGTTTGGGCTTTGGGTCCTTGTTTTAACGCCAATCTTTGGGGATGTTTTAATTAAGATTTTCCTTATATTAAAGAGTCAAGGACTTCATTTTTGATGATGGATGATTGTTCATTCTTAGTTCTAAAGAAGTAATTATAGTGTGACTTTTAGATGAATCGAGTATGATATCTTCCGTTCTTGTATTGTAGGAAAGGGATATGTTGTAGTGACTTGGAAGTAAGACTAAGGACTTGAGCTAACACTCAATTAAGAGGATGTGATGGATGAGATGATGTCAAGGAGCGCCTTCAGATGCTTCAACCTTGTGCGGAGTTAGTGTTGACTCGTCAGTTGACCTTGGGTGAGTTTACCGGGAGTACACATCCCAACTAATATCTTTTGTGTGTGTTATCAAATACTTTTCATGCATAATATTATGTGCAATGTGTTATATGATTACTACTTGTGCATTGCATGAAAATGTGTTTCTAAAGATGTTTTCAAATGAAGATTATGATGATGTTTTGAAAGATGTTTTGAGCATTCTATTTGTGCATCACATTGCATATAGGATGGGATTGACCGAGTGAACCTTATGACGAAGAGGAAATGATTGTCCCGGATTTAGGGAAATCATGATTGTCCCGGATTTAGGGAAATCACGGGTTAATACCCAAACGAGTTGTTGTCCCGGATTTAGGGAAATCGTTCCCGACAACAGGGAACCGCATGAGGGACTTGCTAACCCTCATGGGGCTAGTGTGATGGCCACTAGTCCTAGTTTTGCCTATACGGGGATCGAGTGGCATGCTTCGTGCGTGTCATTCGTGAACTTAGGTAGGTGCCATTGAGGTGAGTTGGACTTTATGAGATGGACGTGGGTTTGGGATAGTTGCATCATGCATTATATTTGCATATTATAACTATCTATTTTAAGTAAATCCTTATGATGTTTTAAGTAACTTTTGGAAGTGTGTTTAAAATCTATTTTTGGGGGTTTGTCCCGAGTGTGGTAGTTCACTACCCACTCAAAATGGGTCAACCTCGGGTAAACTCACTAGGCATTTCAATTGCCTAACTTATTTTGATGTGTACTCAGGTTGAGAGGTTTAGATGACTTTAGAAGAGTTGGATGTTTAGAAGGCCACGGTTTGTGTGGTATCATTTAAGTTGTGTAATGGTATTTGAATTGTTACAACCTCGCTACTTTATAAACTAAAATGTTTTATCTAAAATGGGACCAAACGATGTTTTCCGCAACTTAAACCCAAATTTATTTCTCATTAAACCCCATGTGTTTTAAAAATGATTTTGAAAGGAGATGACTTATTTGAAGATGTTGAAATTGAAGTTTTCACTGTAGGGTGATTTTTGGAACAATGATGTTAAACATGTGTTAAAATGATGTTTTATGAAAAGCCTTAAGCGAGGGTGTTTCATGTATGACCATAAAGGTGGCTTTTTTATGGGTCAATTGTAGTTTTAGGTAAGTTCTGGAAGGACTAGACCCCCTGACTGAATGGATTAAGAGCTTAATGAAGTTTTGGGATTGTTCGTAGTTAGCGCCGCTATCTTAAGGATATAGCGACGCCAACGGTGATATTGATGCTATCTTGCGGAGATAGCGGCGCTATTTGGCATTGACTTTGACCGTTGACTTTTGACCTTTGACTTTGACTAGTTGAGTTTTTGGTCAACTTGGATGGATTAGAGATTTGGATTTTAGTATCAATTTTGGGTCTTTCGGATCGGATTATTGATTTACGACTTGTGATAAGTTAGGAGTTCGTGCTACTTAGCGTGTGAGGATATCTGAAGCGTGCAGCTTGAGGTTGTGAATCAGGTGAGTTTTCTCACCATACTATGGGTGATGTTACATGCGTAAGTAACTTTATTTCACGATGTGCAGTGATGTATGCTTAGAGTGAACGCGCCTTACCTAAGCGATTGTATGATCGAGTTTAGGGACTCGCTGGATTGATCAATGCTTAGGCTTCTGTGACTGGTATGTATGCTTAGTATCGATACTAATAAAGGTGGTTGACATTCGATGGCAGATCGGGGTGAGCCCAAGAGCCTGGCGGATTGGGGTGAACTCGAGAGTCCATGCATTGTGTCGACAACTAGCGGAACGGGGGGAGCCTGCGAGTCCTAGTCGGGGTGGATCGGGGTGAGCCTGAGAGCCAGGTTGTTCGTAGTTATCTCGGAGACCTTATGTCTATTAATTGAAAGTGATGGATATTGTGGTATTTTGGGAAACTCAATAAGCTTTGTGCTTACTCTTTTACCTTAAATTTTTTCCAGGTACCTGCTAGCTTGAGTTTGGAGCACGACGCGACTGTATCACATCTGAGATTTTGGTACTCAAGTCTTCCGCTGGATAATGTTTGGAATTGTTTTGATAAAGCCGATTTTAGATATTTTAATTATCGTAATTAGATCAGACGGTGTTTTTTATTTTCAACAAGTTTTATGTATTTGAACCACTTTTAAAAACGAAAATTTTATTATGGAATTCGGGACGTTACACCAAGGGCTGTAAACGAACCGAACGAACATGAACAAGGGCATGTTCATGTTCGTTCATTTAAGTTAGCCGAACAAACGAACGAACACGACCGGTTAAACGAACGAGTTTTCTTGTTCATGTTCGTTCGTTTAACAATTATCTTGTTCATGTTCGTTCGTTTATGTTCGTCAACATGCTAAATGAACATAAACAAACAAACATAAATGAACACAGATAAACAAACACAATTACACATATATGAACATAAACAAACATATAATATTGTAATGTAATCAAACACAATTAAACATATATAAACCTAAAATGAACTTAAACGAACAAACATAAACGAACAGCATAAACGAACGTTCACGAACATGACTGAACGAACGAGGAAATTGTTCATGTTCGTTCGTTTAACTAAGCGAAAGAGAAATTGTGTTCATGTTTGTTTATTTATTAAACAAACGAACATAAACGAGCTTCCCGCCGAACATTTCACAAACGGTTCGTCGAATGTTTGGTTCGTTTACAGCCCTAGTTACACCCACCACATGTTATTTACTCTCACCCATACCTCTAGCTAATCCTCATCCCACCACCAATTCTCGAATTACCATCAGCCAACACCTAGACCAACCACACCCACTTAGATTACTACCACCTCTCATTCGACTTACCCGAAAAATATTTGTTCCACCTACGGGTCTCCCTCCTCAGATCCAAACCCACCCTACCACCTCACAACCGACCACCAACCTACCCCATCTCATGCAAACTCAATCTAGACACAATGTTCACAAACCCATTTAAGAGCTAAACCTAAACACCACTACTCCCTCAACCATCCCCTGCTCGTATACACATGCTATTAAGGATCCTAACCGGTAATGACATCAATCAAGAGTGCAACGCTCTCATCACCAACATAACATATGTTTTAGTTCACAACCAGATAACGTCAACATTGCTTGGTTGCTAACGACAAGAGTCAACAACTGTGTATTGTCTAGAGCCTTTCCATCTTCCATCACTGGTCAGTACATCATCTTGACGTAAATAATGTCTTTCTTCACGGTCCCCTCCAAGAGATTGTTTACATGCACCAACCACCTAGTTTTCACTTTTTAGGATCCACCATTCCCAAAACATACCTACCACCTTCAACACTCCCTTTACGACCTTAAACAGGCCCCACAAGCTTAGTTCCACATATTTATAAAGTTTGTGACCCATACGTTGCAACTCTTTCACATACCTTCTGCTTTATATCAACGATATTATTTTGATAGCCTCGTTTCATGAGCTCTCCATGATTGACTGTAGGCAATTTAACTAATTCCTTTGGAAAAATTCCAAAGCAAGCGGGTATATCTAACTATAAACAATCTCGTACTTCGGTTGACATCAAATCCAAAATGCAGCCCTCATGTATTAGAGTTCAACAAGTGCTCTTTGGTACATGACATATATGCGGTTAATAGTGTGCTACAGCGATGCTATAACAGTGCTATATCATTTAGCTAGATGAACCAATTTAAAGCGTTGGCGGTGGCGCTATTAGCACCGAGAAAGGCCGTCATTGGCCGTGATTTTTTGCTATTTTTACCGTTACGGAAATGCTATAACCGCTATCTTGACCTAAAGACCATTTTTGGAATTTCTAAAAAATGGGTTGTTGATTGTAAATGTGTATTGATGTCATTGTTTTGTGTTTATTCCTTATTATGTGATATCATTATGATTAACAAAAACTCAAGTGTTACGGGTGAATATAGCAGTATAAATATTAATTCTATGTAATATAAAAAATCGTAATAGTACCATCAACATCGCTATTTCAAATAGTGGTCGATGACCGTTATTTGATTTTGGACCGTGATAATAGCATAGCCTGATATTTACTCATCTAGACTTGACATATTCAGTTCAACAGATCTGTCTCCAAATGCATGAACCTCTTGAAAAACGTTTTATAGCTTTGAAGCGCATCTTGTGTTATATCTTGACACTATTGACCACATTTTGTAGCGATATATATATATATATATATATATATATATATATATATATATATATATATATATATATATATATATATATATATATATATATATATATATGTATATATATATATATATATATATATATATATATATATATATATATATATATATATATATATATATATATATATATATATATATATATATCACCAACCAACGACCTCTTTGCATACTTTGACGCAGATTGAGGGGATGCGCTGACGACCAGACGCTCAACGTGTGGCTATTATGTGTTTTGGAAAACACACTTCTCTCCTAGTCCTCAAAATGACAGGACCTGATCGCCAGATCCAATGTTGAAGTTGAATACAGAGGTATCACCAACACAATAGCGGAAACATGTTGATAACGCAATTTCCTACGGAAACCTCATGCTACTCCCACTATAGTGACAATTGTCTATTGTGACAATGTTAGTACTGTCTAACATTAACGCACCAAACATGTGGAGATTGATATACATTTTGTTCAAAGCAAGGTTGCTTTAGGGAAAATTCGTGTTCGTCATGTACCTTCTATATCGTAGTATGCAACTATCTTCACGAATGACCTTCCATCGTTACTCTTCCTTGATTTTAGATATCTAGTTTGAACATACGAGCAAAACCTCCAGGAACCAAGGGAACCAACCGAGTTAAGGGACCGAGTGCTATGCTTGGTCGGTTCTCAGTATACATATGTTGCTTTTCTCGGTCTCGATACCGATCAGGTTTGGTACCGATTGGTCGGTCGGGTATCGGGTTTTGGTACCAAGTTAATATGAAACTTTAAAAGGTAAGGTTGGTCTTGCTCGGTTTTTTCTTGGTCCCAAGACCAAACCTGAGCATACCATAACCTGAACCCAAGACCAAGTCTCCTAATATGGTCGGTCCTCGGTTCCCTTCAACGCCTTTCATCGGTCTCGGTCCGGCTCGGGTCGGTCCTAGTCCCAAGCTCATCCCTAGCTATTAGTATTGTTTATTGTATATTTCGGCTCATTTATGGCCTTGTTTTATTTATATTATTTAAGTCTACTTATTATGAAAGATAGTTGTTATGTGATACCAGTTGTCTTTTTCAATATCTACATATAATATCAATTGGTTTCATAAGAGGCGATTCTAATTTCTATGGATTGGTTTCATCAATGGTGTAGCAATCCCCCAATCATTAAACAGTATAATACCAATTGAAATTAATCATATAAAGCATTTTCTATAACTTCATAAATTAAATATTTCCTGTAACTAACTGCAAACTGATCAACAAGCAAGTCCTCCAGGTGCTTCATAGATCGTGGCAACATTGTCGGTTATCATGATAAAATCTTGAATCTAAGATAAATCCCGATTTTGACTACATCATGATCAATAAAATTCGGATCCTAACTATAAATTGGCGACAATTTCCAAATTCCAAGTTTGTCAAGTGTGTCCTCAACTTTTGGACATTGGAACTTTAGAAGGCAGACATGGGCAGGTTTGACTTCCAATATTTTGGTAAAACCCCGGAGACACGTGACACGTCCACACGTTTTTCTCTTCGTAAAAAAAAAAAACAATAAACATACAAAGATATCATGTTCATTCACACTTGTATACATAGCTGTGTTTTATTCATAACTTTACATCCACCTAAAATGCCCATTCCCCCTTTTTCTAGAACAATACAAGAAAGTTCCACGTCATTTCACTCATATTAAGGCGTTTTTTTGTGGTTATATAATATATTTGATCCTCCTTATATATAGACTCATAACAAAAGCCACATATAACATATTTGTCTCTCTTTTCTCTCTCTCTCACACACTCCGTATCAACTCTCTCTCTCTCTCTCTCTCTCTCTCTCTCTCTCTCTCTCTCTCTCTCTCTCTCTCTCTCTCTCTCTCTCTCTCTCTCTCTCTGTGAGCTGTTAAATATGAAGACAGTGCAATCAAACACTATTTTGGCACTTGGGTTTCTGTTGTTTATGCTTATATTCTCTCATCCATCATCAACCCGAGCTCAAGAAGTTGGTAATGCCCTAAACTTTGTTACATACTGGTTTTTGACCTCATGATGTCTAAAAGAGAACATAAATCTGCTGGTTATAGGTTTAAATGACACTGATAACTAACATATATAGTATACGCATTTTTTGTTGTTAAAGATTAATGATCTTGTGCGTGTTAATGTAGAGGATGAAAGAGAATTTGATTACGCTAGAGGTAGCCATATGGGGCCGGAGAAATGGGGCGAGATTAAGAAAGAATGGTCGGCGTGCAGCAACGGAACGATGCAGTCTCCGATTGATATGTCAAGTCAGAGGGTGGAGATGGTGGTCAGATCTAACAAGCTATACAGAAACTATAAGGCTCGTAACGCTACGATCAATAATAGAGGGCATGACATTATGGTAATTACCGTTTGTTAACTGATTCACACACTCTTGAAACAATCTCCCTTAGATTTAGCCTGGATCATTTTGATTATGGGTGTAGGATTATTATTGGTTTATAGATAAAACCGGAACACATTCGTTCACTTTGGCAGACAAAGTTTACCTGGCATTACTTAATTATTTGGCCACTTTTGACTAGATGGCCACTATCTACCAATAATATATTTATTAAAGCTGGGTTTTTGAGATATGAACGTTAGAAGCATTAAGTTTTGAATTAAATATCATATATATTTCAGTATTATTTAATAGAAACCATGAATATAGAAGTAAATAGATAAATAATTTTTTGTTTATTGAGTGTCCTTTCATGGTTTTTCTTAAAATATCATTTTAGCCGTTATCATGAGAAAGTGTAAGTTGGTAAATTAGTATTAAAATTCAAAAAAAAAAAAAAACATTTAAATGAAAGACTTTATTATCAGCTAACTTGGCTGTTTCGGGTTTTTTTTTAATGATATTTTTTATGTTGTTTTGGTATGTTTCAATTATTGACGATTTTTAATTATTCAAATTATTATTTAATATTGTAGCTTGAATGGGAAGGAGATGCGGGGTCGATTCGCATAAATGGCACTGAGTATGCTTTGAAACAGGCACATTGGCACTCGCCTTCAGAGCACAGCATCAATGGCAGAAGGTAAATTTTGCTTCTGGAAACATCTATCATGATTCATAAGTATTTATTTGAAAAGATAGGTCCATCCGAATCCATTAGTAGGGTTTACGCATGGGTTCATGTCACTTACTACTCAAGTTAAAAGTTAAACTCGTAAGATATGTAAAACACACTTCAATAAGAACAAATAACCATCATAATATTCTCTTTTAATGATGGAGATTTTCTTATAGTAAGTTAGATATCAAAAAATCAAATTTGACATTTAAGGGTATCTGAAAAATCATCAAATAAATTATTGATTAGAAATAAAGTTTAATTCATAAAAAAGGATTATATCTAAATTATAATTAATGTTGTCACTTGTCAGAAAATCACATGTTAAACCGAATATTCATTGTTAAAACAAATTAGTTATATTTATTGAACACATTCCCTGACTATATGAACATGAACAGGTATGACATGGAACTCCATCTTGTCCACCTAAGCACCGACGACAAAATAGCTGTCATTGCTGTTCTTTACAATATTGGCAAACCTGACAATTTTCTTTCAAAGGTAACTATTAACCAGCCTCTCCATTTTTATTTTCACCACCTAGTTCTCTTTCACTATAAAATGCTAATCAATTTTCGTTGTTTTATATTGTGTTTCTTTGTACTCATCTTTTAATTAACTACACTACATTCCAAAATAATACCAGCTTTTAGGATAAATAATTTATTTTTACCAAATAACTAACCACATTTGTTTAGTCGTAATTATTGCCCAAAATCGGCCGCAACAATTTCCTTTAACAACAGTTTTCATAATGATTTACATGTTCATTCAACGACTTGCGCAGTTAGCTGTAAACATAACGGCTATGATAGATCAAAAGGGTGAGCATGGACATTGTGGGATAATAAATCCCAAAGAGATTCAAATGAGTAATAGGAGGTATTACAGATACATCGGGTCACTCACTGTTCCTCCTTGTACTGAAGGAGTTGTTTGGACCATCAGCAAAAAGGTAAAATCACCACGTTTGTAACCGACACAAAAATCCATTTATTCTCTATGTTGACTAAGTATATTATTTCTTATACAGATAAGAACTGTTTCTAAAGATCAAGTTAAATTGCTACGAGAGGCTGTACACGATGTAAGTATCAATTAATAGCAAGTGAAGAATGATACTTTTCTTGTTTATAATTTTAAGTAAGGTAATCAAATGGATTTTAATTAATGTTTACATTGCAGTATGCAGAAAATAATGCAAGACCAATACAACCGCTGCATCAACGAGACATTCGTTTTTATGGTCCAGCCTCTGGACAATGAATATTAGTCAAATTTTTGTAGTTCCTAGAAAATCCATCTTCAGTCCATATTATATTATATCTTGATTCTTCATTTTATATTTGTACAATTGTACGACCATTCTATTCTTGAAAAATAAAAAAGTGACTTCCTTTACGGCCAATCATCGAAGAACAATATCTCTCACACATGTGTACATATGTATGAACGCTGATTTTTGTGTCATTGCCATATCTAACCTACATGTTAAGAGCCGAATAGTTTTTCCTTTACCATAAGCAAAGTAACAATAATTTTAAAAACGGACCTCACTACTACAAAATGACACATAGGATACGGTTAAAATGAAACATAGTATACGGTTTTGCAACCGTATTATATAATGAAGGTTTCCTATTTGAATAGGTAATAAAGTACGGTTAAAAAATCATACCCTATAATTATCATAAAGTACGGTTGCTCAGTAAAAACAGTATTCTTTATAAATATATATGGCGCGGTTTTTTTAAGTGACCGTACTATTTATTGGAACACATAGACTATTGTTTAATTAAAATAACCGTACTCCTTATAAATTGTTATAAAGTATGTTCTATTAAGCAACCGTACTCTAAAAAAACATTAATAAAATGCATACAATACGGTTTTCTATAAAAAAACACGTACTTATAAATAATTTGTATTCGTAGATATTTAGTGAACAAACCATAAGAACATTAACATCACAATAAAATCATAATTAAGTATGTATTTCGACAATGAAGAGTATCCAATTCAAACATAATTTGCAATGTACTTAAAGTTTTCAATCCTACTTAAGAAAAATAAAATAAATAAAATGATAAATAGATCAATCTGATATGTCTAGCTCCATAATTGAATACACATACATACAATATATAAGACGGGCAAAAGACTTAGAAGTTGCAACTGAGAAAAAAGAATTAATACAAATTTGAAAATAAGAAATAAAAAGGTCAAATGCAATAAATAGCAACAATCAACATACTTTCAATTATTTGCTTATAATAGCATCCTACTTTTGATTCTTTCAATTACAAAATTATACATCTCCTCTCAGATTTAGGAAGTTAAGATAACAATCAAAGTTATATTAAGGTCGGTTTTCAAGCCTTTTCTTTTTTACCTAGGGATTAATACAAAAGATGTTAATGTTGACTTACAAAAAAAAAATGCTTATATATAAGAGGAGATAAAGCATGTATTTGTTAAGAATAACTAACCTTTTAGAGAGTCATTTGACTCGGAAATTTAATCTCAAACCTTGAAATCCATGTAACAATGATTTCATTCAACGCACAATCCGGAAACGGCCTTTTGTCATTCTAAATGTTCTTTGTACAAATTAAAATAAAAATTATTATTAATAATAAAATAAAGTATTTAACACAGTAGAAAATTGCGCTAAAGTTCAAATAAAACTCCTTACTTTGTTGGGGAACTCATTTTGTCGATTCAACACAAGTTCAAGCATCCATCTCATGGCATAATATCCACACTCCCACCCTGACGGTTGTTGGTTACACAAGTTCAAGTAAAATCGCCGTTTAGTCGCTTGACGATCTTCAACTGGTTACGATCATGTCTAATAAGTCAGCTTGTCGGTTTGTTGTAAAAATCAGTCGGATATCGGCCTTGGCGGTCCTAGGCGGCTAATTAATCAGTCTTGATAGTCATTTTTTTCTTTTTCATTTATTTTTTATTTTTTATTTTTATTTTTAAATGACGACACAAATACTGTATAATTAACTCAATAAAACTGAAAAAATCAATATTAAAGAATAAAAATAATCAAATGCATAATCATTGATGTGTATCTTGGAATAAAAAGAATCAAACGTTGCTATTTTGTTATATTTATATATTTTTAAATGAATTTCTTTATAATTTAGGGTCTTTAATTAATCCCCAACCAATCTCTGATTAATCCCTTAACCCCACTCGACCGCCAAGCTACCGTCAAACGATTTTTACAATATATATATATATATATATATATATATATATATATATATATATATATATATATATATATATATATATATATATATATATATATACACACACATGATTAATTACTTCAGCGAGTGTCAATGTCATTGTATATGGTGTGTCAGTATTTTTCTTACAATTTGCAACAGCCCTGCATTCAATATAAGAAACAACATTTTTTAAGTTTAAAGAATGAAATGTAAATGGGAAATACCAAGATAAGAAGTTTCTTACTCTTCAAAATATTTTATGATTTTCACCAGTTTTCTATCAGGATTTTTAAGTGAATCCAAGACATACCCTGTACGTTGGTGGTGGCAAATAATAAGCAACACTCAATGCGATCTAGTAATGTTTAAAGTTTAGTAAATACAATAAACAAATAAACGACAATGACTTTAGTGGAATATGGTACATTTGCCGATAAGGTGCAAGAAAAATTGTTTTTCATGATGAAATTGCATCACATCAATTAGGTAGCTCACAACAAATCTACTTTTTGACTCGCATTGTGTCGCTAGAATCTGACGCGGTGACATGAAAGCGCATATGTTCACGTCATTCCCCCAACGTTTTTCAAGCATCGAATGTAACATATTATATCTATAAAATATTTTAAGAAATAATATAGAAAACATTAATATATACTTACATCTAAAACCAAGTTATGATGCTAACATCAAGCCACTTTTTTTCAGCAAATGTAAAACCTCCTCCGAGTAAATGTATGTTTCAATTTTCTCAGCACCAAGGATCACGGGTACGACTTCAACATAAACCTCATCATCAAGATCAATGTGGTTCATCAAACGTGTATACATTTTTTGTATCACCAACGTCATGGTTTTTAGTTCATTTTGTTGGATTAGGTGTTTAAGCCATGACTAATAATTAGTATTTATCTAATTAATAGTAGCATAGTCCATTTGGGTTGCCCTCATAGTTGGAGGATTGACAGAAAGTCCGGTAGAGAGAAAGATTGATTTATTATGTGATTAATAAATCAATAGAAATTAAATAAATAGTTTATTAATATATTTAAGTGATAATATATTAATTAAAAACTATAATAATTAATTAGAAATTTTTTTGGAATTAATTGGAATTAATTTGGCAGTTAAATTGATTAATTAAGGTGCAGGGACTAAAACTGTAATTATTCAATAGTTGAGTAAGTGACAGTTGAGTGAGTGAGAGTGGTGGTCGAAATTATATATGGAAATATACTTATTTTCGATTTTGATAATGAGGATAAAAGGGTTTGAATTATTAAGATAAAGGCTTATCTTAATTTGAATTCAAAAATGTTTATCTTTAAGGTTTATCTGATCACCATTTGGAGCCTATAAATAGGGAGGCTCACCCTAACCCTAAAGCCACGATTTTGAAGCTCTCTCTAAAGGTATTTTCGGCCAACAACTCCAAGCTAGGGTGTGACTACATTTGAGGCAAGAGGTTTCTGTTGCTTTGCTTCCAAGATTCACTAAAGGTTGGTTTTTCTTGATCTTTCTTTTAGTTAATCTTTTTCTGGCCTTCTAGGAATTGTTATATGTTTAATTAGGAGAAAAACTTAGATCTAAATAGGTTGCATGTGAACTTAGGATTTTTAGTTCATAGTTGCAGAAAACCTTTCAGTGGTATCAGAGCATTTGGTTGTTTTTCTTGTTAAATTGCTATAACTGCTTTCCTTGTAATTAGGGTTTATAGTCTCTAAACCCTAATTTTGGGCAAATCAACAATTAGGGTTAGGGTTTTGAAAAACCCTAGCCCCTCCCCTCTATTTTGGCGATTTTATGATTAGGGTTTAGAAGGTATTCTATTTTTGGTAAATTTAAATTGTTTAAAAGATAAACCTTAAAACCTTTATCCTAAAAATCGAAAATTAGGGGATAAGGATAGGTTTTAATTAATTTGATTAATTTGATAAACCTATCTACTTTTGAATTAATTTAATTAATTGGTAATTAAAAGATAATTCAAGGATTTAATTTAATTTAGAATTTAATTGTTTAAATTGGCGAAAATTAAAAGGATAAATCCTAAAATATTTTAAAAGGTTTAAAATATCAAATTTAATTAATTTAATTAATTGGTTAATTAAAAGATAATTAAAATCAATTTTCAAGGTTTAATTTAATTTGAAATTTAATAGTTTAAATCTACAATAAATTAAAAGATAAACCAGAAACAATTTTTTAAAAGTTTTAAAAAATTACATCTTATACATATTATAATTAGAAAGTTATTGTTATATGTATAAGATTAAAATGGTTATTCAAATCATTAGTAGGCCTCATTCACGAAGCTGGTCTATAAAATGGGTATAAGGAGACTGCCTATAAAATGGCGGTCTAATGGGTGAACACTCTCGCCCACCGCTCGCCTGATCAGTGGAGGGTCGTTAGCCGAACGGGTTTGATAGGACCGCCTAATCTCATTAAAAGTATAATGATATTATTCAAAGTACTAGAACCTTTTAAATAAAACCCCAAATCTAGCTACTTTAGGAAAAATGTGAATTGGTGCTAATCCATGAAATTGCACATTACACTTTATGAAACATTGGTGGAGCGTGTGTGGTTAACCGGCACGGCAATTGGGGTTCATAAAGAGTTGCAATGGGTTTCCCGGGTATTATTATTGTTGATGGAGCGTGTGTGGTTTACCGGCACATCAATTAGAGATGATAATTAACCCGAGAGTACCAAGCTAATTTGCATGGTTATTCACATCCAGTTTGTGATCCTCGGCATCCCAGTCACAAACAGTGGAGCACATCCGAGATTAAACATGCCATTGAAAAGTTTAATGAATCTCAACAGATCTAGGAATTTCATAAGATGAAATTGATAAGTGCTTATCTACCTTAATGACCATTATGTTGTGATTACGGCATCCCTCTTCACACCATAATTGGGGTATTTTGGATCCTATCCTTATTAAATAACATATTGGGTAATTATTTAAAAAGGACCAATTAAGCTAATAAATTCTATTTTCTAGATGTCAAGTGTCAATTCTCCTCTTTCTCCTCCTTCACCCATTTCTGAAAGCATCAGAATGCACCTGCTAAATATGGAAAGGCTGACTGGCCTCAACTGTAAAGAATGGCTTCGCAATTGGAGACTGGCTCTCGGCATTGCTGGCAAGCTACATCTCACTGAGTATCCGATCCCAGTTCCACCGGGAAAAGTCATCATAAAAGGTTCTTATGATGAATCCGAAGAGATTCGTGCCCTCATGCTATCAACCATTGACCCCGAGTTCCGCAAGGATTTTGAATCCTTGGGGCCATATGAGTTAATGCAACTGGTTGAGAAAACGTTCCAGAAACCAGTTGAAGAGGAACGAACCAGGATCTTCAAAAGACTTGCAGAGTGCAAGCTGAAAGCAGGAAGTAGCGTCAGTTCGCATGTTCTTCAGATTGAAGCGTACATAGGCGAATTGCATAAACTTGGTTATTCCATGAGTCAGGAAGAGAGTGTTAACATCCTACTCGCTTCGCTGACAAATGAGTACGATCTGTTCATTCAGACGTATAGAAAGGAAGACCAGAAAAAGTCCCTCATGGAAATGCGTCCACTGTTGAATTTATACGAGTCACTCTTGGACAGGCATAGCTCCAATGGCTCAGCTACTTCTGGATTAAGTCCAGTGAAGAGACGTAACAAGAAACGGTCGAGATCGACTAGACAATGTCTCAAACTGGGAATCCGCTAAATTGGATACAGTCACGGAAAGATTGGAAGACGCTCCAACTCTTTTGAAAGCTCAGGTATATCTAAAAACCTCAAAACTCCTGTTCCAAGATTTCTTGATACATAATGTGACAGTCGCATTTTGGATTGTATGCAGGGAATCAAGAAGGCACGGGACTCTGTCGCATAGGAGCACATTTGGATTGGATCTCCAGCTCGTGCAGTTTTGAAGTTTAGATAGATATTAAATATTGTTATTAGTCTTTAGATACTTTTTTTGACATTGTCTATTACATTGTTCAAGGATTTAACTTTTAATAAAATTGTCATATTTTCTTTTAACACCTGTTTTCTGAAATTATCCTTGAAATGTTATATGAATGTGTTGAATGTATGATTAGTAATAACGTGAATGTTGATGCATCCAAAGTGTTTGGATTCAAGAATTGTGTCATTTATGATTGTTAATACAAATGTTATAAGAATCAATTCAACCATAGGTCTAGTTGGACAGGACCTTGGAATCATTTGACTTAGAGTCACTTGATGAATTAATTTCTTAATGTGTCAAGAAATGAATCAACCAAAGGTCCAGTTGGACAGGACTTTGGAATCATCTGACTTGGAGTCATATGATGATTAAGTTCTTTATAAAGCACATGTGGCAAGAAATGAATCACCCAAAGATCCAGAGGATAGGATTTTGGAATCAGTAGACTTAGAGTCAACTGAAGATTGCAAGTCTTGAACAAAGTCATAAGTTTACATATATATGTAAAGGACATTGAGATTTAGAGCAACGGACACACCTGTTGTTGTGTATTGCTAGAATCTTGATATAGAACACAATTGTTTGTACTTCATGATATTCATCATTCGGTATGACGAATATGACATTGCTAATTGGGATAAGCAATTAAATTGAAACCTCGAACAGTTCAAGGACTTCAAAGGAAGTACAAGTTCCACAGAACCTGAGCGATAACATAAACTGAGAAAAAGATTTCACAGTTCATTCTCTTCCAAGAATATTAATGGTTATAATGTGTCTTAGGGAAGATAATGGAGCATTGGTCGAAACAGTTTGATCCTCGGTGTATGAGATACATTGCCAATTAGTTTCCAATAAGATGAACACTATACCAGTCAGTCCATATAAACCATACTCCGACCACATCCTAGACTAAGTAGGTCTTGCAGACACTGCCTGAAATGTAAAGCTGGGATTATCCCACTTGTACATAGAAAGTCCAGGGTCTTGTAGTGTTCATCTGAACCTCATGACCAGCTGAACTTGATCAGCATTGTCGTTTCATTAGCTATCCCACTGTAACTAAAGAGCTCTTTTAGAAAGAACTCATGGTCTAAGGAAACAGTGGGAGTTGGGACAGTCCTAAATGAGTTTAGGATTAGCAATGAAAGAACCTTTTAGTCATCACTAGGCTTAGAGCAGAAATCAGATTTCTGCTTTACAACTGACATAATCTCCTCTTAACCAGTAGTATTGATCACCATCATAAGTAGTTGTGATCGGGGTGACATACTGATTAGTGGTAAAACACTGTAGTTGGTACGGATTGGCAATCCGACTACTTGGAAGCATTGGTGAGCCCGGCTGCTGCCAAATAAGAGGACCTTAGGACGAGACACGGTCTGTGTGAAAATTTGATTGATTTTACACCTGGTCTAAAAACCAGTGGGTGTAACTGAATCATCAAAAGAAAGCAACATGGACATATACATACCTTCAGAGCATCTAGTAGAGTGAATCGATACTCAGAGTCAAGCAATTGATTCCGTGTAAAGCACTCTCAATAGAAGATGAAATCCGAGAGGATTCTGCATGGCATAGTGTGAGTTGTTAGTGGAGCATGTGTGGTTTACCGGCACACTAATAGGGACACACATAGAGCATGCCATTACAAAGGTACATGGCCCCGGGTTTCGTCCCACGGGCATCTCACAAGAAAGGATATTCAGATTCTCAAAATATGCCAAAGGATTGGATTTTGAGAAAGGGCTGAAAGATTTCCATTAAAATGTCAGAAAGGTTTGGATTCTCAAAATGTGCCATAAATCCTGGATTTTGTGAATAGCCTATAACCGTGTCAAAGCCAGTGGGAGTCGCCGTTATCCACTATCCCTACATGTGGGATAAATAATGGTTCTAGGAAATGTCTCTTTTCATTACGAAGTGTAATGACTTGGTGTTAAGAGACGGATCGCTATGAAAGCCTTAATAGAAATACGGCATACTCAGGTGGTTGTAAACGTCTATGAGATAGATCCAGATTCTGCCAAGATGTTCTTGATGAGATTCAAGATGCATAGACTTAGGAAAAGTTTTTCTTGTCATTGCAAAGTGTGATGACTTGGCATGAAAGAAATAAAGAAGGTGCAACATACTCATGTAATTCACAGTCATCTATTGGAAAGATGAAGTCGCCAGCATAGACCTAGCCATTGTAAGCATGATCTTGATAAGATTCAAGATGCACGAGAAAAGTCTCTGAAAGGAAAATAGTTTTTCGAAAATCATGACACAAAGGATTATAAATAATCCTTGGATTCCGAAAGGGTTTGGAATAGGATTAAATCGGGTTCCACAAGTTTTGGATCGATCATAAAGTCATGAACATGTCCTGATAACTTAATGCTTAGGGCATAGTAAGTTGGATTCAGGACATTGCCTGGCTGGGAATACTGGATGGATTGGTTGAACTCAAGTGAGAATTCATTAGGAAATGATTAGGGTGAAAGTGATAGTATTAATTTGAAAGATTTTCAAAGTGGTAATTATTAACATCAGGACGTGATGTTAAAGGACTTCATGGTTAAAGAGTCTCGTTGGTATTCTGATGGAGCGCATGTGGTTCACCGGCACATCATAACACCTCGAAATAGTCTTAGGGTGCAGACCCAGAACCATAGGAAGTCACAGTACACAGAATGGAGTTAAAAGAGAAATTGACAGGATAACATATTGAGATGTTATCGGATGAGCATCCGATTGGATCATCTGCAATAAAATGTATAAGTATAAGATACTTTGGATACATAGAAAGAGTGTAAGGTTGATAAAGACATAGATGTAAAATTAGAATTGAAAGTTTAAAAGAAATCTTGAAACCGATAACAGTTTATGACAAGGTCCGACTTGGTGATTACCTTGTGGAGACTTGGTAATAAGCAGGAGTAGCTGCCAGTCAGATCTTTATGTTTCACTTTTGCATGTTTTACTTCCCGAATAATTTAATTATTCAGATAGGTCCACAGTCGCTCATACTTTGGGAAGTAAGTATTGAATCAAGACTGTCATGAATTGGTTTGTAGACTGTCTAAGGAGTTAGACATAGCAATAGGATTGCTACAACATTCATGAGTACTTAGAAATAGAGATTTGAGTATTGGATAAACCTACGCTCAACAGATTGCTTCATGGATTATATCACAAGCAATATTGAGACGATAATATCCTATGATCTTCAAGTAGAGAGATATGAGTTATAATTTACAAGGCAGTTGTTCATTGATAATACGAAAACGCATCAGTAACTCGATGTTATAAAACGTGTTGTTGTGAATGATTTGACTGGTAAAAGATATAAGCATATGAGTCGAAGCTTATTCGTTCCTTGACCCTGATGGGAAATAGATATCTGTAGGTCTCTCGATGATTTTGAAGTTGACTAAAGTGCTGGCCAGCCTGGACTAAATTGATGTGTTCAATTAGAAGTCCCAAACTCATAAGTAAAATCGGAAATCGGAAAACAGAATATCGGACAGAGATTGATCTCAATCCATGTCTCGTGTCTGAAAAATATCTTGTTGGACGAAGGATCATATGATCACTTATCATTGGACAGAACTGACTAGGTCAGAGTTCGGCAGCGGTTTCTAGGAAGCTACAGTTGCTAATTAATTAGAGGTTAAATTGGTAATTTTAGTCATAGACTTATCCAAGTGGGAGACTGTTGGATTAGGTGTCTAAGCCATGACTAATAATTAGTATTTATCTAATTAATAGTAGCATAGTCCATTTGGGTTGCCCTCATAGTTGGAGGATTGGCAGAAAGTCCGGTAGAGAGAAAGATTGATTTATTATGTGATTAATAAATCAATTGAAATTAAATAAATAGTTTATTAATATATTTAAGTGATAATATATTAATTAGAAACTATAATAATTAATTAGAAATTTTTCTGGAATTAATTGGAATTAATTTGGCAGTTAAATTGATTAATTAAGGTGCAGGGACTAAAACTGTAATTATTCAATAGTTGAGTAAAGTGACAGTTGAGTGAGTGAGAGTGGTGGTCGAAATTATATATGGAAATATATTTATTTTCGATTTTGATAATGAGGATAAAAGGGTTTGAATTATTAAGATAAAGGCTTATCTTAATTTGAATTCAAAAAGGTTTATCTTTAAGGTTTATCTGATCACAATTTGGAGCCTATAAATAGGAAGGCTCACCCTAACCCTAAAGCCACGATTTTGAAGCTCTCTCTAAAGGTATTTTCGGCCAACAACTCCAAGCTAGGGTGTGACTACATTTGAGGCAAGAGGTTTCTGTTGCTTTGCTTCCAAGATTCACTAAAGGTTGGTTTTTCTTGATCTTTCTTTTAGTTAATCTTTTTCTGGCCTTCTAGGAATTGTTATATGTTTAATTAGGAGAAAAACTTAGATCTAAATAGGTTGCATGTGAACTTAGGATTTTTAGTTCATAGTTGCAGAAAACCTTTCAATTTGGCATATCAAAAATCTCTATCTCAGAAGTCTTTGGTATTACAGGTTTCTTTGTCACCTTAGCCTTCTTTGTACCACCCACTAAGATTGGTGACAAACCTTGGTTGTACTGTGATGCTTTGATTCTTGTACTTACATTAATAAACAATTTGAATATCATATATCATTATTCATTTATGTATATAGTAACAGGTTTTGAGCGACTGGCTGGTTGGGCGGAACATGAAGGGCGGAAAATCCTTTATCTTGCTTTGCAATCAATCTCAATTGAAGAATACTAAAATGTACCTGAATGAGAATAATTGCATTCCTAGGCTATTGAACTATGTAATTAAGCCCTTCAAGTAGGTTACTTGCTTTAAGTAGTAGGTAATGGAAAAGGGATATAATGATATTGCTCGTAAATCTTGTATATTGATACCTTAAGGTGATTTATTCTTTGAGGAACTGAATGTATTTCTCCATTACCGTATGGAAATACCATCCTTCTAGCACATCTTCGGTTCATTATGCTATATGGTATCACCAACTCATAAGCTGTTGGAACCTGCAAAGTAGTTTATGTCATTCAGTGTTACATGAAAACAAATACCTTGCAAGCTTTTATATATATATATATATATATATATATATATATATATATATATATATATATATATATATATATATATATATATATATATATATATATATATATATATATATATATACACACACACACACACAAACAGACTTTAGAAAACATATTTGAAATAAAAACTTACAACTTATAGACTTAGACATCAAAAGAGGATTAGTTTTAGAAAGGGTATTGTATATTGAAATAATACACATAATTCCTTTATTGCATTTAAATCATCCGGCGTAAAGCCAACACTACCTGTCTTCGGTCCCGGGCTTGTAACTGGTACGCCTTCGTTTGTGGAAATGCACTATTTCATAAATGTTTCATCTCTTCCATTTGGGCCTACATCTCTTGCACCTCAGCCTTAATTTGTGCCTTAATCTCTTCTAAATTTGATTTCTCACCGATTTTTTTCTCATCAATCCCTGGCATCGATTCTCTCATGCCAACAATATGCCTAATCCCTCTTGTGCCACCTGGGTGTTCTGGTCCTAGCAGCTCTATCAGCACATCTCCTCCAGGTCCCAAGACCTTATCTCCTTGAGATAATAGGGTATCTTTCTCTATCTGTTCATGCAAGGAATACAAATTTGTATCAATTACTTAATTAAAACAATTGTGTATAACCATACTCTATTTACGGTATTCTATTTGCCAGTTTCTAGTACTATCTACTTGATATTGTTAGCGAAAAAATGAAAATCAGAACATAAATCTTTGGTGTTTTAAATGCTGAAGTTGTCAAATAAATATTGAACCAGTTGTGGGTGTACAATTAATGATGTGTAATATTGAGTGGGTTCCAAAAGAAAATTCTCATGTAAAAAACAAAAAGATAAAATAAAAAATTGGTGGTTTCTTATATAATGGTGTATAATATTAGGCTAATAGGTGTGTATGTCGTTGGCATCCACACCACCTAAGCAAATTAAACAATTTCAATGCCATGCTATTTTGATGTGGAATGTGTAGGGTGGTGTTGATGGTATAGAGAAGTAAGAGACAAGAAAGATAGAGAATGCAAGAGAATGACATCAACTTGCAAATGAAAACCATTTCAATGCCATGTCTCCAAAGCGGGGTGGAGATGCCTCCGGCATTAAAGGCCACATCGAATGTTGATGGCCTCAAATGGCTTCATACCGTGTAGCCTTAGTATCTTTATTTAATTCCTATTAATCCACATTCATGGTAATTTTGTTATCTTGAATATTACCAAATCAAGATTCAAAGTTTTATATTTTCTCTGTATTAAAATCTCAAAATTTATTTTTGTTGTTAAATATTTTCTATTTTCTATTTTTTCAATTTAGTCATTTTAGCAAGTTTGCCGATAATTTTTCAGTTTTAAACAACTTCCGGAAAAATCATCTAACTTTTTTTTTTCAAAAAAACTCTCGACTTTTTTTTTTCGAAAAACCCTCACATTTAACAAATTTTGTCGTTTGAACCAACTTTTTTACTTTATCTTATAATTATGGTGTTTTTCTTGTTCTTATTGTTTATGGTGTTTTTCATAGTCTTTCACATTAAAATCTGAAGAATTTTTTGTTTATTTTTTTTTTCAAAATAAAGTGAAAGATGTATATTGAAATGTATTTGTGCAATCCTCAAAGATTGTAGAAGGTGAAGAACAATTGTCTAGCTAGTCTGGCTTATGAATGTTTCTAATGAAGAATAAATGAAAGCTTTTGATTAGATTTCAAACATAGAGTGGTAATCAGAAGCTATGTTTTTGTTTGATTATTAAAACAATCTAAGATAATAACTCAAGTTAGATAGTTGATCTTCAGCTATTACAATCTTCGGGCATCCTGCAAATTGATTTCAATATGCAGTTTGTGAACATGAATTTAATACCGTAGCCTTTCTCTTTGTTTTTTAAAAAACAAATGCTTCCTTCAAATTCTAATGAAAAAACCATTAAGAACATTATAAACAACAAGAAAAACATAAGAATTATGAGTCAGAACAAAAAAGTTTGTTCAAACTAGAACAAAAATCGAGCTCAGAGGAATATAATGACATTATTATGAACAGTGTTGCAGAAATCGGCCTTGGAGACCGATTAATCGTCGATTAGTCGCTTGGCGGTCTTCAACAGATTACGATTAGGCCTAATCGGTCAGCTTGACGGTTTGCTGCAAAAATCGGTCAAATATCGGCTTTGGCGGCCAATTAATTGGTCTTGGCAGTCATTTATTTATTTATTATATATGTTTTTTTATTTTTAAATGGAGACACACATACTCTCTAATAACTCAAGAAAACTGAGGAAAAACAAAATTAAAGAATAAAAATAAGAAATATATAATCTTTGATATGTATCTCGAATGAAATGATTCAAACTTTACTATTTTGTTATATTTATATATTTTTAAATAAATTCCTTTATAATTTAGGGTCTCCGATTAATCTCCGACTAATATCCGATTAATCCAATTAATCCCTTAACTTCACTCGACCGCCAAGCTACCGTCAAGCGATTTTTACAACCTTGATTATGAATCAAATCATTTCTAAGATTGAAAATGTTTCTAAGGAGAAAACATTGAAGCCTAAAATTAGACTCCAAAGATATTTTGAAATGTTAGGGTTTTTTCAGATAAAAAAGTTGAAGGTTTTTCTGAAAAAAAAATTTGTTTAAAACCAAAATATTACAAGTAAACCTGTTAAAAGGGCTCAACCGGAAAAAATGGAATAAGTCTTTTCTAAGAAAAAAAATAAAATTGAGGTTTGATCCGGAAAAAACCTAATATATAGGGTCTTTTATGATATTAACCCAATTGAATGTTATCCGTTCGTATTATTTAACCAAAATTACTTGATTAGTCCCAATGGTTTGCGAGAACTCACACTATAAGGACAACTATAAAATCTTCTATGCGCTTGGTCTTTGTGGTTTGAAAAAATTGTACGCCTAGTCCTTTTGGCCAACGCTGTCTAATTTGAGTCGTTAGTCGACACCATGTCATCCAGTAGGTGCCACATTGACAACCGACTAGACTTGCCACGTCAATATAGAGCATTCAACTAAAAAATAAAATGAAAGAAGAAGAAATGAAAGCTGATGAGATTCAAACTCATCACCTTTCACACACAACATCAATTCCTTAACCACATGGGTTGTATCCATTTTGTGATTTCTTAGATAGCGCTTAGTACGTAATAATAGAAGGAACAGAACAAAACAAGTCACTTTCAAGTTGTGTTTCGCTTAGATAGGACGAAAACAGTATTTGTTTTTCAAAAATAGTTAAAATTCTTATAAATTTTGCAAAACTCATAAACTAATGACCAAACATCCTATTTATATTAAAATTACAAAAACCCTAGCATGACTCCTACGTGCATAAGAAAATAATAAATAATAAACTAAAATTAAGCAAACTATCAAAATTGCAACCCAAACATAATGCTTTAAGAATTCAAAACTAGAAATTGATTAGCACACTTAGTTAGTCTTTGCCACACCAACAAAACAAGTGAGAACGCCGCAACGATACGAGCCAAATCACTCGGGTGTTGGGCCCTAACCTGTACAAGGCGGAGCCACACCGGTCATCAGTCCATCGACGTGTTAGAAATTCGGGGTTAAACAATGCTTGAAATCTATGAAAATTGTGATGTTCACTCTCAGATAAAAATATTTCGATGATACAATCGAATACTTGATTGGATAAGATTCAGAGAATGTTCAAGAACCGAGAATGAGGGTTGTTCTGAAAAATTACGGTACCAGAAAATGAACAAAAAACTGAATATAACTTGTCAAAAACCGACAAAAAACTGTCACTGGGTAATTCACATGGTTCGTGTGATATCTGGACAGCAATCTGCGTTGACACTCACACGAGTCGTGTCATTTCTCGGTTGGAAACTGCATTGACATTCACACAGGTCGTGTGATGTCTAATTACAATCTGATTACAATTGGCTTACAATCTGCTTTGACATTCACACGGGTCGTGTGATCCCACACCGGTCATGTGATCACAAAGGTCAGAAACAAGGCTATTTTTGAAAAAACGAACTTCTGATGCATTTTTGACATTCACACGGGTCGATCCCAGCCAGGGGCTCTGCCCCTTGGACCCTGCTAGGAGCTGCCGCCCCTTGGACCCCGCTATCAGGGGCGCTGCCCAGGGACCACCGTCAATTTAGGGCTTCTCCCCTAAACAACAGTGTACTTTGAATCTTGATCAAACTGAAATAAATGTACACTCCGCACCTCCCTTACTTGTATAATGTTTGTCAAAATTGTATTTGGTTAATAAGTTAATCCATTGCACTTAAATACACATTGGTAATATAAAATCACCAACACGATACACCAAAGAGTCGGACCTGTTGATGGTTTCTTCCGGATCGATGCGCCAAACGAAAAAACTGATGCCCCGGGAAGGTTGATCGGTGTGTCGGAAAGGAGTGCACCAGTGACGTAAGACTGGTGCACCGATAGCTTTTGTCGTGAGGTTAACTAGATGGAGATTAGCGGAATTTCCTACATTAGTTTTTCACTTGTGTTATTAATTATTAATCATCGCATAATATTACTAAATTTGATTTTGATCCAAAATAATGTTTTTAATTTGTCTATATTAGAAATCTTTGGATGCCCTAGCCCTTATAGATCTGTTAATAATTAAAAACATTTGAATAAATTAATATGACTTTAAAGAAAAGGGAAATTGTATTTATGATTCTTTCCTTGGTTGCATCAACAAGTATGGTACTTGTATTCTGTCTTCCATTACCTTTTATCTTTGTAATTGAAATATAACACCTACCTACATCTTCTTGGCTCCACCGCCTCCTCATCCTCCTCCTCCACCACCACCACCACCATCACCACCACCAAATCCATTGCTCTTAGACTCCATAGTCACACAATGCACATTACTTCCACAATATGGTCTTTACTACTTTTCCTTACTATATTGCAACTCATTTCGATCCACGCTCAAGAAGTTGGTAAGTTCAGTTCTCCATTTTACTCGTCTGTTTCAAATTACAATTATTGATTCTGTTCGAGTTACTTTGATTTTATCATGACATGCATTATTTCACACTACATGATTGGGACATTTTCGTTAGTAACTCTAATGGTATACATTTGTGTGTATATAGAGGATGAGAGAGAGTTCGACTACTTAAAGGGAAGCGAAAAAGGACCAGGAAAATGGGGTGAGCTACACAAAGAATGGTCGGCTTGTAACAACGGTAAAATGCAGTCACCAATTGACTTGTCGAATAACAGAGTTGATATCATTCACAAATCTAACAAGTTGGCAAGGACCTACAAGCCGTGTATTGCGACAATAGCTAACCGTGGTCACGATATAGCGGTGAGACATCTTTTTTTTATGACACATTTCCTTGATATATACTTAGTTTTCTATATTATAATTAAATAATTAATGTAAAATATATAATTCTTTTCTTCATTTAAGGATGCCACCCACTGGTAATGGTGTTCACAATACCTACCCCTGCATGCACCCTAACCACTCTTATATGCTTCCATACACCAATATTTTATAATATACGTTTGAATGATGTACCGTTATGTTTTTATTTGTCTTCATTTTTACCTTTACTGAAATTTTAAATGAGTATAATATGACTGTAAAAGTAATTTGGCAGACAGAATGATACCTCTATTTTATCTTTTGAGTTTTACGATAGAGATCTGATTCATAGAAAATTCACATGGCATATAAAGTTCGTTGTAAAAATCCAAGAAGTATAGTATTTTATATTAACCAGCTGTTACACATGCGGACGTCGATGGAAAATAATTTCGTATGTCGAATTAGCATGTTCGTTTAGATATATTTTAATGCATCCCCAAAAAAGCGAGATTTGTGAGATGTAATATGGAAAAGAGAAAGAGGGACAGAGAGTTTATGGAAATGCATCTAATTTTCTAAGTTATTTATTCAAAAAATTAAAAGATCAATCTATATAATGATGTAACTTTAAATATATTCAATATATTAATTATTCATATATAACAACATATATATTTATAACCTAAAATATTTTGGACTGACAATATTATTTTGAACGATTATTCATGTCACCATTATCCTCTAAATTTATCTAGTTGCTCGTCAATAAAATTTACAGCACATGTTGGTGAAATCAATTGTGTTCTACGAATTTTCTTAATTGAGTTGTGCTAATATTAACGGAACCCTTTACATAACTAAAGTGAATTCTTTTGAAGAAAATTATATATAATGCAAAAAGAATAAAAATCCTAACACTCATTATTTAATTTCACTCGTTTTATGTAAGTTTAGGTTCATTGGGAGGGCAATGCAGGTTCAATCAAAATAAATGGGACGGTTTACTCACTGTCACAAGCCCATTGGCACTCACCATCGGAACACACTATCAACGGTAGAAGGTTAAATTCTCTCTTTATGTTAACTTTTCAGTATAATAAAACTTCTCAATGTTCAAAATTTAATATCGTTAACAGTAATAAATATTGACCAATTCATTGAGATTTTGACTTTGTAGGTTCTCTTTGGAACTACACATGGTTCACAAGACCACAAACCCAACTGCCAAACACAAGATTGCAGTCATTGGTGTCCTTTACAAAATTGGCAAATCAAACCCTTTTCTTTCGAAGGTAAAAAACATTTTAAAATTTAATCTTGTCAACAAAATTAATATATATGAGTTTGTTGATCATTTAAATTTCAGTTGGTTCCAAATATAACATTATTGGTGAAAGAAGATAACGAACATAGACATCCAGGTGTGATTGATCCTAGAGAAATCAAAATGAGTTGCAGAAGATATTACAACTATATTGGATCACTCACTGTGCCTCCTTGTACCGAAGGTGTCGTTTGGACCATCAGTAAAAAGGTATCTATTATTTTATTTAGTTTTTAATTATCGAAGAGTATTTTAAATATTTTTTAGATCATGTATCCAATTAAAAGTTTCATATATGTCAATGACGGAGACCGTTGCATATTGTTAACATTTAGGGAATTTGGTATGTAGGTGAGGACTGTATCGCTTGATCAGGTTAAATTGCTTCGAGCCGCTGTTCACGATGTAAGTACAAAATCTTTTTTTGTCGTGGGATAAATGAGTTTTATAACATATTAACCATTGTTAAAATGCCGAAAGAACAATTTAGTTTGACAAAAAAAAAAAAAAAAAACTCTTGTAGACAATTTTCACTTGTTATTATACTTGTTAACATACAAAAAAACACTAAATTTTATGCCATAGTAAACAAGCTTAATGATTTTTGGTAAATAAATTGCAGCACGCACAAAAAAATTCAAGACCATTGCAGCCAAATCGTCATAGAGACATCCAGTTGATTGGTCCATAATGCACAAGAACAATTCAAGAGCGTTGCAACTAAGAGGAACTTCTGTTACGAGTTACTTTTTTCTTTGTGTTATAATATAATGATTAGTTGATATATTTTTGTTCAAATACGAAGGTCAATATTGTAATACCCTAATTCTTGAAAATACAATAAAATTTGGTTGGCGAAAATAATGATGTGTATGATAAAAAAGCAATGTGGATGGATTCAAGTGGTATTAAATTTAATTTGCCACCGTTGGCCACTAATGAAATTGATAGTAGGTTGTACTAATTCAATTTATTACTATTTGTGTCATCAGCTTTAAGCAATTGAAAAGAATTATGTGCAAGTTGAAATTTATAGAAAATCATATATTTTAACCCACCCACTTTGGTTCTTTAGCCGATTGAGATAAAATCGTTGGAACTTGGTGTAAGGCCTTATACGGAGATGTACAATGCTCTTGGTAAAAAGCTTAACGTATATGTGTGGTTTTTTTTTTTATATTTGGTATCAATTTGTAGTGATGTAATTATAATTTAATTGGAAAATTTTGAAAAAAAATTGTAACTCATACGTAATTTGTGTGTGGATACTCTTATTATTTTTAATTAAATTCATCCTGTCTAACATCTATTCTTGCATGTCAAACAATATGAATTAATGATTCGTTTCATTCTAATACTAACCAAACATGACAATGAAATGATAAATGATCAATTTGATTACGTTGTCTATTCTAGGACCATTTAAGGCCAAATTAAGAACAAAAAGTAACAACACTAAATGACATGCTATCGTTTTTCCGTTGTATTTAGCCATTATATTGAGTAAAACTTTAGGATTTTGATTATCATCGATTTGAGTCACCAAAAAATGAAGAAACAAAAAGCTTGTATAAGAGATCTCGACTTATGATTGTGAAACCACACCTTAAATATCTTTGCTTGAGTAATATGAAACCAATGGGAAATTGTCCACTTGGACCATTCTTGGGGTTGTTGGAGATGACATACGATGGTGCCTATTTCACAGACAATAAACGAATTTTTTTTACTTATGAATATTTTAAAAATATAACAGAATCTTAGTTCACATAATTTATCAAATTATATATTAGAATCATCGGATGTATATCATAATTTAATAGTAAATTTTCCAAGTTGGTCGTATTAACAGTCATTGTAGATATTTAATTACTAAATAACAACTTGTGCTAAATTGCAAATTAAAACATTACTAACGAAATCAGATACGGGTAGTTTTTCAATTACTTTCAAAATAGATTCGTTTAGAAATTAGGTTTTCAAGACATCTAAAGAAATTATTCAAATTCTGGTTCAGGATTGGTAATTTTGGGAAAAATATTGGAACCGAACCGGTTCGGGTTGATACTAGTTCAGGTTTGGTATTTGGTCCGTGATACTATCCATAGTACATTCTATTCATTTATCTTTCCATTCTATCATATCAAACATACATTTATTAATAATAACCATTATTAAGAATTCCAAATATTTGAGTAACCGGTTTGAGAATTTTGTCACCTTTTATTTCTCTAGAGTACACAAATTGGAATGATACTGAAACATTCTTTCATTCAAATACTGGAATAATACCCAAAGAGTAAATAAAAGAAACATAAAGTATTAAATACAAACCCGTTGATCTTTACAAAACAAACATAGACAAATGGAGGAATTAACAATCCAATATCGACTAATATCAAACCGGAAAGAAACAAACAGCCACAAAACGACCGAAATTAACAGGAAAGAAAACCATTTTTTGAAAAACTCAAATATTAATTTTAATAAGTTCGTTTTTAAAAACTTTATGCAGTTGTGGGCATATGATCGTAGTCTTGGTTGATGAAAAGGTACTCATAAACAAGCCCAGCAAGACAACCACCAATCAAAGGCCCTTCCCAATAGATGAGATGGTTGTTCAAGGTGACGGTCAAGCTCACTATCGCCCGCCCAATTGACACGGCCGGGTTCATGGATGCTCCGGTGAATGCCCCACCCACCAATATATTTGCTCCAACAATAAAACCAATGGCAATTGGTGCAATTGTTCCCACACTACCATTCTTTTTATCGATTGCGGTTGCATAAACTGTGTAAACGAGCCCGAATGTCATCACGATCTCGAGTACAAAAGCGTTCCAGAATCCAACTCCTTCAGACACTGAAAACATTTCTATCTGCAAAAGAACAATATTACCATCTTAAATCGAATAAACGACTTCCATTTTCAAATATACTTTTAGATGGCATTTTAAAGTGTGTATATCTTAATAGCTATTAAAAGATACGTGATACATGACTTTTGGTTTTTGAACAACTCCATTTCAAAAAGTTTAATTTCCAAGTGACTATGTCATAGGTTTATCTATTTATTTATTTATTTTGATAGTAATTATATTAAAAACTACTAGGATAATAATATTGATATAGTGGTCTAAACCTCGAAATATTTAAATAAAATATACGTAAAGTTAAAGTGATTGTAAATATGTGATTATCAATAATATAACCATGATCCATTTACTTTGAGGTAAACATATGAATTAAAATTTGCTTATGAGAAAAAACCAACTCGATTCTCACCGTGTCATTGGTGACAAACTGGAGTAGCAATAAAGCGATAGTGGATCCTAGCAACTGAGCAATGACGTAGACAATACCACGGATGAAAGTGATGTTACCGCCAACAAAGGCACCCAAGGTGACGGCGGGGTTCACATGTCCGCCGGAGATATTTGCACTGATCGAGACGGCAACGAACAGAGCAAAAGCATGGGCAATAGCAGCTGCCACAAGACCAGTAGGGGTGGCAGCGCCGTCGTTGGTTAGCTTGCTGAAAGCCAGGCTGGAACCTGTACCTGCGAAGACGAAAATGAAGGTGGAGATGAACTCCGCCACCCCAGCCTTGATGGTATCCGATTGCCTAAACTCTTCAACTCGGCCAAGGGCGATTGCACGGATCGGCATGGTTATCAGACGGCGGAGATATAGGCGGTGTAGGGGAGAGGGAGGTTTAAGTTGGTATGCATATTGCATGCAAATGAGGTGGCTTATATACAGGTTTGTTTTTGTGTATTACCTGCTACGAAGGTCTCTCAACTTTTTGCCATTTCGCTTTTGGATCGGATTTATTACAAATTATTAACTAGTGGGCTTTTGGGTGTTGGTTTTATCTTGACTACTTTCATGTATCATCATTAAAACAAAAGATAAAACAAAGAGAATTCTTTGTAGACAATTTCCGCTTTGTTATTTTGCAATGAAACTACAAGCAAAAATCATTAAGGTTGTTTACGATGGCATGCATAATTTATTGTTTTTTATTTTTATTTTTTTGTATGTTAACAAGTATAATAACTAATTGTTGGTATATAAGTTGCAGCACGCACAAAAAAAAAATTCAAGACCATTGCAGCCAAATCATCACAAAGACTCCTATTTATTTACGAGTTACTTTTTTTTCTTTACGTTTATCATATAATGATTGGTTAATATATATTTGTTCAAATACGAAGGTTAATGTAGTATCCTAATTCGTGAAAATAATAAACTTTAGTTTGCGAAAATAACGATATGTATTATAGAAGTGCAATGGGGATGGATCATACAAGTAGCATTAAAGTTAAATTAGTTACCGGTGGCTACTAATGCAATTTAGAGTAGGTTGTACTAATTCAATTTAATATGATTTGTGTCATCAGCTTTAAGCAATTGTAAAGAATTGTGTGCAAGTTGAGATTTATAGAAAATTATATATATTAACCACCCACTTTGGTTCTTTAGCCGGTTGAAACAAAGTCGTTGGAACTTGGTGTAAGGCTAAATACGGAGATGAACAACAAACATTCATCGTTTTCCTTTGTATGTGGCCATTATATTGAGAAAAATTTAGGATTTAGAATATCGTCAATTATAGTTTATCTTTAATTAAGTCACCACAAAATGAAGAAACAAAAAGCTTGGACATGAGATCTTGACTGATGATTGTGAAACCACACTTTAAAGATCTTTGCTTGAGTAATATGAATCCCATGGGGAAGTCCAGCTTGGCCATTCTTGGGGTTGTTGGAGATGATGATGATGCCTATTTTACAGATGATAAATGAAAAATATTTGGTTTTGAGTCTTTTAAAATATAATAGAATCTTAGTTTACAAAATTTTTCTAATTATTTACTATCATTATCGGATGTATATCTTAATTTACTAGTAATTTTTCTAAGTTTGTCTTATAACAGACATTGTATATATTTAATTTCTAAACAACTTGTGTTAAATTGCATATGAAAAATTACTTATGAAATCAGTGTTTTAAGGATTGTATGGTTTTCATTTACTTTCAAAACAGACTCGTTTAATTTAGAAATTAGGAGTTCGGGACATCTAAGGAAACTATTTAAATTCTGGTCCAGGATCGGTATTTTTAGGAAAAACTATTCAATACTTTAAATTTAGGTCACTTTTAGGTTATTAAATAATGGGATTTTGGGTGTTGGTTTTGTTTTGACTACTTTCATATTTCATAATTAGAACAAAAAGTAAGCTTTCTAGTCCTAATAAGGGTATTAACGTTATGGATTATACTATTTTTACTTTTTAAAAGTCCATTAAAGTAATTTTATATCTATTTTTTAAATTTCTTTATAGTTTTTCTTTTAACGTCTGGCAAAATGTTATAAATGACTAGAAACCAACATAATCCACAGGCGTATATCTGAAATTAGCTTTTCATCAATGTAAAATATATTTGATATTTCAATTTGTTTTTAGTCGTAAAATACGATATTATGGCCAACCATGGATTTGTTCATATCCATATTAAAAAGTAAAGATGGAAATGAAGATACCTTAAATATGAAAATGCTCAAATAGACCATGTTGGACACTTGCTCTTTTGAAAAAATAGACACGTGTTGAACACTTGCTTCACCAACTACGTAAGGAGTTTGAATCGCATACGATATAACCATCTTAGAAGAGGATGTATATAGTCTCAAACGTAAGGTGTATTGTTTTGTTTATCTCTCATAACTACAACTTGTAGAACGCGTAAGAGCTTGATTAATTTATATTTATACATCTGTTTAATTAGCGTGATTTTGGTTCTCATTGTAACGTTTTTTTTTTGTGACATCACACGCGGATCTGCATCCGGATCCGGGTTGTATAGTGGATCCGGTTCACAGAATATAGATGTTTCTCGATTACATTGTCTGTGATGAATTTCCGTCTTCACCGCTTGCATTTGCCGATTGAGCCTCTTCTTCTCCGACGCTGCTTCTTCACCACCACCATGCCTTCTAGGTGGATATCCTCTCCTTGGTTTACCACGGCTTCTTTCTCTCAGGATTGTCGTCTTTTCTTTTCCATTCTTTTCTTCTTTCAGTCGGTGCGTCTACACTCTCTGGATTTTCCGTCATCCCCGCCGCGAAATTGAAAATCGGCAACAATTTCAGTCACGAAGGGCAGTCTACTAAGAACGGGTTTGGCAGCCATCGGATTCTCCGCTAATCACCTTTTTCTACGATTATTTAGGTAAGAATCTCGACCCTCTTAGATCTCTTCTACTCTTCTTTCTCAACTCAAATATTGCGTTTAAAGGAAATCAGGAAGAATGATCTGTTGTTCGGTGCGTCTTATCCTCCTTCATTTTCTGCTTCTAGACTTTTAATTTCCTTTGTGGTTTTGAGAATTGGGCAACGGGTTCTTGGGTGGTGATGGTGTGTGGATTTCTTTGGTTTGATGCTTGGCCATTGAAGTGTAGAACGACTTGCTTGAATTGGAAACCCTTTTTTTGCTTCCAACGAGCTAATAGCGTCTGTGCTTTTAGGGGCTTTTTTTCCTAATCGATTCACATGGATGCTGATAGGCTCTTCAAGATGATTGTGGAGGTGTATGTTGTGCTTTCGGATTCCACCAAGGTCTGTACTCTCACCCGCTTTTGAATCAAATTTACATTTTTAACCTCGGGTTTAACTTTTACAGAGGTCCAAGTATGATCTTGAAGAGGAAATGTGGGATGTAAATAGAGACAAACATACTGGCCACCCACATCATCATCGCAGCGCCAGAGCAAAACTAGAGTACCCGGAAATCGCACACAATCACTGCCTTTTAAAATCGACATCGCACCGGAGCACAAGAGTACCTCCCACTCCATTTGGAAACCCTACAAATCGGCTCACACCCTCAACCTTCTTCTACTTCCGATTAGAAGAGGTAATCCCACAACTCTTTATTCATTTACTTCTTGATCTCTCTCTCTCTCTCTCTCTCATATCGATTCCATCCACAGAAGCAGCGATACTAGATTTGAGCCTCATTATTTCTTCAACAAATTAGGTACTATGTTTCTTAATCTTCAACAAGGTAACTAATTTCATTATTCATCTTTTGTTTTTAGGAATGTCACATTGAGCCCTAGAGTCGGTGTCGGGCCAGACTCTATTCTTCACCTCGAAGGGTTCATCAAGGGAATTGAAAAATCATTCATCTTCTTTTTTTAGAAAAATCAATTTGCAGGTTTTGTTCCACAATGAACAATATCCACTTTAGATCAACGAGAGTTTAGAAGAAGGTATTTTCAAACTTTCTTCTTACTGATAATACTGTTATTTCATCTAACTTTTGTTTTTGGTTTTTTTACTATTAAAGTTGAAAGTGTGTTTAAATATGCCTGTATGTACAAATCTATAGAATTGGGTACCAAAAACAGACTAAGTAGATGTCTGAAAGAAAATCACAATGAATCTTGGAGACTTCATGAGAAAAAGACACATTCTTTGCATCTAGAAGGTTTAGGAGAAAGAGCAAAGTTTGTACATGTGACATGGCGGAATACATCTTCTACAAACAGTATCAATGATGTATGTGATTTCATATATTTTACTGTAATTATAATAATATTAATATCAAATTCTCCTTATATACATTCAAAAACTACTAACTACCTTAAAATTTTAGGATTTGTCAGTTCTGGACAAAGAGCCATTAATAGTTGGAATTTCCATTAGCTTATCAGAAGCTTTTGATGAGTATACACGTGCCCCATTTTTTGGGAACAAAGAAGAGGTAGTTTTCATACTAATTATATAAAATTGTATTGGTTATTTGATTAATATTTTAATAAACACATAGTAATTGTATTAATTTTCTCAAATAGGCTTTCAGGTTCCAGAAATTTCGGGGGGACAAAGCAGAACTGTACCAATTCAAAAGTGGCAGTGGAGAATGTGTTTGTAAGGTATCTCCTAATATCCTTCAAATTTGTACAAAATTTCTAATTTTTCTGGTTTTATAGTAATCAAATAATTTTTTTGATAATAGTGTGGAAATGCAAGCCAGCAAAGAGATACCTTTTTTTAAAAGATGTCACCGAGTATGTACTTAATCGACACCTGTTCTTGATACAAGATAACATCACTTATGCGGTTGAACAATTTGACTTTTCATTGGTTTATACTAAGTTTTTTTAGTTATTTCTATTACTCTTTACTATTGGCTTGAAAATAATATATGACTATGAATATATTATAAATTTTAAATTTAGATTGTTATTGTAAGTTATATAAAAAAGAAATGAGAAGCATCATTCTTTTCATTATTTTAGATTCTAACGAGGTTATTTTACTGTTTTTTGAACTTTAAAAATAGTAATTTGTTTGTTTGAATAGTTCTTGAAATATAAGATATATTATATACTTCTAAATTTGCAACTTGATTTTTTTAAATCTGCCAATTTATAATTGCTTAACACAATTTATGTATATTACAAATTTGAAATTTTTTCAAAGAAATATAAGATGATTTTGGTACATTGGGTAACACGTTAATTTATAATACATTTTAGTCTTTTAATCCGTTAAAGATTAAAGAAGTGATTGATGTCCGTTAAAGATTCAATAAGTGATTGATGTTCGACTTGGTGATCGTCTATTTTTCTTCTAGATATGCTTGACTCTCCAGGGATTTCCGGTTTAATCTCCAATTTTGGGTTTAGGCCTTCGTGGTTCTTGGCTATTGACGGCAAGTAATATTTCTTCTCCCAAAATACTTGGTGTTTATTAACTTTTTTTTTTCCTAAATTGTGTTCTTTCAACTGACCTTTGATAAATCAAGATTGAAACTTACATAAGGTTGAAAGAGCAAAGTCTGTTGCCATTTCCCTTAATTTTCCCACGCATCTCGGTGATGACCTAATTTTGTAAGTTCAAAGTTCATTTAGGGACGGTTTCTGTTTAATTTAATGAGCTTAGTGGGTTAAGCACTTAATGTGGACAGCTATATGTGGTTGTTTCTTTTTGCCTTAATTTATACAAAACGACTTAATCGTCCAAGCAAAAAAACCTGGCTTAATGTATTCAGACACCAACCTGTTACCTATAACGTCACAACTGTTATTAATTTATATCATATAATTTGATTATATTTCATAAAAAAATAAAACTAACATAATAAAAAACATAAACATATAACTAATAAATACTTTATCCTAATATTTAATTGAAAACTATGAAATATTGGATAAAGTTCAAATTAATACGCATTCAAAACAACTCTTAACTATCACGCTCAGTTTAAATTGTTATTGATATTATGATTAAATATCGTGTTCAGTTCACGCTAATAATCATATTTTGATTAAATATAATTACATTTATATTATTATTTTTTTATAGAAAATAAAATGTGATTGGTAATAGTTTTTAACTAAACAATCATTTGTTATTTACCATCATATCTATAACAGAATGGTAAAATGGTCATTTACCCATTCATCCAAACAGGAAAAATAGAAAAAGCCCACGTAGTTGGTTAGCAAAAAAATAACATTTGGTATTTGCACGCTTTGAGAAGTGCGAAGATTTTTTATTTTTGATTTTTGAGTCTAATACCACCCTTTTTTTAAATTTTAATTTACAGATATACCACAGATGGAGGCACTCGAGAAACTCTCACTAAAGGAACAATAAATGAAGATGCTGTATTTTCAGGTAAGATGTTTAATCATGTTTCATCAATGTGGTCGGCTTCTAATTTTGAAAAGTTTGACTGTAGCTGTTGACTTTTCAACTGGAGAAGATCTTTGGCCTATATTTAATTTGCAAAAGGAAGAAAAAATCACCTCCTCTTTCTGCATAGGTATCTCGCTTTAAGACCTATAAATTATTCTTTATTCACTTCATTTTATGTTTGCTTATAAGTTATAAAACACTATCAACAAATGGCTCTGCTGTACTTTACGTATGATATAAAAAATATTTTTAAAGCATCGATTATAATATTATATTATGATGTGGTGTTTTTTCTACTTGTAGATGGCTTATGGTGGAACAAATTTTGGATTTTATAATGGTGCAAATGGTGCTCAGGAATCTGACTACCTTGCTGATCTAACATCATATGATTATGTGAGAAAAATCTCATCATTTGCTTCTCACAATTTTATATAAAAATGGTGCAAATGGTGCTCAGGAATCTGACTACCTTGCTGATCTAACATCATATGATTATGTGAGAAAAATCTCATCATTTGCTTCTCACAATTTTATATAAAAACTATTAGTGAATCACAATTTTTTGTGTCCCAAATGGAAATCTTTTTTCTTTTAGGATGCTCCTATTAGCGAGTCTGGTGACGTGGATGGTGCCAAATTCAAAGGTTAGATCATGGTCAATCTGCTTAAATTAAAACATCAATGTTTCAAACTCATTGCTCTTTGACATATCAAATTTTCAGATGTTTGGATTTTTATTACATACCTCCGAATACGTAACAACTGGCAAGTAAATTTACATTGTCTAGGTAAATGTAGATTGCCTATTTAAAAAAAATATGGACCAGATGTACGAATACTTGATAAAGATATTTATATCATTATGCTTTCATGATTTTTCCCCTTATAGCATCCTACTTCTTTTTTTCCACTTAATCCTTTCTAGAATTCCCGCCGCATCGCGCGGGGGAGCAACCGCTAGTATATAATTAATTTGCGTGATTTTTGGTACACCGTGTTACGTTTTTTTGGTTTGTGTAAGGCAGGTTTTTTGGATCCGTTTTTGGATCCGTTTTTTATTTTCGGATCCTACTGATACGTGTTAGTTCCAATTGCTAACCGGTTCCCTTCCTCTTTTTCTCTTCGTCCCCATCGCCTCATCCTCCATTTTCTTTCAGTCGTTGTGTCACTCTCATCCTCCCCAAATCGCCTGTGGGGCGATTGAGGTTGGTTCATTCCGGTTTTTGTTTAGAGCTTCCCGATTAGGTCAGCTCTCGCCGTCGTTCATTAGGGTTTTTGATCTGCTCGCGCCAGTGAATCAACAAGTCGCCATTGATTCTTGTACCTTGATTCCCAAAGATCATCTCCGTCACTCCATAATTGATAAGGGAATCAGAAAGATTCAACAAGCGGTGGTCGTAGATTGAATCTGTACAGGATGCATGCCATAACCACACTGTAGCTCATACGGATGGTCTCGAGAGGCAGTGACAATTCCACGTTAGGAGCAGAGATGCGTCTCATGTTTCCTAGTGATTTTTGCTGGCATCATGTCCGGTTTAACCACAAGATTGATGTCTCTTGGTCTCGTCGAGCTCGAAATCCTCCAACGCAGCAGCACTCCGGTCGAGAAAAAACAAGCAGGTTTTCGATTTGTTTAATTCACACTTATTTCTCGAACTTATTTACCTACTTAACGTAATTAACACCTGTTATGAATTTATTGTATCCTTCTTCCAAATTATTGATGTTTTTTTAATATACAACTCAATTTCGGGACCCAATCTGTGTACGGATTCGATCTAACTTGTAAAAGAACAATTTCAGTAGGATTAACACTACAAGAAAACAGCCAAATAGCAACGGAAATGTGTTATGGAATGACTTTCCGTAGCCAAATTGCTACGGTTTATGCTACAGAATGACTTTCTGTAGCAAATTTACTATGACATTTGCCACCAAATGAAAATTCCGTAGCGAACACAAGAATAACTACGGTTTTTGTCACGAAATCCAATTCCGTTGCTATATTGCTACAGATTTTGCTATGTACTGGATTTTCGTTGCTATTTAGCTACGAAAATATCTATGAAAATATAATCCGTGGTTATTTTGCTACAAAAATAGCTACAAAAATACAATCCGTGGTTATTTTGCTACGGAATTATAATCCGTTGTTATGTTGCTACGGAATTTTGCTACGAAATTAATTTCCATAGATGATTTGCTATGAAATGAATTTCCGTAGATATGTAGCTACGGAAATGTTCTACGGAATTGTGGTCCGTAGTTGTTTTGTAATGGAATCAATATACGTTGATACCCTTGTTACGGATTTTGTTACGTCTTTTATTTCCATAGATATTTAGCTATGGAACTTGCTTTTATAGAAATTTGGTAACGAAGTAGCAACGGAAAAAGAACTATGGAACTCGCTACGCACAAACGGCTACGGAAATCGCTACGGAGTCCACCTACGGAATTCACTACGGAATACATGCGCTACGGAATCAGTCTGTAGCAAACTTGCTACGGAAATAAAAGTTCGTAGCAAACTAATTCGCTACGAGCTTTATTGTAACGGAACAATTCCGTAACAATTTCCGTTGCAAAACCAATTTAGCAACGGAATTTCAAGGTTTAGCAACGGAATTATTCCGTTGCTAAATCGCTGTTTTCTTGTAGTGTAATCTCTAGATGGCTTACATAAGCTATCTGGTTGTATGGAAATAAATTGCTTTTTGTTCACTTCTATAATCAAGGTATTCGATCTTTTAAAGTAGAAGTCTATGGTGATTTTGGTACTCATCTTCTAGGTATTGAATGATGTCAGCAAGATAGCTTTTACAACTACCAAAAAAGGAATACCACTCATCTGACCTTTTTTGATCCAATACTCTGTGATAAGATATAAACTATAAAGTTATGATCTATAATCTCCATTATACTAATAAATATTATGTTCCCTTTTCTTAGAGTTCCCAAAAAAAAATGTAAAACTCCTCAAATGAAAATCATATTCATTAACCTTTCATCTTGGTTTTATGCAATATTTTATTCTACAACTGTCATATTTCCAGTGGTTCAGAAACAACACTAACTTCTTGTAACATTGCTTTTATGCAATGCAGGTGCCATGGAGGTAATATATGTGGATTTATTTTGTTATTAACTATTATTATATTTTCACCATATCTTTCTTAATTTCATATATTTCCTAATATACATGCAGGCCCTGCCAATATACTTGGATAAGATTTTCAATCAAGTTGTTGCAATAGTTCTTTCTGTAACTGATTCTCCTTTTAGAAAAGGAGAAATATAATTGATTCCATATACACATGAGTTTCCAAGTGAAAAGTTTATAATATAAGTTTTGAAAGAGTTAGAGGTTAGTTTGGTAATCTTTTTTTATTAAAGAGATGTCGGATGTTGGCCTGTTTTCTATTTAATGTTTACTGCTTTTTGTTTCAGGGAAAATGAAAAAACAAAACATGTCAAACAAATGATATTAAGGTTAGCTTTTGAATCCAATGATTAATTTAATTTTACGTACGTTTTTTAAAGAATTATGTTGTGTATTGTAACTAAATTTGTATATAAAAAGTAAAAGTATCTAAAAATGAAGAAAAGGGAGTCTGTATAGATACAAAAGAGCAATGTAATAATACTAACCGAAGGCAGAAATCCAAAAGTGAGTCTATTTCTTGTATTTTTTTTATTCAATTTTTTGAGGTTTATACAAATTTAACTTTAAATTTATGTTACTTTTTGTTCACTTTTGATTTTAGGTTTAGGTCATTCTGTTAGAAATGGTGGCCAAGATAAAAGTGTTGGTGGCAATAGAAGGTTTGTGTACACATTTTATTTTGAAGAGTTGTTTTTATTTAATTATTATCGGGTTAAATGCAACTCTAGCAACGTGCTTTGATATATTTGTTTATTATAGCATAGCACTTTTATTTCTTCCTACTACAGCATTGTACTTTGAATGCACTCATCTTTTTACCTTGAAAAATAAAAATCGACTCCTTTATAGCATTATACTTTCTTATGTTTTTTTAAAGAGGATGAAGAAGCACTCGATAGAGCTTCACATTTGTTTCATGTTGCTTTGATGGTATCATATCAATTTTAAATCTTTTTATTTTCATGTTAAAATCATGTTGATCTTTGACAAAGGGTACACTTCTTTGATACTACTATCACTGTCACTGTGGGTCCTATTTGTGAATTATGGTACTTTTTCTTCATGTAGGTAACAATGCTATGCAATTAAAGTTGTATTGTGATGCATTTGAGCGTTACAATATTGCTATAGCCTTTTGCAATGATAATGCTGTTTATTATTGTAACAGGTGATTTATTTACTGAAATAATTCGAGTTTATATACATTATTTTTGGGATTATGAAGATTGATTTACTTTTGGTAAACTTTTTTTTGGACATTGTTAATACTAGGGCTGCAGCTTCTCCGATGATCCAAAATGCACCAACCGTGTGCAGGTATCATTCCAATTCTTTGATTTTTTACTGCATATGGCAATTGATTGTGTTGCTTCTTTAGTTTAAAATTGATTTGTTAGAAAAGAATTGTCGGTTTGTTGTTGTATAGGGATGTAATGAGATGAAACCACATGGTAAGGCGGAACAGCTTAACCAAAAGGAAGTGAAAACAATGAGGGAAACTTTTCTACATGAGGCTGTTCAGATTTAAATGGTTCCTGGAGGCGTACGACGACAACGATCTTTTATTTCCAATGAGCATTCGTTCCCACTTGACTAATTATAGTAGCTCGGGGATCTGTTGGTCAAGGAGAGCCGAGAGGAGGCTGGTTCAAATATTCCTCCAAACTCTTTTAAAAATAGTTATTTTCTTCTTATTCTGGTTAATTGTTGTTTTTCTCTGATTATATGTTGGTTCTAATTCATGCTTCCATTTCATAACAGTATCTCATATATGATTTGTAGATAATGAACTTAAATGGTGGTATCAAACTTATACAGGGAGTTTATTAATAGCTGTAAATCATTTCACAGTATTGCCACATTTGTAAGATAGCCGCATGATGGAACAATATACAAGGGCAACATTTGGGGATTTGAACCACCACCCTTTAGTCAACATTTCTTGGGGCAAAAGCACAGCTGCTAAGCAGGTGAACGTTTGGCACCATTTCCTATAATAGCAATGTACTAATATTTTGCTACCAATATGGGCATTGTCATTTATATTGCTATTATCATTAAAAAGAAGTTGCAAGTATGTTGCTATTATGAGTAAAGAATTGTAAGTACGTTGCTATTTTACGTAAAGAAAATGTAACCATGTTCATTTTAATAAAACAATGCAATAATAATAAAACCCCTAAACGCAAGCGACACAACCGGTTTAGAAAAAAAAAAGTTCATTCTCTCCTCACCCCGTGCAAAGCACGGGTTACCCACTAGTTAATTATAAAAACGGGTTATACAGGTTAATTCGAACCCAAAAAATCTTATATAAAGCAACCTGAGACCTGACCCGAAATATATTCAAGGTTGGTCGTTAAACCTGAATAACTCGATTTTAAGTTTCAGACCTTATTAAACCCGATCATACTTATCTTATTCGGGGTTCGGATCGGGTTAATCGGGTTCAAATATTTTTGGCACCACATACAGAATACCATTCTCAAAGGGTGTACTATTATGAACTTATGCACATCAAGTAAATGCCTAAAGTATTATTTGAGTCTTGCATATATTACGCAAATGTTTATAAGCAGCTGTTTTCGTTTTGAATACTTCCGAAGCTTCTGAATACTTTTATCTTAAAATCAATACATTAATAAGTTGGAGGACACATTATCTACTAAGATCATCGAATAAGAGCGAAATATAAATGATGATGAATAGAATAAAATCAAGTTCATGAAAGTATTTTACTATTACATAAACATTATAATTTGACAAACTAATAAATGTATGTTGAAATCCTTCATAAATATATTCTATTTTCAGATAATATTTTTCAAATATGCAAGCAGTTTCATTTAAATTGCTAGAAAACCTGATTTACATATCAACGTTATGAAGAATTTAATTTTTTTTTGCTACGTACTTCAATTATATGTCTCTAACTAGAAAACCGTTTCAATATTTGATAGCTAAATATATTTTTTTTATAATTTTTAGAAATGGTTAGATCCACTCTGTCAGCCCAGCAAAGCAATGGATAAACGAAAACGGACATGCGAAGTTCTGGATAATATCCAATAAAGCTTCACACACGAAAAAAGCTAAACAAATATTATAATTTATTAATAAGGAAGAATGAGAAATTAAATACGAAACCTTATAATAACTTAATTATCAATTCAATTTTAATAGACTGGTGATTATTTTGAAGAACTTCTAGGTCTTAAGTTATAACTTATGATAACTTTTTATATTGTGTATATGGTACTATACGTGCTACTTTGAGCTTCAACTTTTTGAAAACATAATTATATTTAACTTAGAAAGTATAAATCAAAATATATTTCCAAGTATTGATCAGAGCTTCAAAACTGAAGTCTATGATCAATCTGTAATTTTGGAAACTTTTTTTAATGACTAATATTAACTAGGTAATAACTAATGTGTGATAATATATATTTGTAAAAGTTAAAATAAAAATTAAAACTGATTTTTATTTAAAATGTCTACGCATGCATGCATGGTTGACTTAAAATAATGAGTTTTTAGCTCAATTTTCTTTAATACACCTCCAACTCTTTTTCGATGTATATCTACAAACGTTAGACTCTGAAAATATCATAAAACAACTTGTATTATTTATATCGAATCAATTAACGGTGTTTTGCATCGATATTGGCCGAGGGACTGTTTCGGCGTAAGAAACTTAACTTCAAACATTATTCTATATATAGTATTTAAATGATAAAAGAATTAAATCCTTAATATTTAAATTTGCCACAATGAGTAGCCAAAAGTACTTCTTGAACAAACACCCTTTCTTCTCCGGTGTATTCTTTCTTTTCAGATGTGTTTTGTTTAAGTGTTTTAGTTGAAGATTGGCATCCATATTTATAGACTTTGTGTTCTGAAAATTTGGTGATATTTTCTTAAGATTTCTAAGGCGCGTTTGGTTGCGGAAAACTGTTTTCAGTTTTCTAGAAAACATTTTCGGAAAATGTAGTGGAGTTTTTGTTTTCAATTTTCAGTAGAAATAACGCTTTTGGTTAAACTAATTGAGTTTTCATTTTCCGTTTAAGAACATTAGAAAACGCTTTTTAGAAAAATTAAAAAACTGTGGAAAACAACAATTTTAGTTTTCCAAGTTCTTTGTAATATTGGAAAACAAAAAGTTTTGGAAATTTTGATTAACTAAACGCGTTTTCCAACTTTTTAAATTTTTCTTAAAAAATTAGAAAATTTTCCGTAACTAAATGCACCCTAAGATTTTGTAAATCCGATTTCCTTGGGCAAGGTTGGTGTACCAGTGGTGGATTCAGAATACAGATAGGTTGGGGGCACCAAAAAAAATCCAAAATACAATATTTTCGGGTTGGTTCGAAATGTTATAACTTGTCGCCTTTTCATCGTTTGAAAGCAACAAAATTAAAAAATTAGGTTAGTAAATTACTTAAAAGAAAAAAAAAGAAGAATAGAAGAATATATTTTTTTTAATGTGTGAATATAAATTTCTTTTTGTTTTTACGACTTGTAGCTGGTATTGAGGGATAGAAGGAACTAGGAAGAGCAATAGATCTATTTTCATTCTTGGTTTTTGTTTTGCTACTGTCTCAGGAGATAAGAACCCAAGAATGAAGGAATCATTATATTTTACTGGTTGTTGTTGTTAAAACTTAAACATGAGCATAAGAGAGAAAATGGGCTTTGTTATTATTTATTTTTAATCTAGCCCAATAGCATAACGTAAATACATTGAGCGCATGGTCCTGTTAAAATTACACTTTTATCCAATTTCAGTGTTGTTGTATGTAGAAAGTCGTGTCTATTGAACCGACATCTAGCCGTATTATCCTTATATCAGTTACTTCTTTTTTAAATGTGAAATTCTTTTGTGCTGCTTTATTTGCCTACGCCTATTTGTTATCTAAATGAACATGTGATTCTCAATGATGTAATAAACTTATATTGGTCCTTCATTTATCGTTTATACTAAAAATTAAAAAGGATGTGTCTACTTTATTAACTTCTCTATCCAAAAAGTGACCATATTTTTTAAACTTAATAGGGCAAATTACGAAAAAAAACACTATATTTGTGTAATTTTTTTGGTTTAACCATTAATTTTTTATTTGTTCTAATAAAACACTAATTTTTGGAAAAATTTTCAACCTGACCACTATGACCTGAAAAAGCCGGTATCAGTGGCTTCAAATTTTTTTGCAAAATATAGTGTTTTTTCATAATTAGACATATATAATGTTTACACTTTAATTTATATAATTACGGAAAAAAACACTATATTTCATTATTTTTTCTGCTTAAACCATCAATTTTTCATTTGTTCTAATAAACCACCAATTTTTAGAAAAAGTTTTAGTCTAACAATCATAACCGGAAAAACCGGTAATAATGGCTTTAATGAAACTTTTTACCAAAAATTGATGGTTTTCTCCAAATCTTTTAAAAATTAGTGGTTAAACCGAACTTTTCGAAAAATATAGTACTTTTTTCATAATTAACCCAACTTAAAACTTCTAATCCTAACCGAATCGAACAAGACAAAAAAAAAAATATAAGAAATCACTTATATTTCACCAAACGCCTCCTTTGTTTCATTTGCAATCATGCTAATATATGCTGTTTCTTTAGCTCGATATTTGCCGACGTTCCCTCGTGTCAACTTCAAAGTTACTGTAATTGTATTTTTTAGCAAAGGCCAGTGAGGTCTGCTGTGTCCTAATAGTCCACACTCAAGACATGTATTTTAATGCTTGGACAGTCCTTTAATACATATCCGCAAATTGGAATAATACTGAAATATTCTTTCATTCATTTAATGGGAAAAATACCCAAAGTGTAAATAAAAGAAAAAGAAAGCAACATCACATCTTAGATACAAACCCGTTGACATTTACAAACATCAGGGACGAAATAGGCAATCCACAATCCAATATCGACAAATCACAAATCAACAGCCACAAAGAACGAAATTCACCCAAAAAAAAACCAAATTTGAAAAATAAATCCTTAAGTTGAGACGTTCGTCTACAACCTTAGGCACTTGTGGGCAAATGGTCATGGGTTTGGTTGATGAAGAGGAACTCATATACAAGTCCAGCAATACCACCACCAACCAAAGGCCCAACCCAATACACCCAGTGGTTGGCCCAGGTCCAGCTCACCAAAGCTGGCCCAAATGACACAGCCGGGTTCATGGATGCTCCGGTGAATGCCCCACCCGCCAAGATATTTGCTCCAACAATAAAACCAATGGCAATTGGTGCAATTGTTCCCAAACTACCCTTCTTGGGATCGACTGCGGTTGCGTATACTGTGTAGACGAGCCCGAATGTCATTACAATTTCAAAGACCAAAGCGTTTGATACTCCGACTCCAGCAGACAACGAAAATGCTCCAACAGCCTGCAAAAGAACGGTATTTACCCTTATAAGTTTAATATAAGATTTATAGTTTCATGTATATTCTTAAATGTTACGATTTAGAGTTGCATATTTATTCTATAAATGATGTTAAAAGATTTACGGATTCATATTTATTCTCTAAATGCTTAAATGCTATTAAAAGATGTACGGTTTCATAATTATTCTATAAATGTTTTTTTTAACACCAAACAATTTAGGGTTTGAAGCATGTAAGATTCCAATTGAAACCAACTCATTTGAAGTGTTTAGTTATGATTATCTTTAAATGTTATTTTAAAATAAATGTATTAGTAACTATTCAAAATAGATGTATCTAGATGACATTTATTTATATTTAATATGTTATATGTGATTATAAAATATTATCAATATATTAATCTAGTTATTCTAATAAAAGAATTAAACATTTTAATTTGTACTTATTTGATCAATGTTCAATTCATCCATTCATTTTCACTATAGCATGTAGATTAAATGATATTAACAGAAAGCAAATTAAAGTAAATTCTCACCATGTCATTGGTGACAAATTTGAGTAGCAAGCAAGCGACAGTGGATCCAAGCAACTGAGCAATTACGTAAACAATTCCACGGATAAAAGTGATGTTGCCGCCAACAAAGGCACCGAATGTGACAGCGGGGTTCACATGTCCACCGGAGATATTGGCACCAACAGAGACGGCCACGAACAGGGCAAAAGCATGGGCAATAGAAGCCGACACAAGGCCAGCAGGGGTGGCAGCGCCGTCGCTGGTTAGCTTGTTGAAAGCCATACCGGAACCTGAACCTGCGAAGACGAAGATGAGGGTGGAGATGAACTCAGCCACCCCAGCCTTGATGGTATCTGGGTGTGTAAACTCATCATGTCGGCCCACAGCAATTGCTCGGATCGGCATAGTTAGAACTGTTCAGACGGCTGTGATAGGGCGGAGTAGGGAGGAGTGAGGTTTAAACTGGTATGCACATCGCATGCAAATGGGGCTGCTTATATACTGGTTTTGTTTTTATGTTTTACCTGCTACTGCCGGTTTACCGGTCACAAGGGTCTCCATGTGCTTTTGTTATTACAATTTATTAAACAGTGAGCTTTTGGATGATCGTTTTGTGTTGACTACTTTCAGGTTTAATAATTAGAATAAAAAATATTTGGATTATTTTGTATATACATTGAACTAAGTTATTGCAACAGTTTCTTATCTATTCCTTATGAACTCTCTATAGTGATGATGAATTATAAAATTAAAAACTGAATAAATATTAGAAATTAAAACTGATTATTACGAATTTTGAATCATAAAATTATTGGATGTCGTAGCTTTCTTCTATTTTTTTTCCTACTTAGCCTAATAAGAATTAAAATTAATTGCTCTTGTTTTAAGAAAAAGAATCATCCCATAACAAATTATGGTGAAACCATGAAAACATATATTTTTTCTGAAAGATAGTAAGGTAAAATATGAAAATAGAATAATTAATAGAAAGAGAAGATCTCTACATTGACATTTAGGATCGTCAAACAGAAAACAAGATGAGTAATAAGGAGTTAGGAGTTATCAGAAAGAGATGGATCCACGTCACCATTCTTAACAAATACGTAAAATGATATTTTGAGATTTGCATATATACACAAACGTACGTAACCAATTGTTTTTGTTTCAGTTTTCTGAAAAATTTGAATATTATTTATTTCAAAATGATTACAAGATATTGAAGGACACATTATTTGGTAAGATCATTCAATAAAAGAGTGAAATAGCTAAAAGATGACGAATGAAAAGTAAAGTTTCATGGACGATAATCAGTATTTTGATATTATTGATAAAAGTAATATGTTGAAATCTTACATAAATATCATTATATATTTCTAAATCAATATCTATGTTTCTTTTAGAATATGCAAACGATTCTCATTTTAAATTGCTTAAAAACCTATTTTGACATTTTCCATGTGGAAATATAATAAATTTTGTTATTTTTATTACAAAATTCTTTCTATTTTGCTCAAACTGAAAACCCCATTTCAGCATTTAATAATAGTTAAATATTTTTTTAGAAATGATTTGGATCCGCTCTGTCAGTCCAGCGAATCAGTGGATAAACGAAAACGGACATGCCACGTTCTGGATAATATTCAATCAAATAGCACCCACGAAAAAAAAAAAACCTTAATCAATATTATGTTTTTGCAAGTCACTAAAACCGAGCAAGATGCGGAAAATAGTATGAATAAAAATAATTGAAAGAAAAACAGAATTACTGAGAACACATAAGTGAATTTGGGTCGATTTAGTAGTATAATATCATTTAAGTTATACTGTTCCGTTAATTTTGAAGAGCTTATGTAAAAAATAAATAATAGACTCATAAATATAGTTTGTTATATAAATAAATTTATTAATACTATGATAATATTTGAATCTCATAAATCGTTATGAATTATAAGCGACAAAATAAAAACAAAAAAAGTTGTGCTAACTAGCAACAGAGAAGATATGAATAACGATGGACAGTGAAAGATTAGTGACAGAACCACCAAAAAAAATAAATTTCGGACCCCTTGACAACGTAGCCCCTGTGCGATCACACATCATGCACCCCTTTAGGGTCAGCCCTGATTTAAGTCTTTGTTGTTTGTGATTTGATATTCTTAAGAGGTAGATCCTTTTGTATATGAAAATATATTTTTATTCCTTTCTTTTAATTTATTTTTTACACTTTCTATTAATTTTTATATTATTAAATAAATAATTACCACTTCTACATGGGCTTGTTCTTCATGAAGATATACACATACACACCTCTCTCTCTCTCTCTCTCTCTCTCTCTCTCTCTCTCTCTCTCTCTCTCTCTCTCTCTCTCTCTCTCTCTCTCTCTCTCTCTCTATATCTATCTATCTCTCTCTCTCTCTCAAAAATATCTTCATGAACACACACACACACACTTACAAAAATCTTCATGAAGACACATGCTCAAGAACAAACACCACCCTCTATCATTATCGTCCGCCAACAGCATATGTCGTTGCCAGCATCACTATTTGCAACCACCATCAGATCTGAAAAAAAACACATACATACACCTGTAGCTATGGAAACACACACACACACACACACACACACACACACGAAAATCGACACACACACACAATAGATGTAACATCCCAATTTTCGTAATAAAATTTTCATTTTAAAAACGATCAAAATATATAGAAAGTGTTGCCAATTAAATCCATCCCATTTAAAAAATAGTATTTAAAACATTCAAATCGTATTTATCAAAAACATTTACAATCATTATCCAGCGGAAAACATAATAATCAAAACCTCAGATGCGGTACAATCGCGCCGTGCTCCAAGCTCAAGTCAACAAATATATCTGAAAAACGGTAAGGGTGAAAGAGTAAGCACAAACCTTAGTGGGTTCCCTAAAATTCCACACGATCAATCACACAAACATCATCATCGACTTTCGTCGGCAAACATCGTCATCGACTTCCTTCGGCAAACATCGTCATCGACTTTCGCCGGCAAAAATCGCCATCGACTTACGTCGGCAAACATCGTCATCGACTTTCGTCAGCAAACATCATCATCGGCTCTCGAGCTGGCACCGACGGCCCATAGACCGACAGTCATCAACTTTCGTCGGCAGACACGTAAAACACAAACAATGACATTATTACACAAAGTAATAAAAGTCATTTGTGCATGTAACATCACCTATAGTATAGTGAGAAGACTCACCTGATCCGTAGCTAAATAAACGTAAAGGAAAGCCGGTGAAATCCTTCGAGCTTCTTATTATCAAAACGTTTCATCAAACAAGGCTTCTACCTCCAAACTTCTAACCAGAGTCAATACTAGCTAGGGTTATTCACGAGTTTTGAGTTTAAGAGTCAACAGTCTAAAAAGTCAAAGTCAACTCGGTCAACAAAAGTCAACATGCCAACCTGACCAGGATTAGCACCGTTAATCCTGCTGTTCAGCCATATGTTCATTAAGCTCTTAATACCTCCATTCAGAAGCTACCACTTTCAAGGGTTGTCACAAACTGTCCCTTAACTTATAAAAATGTGAACTCCATGCACCAATCCTATCCAAAAAGCTCATGGTGACAAATCTAGTTCCAAAATAAAGATTAACACACTCAAACTTTATCCAATAATCACATTAAGATTAGGCTAGGGTTTTTCTCAAGGAAGAAGAACTCATTCCTTAACCCATAAATCCTACCCTCATCCATGATATGGAGCCATCATTGTCTTAAGGAGCTTAAAAAGGCTCTCATAACTCCATTAACAACAAGAAACTAACGAAAGCAATGGTTCAAACACTTACGATAGTCCAAGTACAACAAGAGACTTGACTCCTTCCAAGCACCACTCTCTTTAGCACCTTGTTTCCTTTTTCTTCCTCCAATATCCTCTAAAAACCCACAAACGAAACTAACACAACTATGGAGGCTTGAGAGAAGGTTTTAAGGTGTTCTCTAGGGTTCCAGGTGGTAAACGACGGCCCTTAGGTGGGTTTTAATATTAAAAATGACCCAGACCAACGAAAATAAGAATTTTTCCCGCTCAGAGGCCATTAGCGGCACTAACATGAAAGTTAGTGTCGCTAACTGCGGGTACGTACATGGTCACCATTGCGTTTCACTGTTCGCGACTGATCCGGGATTTGGTCACATTAGCGCCGCTAATCCAATTTTCCCCATTTTCTCAAATTTGTCTTTAAGTTAAATAATTAAATGTCATTACTTTCAATACCTGATTACGGGCTTTACACTTTGACTCTTTAAAAACTCGGAACTTGACTTCTCGGAATTAGGGTCTTACAACTCGACCCCACTTAACAGGATTTCAGGGACAAAACTCGGAACTTGACTTCTCGGGATTAGGGTCTTACAACTCGCCCCCACTTAACATGATTTCGTCCCTAAAATCCTTTCTTTAATTGCCCTAATCACGCACCAACAGTCTAACCATTCCATGGTTATTTACAGCTCTACGTAACCGAACCAAAAAGATCTCACCACCAACTTCGACAAGATCATGGGCACTTAAATCCTTACATACCCAAAATTCCCGAACCAAAAAGGTCTCACCACAGAACTTCGAAGGTTCACAACACCTCACGACGACTCCTTTAAACCAAACCCACATCTTGCCACTCGAGAACCACACAGACCGTCACACGCCTAATCAATGCTGACTCCCAAACCTTAGATACTCACCTTCGGAGTATCTTACCAAGCCTCATGGCCAACAAATTTAACTTGTGCCATTTCAAAAAAACACCCAACACATAACATCAGATTGCTATGCACACGGCAACAACCACCGTCCCATAGACCCACAAGAATTCTGTCCAAAAGTATTCGAACAACCAAGATCGAAACACAGTCCTTCCCCGATTCATCTTTTCAGGTTCTCCGCTCTGCCTAGCCCACGACTGGACTCACAGTCCTTCCCCGATTCATTCCAATTTCCCTCGATCGCAAAAACAGATCAGCCGACCGAGAACAACACATAACACTCGTCAATCCGTCCGCAGGGCTACAATGACTTCGATAAAACTTTTTATCAAAAAATTGATGGTTTTTTAAAATTTTATAAAATTTGATGATTAAACCAAATTTTTGACAAAATATAACTTTTTTATTTTTTTCAGTCGTTAGCCCTGATTAAAAAACCATATTTTATTTGAATTGGCTTGTTAGACTTAAAGAGATAACTGGGTATTTGCCTATTTGGATCAAATAAGTCAAATTATCACTTGGGACAACTGTACAGAAGTTGCTAGACATCTTTTAGATACATGAAAAAGATAAAAGCAATCAACATTAAAGGTAAAAAGATTCTTCATCACATCTTGATTCTTGATAGCGTTAGAATTGTCTTTATAGTAATGTTTTGGAATATCTTATCGAGAAATATATAAAGCATATTGAAAAGTTTGATTTCGTTGGTGCAATTCTGCAAACACTCAAGTATTTACAGATGCAATAACAAACAATATGAGACGATACGAAACCCCCTGTAAACAATGACATTACAGCTTTGAAGAAAACACTAGAAAAGCTATTGCACATCACTGTTATATAAAATAATCAAAACAAATAATTACAATACACATCACGTATAAAAAGTATTTACTAATAACCAAAAAAATATTATATATCTCATACAATTTACAATACTTTATACACAGTAATTAAATTATTTTTAATCATCTTTTCAATCTTTACGATATATGTGTCTACTTTGCCACTTTGGAAAGTAATTAAATTTTTTTAATCATCTTTTCAATCTTTACAATATATGTGTCTACTTGTAGTGCTCTTCTTGTTATATTAGATGGCCAAGTTCGATCGCCCCTCCTGCCTCTCCCTCCTTTTTTACCTTTGGTTATTTTTAACTTATGTCCCTTAGACACCCTCTATTTTTTTTTCTTAAATACATATATGCCCCCTAAAACACCATTATCTATCTTAAAGGGACCTCTCCATTTTTTAAAGATCGACATTTATGAGTATATATTTTACCCTTTTAATCTAAAATTGACATAATAACTATAATTTAATATTATTATATTCATTTCATCTTTTACTGTTTACTAGCTAGTATTATTAAAATCCTAATGTTACGAACTATTTTTTAATCTTTATATTACATAGTACTCGGTGTAAATTTTCATATATCAGAGGTTTGATCCATAGGATTTTAATAAATCGTTATGTCATTTTTTGTTGTACCTGAGATAGTAAATATACTTCGATTTCAAAGCTAATTAAGTTATTTGTAATTTATTTCAATATAAAATATCATCAAAATATAAAAGACTACTAATTTGTTAATTATAAATATTAAACTATTTTACATAAACTAATAAAATAATTACGGATCCAGTTCTGCTTCCAATCAAATACTTTAATCAAATTTCACACTATTGATCACAAAATGCATCCCTATCTTTATTTAATATTATACAAAGTTCCCGCTACAACGAACCGAGTATGATCCCTACTTTATATAACACTAGTTTAAAACCCGTGTATTACACGGTTGATGATTAAAAAAAATAAAAATCATATTTTGTTAAATTTATGGTTTAATCGTTTATATTTTATTTCTACAGTTAAGATCACTTTATTTTGAGATAGTTTGATGGTTCATATTGCAAATAATGTTTGCTTATAATATAGGATCCATTAAAGAGAACCCGTAAAATATTTAATTTTTTTAGTTTGGTTACGGATCACGTTTTAGGATATTAAAAAATGGTAAGTTATTTCTTTGTTTGATGTGATGCTTACGATTAAACATATTTTGATTTTAATTTTATAGTTATGTTTAATAAGTTTCATAATCTATTAAACAACCACAGGACGTTGGAAAAAAAACAACGATCCATCAAATTACTAAAAGTTAGAGTCAAATAACCATAATTCTTATACATAATAATAAAAATGAGAGTCGGATCAAACAACCACGGACTACTACTCCTACAAATCTTTCCACGTTCTAAGGAAATCTCATTACGTCCTGTAAATGGTGGGTTGTACTGAAAACACATAAAAAAATTCTTGTTATACTCTTAAATAATGAGTTTATTTTTACTATTAATTACCTATGCAACCTCTACTAATGCCCCACTTTTTACTTTAGGTAGACATTCATTCATTAGGCTCTTTTTAACATCTTCGGTTGCAAAACCTGCATTGAGGTAACATTTCTTAATCAAAATAGGCTAAGACATATTGGTATAAAATCAAGAATAAAGTATCAAACTTGAAAGCTATCAAGCGTACTAAGACATATTGGTATAAAATACCCCAATAGTAATAAGAAGTAAAACCATAAGTGTTGGGAAAATACTAATGGATCTGTCAAATGGGATATCAACTAATATTATTTGTGATAATTTACCGAAACATAAACTAATTAGGTACCTAGTTTTTAAACCATAAAATTGGAATCTCAATAATAAAATATCAAAACAATCAACATTAGGTATTGATTTTGAAGTTTCCTTGAATTTTCGTCAAAAATTACATTCAATTAACAAAAATAAGCAATAAAATTCAAAATGGATAATTACACTCATATTCGATTTTAACTTTTTCCGTCGCGATTCTATACAAATAAAATAATCTAGAGGTTGATTCTATTACTAAAACTAAAAATATGACAATTTACATTGAAAGAAAAAAATAGTAATAAAAAATAAGCAATAAAATTCAAAAGGGACAGTTACATTTTTTTACCCTCTTTCTTCATCCACGACTCTTTTTTGTTTTAATCTTACCGGGCCTTATAGATGTTCCTTTTTATAATATTACTTTAAATTAATTCACGGCAAAGTCATACTGTCATTTTCTCGTGCATTACATTATGTAAGAAGAATTTGACTTTACATGGATATGTATATCAAGTAATTGGAATGTTTATTTAGTTATTCCTTACATTATTCACCAATCCCTAAAGTTTATCCATTAAAAATATTGAAGAAGCATTTTACATCTTTTTGAAAGTATTTTTATGAATGTTTCATAAGATAAAATAATCATGAATAGTCCCTTTATGTACTTTCACCATGTATGTATCATAAAATCTTTTAAATAGAAAATTTTGTAAAATAATATAAAATTAAATTAAATTTGGTTATATTTTATATTCTATTTAATTTTATATTTACTAATAAATATTTATGAATGATATGCATGGCAAATCTAAGGATTTGTAATCGTTCACTTTGATAATTTGAAGAATGAACAAAACAATGTATACGCTTTTTATGCTAGAATCTAGATTGATAAAAGATCGATTGATGTGTTTAAAAAGTTTTGTTTTTTTTTTTTTTTGGAACAGCAGCAAATATATTAAATAAACACAAGCAAGAAGACCGGCAAGGGTACAAAGCAGAGTAAAACAAACCAAGTCCAAAAACCAAAGCTAATCAGAGTAAAACAAACCAAGTCCAAAACCAAAGCTAATCACAAGAAGAAGAATATACAAAGCTAAAACTTAACCCCATCCGATTGAATGACCACAATTGCAAACTATTAGACAATTATATTCCATGACCCTTGGTATTCCATGACCCTTGGTATTCCATGACCCTTGGTATTCCATGACCTTTGGGTTCCTTGACCCTTGGTATTCCATGTCTCTTTGTATTCCAGGAGAGCATCTATATAAAGGCCTCCTGTCCTCCTCATTTGTACACACACAAATTTACTGATTTATAATACAATTACCAAGTTTATCTTGGTATTAGAGCCGCCTAACCCTAAAAACCCTAGCCGTCGGCTGTCACAAAACTGCCGCCCACAACCCTAGCCGCCGCCGACAGCCACAAAGCTGCCGCCTAATCTTCTTCTTCCCTGCATCTGATCGGCTGCTCCAATGGCTCAGATCAATGCCTTCACAACTGCTGAAAAGACATCTCACAATTCTCATAAATTTGCTTTTACACTTTCCCCTACAAATTACGGTTTTTGGAAAACAATGATCCAACCGTTTCTTATCACAAACAACCTAATCGGTTATGTTGACGGTACCATTCTATGCCCATTGCCAACCGTTCCCGCTGATCCACCCAAGCCGCCTCAACCGAATCCCAACTACACTACATGGCTGGCTAACGATGCTCATGTCAGAATGCTCATCATCTCCACTATTTCAGAAGCATCTTTTCCTCATGTTCAAGGTAACACATCTCGAGACCGTCGATCCACCGGGGGATATGCTATATATCTTGGCTCGAACCTTGTCTCCTGGTCAGCTCGAAAACAGAAAACCGTCTCTCGGTCTTTAACGGAATCTGAATATAAAGCCCTAGTAGATACTGTAGCTGAAATCACTTGGCTAGAAGCCCTTCTTCGTTAACTACGAGTTCCTATGGCTACTGCTCCTATCTTATGGTGTGACAACTTAGGAGCCACGTATTTGACAGCCAATCCAGTGTTTCATGCTCGCACAAAACATATTGAAGTTGACTTTCACTTTTCAGAGAAAAGGTTGCTAGAAAGAAACTGTCAGTTCAGCATATTTCCACAGATGATCAAATTGCAGACGTGTTTACGAAACCTCTATCATCCCAACGGTTTGAAGCCATTCGGTCCAAGCTACAGGTCACTACCCGGCCTTAGCTTGCGGGGGAATATTAGACAATTATATTCCATGACCCTTGGGTTCCTTGACCTTGGTATTCCATGACCCTTGGTATTCCATGACCCTTGGGTTCCTTGACCCTTGGTATTCCATGTCTCTTTGTATTCCAGGAGAGCCTCTATATAAAGGCCTCCTGTCCTCCTCATTTGCACATACACAAATTTACTGATTTACAATACAATTACCAAGTTTATCTCAAACCAATCTACAACATCAATCTTTTTGAAGCATCCACCTCGAATAAAAAATATGGGAGCCGCAAAAGTAAGAACTTTCGTTATAAGCCACCACATAACATGAAAAACAACCACGGGTAAAACCGTCCCAAATCTTACGTTTCTGACTATACTACAATTTGTATCTCCTACACATCTAATCAGAGGTAATTCCGTCCAACTGTACTCCAATTTGTATCTCCTGCACATCTAATCAGGGGTAATTCCGTCCAGCACTTTGCAACACCATGATTGAATTGCAACCACCTTACTTGATTTATGTAAAACTGAATTTTAGAATGGATTGATTCACGACCTTTGAAAAAACACATCAGCATTTTCAATACAATCTGCTGAAAATGAATTAGCTTTCAACCGACATCAACTCTCTACCCACAAACACAACGTAGAACATACACAATACGGTGAAAAAAACCATTCCACAACAACCATAATTTATTTAAAATAAAAACGTTTCAAACACCCACACAAATCAAACATACACATAAACATAAAGAAAGAAGCTTAACTGCTATTGACTTTTTTCAATTGTATTGAATATGTAGAAGACTAAATCCTTCCAACCACAACAATTTCTTCAAAGACTGCTTACTCTATATACCTGAACTGAAGTCGGCCATTGATGATGGAATTGAACGATTTAGAAGAAGGCAACATCCCCTTGATGATGATTAACAACATCTAGCATGTTAAATTCATAATATTTCCCGAAACTCTAGATTGAATCAAGCATTTAACTCTTTTACTTCCAATATTACGGACGAATATCGGTTATGATTGTATGCAAAAACAATTAAAGAGTCGTAAATTAGAAATCTAACTCAATCTGCCATATGTGATGAATCGACCTCAGATTCACTTTCACATTAACAATCTTCAGTGCCTCCCCTTGGCGACTCTATGGCGCGTGCCTTACACCAGTTCGACACTCTCGATAGAATCAGTTCCTTTCAAACCTCTATCTCTTCGTCCACAGAATAAAGAACAATAATGTAAGATGCGGTTAACTAATCCATTAATCGAATAGTTGGTGATTTCGATTCATTTACCTTCAGTTCCACGAATTTTACCGTCGAAGGGGAGTTAATCTTCGTCAGGGAAGAACGGATCGAATTCGTAAGTTGAGAGGTTTAACCTTATGCACGATGTGCTACATCACGGATACATCGCATCGAGCTTTGCCCTATATTCCTTCATGTAACACCCAGTTTCTTATCTCTGGATTACACCAATAATCACTCAAAATAACCACAAGGGTTTATGGTGTAATCAAAGTTAAGCAACAGAAGTACAAGTACATATCAAAAGAACAAGTATGTAACAAACATATCTCAAGAACTGGGTTACAAAAGACCGTTTATAAAACTATACAAAAAGTGTATTATGGTCTACAACTAGTTCAAAAGTCAAGTCCCAGGTCCAGGTAAATCATCCCTCAGCAACCTTCTTGCCCCTGTCACCTAAACACATATAACATATCCATCTTTATGAGCTAATTAAGCTCAGTGAGAAAAATTATCAAAGTTTAGAAGTCAATCTAATAATTATCATAATTTCCACAATTCAAATCACTGATCTTTATTTCAATGACTATCTCAGTCATTTGGTGTACTCAATCAAGCTCAACAATCATATTAACAAGGAATTCTCAATCTTGTTTAATTCATGTTAATTGGTTATCTTAACCAATTAAGATGTGCAATAAGTCAATTTAGTTATAATCAAACTATTTATATTGAATTATAACTACTCACCTGATATATGTTCAGTCCGTGGTCCACCCGTGCCTCGTGTATCTCCTTCCCTCCTATGTGTATCTGCTCAAAACGACATCACATATCATACTTTAACATTCTCAAAACAATTTAACCACATCTAACTCATTAGATCAAGAATTAATAGCTAACAAGATCACAATCTATGAACATCATACACTATTTACTCATGACTCTCAATTTATGCGGTTTCTTACCAAATCAACCGTAGGAATATGACAATAACCATAATAGAGACTCAACACAACACATATTAACTATCTATCAACAATAAATAAGCTACTTCAAAGCAGAAAATCGGATTTGGGCAATTAGGGTTTTGGAACCCTAGGACTCAAGATATACAAATCTCAATTCAAGAACTCAAGAATGAAACCCAAAGATTAAATCCGACTTACCAAGCTTTTTCCCACGTTAAACTCTCGATTACTGTAAGAACCCGCAAAGTTGTAAAAGGGTAAAATGGTCTTTTGTCACATTATAAGACCATTATGTAAAACAATATGTATTTGTAGAATAATATTACAAGAAATAAAAGTCTATGTAAAAGTTGAAGTTTTATCGTGTGAATAGTGAAATTTGGCCGAAAAGGGAAAAATGGTCATTTGACATAAAAATGACCAAAATGTCAAGAAAATGTTAAGTTAGAAGTTAATGGAACTTTGGTTGCAAAGTTATGAGTCTTAGGACCATTTTTATAGAAAAGAGAGAAGCTAAGGGACCAAAATGTAATTATTTTATAAAACTAAAATATAAAATAAGAGAGTTATTACTCTCATTTCTCCAGAAGTTAGTAGAACATTACAGAAGAGGCTAAAGAGAACGGGAGAGAGGGCTAGAGAGTGAAGAATACGGGAAGATCTAGCAAGGAATTGGAGTGTGGAATTGGTGATTCCCAAGTTAAAACAAGGTTAGTATTCTAAGTTCTTGGGTGTGTTCTTGATTTGATTCTTGGTTTGAGTAGAAACTGAAATTGCAGTTATAAATCATGTGGGTTAAGTAGCTAATGCTTCCAATAAGTCATTAGTTAAGAACTTAACTCAAAAACAGCAAAGTAGGTTGCTATTCTTGATAAATTGAAATGTTGCTCAAGAACCCTAAATCATGAATTGATATGATTAAGCTGTTCCTAATGGCTTAAAACTTGTTATTAGTTAAGGGTTTTAGTCAAGGAACAAACCCCATGTGATTAAGACCTGGAATAAGAACTTAATGCCCCAAAACTGCAAGCTACAGTGCACAAATCGCGACTGATCAGGACACTGCACAGGCGCTAGGCGCAGTGCGCCCAAGCCCTAGGCGGGGTGCGCCCAGGCGCAGTGCGCCCTGAGCCAGGCGCAGTGCGCCCTCCAGACAGGGACCAAAAATGTTAAAAACCATAAAGTCAGAAACCATAGCTAGGAATGTCCGTTTGGTCTGAAATTTTTACCATAGCCTTAGAATGGTATAAAAACATATTGGGAATGGTCAAATCCGTAATCCGACCTTGCAGAAAAGTCACTGTAGCGGCAGTGGCTAAACTTCAAGTTTATGCCAAAACTTGATTTTTGGAATTTGAGCTAGACTTGTCCAATTAACTTCAAATTTGAAGTACAAGTCTAATATAGTAGAAGACTTCATGGAAAAGTGTCGAAACTGAAATACGACCCCTCGGGGGTACTGTAGCAAGATACGCGTATTTCGGAGAAAATTATAAAATGAGTTTATCAATGGTTATCCATTTAGTATAACCTGAAGTTGAGTCGTATGAGACCTTAGAACTATAGAGTCAGTTGTAACATATATTTATTAAATATATATATATATATATATATATATATATATATATATATATATATATATATATATATATATGTGATATATGTATAGGAGGTGCTTCAAATACTAGAGAGCACGGAAAGGGAGACGGCGTATAAGAAGCGTAGTGGTTATAGCTAAACCAAGGTGAGTTTTATGAGGATTTTTCTAGTACATAGCAAAATGATATTTTCAGAAAAGTATGAGATTTCCAAATGTTTTTAGATACTAAAGTTTGGAAACAGTTTTGAACGTAGCTCCAAGAGCTAAGTGTTTAAAAGAGATTTTAAAGAAGTTTTAAAGAAGTTCAGTTTTTTTAAAAGAAGTATAGTTTGTAAAGTTTTGAAAGAAGCTCTATATGAGAGCTAAAGATTTTGAAGTTAGTTTTAAAAGGATTTCCAAGAGTATGAGTCAAAGAGTTAAAGTTTGAGTTTATTTTGAAATTGTGTCCATATTTGACCAATTTGAGATAAAATGAAGAAAGTAAAAAGATAAGAACCAAAGCAAAGAAGGTAGTAAGAGTTAGTTGTCCAGACTAGGATCACCCACATAATCGGGAGATCGGAAGACACTACTGGGATGGTACCTCTCGTTGCGAAATAGTTGTCTAGCTTAGTATACCCTTGTGCTTGAATCCGTTCCAAGTCACAAATGGGAGACAGAATGAGCATAACCAAGCGGACGGATCTGTTCTGTCCCGCGAGGGGAGCTAGTTGAATGAATTAATTAAACTAATTCATAAGTTTCAGTTGGTCATGAGTAAACGAGAAAGAAAGCAGTTTTAAAGAATAAAACAGTTTTAAAGTAAGAAGCAGTTTTGAGAAAGAAAGTATTTTGAGTTTGAAAGAGAAAAGCAAAGAGATTTAAGATTTGTATTGAAAATAAGTTTTTAGCAGTTTATCAGTTTACTTGTTATTAATTCAAGTTTTTGAGCAGAAATATTTTGGGTCTAAAACCCATATTACTCACGAGGCTTTATGTCTCACGTATACTATTTTTGAAATGCTATGTACTTAGGTGAAAGGAGCGGAGATTTCAGTTGGGACCGGTTTATGTACTGTAAGTTTAAATTATGGTTATCTGTATTGAGTCTGTAATACCCTTTCAGAATAAAGTTTATAAAAAAAAATTTAAGTAACTATTTCTCAGTCACGTTTTGTAATGTAAACTGTATTTGAATACGGTTCAAGAAAGGGGTGTTACAGTTTTGGTATCAGAGCCATAGTTTAAGCGAACTAGGTGTCAGTACTTGAACCTAGACTTAAACTATATAGGAGTTAAGTAGGGTACATACTTGAGTATGATGTTGAGAGTAAGTAGAACTGGAAGTAAATGCATAACAGTGGAATATGAGTCCTGGTGGTAAACTGGAAGCAAATGTGTATAGGTGGTTATAATAATATGGGCCCGTACTATTCTAATCACAGGATATACATTTGAGTCTGGTGGAACCACACAGGAATTATGTGAAGCTGTAAGAGATAAGTGTAAGAGGTTTGAGGGGTATACATTCAGTATACCTATGGAAGAAAATCCAGTATGACTGGAAATACTAAAGTATAAAAGAAAAAGTGTTAAAGATGAAGTAACAAATACGAAGTATGTAGTGGGGAAAACCCCATACCTTGTATGAATCAGTGTAAAGTATATGTAATAAAACATAAGAAAGTATGAGTAAAGAGCACTGAAAATAAGATGACAAGAATAAAAAAAGGTAATGGCGAAGAAAAGTTCAAATTTGTGGTTGCGATAACCACTGAATAATATGAGAAATCATGTAAAGTATGAAAGGAATTAGTAAAAGAGACATGGTCAGAAAGTATAAATGTATTGAAAATGTTAATTGAAGTAATGGAGTATATAGTACAATTATAAAAGAAAGAGTATAACTAAAAATTTCTGTTGTTTAACGGAAACGAATTATGATTATGAAATAAAAATAAGAGTAATGTCATTACAATGACTAAAGAAATATTGGAAAAGAAAGTGAATACAGATATATGAATGAAATTCATATAAGGAAGAAGAATGAAAACATTCAAGTAGAAAGAGTAAAAAGGAAATGAGCTGGGTTTACAATTGTAGACAAACCCAAAAGATGTATAAAAGAGTATAGAATAAATATTATGAAGTAGTAAGATGCGTTGTTCATGGACAACCAAGAGATTAAAGTATGTATATAAAAGTTGTAAATAAAATAGTATAAAATGAAATCAACATACTTAACCAAGTATTAGAAGAGGAATCAAAGACAGAAAAGAAAGCGTAAGAAATGGGAAGTTGTGACTTCCAAACTCGAAAGAAGTATGACAATAAATGATATCCAATGATTGGAATAAATAAATAAGTCGTAAGTATAATGCTATAATGAGTAATATAACAAAGTAAGTTACCTAAAAAAAAATCGTTAAAGACTACGAGCAAGATGCATTGTTATAATGCAAGAGAATGAGTTGAAAAATAAAGATTTAATGCCTAATCAAGTGTTGGGCAAAAAGTTAAAGATAAGATAGACAATTATGATAATGAGAAGAATAGAAAGACAGTTATCAAAGAAATGGCCATTTGAAATCAGATTTAGTGACCATATAAATATGAAATAAGAAGAACTGAGAATGATAAAAGGATAACCAAAAGAATGTGAGAAAAATGACTAAAAGTCATAAATAACACGAGATAAAGAGTAAAAGTGAATATCCAGATAAGTCTTAAACAAAGAGTCAAATATGAAATAAGAACTAAAATAAAGAGACATGAAGTTACTACCTCTAAGCGGAAGTAACGGGTAAAAGTAGCCAAAGGAAAAAAAAATGGTCGGTACATGACTAGTAGTTATGGAACGTAAGAAAGTGTATAGTGTATATCGCTTTAAGATATACATAAATAAATAGAGTAAAGAAAAGAAGCTTAAAGGAAAGAACAATGTAATGTGTTGGGCATATAGCCTCATGACACATAGAAAGAAATGGTAAAAAGAATAAAAAAAAGAAATTTTGGGTATCAAACCTAGAAAGTTTATAAGTAAAATATGTGAGATAAAGAGACTAAATGTTTATAAAATATGATTAAAATGCAGTCAGGATAAAGAGAGAAGTAAAAGTTATTTTTGACGTTAGCCATAACAAGTAAAGAGTAAGCAAGAGATAGAATGCTAAATTAAGCATTAGTGTGAGAAATAAGAACTACAAGAAAATATTAAAACATAAGTAATAAGATGAGAATCGTACATGGGGTACCTAAGCAGATAAGAAGTGTACTCATAAGAGTACAGTAAGAAAGCTGAGAAATACAAGGGACAAGATTATATTAGAAAGTATAATGAGTAAAAGAGATTGAAATCTCCTAAATTATAAAGAAAAATGAAAGAGGTGTATAGATCGTTAATATGTCGAAAGATGAAAATAATATAAGTAAAGAGTGACACAAGACATGTAATTATAAAAGTAATACATGCAGGTAACAAGATGATAAAGGTAATAACCTTATGAGAATGTATGAAAACTAGTAGTAAAGACAAAGAAACATTTAGTAGTAATTAAAGCAACACCTTTGATACAAAAGGTTTTGTTTATAAAAAAAGTATATACAAAGAAAATTTTTGAGAATTAAAGATGAAAGATAAGACAAAAGAAGCAAGAACAACGATTGACTTTTGAAGAGTCAATTCTTTTAGTATATATAGATATAAGAAGTTGTAAAACTTCTAAAGGAATTATATAATGATAATATGATATTTAAGTCTAATGACAAGAAAGAAGTAATTAGAAATGTAGATTGACTGTTGGAAAGTTAATTTTCTATAATAAAGTATGAAGTGATAGAGCTTCTAAAATAAGAAAGAGAAAGTAAATTTAAAATATGAAATTTACTCAAGTAAGAAGAATAAGTAAAAACTTTTATTACATTAAAAGAGAAATCGAGTTATGCGTCTGTCCTTATATTACAGATGGGACAAAAGATTTTAAAGTATACAGCAATGCCTCACATAGAAGGCTTAGCTGTATGTAGGTACAGGGGAGTAAGAGTATAGCATATGTTCCAGATAGTTGAAAGCCCTAGAAACAAAGTATATTAACTATGATATAGAGCTAGTAGTGATTGTATTTGCCTTAAAATTTTGGAGGCATTACCTGTATGGAACAAAGCGCAAGCTATTCACTGATCACAAGAGTTTGCAGTATGTGTTCACTCAAATAGAGCTGAACATAAGACAGAAAAGATAGTTAGAGTGATTAGTGATTATGTTTGCGAGATTGTATACCATTCAGGCAAGCAAGTGTAGCAGCAGATGCATTGAGTAGAAAAGTTTCAGAGAAAAGAATCAATGCAAGATTGATACGCATATAACTAGTGTCCAGTATTATAGAACAGATTAAAACAGTCCAACAAAAAGTTGGAAAAAGCATAGCCTTAAGAGATGAGAAACGAGGAAGATATGTAGTTTGAGATAAGTAGACAAGAGCTAAAGACTTCTAGAATCCACAAATGGGTACCGGAAGTAGGAGGTTTGAGGAAGCTAATTCTAGAAGAGTCGCATAAGTCAAAGTATTCCATACATCCAGGGAATACCAAGACTTATCAAGATCTTAGAAGACAGTACTAGGGTCCTGGAATGAAGAAGAGGATAGTTAAGTACATCTCCAAGTGTGTTATTTGTGCACAAGTCAAGGCGGAACATCAGGTCCCGCACGGAGATGCTCAGTCATTACACATTTCAGCTGGAAAGTGGGAAGATGTAATCATGGACTTAATTGTCGGGTTATCGAGAACGAGAAGAGGTTATGATAGCATATGGGTCATAGTAGACCGGTTGACCAAAAGTGCACTATTTCTAGCCACAAAAAGAAACTACTCCATTGGAGTAGTTAGCCCAGTTGTATATAGACGAAGTGATAAGAAGATATGGTGCACCGTTGTCCATCGTGTCAGACAGAGACCCCAGATTTACCTCTAACTTTTGGAGAGCTTTACAAGTGAAATTGGGGACGAGAATTCAGCTAAGTACAGCGTATCATCCACAAACGGATGGTCAGAGTGAACGAACGAATACAGACAGTAGAAGACATGCTACGATCATGCATGATGGATTTTGGAGGCAGTTGGGATGAACACCTGCCCTTAGTGGAGTTTGCATATAACAATAACTACCATTATAACATTAAAATGCCACCCTTTGAGGCATTGTGTGGTAGAAAGTGTAGAACTCCTTTATGTTGGTTGGAGGCGGGTGAGACTAAGTTGACAAGACCAGAAATTGTTAGAATGACCAATAAGAAGATTGGAGTGATTCAGACTAACATGAAAGCAGCACAAGACCGACAGAAAAGTTACTTAGATCTAAAGAAAAGACTGTATGAGTAACAAGAAAGTAATTTAGTGATGATAAAAGTGTCGCCATGGAAGGGTGTAGTCAGATTTGGTAAGAGAGGAAAGTTGAATCCAAGATATCTTGGACACTTTAGAATTCTGAAGAGAGTTAGATTGCAAGTAAATAAGCTGGAATTACCATCAGAACTCAGTGGAATACATGATACCTTTCATGTAAGCTATCTGAAGAAGTACTTTGGAAAAGAAGAGTTAGTGATATCATATACAGATTTGAGAGTAGAGACTCCTAGCAGAATGATTGAAGAACCTGAAGCGATTCTAGAGATGCAGACTAAGAAGCTGAGAAACAAGGAAATTGACCTTGTACTAGTCAAGTGGAAACACCCATTAGGGTCAAACTTGACTTGGGAAACATTATAAGAGATGAAGAGAAGATATCCAGACTTCACAGATTATGAAAAGATTCCGAGGACGGAATCCGCTTAAGGAGGGGTGACTGTAAGAACCCGCGAAGTTGTAAAAGGGTAAAATGGTCTTTTGTCACATTATAAGACCATTATGTAAAACAATATGTATTTGTAGAATAATATTACAAGAAATAAAAGTCTATGTAAAAGTTGAAGTTTTATCGTGTGAATAGTGAAATTTGGCCGAAAAGGGCAAAATGGTCATTTGACATAAAAATGACCAAAATGTCAAGAAAATGTTAAGTTAGAAGTTAATGGAACTTTGGTTGCAAAGTTATGAGTCTTAGGACCATTTTTGTAGAAAAGAGAGAAGCTAAGGGACCAAAATGTAATTATTTTATAAAACTAAAATATAAAATAAGAGAGTTATTACTCTCATTTCTCCAGAAGTTAGTAGAACATTACAGAAGAGGCTAGAGAGAACGGGAGAGAGGGCTAGAGAGTGAAGAATACGGGAAGATATAGCAAGGAATTGGAGTGTGGAATTGGTGATTCCCAAGTTAAAACAAGGTTAGTATTCTAAGTTCTTGGGTGTGTTCTTGATTTGATTCTTGGTTTGAGTAGAAACTGAAATTGCAGTTATAAATCATGTGGGTTAAGTAGCTAATGCTTCCAATAAGTCATTAGTTAAGAACTTAACTCAAAAACAGCAAAGTATGTTGTTATTCTTGATAAATTGAAATGTTGCTCAAGAACCCTAAATCATGAATTGATATGATTAAGCTGTTCCTAATGGCTTAAAACTTGTTATTAGTTAAGGGTTTTAGTCAAGGAACAAACCCCATGTGATTAAGACCTGAAATAAGAACTTAATGCCCCAAAACTGCAAGCTACAGTGCACAAATCGCGACTGATCAGGACACTGCCCAGGCGCTAGGCGCAGTGCGCCCAAGCCCTAGGCGGGGTGAGCCAGGCGCAGTGCGCCCTCCAGACAGGGACCAAAAATGTTAAAAACCATAAAGTCAGAAACCATAGCTAGGAATGTCTGTTTGGTCTGAAATTTTTACCATAGCCTTAGAATGGTATAAAAACATATTGGGAATGGTCAAATCCGTAATCCGACCTTGCGGAAAAGTCACTGTAGCGGCAGTGGCTAAACTTCAAGTTTATGCCAAAACTTGATTTTTGGAATTTGAGCTAGACTTGTCCAATTAACTTCAAATTTGAAATACAAGTCTAATATAGTAGAAGACTTCATGGAAAAGTGTCGGAACTGAAATACGACCCCTCGGGGGTACTGTAGCAAGATACGCGTATTTCGGAGAAAATTATAAAATGAGTTTATTAATGGTTATCCATTTAGTATAACCTGAAGTTGAGTCGTATGAGACCTTAGGACTATAGAGTCAGTTGTAACATATATTTATTAAATATATATATATATATATATGTGATATATGTATAGGAGGTGCTTCAAATACTAGAGAGCACGGAAAAGGAGACGGCGTATAAGAAGCGTAGTGGTTATAGCTAAACCAAGGTGAGTTTTATGAGGATTTTTCTAGTACATAGCAAAATGATATTTTCAGAAAAGTATGAGATTTCCAAATGTTTTTAGATACTAAAGTTTGGAAACAGTTTTGAACGTAGCTCCAAGAGCTAAGTGTTTAAAAGAGATTTTAAAGAAGTTTTAAAGAAGTTCAGTTTTTTTAAAAGAAGTATAGTTTGTAAAGTTTTGAAAGAAGCTCTATATGAGAGCTAAAGATTTTGAAGTTAGTTTTAAAAGGATTTCCAAGAGTATGAGTCAAAGAGTTAAAGTTTGAGTTTATTTTGAAATTGTGTCCATATTTGACCAATTTGAGATAAAATGAAGAAAGTAAAAAGATAAGAACCAAAGCAAAGAAAGTAGTAAGAGTTAGTTGTCCAGACTAGGATCACCCACATAATCGGGAGATCGGAAGACACTACTGGGATGGTACCTCCCGTCGCGAAGTAGTTGTCTAGCTTAGTATACCCTTGTGCTTGAATCCGTTCCAAGTCACAAATGGGAGACAGAATGAGCATAACCAAGCGGACGGATCTGTTCTGTCCCGCGAGGGGAGCTAGTTGAATGAATTAATTAAACTAATTCATAAGTTTCAGTTGGTCATGAGTAAACGAGAAAGAAAGCAGTTTTAAAGAATAAAACAGTTTTAAAGTAAGAAGCAGTTTTGAGAAAGAAAGTATTTTGAGTTTGAAAGAGAAAAGCAAAGAGATTTAAGATTTGTATTGAAAATAAGTTTTTAGCAGTTTATCAGTTTACTTGTTATTAATTCAAGTTTTTGAGCAGAAATATTTTGGGTCTAAAACCCATATTACTCACGAGGCTTTATGTCTCACGTATACTATTTTTGAAATGCTATGTACTTAGGTGAAAGGAGCGGAGATTTCAGTTGGGACCGGTTTATGTACTGTAAGTTTAAATTATGGTTATCTGTATTGAGTCTGTAATACCCTTTCAGAATAAAGTTTATAAAAAAAAATTTAAGTAACTATTTCTCAGTCACGTTTTGTAATGTAAACTGTATTTGAATACGGTTCAAGAAAGGGGTGTTACAATTACAAAGCTCAAAAATTGCAGGTCAAGGTCTGAAAATCGCTCCTTGTGCTTGAAAGTTCGTAAATGAAAAAGAAGAGGAGAAATGGGTATTTATACCCTGCACAGAACCCGACCCAGGCTGTGAAACCCGCCCCGGGTTTTGTTACACAACTTCTCGTTTTGGTTTTTGGTGCAGCACGACCCGGCCTGCCTGACCCGACCCGGGTTCCCTTCGAACACGACCCGGGTTGCTAAACTCGACCCGGGTTGAATTGTTTTCCATTTTCCTTTGTTTCTTTTATCTCTTTTAACATCCTACTTTTCTTTGACTAACTCTTAAACATCTTAACTCACGTTGTAACTCATCTAACCTCGTATAAATATATATTTAACATAATTATTCTATAATTTAAAAATTAAGGTATTACACTTCATGTTCTCCAGGTATATATTGTAACGCCAAAACTTATTTTATTATGTAATTATAATAAAAAGGGCAAAATGGTCATTTTACCTCAAAAGGGTAATTTGGTCTTTTTGACAGAAAAGGACTTGTTTTGTAATAATATTTTGAGTTTGGACTTAAAATGTTATTAAAAACTGAAATTGTGTCATAATATTTGTGAATTGGGGCAAAAGTCTTAAATATGCAACTCTAGGGACCAAATTGCAAATATTGGAAGTATAAAAGAAAGGACTTGTGCAGAATTTTGGGAGTTACGGGATGGTTCTTGTGGCTGAAATTCTGCAGAGGATAGAAAGGTTTTTGAAGAATTGAAGCTTGCAATTTGGTTCTTGGCTCCAAAGGGTAGAATTGGAAGATTTAGAGGTAAGTTTTCCAAGTTCTTGCTTGCTTGATTTTGATGAGTTTTGTGAAACTCAAAAACTGCATTTGCAGTCACGATTATGTTGTTAAGTTGATGCAATACTTCCATTAAGTCATGTTAATAAGGATTTAACTAAAGAAAATGGAAGTAGGTTGTTATAAATGATAAATTTGAAGTTTTGGGTTGTTAAAAATTTAGAACCCTAAATTGATTGATTGTGTTTTGGGGGTTAAAAACCTTGTTAAAATGTAAGGTTTTAGCCTAGGAATAAACCCCAAATGATTAAGTCGTGTATTAAGGGCTTAATAAGAGAAATTGGGAGTTTGTAGCATAAAAATCGCAATTCTGGTCTGTCCAGCAAAGATCGGGTCCCGATCTCCATGGAGATAGGGTCGCGATCCGTAGGGACGCGATCTCCATGGAGATAGGGTCGCGATCCGTAGGGACGCGATCCCCATGGAGATAGGGTCGCGATCCTGCGCTGCATGGAAAATGATCAGATTTTTCATGCTCTCTGTTAAGGTTTGGCTCAATTTTGAAAATTGATGCTAGGCTTGTCCGTTTGACCTGAAATTTTAAACATAGGTCTAATATGGTATGAAACTTCATACAAAAGTGTCGGAATACGTATACGACCTCCCGAAAGTACTGTAGCAGAATACGCGTATTTCGGGACGTATTTTGGAAATTTTATAAGAATGGTTATTGCTTGGAATTGGTTCTATATTAGACTCGTATGCATTAGAATCAATTTAAAATGATTATTAACCTATAATCATTGTGGAAATGAATGAATTATAGGTACGGGACAAGATCTCGCGAAACACATTGAAAGGCAAGAACCGCTAAGAGCTAGTTGTAGCAAACCTTCAGGTGAGTAATCTCACTCGTATTTGATGTGATATATGATTGTTGAGCAGCTGCGGATTGAAAATAGTTTTGGGGACGAATAATGACAGATATATGATTTGATATGACAAGACCAGATAAGCTGTGAGTCAATCTAAATTAATGATATGACAAGACCAGATAAGCCGTGAGTCTGTTATAGACAAGAACGGAGCTGTGAGTCAATGTATCTATATAAATAATATAGACAAGACCGGATAAAGCCGTGAGTCTAGGCAAGACCGGATAAGCCGTGAGCCATGGTTTATTTGATGTGCTAAACTTATATGGGCAAGACCGGATAAGCCGTGAGCCAAGGCAGTAGCGGGCTAACCCGTGAGCCATGTTTGATTTTGTATTGTATGATAATACATATGTGACTTTGTATGGAGAATTTTATTCTTGTACATATTGTTATTGATTTGATTACTCATTGGGCTTTATAGCTCACCGTTTATTTGATATGTCCCTGCAGGTGAGCGTGACCCTGCGAAGGGAAAGGACAAAGTCCGTGACTGAGGACTTAGGATTGAAGTAGCAACCCGGCTTGAAGAATGTATAATATCATGTATTATACTTTGTGATACTCTTGTACTCGTATTGTATTAACTAAAACCCCATACTTATGTTTTATTTGTGAAATGTTTGGTTTGAAAAACAAAAAAAATTTTGGGGTGTTTTTGGTTAATAAGTCGGGTGTTACAAGTTGGTATCAGAGCCGTGGTTTAAGTGAACTAGGTGTCTTAGATTAGATCCCTGGACTTAAACCTTGAGAGAAACACAGATAAATGGACTGTTAGAGATATATATAAGTTTGTAATTATATATGCAATCTAACGGTTTGCTGAAATTTTGAAGTATGAGAAATACACGAAGCAATCCTACTGGTGTGAATTCGCGTGGAACTGCAAGAAGTGGACCAGCTAGGTCACGTGGAACTGCAAGAAGTGGACCAGCTAGGTCACGCGGCTCTGTTGGGCGAAGAGCACCAGCAAGGGAACCGGTGGGACAAAATCCACCTGATATACGAGCCATCGTGGAAGAAGTGGTTAGGCAGATGATGCCTGTATTATCGAACAATCCCGACCCGAGTGGCAATCCCAACCCAAGTGCAAATCCGGATCCTACTGAAGAGGCTGCAAAAAGTGTTCATGACAGACAGCCAGAAAATGAAAGCCAGGGAGAAAGTCGAGCCCGGGCAGTAAAAGAAACTCCAGGTGGGGAAGCCTCGATAAAGAAGGTTGGGTGTACATATAAATCCTTTCTTGGTTGTAAACCAAAGGAATTTTCGGGGACAGATGATCCAGTCAAAGCTATGAAATGGATTATGCATATGGAAAAGGTGTTCCGAGTAAGCAAGTGTGCGGATGAAGATAAAGTGGAATTTGCCACGAACCAACTTACAAGTGGCGCACTACATTGGTGGCAAACCTACTATAGATCACTGGATCTTGATTCGTCCCAATCGATACAATGGGAGCAATTCAAGACAAAGTTTAATGAAGAATACTGCTCGGAAGTAGCTATTCAGAAGTTGGAGGATGAATTCCTGCATTTGGAACAGGGTTCCCGATCTGTCCAGGAATATACTCTTAGCTTTTTGGAGAAAGCTCGGTTTGCGGAACACCATATCTACACTGAAAAGAGAAAGATAGACAAGTATGTCCGGGGGTTGACAACCCGAATTAGAGAGATTGTGCAACCGTTGAAACTAACTACTTTCCGGCAAGTGGTGGATCGAGCCACGGAAAGAGAAACAGAACTGAAGCGACAGGAAGACGAAAAGAAAGTTATGGAAACAAAACGAAAGGCGGAAGACCAAGGTTGGACGCCTCAGAAAAAGTCACAACAATCCGGGTCTAAGGGAAAGGGCCAGAAAGATGAAGGAAAGTGGTGCGAAAAATGCAGAAAAAGGCACACGGGCAGCTGTCGTAGCGATACTGGATCAGTTAGCTGCCGAAATTGTGGAAGAACGGGTCATTTTACACGGGAGTGTCGGGCGGAAAGAAGGTGCTACCAATGTGGAGCTACAGATCATCTTCGCTCGAACTGTCCACAACTGAAATCTGGTGTATACAGCGAAAGGCCCAGGGATGATCTAGTGGGAAAGAAAGAAGAGCCGAAGAACAGGGGACGACCAGTGGCCTCACGAGCTTTCCAGATGACTGTGGAAGAAGCCCGTGAGAAGACGGATGTGGTGACAGGTATTTTCACTCTCAATACCATACCTGTATATGTTATTTTTGATCCGGGAGCCACTCACTGTTTTGTATCGGAATCCTTATTGCCTCGCCTGAATGTACCTTTAACCCCGATGGATGAAAGCTTAGAAGTAGCTATAGCAGACGGTCGATATGTCTGGGTCTCTGAACATATGGAAGGTTGTCAGCTTAAAATCTACGGGACCGTTTTCCCTATAGATTTGAAGCCGATGACTACCAACGAGTTTGGTGTAATTGTGGGAATGGATTGGTTAGCAACAAATTATGCTAACATGGATTGCAGAAATAAAAGTATTACAGTGTTATCACCGGAAGGGGAATGGATGAAAATTCAAGGTGAACGACCTCGGTTGAGAATGCCAGTTATCTCCTTTGCTCAAGCCCGAAGCTGTATCAGTAAAGGAGGGATGTCCTATTTGGCTTATGTATCGGTAGCTCAACCAATTAAAGTGGGGGTAGCGAATGTGAATGTGGTGAATGAGTTCCCAGATGTGTTTCCAGACGAACTTCCAGGGTTGCCACCAGATCGACAGGTTGAGTTCACGAGTGAACTGATTCCGGGAGCTGCTCCTGTGGCTCGAGCTCCATACCGTTTAGCACCTTCGGAGATGGTGGAACTGCGGAAGCAACTGGAAGAACTGTTAGACAGGGGTTTCATCAGACCAAGTACATCGCCGTGGGGAGCTCCTATTTTGTTTGTCAAGAAGAAAGATGGGTCAATGCGTATGTGCATTGACTATCGGGAACTAAACAAGATCACGGTGAAGAACAAGTACCCGCTACCCAGAATAGACGACTTGTTCGACCAGCTACAAGGCGCGTCCTACTTTTCCAAGATTGATCTGAGGTCAGGATACCACCAGTTGAAGATAAGGGAGTCAGACATTCCGAAGACAGCTTTCCGAACGAGATACGGTCATTATGAGTTTTTGGTGATGCCTTTTGGGTTAACCAATGCTCCAGCCGTATTCATGGATCTTATGAACCGGGTGTGTCGACCGTTCCTTGATACCTCGGTGATAGTGTTTATTGATGACATCTTGGTGTATTCGCGAAGCCAAGCCGAACATGAAGTGCACCTGCGACAAGTATTGGAGTTACTTCGCCAAGAAAAGGTGTATGCTAAATTCTCCAAGTGTGAATTCTGGTCAAGAGAAGTCCAATTCCTTGGCCATGTAATCAATGCTGAAGGGGTGAAAGTAGATCCAGCAAAGATTGAAGCCGTGATGAAATGGGAACCGCCTAGAAGTCCCACTGAAGTAAGAAGTTTTCTTGGTTTGGCAGGCTATTACAGAAGATTTGTCGAGAACTTCTCCTCGATAGCTGTCCCGTTGACCAAGTTGACTAAGAAAGGTGAAAAATTTATTTGGGCTGAAGAGCAGCAAGAAGCATTCCAGAAACTGAAACAAGCTTTATGTGAAGCGCCGGTGTTAGTACTACCACAAAGCGGAGAAGAGTATGTAATCTACAGCGATGCTTCAAGAATCGGCCTTGGGTGTGTTTTAATGCAAAAAGGTCGAGTCATAGCTTATGCGTCCCGCCAATTAAAAGATGCTGAAAAGAAGTATCCAGTTCATGACTTGGAATTAGCTGCGGTGGTTCTAGCGTTGAAGTTGTGGAGACATTATTTATATGGTGTAAAGTTTGTTATTTACACTGATCATAAGAGTCTGAAGTATCTTTTTGACCAGAAAGAGCTCAGTATGAGACAGCAAAGGTGGATGGACCTGTTGAAAGACTTTGACTGTGAAATTCAGTACCACCCCGGTAAGGCGAATGTGGTGGCAGACGCTTTAAGCCGAAAAGAAACTCCTCTGAAAGTTACATCCGCGTGTATGGGTGTAGTGAGCCGGTTACCAGGATTGATTCGTTTGGCACAAGAGGAAGCGTGTAAGCCGGAGAATGTAAAAAGCGAAAGAATGGTTGGATATTTGAAGCATTTGGAAGAAAATGCTCAGAAATTGAAGACATTCAGAGGACGTATATGGGTCCCAAAACAAGGAGAAGCGCGGAAATTGCTTCTAGAAGATAGCCATTATAGCCGATATGCAGTTCATCCGGGTAGTACCAAAATGTATCGGACGTTAAAACCGATGTATTGGTGGCCTGGAATGAAAAGAGATGTTGGAAGATTCGTGGAAAAATGTTTGACTTGTTTGCAAGTTAAGTCAAACCATCAGAAACCGTATGGAGAAATACAGCCATTGCCGATTCCAGAGAAGAAATGGGACCATATTACCATGGATTTTGTGACGAAGTTGCCGCGGACACCGCGAGGTTATGATTCTATATGGGTGATTGTGGATCGATTGACCAAATCGGCACAATTTATACCATATAAGGAAAAGTACAGAGTAGATCAACTGGCGAAAATCTACATTGATGAGGTGATTTGTCGACATGGACTTCCAGCATCGATAGTATCAGACCGAGATAGTAGATTTACTTCTCATTTTTGGCAGAGTCTTCAAGAACAACTGGGTACGAAAGTACTTATGAGTACCGCATATCACCCGCAGACTGATGGCCAAAGTGAAAGAACGATCCAAACTTTGGAAGATATGTTGAGGACTTGTGTCATTGACTTCGGTGGAAGCTGGGAAGATCATTTGCCTTTAGTGGAATTCGCGTACAATAACAGCTATCATTCCAGCATTCAGATGGCCCCGTATGAAGCCTTATATGGAGCACCGTGCCGTACTCCGACCTGCTGGACTGAAGTTGGGGAAAAGCCGTTGGCTGGACCCGAAATTGTAGCACAGACTGAAGAAAAGATCAAACTGATACGCGAAAATTTGAAGGTAGCTCAGAATAGACAGAAACAGTATGCAGACAAGCGGGTGAAACCGATAAAATTCCAAGTAGGAGATATGGTTATGCTCAAAGTATCCCCTTGGAAGGGCTTAATTCGTTTTGGGAAGAAAGGAAAGTTGAGTCCTCGTTTCATTGGACCTTTCCGTATATCCCAAAGGGTTGGAGCCGTGGCGTATCGATTGGAATTACCTGATGAACTTCATGGTATACATGATGTATTCCATGTGTCCCATTTGAGAAAAACGTTGTTTGATAAGTCTCAACATATACGTCTTGCTGAAATTGAGGTGGATGAAAAGCTGAGATACCCGGAACAACCCGAGCGGGTGCTAGACCGCAAGATAAGACAGCTTAGAAACAAGAAGATTAGCATGGTGAAAGTACTTTGGCGTCATCACAAAGGTTCCGACATGACGTGGGAGACCGAAAGTGAAATGCGGGAGAAATACCCTCAACTTTTTGTATGATTTCGGGGACGAAATCTCTTAAAGGAGGGGAGAATTTGTAACGCCAAAACTTATTTTATTATGTAATTATAATAAAAAGGGCAAAATGGTCATTTTACCTCAAAAGGGTAATTTGGTCTTTTTGACAGAAAAGGACTTGTTTTGTAATAATATTTTGAGTTTGGACTTAAAATGTTATTAAAAACTGAAATTGTGTCATAATATTTGTGAATTGGGGCAAAAGTCTTAAATATGCAACTCTAGGGACCAAATTGCAAATATTGGAAGTATAAAAGAAAGGACTTGTGCAGAATTTTGGGAGTTACGGGATGGTTCTTGTGGCTGAAATTCTGCAGAGGATAGAAAGGTTTTTGAAGAATTGAAGCTTGCAATTTGGTTCTTGGCTCCAAAGGGTAGAATTGGAAGATTTAGAGGTAAGTTTTCCAAGTTCTTGCTTGCTTGATTTTGATGAGTTTTGTGAAACTCAAAAACTGCATTTGCAGTCACGATTATGTTGTTAAGTTGATGCAATACTTCCATTAAGTCATGTTAATAAGGATTTAACTAAAGAAAATGGAAGTAGGTTGTTATAAATGATAAATTTGAAGTTTTGGGTTGTTAAAAATTTAGAACCCTAAATTGATTGATTGTGTTTTGGGGGTTAAAAACCTTGTTAAAATGTAAGGTTTTAGCCTAGGAATAAACCCCAAATGATTAAGTCGTGTATTAAGGGCTTAATAAGAGAAATTGGGAGTTTGTAGCATAAAAATCGCAATTCTGGTCTGTCCAGCAAAGATCGGGTCCCGATCTCCATGGAGATAGGGTCGCGATCCGTAGGGACGCGATCTCCATGGAGATAGGGTCGCGATCCGTAGGGACGCGATCCCCATGGAGATAGGGTCGCGATCCTGCGCTGCATGGAAAATGATCAGATTTTTCATGCTCTCTGTTAAGGTTTGGCTCAATTTTGAAAATTGATGCTAGGCTTGTCCGTTTGACCTGAAATTTTAAACATAGGTCTAATATGGTATGAAACTTCATACAAAAGTGTCGGAATACGTATACGACCTCCCGAAAGTACTGTAGCAGAATACGCGTATTTCGGGACGTATTTTGGAAATTTTATAAGAATGGTTATTGCTTGGAATTGGTTCTATATTAGACTCGTATGCATTAGAATCAATTTAAAATGATTATTAACCTATAATCATTGTGGAAATGAATGAATTATAGGTACGGGACAAGATCTCGCGAAACACATTGAAAGGCAAGAACCGCTAAGAGCTAGTTGTAGCAAACCTTCAGGTGAGTAATCTCACTCGTATTTGATGTGATATATGATTGTTGAGCAGCTGCGGATTGAAAATAGTTTTGGGGACGAATAATGACAGATATATGATTTGATATGACAAGACCAGATAAGCTGTGAGTCAATCTAAATTAATGATATGACAAGACCAGATAAGCCGTGAGTCTGTTATAGACAAGAACGGAGCTGTGAGTCAATGTATCTATATAAATAATATAGACAAGACCGGATAAAGCCGTGAGTCTAGGCAAGACCGGATAAGCCGTGAGCCATGGTTTATTTGATGTGCTAAACTTATATGGGCAAGACCGGATAAGCCGTGAGCCAAGGCAGTAGCGGGCTAACCCGTGAGCCATGTTTGATTTTGTATTGTATGATAATACATATGTGACTTTGTATGGAGAATTTTATTCTTGTACATATTGTTATTGATTTGATTACTCATTGGGCTTTATAGCTCACCGTTTATTTGATATGTCCCTGCAGGTGAGCGTGACCCTGCGAAGGGAAAGGACAAAGTCCGTGACTGAGGACTTAGGATTGAAGTAGCAACCCGGCTTGAAGAATGTATAATATCATGTATTATACTTTGTGATACTCTTGTACTCGTATTGTATTAACTAAAACCCTATACTTATGTTTTATTTGTGAAATGTTTGGTTTGAAAAACAAAAAAATTTTTGGGGTGTTTTTGGTTAATAAGTCGGGTGTTACATATATGAACTCGATTGTAGCCTTATTCCATTTCAAATTTCAAAACGGAAGGGTAAAGATTGGCCGAGATTTAGGGAATCGGGTGAAATTGGGATATAGCGTAATTTCAGCAACTGTTTTCGAGTTTGACGGGATAAACGAATCAGAATTGTTTTAGGCAGGAAATTAATTGTTGGGTTTTTTAGAGCGTGACACGTATAAAAATAAGGCTTTAGAAACATGTCATATGGCATTTAAGCTTTCTTTTATTATAGAAGATAGAAGTGAATAAAAAAAGGAAAGACCGGAAGACGGCTTTAGTGGCAAGTAAAATGAGAGTAGGTTAATTAGAATTATATTTGTCGTTTCAAAAAAAAAAAATTATGACTAATTAATGATAGCATGGGTGATTAATAAAAGCCGGTATTTATCCTTTTATGGTTAATTTTTTTTAGAACGACGGCATAACATTAAAAAACCAGCAAGAAGCTAGAAAAATTACAAAGAAGTTATGGCTATACTGGGATTACATAACCAAGACACCCACGAAAGTTTAAACTTAGAAGATCTAGAACACAACCACAAAAACGATTGGGATTGAATCGCATCCCAAAGCATCGCCTGATGCTTTAACAGGTTTCACCGAATTAAAGAGAATATTGTTACGATAATTCCAAATGTGCCATAAAACTGTTAAACACACAACATCCAAACAACCTTTAATATCCTTCTGAACGTTGAGATCATCCATTCACGAAATCAGCTCGGCCATAGAAGAAACGACAGGTAAATCCAATTCCCACCACCGAATCACCAAACTCCACAATTCCAACGCATGAGTAAGGGGTGGCCCCAACACGAAAAAAACAAGTGATTTACAGTCTCCACATCACTCGAGCAAACTGGGCACAACAATGAACCAATGTCCAATCCACGTCTATCCAAATTAACTCTTGTGGGCAACTTATTCAGGCCCGACCCAAGGGGAGTTCAAGATGTTCCTTTGAACAGGGCCCACAGAGTCTTAAGGGCCCAAAAATTATGTAGCCCATTAGGTCTAGGATTTGATCAGCAAAAAAAGGGTAACGCATTTTAGTCTTCGGATCTTGGTGCACAATCATCAGATAGGAAAAAGGAATCGTCGTAATTCAAAAAAAACGTTTCGATTTCTGTTCGCTATCTACCGATTCTAGCATGAGAATAAACGCACACAATAATGATGGATTGATGGTAGCATCGGTTTCCTTGGATGCATTCAAAATACAGTAGATGATTTTTGTATTTGAGATTTTCGGTCCTTTAGTTCCTCTCCCTTCTTTGTTCTCGAAAATCAGAACCAAACCATAAAACCACTGCATATCTTCTTAATTGTTCTCGAAAATCAGAAACAAATGTGAAACCAGTGAATTTCTCTTTTTCTTTGTCATCAAAAATCGGAAACCATTTACGAAATCACGAATTTCTGATTTCATTATTCACCTCCACTTCTGAAGTTCTTCTGCTGTCCCGAAAATCAGAATCACTGAAGCTCTTTTGTTGTAATGAACATCAAAAACTAGTTTTGCTTGAGGTTTCGTTTCAAAATCACTCAATCATGTTCATAAGTGATAAAAGGTATGAGATTTAAGAAAATTTTTCATTTTTATATTTGTACTTTATTTTAAATTTATAATTTCTGATGTTGTTTAGATCTCATTTCAGAACCAAACCAGAAATCAGAGGACATGATTGTTATACTTTTTATATTTCTGAATCAAATCAGAAATGAGGACAAAGGTATAAGAATTTTGAGAGTTTTCATAATATATTATTTACATTTTTCATCTTTTTATTCAATTTTTGATTTGTTTATGATTTTTGCAGGTTTTTTAGAAGCAGTGGAAGTGTCAAGATTTAGGGTCTTACTAAATTGCATATATATTTTTATCTTTCATTTTTTGGGGCCTAGTTTTTACTTGATTGCACAGGGCCTCCGAAATCTCGTGGCCGGCCCTGAACTTATTAAGTCTCAACTTCCAAGAGAAAACATTCACCTTACCGGGAACCATCATATTCCATCTCGTGCACTAAATATCAGTATCAAGAAGAGCATCATCTATCACTTCTCGAGCCGACTTAACTGAATACACTCCATCATTACCATGCAACCACATCCAGCTATCTCTCGACTCCCCCAACTCCACTTGATCCACCATCCCCCTTAACTCCATGTATTGATCTAACTCAACTCCACCCCTAGGATGGCGACGAAACACAGAAACCAATCCGATAAACGGATACGATCCATAACCGAGCATTGTTTATCGTTATCCAAATTATACACATGATCAAACCGAACGTTAAAAGAAGTCTCACCACACCAAATATCATTCCAAAACGAAATAGAAGAACCATCCCAAATTTTCCGAATGCAAGCATTAAAGAAATTATCACCTGTCCTACTAAGCCGTTGAACAGCTTTAACCAAACCTTGCCACGGGGACAAAGCTGAAGCCGAAGTAAACCTCAACGCATCCCGACCATCAAACCCGTGTATACTTAAAACCACCCTAGCCGAAAGATCATCTGGCTTAACACGAAACCGCCAAATCCATTTAAAAATGAGGGCTCTATTTAGCGCCATAATACTACCAATACCAAGACCACCCATTTCTTTTCTCGCCAAACACTTCTTCCAAGCAACCCACATCATCTTCTTATCTTCCAAATCGTCTCTAATGAAGAAATTATTACGCATAGACTCCAAAAGCTTCTCAACTGTGACTGAGATCTTATATAAAGACATATAATAAATCGGAAGATTACCCAAAACGGCTTTAATCAACGTGAGACGACCACCCACCGAAAGAGAACGAGCTTTCCAAGAAGACAACTTAGATTGGAACTTCTGAATCGCCGTCTTCCAAAAACAGACCCGATTCATATTACAACCAACTGGAACTCCAAGATACATAAACGGAAGATCAGTAACTGCACATCTGAGAACAGAAGCAATATTGGAAGCCTCTACTTGACTCACACCTATGCCGAGAATATTACTCTTTCGAACATTAATTTTCAGACCCGAAATCACATAAAAGCATCTTAGAATACCAATCAGATTAGAAGCATTTTGCAAGGACCACTCCCCCATAAAAATACCATCATCCGAAGACATCAAATGCGATAAATTAACCGTCCCCTCTCCAACCTTAGCACCAACAAACAAATTAATACTAGTAGCCTTACGCATCACCACATACAAACCCTCCATAGCAAGAATAAAAAGAAAAGGCGACATCGAGTCCCCCTGCCTCAACCCCCTACACATCTCGAACTCATCCGTCGGGGCACCATTCACCAAAACTGAAGCCCTAGCATTGAAAAGACAGCCTTCTATCCATCGACACCATTTAAAGCCAAATCCCATATTCGCCATCACCATATCCAGGAAATCCCATCGTAATGAATCATATGCTTTCTCAAAATCTACCTTGAACACCATTAATTTCCTTTTTTTTCTTACGGAGTTACGGTACCATACCACCCCATAACTTCACTTAAAATCAATGGCCCATCCAAAATATTTCTACATTTTAAAAACGCCGATTGAACCCCACTAATACAAAAACTCATCACCGAACTAAGCCTATTAGCCAAAAGTTTGCCAATGATCTTATATTGACAACCTATAAGACTAATGAGCCTAAAATCATAGACAAATTTAGGATCAGACACTTTGGGGATCAAAGCAATGAAAGAAGGGTTACATCCTTTAGGAAACGCCGCTGAATGAAAGAATTCCTCCACCAATTGAAACACGTCTTCTTCAAGAATATCCCAAAAATGTTTAAAAAACGCGAATGAAAACCCATCTGGGCCCGGAGCCCGATCACCACCACAATCCCAAACCGCTCTCTTGATCTCCTCTTTTGAAAAAGGCGTCTCAATACTATCAGCCATCTCCGTGGACAACTTATTAGGAAAATCAATCCCAAACCAAGTAGAAGGACCTTGGAAAGGAGCAAACCGATTTTTGAAATGACGTAAGAACTCGGATTTAACAATATTCGGATCCTCCACCCAACCGCCATTCTGCATGATCCCTTTCACCGCCATAATTCTCCATTTCTTTTTAAGCATACCATGAAAAAACTTAGTATTTTCATCCCCTTCCGCTGCCCATTTAGTCTTAGCCTTCTGGGCCAAATCTTGAATTTCTCTTTTATCCATGTCGCCTAAAATTTTAAGGGACTCAATACGGGCTTCCATATCATCCTTACTAGCAACACCTAGATCAACCTTCACATTAATACCAACCACCAACTTTGAAAGCCTCTCTCTCTCTCTCTCTCTTCCATCTTTTGAATTATAAAGTGCATATTCCAATCTTTAACAACCTTTTTGAGATTCTTGAGTTTATTTTTGAACCGGACCAACCCATTAACATCACTATTACCATCATTTTTCCACGTTTCCACCACAAGACTATGAAGTTTTGGAATTTGAAACCAAGAATTAAAAAACAGGAACGACGTTGGGCCATAATTATCCACTTTCTCTTTCAAAAAAATCGGTCTGTGATCAGGAATAAACTTTTCCAACACCACGCCAGACACCCCCTCAAACATCTCCAAAAAACTCTTCGGAACTAAAAATCTATCAAGTTTACTCATTTTTTACGCCCACTTATCAGTCCAAGTTTGAAATAAAATCATTAAACGAATCATCTTGGTTTTGGTGGATCACCGAATCGAACCTCTCATTCGCACTTCTGACTTTGTTAAAATCTCTCATCATAATATAAGGCGCCACCCACTTCATCGCCCATGCCGTCAAAGCAGCCCAAAGATCACGTTTCCGAGCCCCAGACTGAGGCGCGTACACCGAAACAAAAGGCAGAGGAATATTAATAGGTAACCAAATTCCTTCTATAATGATGTAGTTCTCAAAACACATGATCTTAGTTTTTTGAAACAAATGTTTATTCCATACACAAAGTAACCCCCCTGACTTCCTTCTAGATAAACTAGATGTAAAATCAAATTGGGTATCCCCCCACACCTGTTGCACCATCCATAAATCCAACCGCGGAACTTTAGTTTCCTGAATAGCTAAAAAATTAACTTGATCACGCAAACAAATCCTTTTGAACCACCTTCTCTTCTCTATCCCCCCAATCCTTGCACGTTTATGGATATAACATTCATTAAGCAACCTTAACATCACCAACCTCCATAATTATGGCTTCAAGAGTTTTAACACATCTCGATATATCCCATCCTAATGCTTGTCCCACAGCAATAGCGGAATCAAGTTTTTCAACAACTGAAAAGGATTGTTCTTAGCTGACTTGTTCATTGCTTTGCATCCTTTAAGGATCTTTTTAACCTCATTCTATTTAACTTCTGAATCACACTTCTTTGTCACTGGCGAAACGTCGGAAGTGCGACACCCATCTCCATGAACCGGAGTCCGTGGTAGCACCCCATCTCCATCCTGCTCAGATTGCATTGTCTCCAAAGTTGTGGGAGTATAACCGGGTGGTATGGCCGGTCCAGACCCCACCGACCCCGAGTTACACTCTTGCGTGCCTTCCCCAAAATTAGCTTTCTTCAACACTCTCTCCTTCGAACCAAGAATATTTGCCGGCACCTCCTGTTTATCATTACCCATAATATTATCAATTAAGGGTCCAAGTTGAAAAGGGTCACTATCCTCTGGTTGCGCAATATCATTCCCACTTAAATTACAAAATATTTCTTTAAACTTAGATTGCGGCTTTTCCTGCCTTTCAACCGAACTCGTCTCCATAGTTCTTCCTCCTCCTTTTCCTCCCCGTCACGGAATCCCTCTCCACTTTGGTCGCTCCTATCTTCATTAACAGAATCACCATCTTCACTATCCATAAAACCATCCACAAAATTGGGAGTCCACGCACTCAATTCTCTCACTCTTATACTATACTCCACACCATTAATGACAACAACGATCGTTTCAAAAATCAAAGCCGATTTTTTAGTTTTAATGCCCAACCTGATGCTGAACCTATTATGATTATCAGAATCATCAACAAAAATGAGATCACCCCATCTACTAGCAATCTTTTTGAAGGTATCACTACCCCAGCCCAGGAGTGGGATGCCTTCGACTTCGATCCATAACAGCCTCTCTTGAACCACAAAACCATTATACCAAGGCATTATGACATGGAACCATGATTTAAGAGAGGAATGCGTGAAGAATTTATCCCTGCATTCCAATAATACAAAGTCCATCAACAACCATAAACCTCCCAGATACACCGGTTTAACATCCAAGAAACCTTCCCCTTCGCACAGACTTCTAGTGTTTGCTATAGAACGAAAATCTTTAAAACACCCAAGCAGCGCAATCGGAAAGGCATTACCACACATTACCTCACACTCAAGATCCATAGTATTAGTGACAGAAGGCTCCAACTTTGGCTTCCACTCCGACTTCACTTCACTAGACCCATTTTTCCCGCTGTTGACCACATTGGCATACGATTTATTGCCTACTGGCTTCATCACAGCCGGATTAATCATCATCTTTAAAGGCTTTGGTGTCGTTTTAGGCCACCAATAATAATCGGCTGCCTCGGATGTTTGGCAATGTTTGCATGCAACCTCAGATTTCCAATCCTAATATTACACAAGGCTCGAACGATCAATCCCTCATTACTCCCAACCGTATACCTAATGAATGCAAACATCTGTCCTCTGCTGTTCCGGAACTTCCCTATGCACACGTCCACCACCGATCTTGGTTCCTAATAAGGAAATGGACTGTATCTCCTTAAAGAATTGCCTTCATAACTGGATATGTAAAAGCAACATGTAGGAACCGAGGGTCACAACCAATTTTTTTTAACGGATCCATATTTAAATTTTCTACGAAAATCAGAAGGCTATATGCATCTTTTGGACATCATATTGTATTTTATTTAATATCTCATTAGTTATTTTGTTGTCACTTTCAGTTAATAAGATAAGAGCAAGTGATAATTTGAATATATGAATACAGCAGTTTAGTTACGAAGAAACATAGAATGTTGTATAGGCAAGAAAGTTAATATGTTTAAATAAAAATAATATGATTATAGATACATAATTTATATGATAACTGATTTTTATTTGAATATGTAATTGGGAAAATTATATGAAAGGATTATTGATTTTTTTTTCTGTTTTTCTTAAGTTATATTATCCCTTTCATTCTTAATTGTATAATTTATTGGAAAACGGAATATTGCCATTTGTATAGCAACTAAAATATATTATCCACATTTAATTAATCTCAACAAATCAATTATGATTAGTTCCTCAGATACCACTTAGTGCATGCAATGTGGTTGATCGATTCCATTAAAGTAATTGTAGGCCAGCATTGTCCTTTCTGAAACTAAAACTCTAATTTGTATAATTTACATAAACTGAAACCGTGTTGGGTTAGGTATGGCTCTTAATGCCCACTTGATGCTTGTTTATGCTCGTGATTTATAACATCTTAAATAGTTATTTGATACGTAAACCTGAAACATACGCATCTATTCAAATGTATTCCTACATGTTAAATTAAAATGCGTTTAATTATTACTATTTATCAACAAGACATTAAATCCAATACAGTAAAATCGAAGTATATAAATCCGAATTTTAGCTTTCATCAACTATATATCTAAGATAGACATAGAATGAATCATAAATACAAATATGGATACATGGCATCGACTATCAGGTATGGGTTGATTATCAAATACTATATTGTTTGGCAAGACATACATACTCGTTTGTTGACCATGAACTATATTTGGCATCACAGGATTATTCTCAAGCATATCCTTTTTGACACATGAATGATAATGGTGACATGTACTGATAGTGATAATTCATTTGCCACATCAAAAGTCTTGACGCATATCCACAAAGCAAAAAACCCCAGACGCCACAAAAGACACGCGCGTCATGGTTATATCATATATGTGTTTTTTTTATCATATTCAATGTTTATTTATTTAACAATATTTTAATACTTTTAGTTTATATCGTAAAATAACGATATATGTACTTGTCTGGTTTAAAGACGGGTTTGCACATGTCGTGGTTCTAAGTAAGATTTCCACGAATTTTGAAGTCTTGGGCTTAAGTTTAAATTACATATTTTGAAATGTTTTTTAGGGTTTACTTTATATATTATCAGAGTTATTTGTTTATTTTTTTTAGCTAATTATTTCCTTCATCTTTAAGAGTATTTAGGCTTTAGTTCATTATGAATAGGCCAGTTTATGTGAATTATTAAGTTATCAGTTGAGTGAGTCTGAAAAATATATAAAAATTGGAGATTGATTCCTGAATGAAGAGATGGATATTGGATTGTTCTTTGGCGTTCTTTTGATTGTTCTCGTTCATGTTATATTTTGCATAATTTGGTATCAAATTACAAATTATATGGTTGACCATGAGAGACCTACCATAGATGGTGCATCTTATGCTTCAGACTCACATGTAGTCAAATTTGAGAAATTGGCTATGACGAACGAGGGGTTGATGCAACAAATATGTGACCTCGAACTCTAACCAAATCCAAACAATGATAAATTGAATATAAACTGAATATCTGGGAAGCAGGGTGAAGGACTCCACTATGTGCACTCAAAGGCCATGCTGATCATTATCTGAATGATCACTATTGTGATTATCCCTTTGATACCACCTACACACTTTTTGATACTAATATGAAACACTTTTCACAATGGTAGTTTTAAATCATCTTTTAGAATCAATGTATTTTAATTTAGAAAGTCTTTAATGTTTTAAGGTGTCGAATATAGGCCTAATGTTCAACACAAAGTTATTAAGTTTCAAAATAGGGAGGTTGCAACAATCAATACCAAAATATAGTTCAAATGAACTACTACAAAGTTGTGGCCTTTTAAATGTCCTCGCGTTCTCTAGTTGTTGAAGTACAAGTGACCCTAGTAACCAGCAGCACAACTTAGCGGACTTCAGCCTTGGGTGATCAACGGCGGGTGAAGGTTCAACAGTAAACGATTGGTTCAGAAGAAAGTTTTGTGTACAAATCATAAGTCAAGATGAAGTGTTTGGTTCAACATTGAAGCTTAGATATTTCAGAAGTACCGTAGTTATGTCTGATTATATATCATTAAATGCTAAGATTATGTAATCCAATATTAGATGTACTTTTGTATTATTTTATTATTACTTTTTAGGTATGTGCATGTGTTGCCATACCTAACACTCTTCACACCGGTACCCTTTGCATCTATAAAGGATGCTTAGCCTCATTCCAAAGTGTGCAATTTTTTGAACAAGAACAATATATCAAAGTACTTTATCTCTATTACTCTTTTATTTCTTAATTGTTATTGTTACAGATTCAGTCTTTATTATTCCACATTTTAACTTGTCTTATTGTTTAAGATGTACAATCCACTCCACAAATTGGTATCAAAGCCTTTGTGGCTTTTTCATTCAAACACTCAAATTATCATTGTGAGAAACCCTAGTTTCTTGCATCATTGAGTGGTCTATAATTGAACCCTCTCTACCACTTAGCTCATTTTTTTAAAATCTTAAATTAGGATTTTGAATATGCAACAATACTCAATTAACGTCACAAATGGTGTATGGAGCACCATAAGTGCCCCAATTCTTATTGTAAAAGAATACCACAATCACTATTGACGATTCACACGAATAATTATCTAAAGCATCAAGGATGTGATGTCTATAGATCAGTTGAGAACAAGGACCCCCATGTGACTGTCATTGCTCCTCGAGTTGATAATATCGAAGGTGCACTTAGAGGAACTCCTATCATAGGATGACCAACTGCTCTTGACATAGAGAAAACTGAAAACGGCCAAATTGCTTTTACTGAATTATCATGAAGGGTTCCGCTAGAAATCTTTTGTCTCATTCAAAATTACACCACTGCTTAACAGATTTGGATCACTTTACAAAACATCTTTGAAGGCATTGAACATGCCAAAGACAAAAAAAAATCACTTTTACTTTAAATGAATTAAACAACTTTGATGCACTTCTTAGTGAAGCTCTCCATAATGCTTTCAAAAGATTCACTCGTATTATGACTTGCAATTCAAATTCTGGTACCATCAAGATCAACTTAGAAAGAAATCTCAAGTATCTAAATAGTTTGGGAAGAAATTGGGTCATTATAAAAATAATCATTTAATGGAACGAAAATCTCAATTGTATGTTGCTATATGATCTTTATGGAGATCAAATGGCTCAGGAGTCGGCTGTCCTAGAAAGCTTTTAAGAGGTTAGTGGGCACACTAGCATTAATTACTACCCAAATTGCTCCCCGTGTAAAACCTCCAACAACCCCTTCGATACCTGGCTCCAACCTGGAATCTTACTGACATTCATCAACATCACATTCACCAAAGCCAATATGATGACGATGAAGAGGAAGCGTATAGACAAGTCATCACCTTTGTAAGTCAAAAGTTTAATCATATGCCAACCATATAACAAAATTCCAATCAGTATCAGAAGATACAGTCATCGTTACCTAAATAACCCCCATTTATCTTATCACACCCCAACATACAAATCCTAACCATAATTCCTACTCTAGAATATTAAAGCCCAACCACCACCATAGAAGCAAGACTTAAATAGTTAGCCTAAAAACTTTACTACTGAAACCAATCCTTTTAACAAAATAACTTCTAATAACAAACCTGTCACATGCCATAACTGTTAGGGTCCTAACCACTATGAAAAAAATTGCAAGGCCCCAAAGAACGAAAATGTCAAGAACTAGGCATATTTTTAGAGAAGGCGAGAACGTTCCATGAGAAATAGATGGCTGAGAAGCATTCATGGTTCAGATGAAGAGGGATGTTGAGGTATGGTTGCTGGGCGACGAGGATGAAGAGGAGACAGATAACAAGCAGAAGAAGATGAAAAGGAAGTTAACAAGCGGGTCTCCTTTTAAAACAACTCTTCTAATATAAAACTCCTTTGTGGGAGCACCATTTACCAACACGGTAGCCCTACTAGAACCAAGACTGCCCTATACCCACTTTCTCCTTTTACTACCAAACTCTATTTGCTCTCCATTACAGAGTCCAATTAAGAACTCCCAGCTTAAAGAATTAAAAGATTTGTCGAATTAAACTTTAAAAATCAACGTCTTTTTCTTCAATTTTTTGGACCATGTAACAATCTCATTAAGCAAGAAAGGGCCATGTAAGATACTTCTACGTTCCACATACGCCGATTGAACGAGACTCACAGCCTTGTCTAGAACTCTTTTAAGCATATCATCTGGAACCTTTAAAAGCACCTTATATAAACAACCTACAAGATTGATTGGTCGATAGTCCTTCAACAAAAGTGGGTCTTTAATCTTAGGAATAAGAGAAATAAAGGAATAGTTACACCCCTTAGAAAGAACACCAGAATCACCAAATTCCTTCAAAAATAAAATCATATCATCTTTGATAATGTCCTAATAATGTTTTAAGAATTTAAACGTGAAACCGTCGGGACCCGACACCTTATCATTTCCACAACACCAAATTACATCTCTAATTTCAATCTTTGAAAATGGCATAGTAAGAAAAAGTCAATTCACCATTTGTTCAGCAAACTTATTAGAGAAAAATCCCAAATCTCTTGATTAATCCTCGAAGGGTCATTCACCCAACCATCATCAATAATAAGGCTATGTATTTTATTTTTTTTCTATTATTCTTGTTCACGACTCCATGAAAAAAAACTTGAATTATCATACACATATACAACCCATTTAAGTCTTGATTTCTGTCTAAGATCTAGTCTATGAATCTCATCAATCTCCAACACTTATTTCTTCCACATTTGTCCAGTAGACCTTTTTGGGGAGGATAAGGTTCTGGATTCAGCCAGCACATCCATCTCATCAATGCTCTTCAGAAGATTATGGCATTCAACATCCTCCATCTTCTTAAGATTAGATCTTCAAGATTTAATATCATGTTTAACAGCTTCAATCTTTAGCAGTAGACGTCTATCAGGAGCTGGCGCAACATACGAAATAGACCAGGATTTTAATACCACATTATCCAACCCATCAAGGTGGAACCAAGAATTAAAAAAATATGAAGGGGATGTGACCAAAATCACAAAGACCATTAACCAAAATAATAGGGCAGCGATAAGAAAATCTTCTGGTAAAATAGTGGCAGCCGCAGAACCCCATTTGTCCATAAAATTTGCACCGGCTAAAAGCCAATCCAACTTATTTAGCCTTTCTCCATCCTCACTCATCCATGTAAATTTTCTCCCACCAAGTTTAAAATCAAATAGCCTTGCCTCTCTGATAAAAGAATTGAAACATTTTATACCCCAATCACAACCAAACTTAGAAGAACTTTCCTTTTTGCATCTAACCTCATTAAAATCACTCATTAATAACCAAAAGTCACCAATACTTTGATCATAAAAAACTTAGAAAATATTTCCTTCTTGCATCTAACTTCATTAAAATCACCCATTAGTAACCAAGAATCACCACTAGAAAGAATGAGCTTTTTAAGTGTAACCAAACCATTAGACCAATTCGACTCATTGACAAGAGCATAAATATTAACAATGTTTAGAATCTCATTCATAGCACACCAATGTCCTGAGATAATTAAAAAATGAGGGTCTTTGCTAGTGTTCACCTGTTTCAATAAATTTGGATTCCAAATATAGAAAATACCACCTGATCTACCTTGCATCTCCACCGTAGCACACCCAAAAACCGAACTATCATAGAATCTGCCAGCCAAAATATCACCAGCCAACCCCATCTAAGTTTCTTGGACACTAGTGAAATTTATTATGTGACATACTTTTAGCTCCTTGATCCACTATGATTCGCACGCCCCCCCTGGCGGTGCGATCCCCTTAAATTGATTGATAGACAATTCACTGTATAACAACTTTAGCACCTTCTCCTTCAATAATCTTCCTGAGAGCTTGATTTAACCTTACATGGTGAAACCAATAATTTTTCCCAGCTCTATAGTATGACTGATCTCCTCAGACATAGAAAAGGCAGAAGATGATGAACAATTTCCAGAGCCCTTTGAATACTATCACTCTTGCCACTTCTGGTTTTGTTCCCACTATCAAGGACCAAGATACGGTTTCTACCTTTGATGCAGGAGCGAATGATGTCTCTAAATTTCAAGGACGTAAGAGAATTCTTAGCAGAAGACGACCTCCTACGTTTAACGATTCCCGATTCACTGATGTGACCGCACGAGTTAGAAAATGAATCTGAAATACCATCATCCGACTCCAACTTATCATTAAGATCTGGTAAATTACTTTCTCTATGGCCATAACTAAGGATGACAAGACAAAGGTGATGCTATCATCAGGCCCACCAGGTAGAACAGTCATGTGCATGGCCATATACCTTGGCCCACTTGCGCATCATCACGACCCACAACAATACAATCCACACTAACATCACACTTTTGGAGATACGAGGAGATGAGACAATCTTTCTTGGAGACCCCTCGGCCTCCGCGTGAATCTCTCCTTCTTCAATACCAAGGTTCACTGTCGAAGCGTCACCGGAGTTTCCATCAGCCACCGAGTTTCCCCCCATATTCATTACATCCGTCTCATCATCATCAGACAACCCATCTTTAAGATGTTCCAATTCTTCCTCTAATTGGCGACCATTTCCCCAATATTATTGAATTCTAATGATAAAGATTTTGTTTCTCCATCGAATCTCCTAACGCTGATTAATAAAATTACAATGCTCAATAAGAATACAGACCTTGCCATAAGAAAAATTCCTAGCCACTTTGGAACAATCAATCGAGAAAACGACTCTATTGTACTTTTCAACCACTACTTCAAAAAACGAAGGTCTCAAAGGTTAATCTGCATCCCACAAATTTTGATTTAGGTGATTCTCTAAGACAAAACAAACGACTCATCCCATAGCTTTAGCCAAACGAACCATTTTCTCCAACCTTCCGCATGATCATTTAGGAAATTTTTTGCCACACTTTTTCTCCCAAAGTCTAATAAGACATTAAGCCTTCCTAGGTAATTAATGGAGCAATCAGTCAGGCCAGAAGCGTGCAATAAATTAAAGTTTTTTAATAAAATATCAGCATCGGTAGCCTCCCTAACTAGACAGTCTCTAGCCATTCACATGAACTCAATTTCAAGGAATCAGTAAAAAGAATCATGTCCATCAAAGCATCCTTTCATGAGGACATGTTTTTCCTACCAACATAGTTCTCGGCCTTTTTTCCTACTAGAGCATCAGCGTAGGATGCATAACTCCTTCTAGATTCTTCAAGAAAAAATCGAATGTGTCGGTTGCTCACACCATCACCCGTAATCAATATTGTATACTCTGTATTCTAAAACAAGTTTTTTCTCTTAAATCTTACAATGTTTACCCTTAACCTCTTTCCTTCAATAAACAAACCATCAAGGTCTCTAACCATCTTTAGTTCATTCAAAACTCGGATATACCTGACAGAGCCAAAGTTCGAGCCCATACAATCTTTCTTCTAAGCCTTTGGCATCCACAATACAACCATAACATTAAAAGAACTTGAAAAGCTTCGATGGGTTCCATCCATCCGAGAGAACAGCCACAAAGAAGGTTGTAGTAACACCTTTCAAGTCTTCGTTCTCTCACCTAGACACTGACTTCTTCTGATTGACCTCCGCCCAAGCTTGCATTTGATTGACCTCCCCATTCTTGCATCCGCTGCAGAGTCGATTGTTCCTTTTCTCTCTATTTTCACATATACATGTTTTCTTCTTATCTTTTGTTATTAGTGAATTGGGGATTCCGTAAAAGTTTTGTCGATCATGATACGATATATAAGAAAATTATACATCATTTAAAGAGGCCCAACATTAAAGATAGGGTTAATAACATAAAAACCACTGTAGTTTGCTCAAAATTCTGGTCTAACCACTATATTTTTTTGTTCCATAAAAACCACACATACTTTCAAAAAATTCCATAGTGACCACTTTCAAATATTGGAACGTCATTGCAGTAAAAATGATACATAAAGTTTTCTACATGTCATTTTGGTTTTCGTAAGTGCAACTTTTCGGCCACGTTGTAAATGTATAAGGTGTCAAAGTGAATCTACTAAATTTTGAATGCAATGGGGGGTAAGAAGTGTTCCGAGTTGGCGACATAAAATATTGACTTTTATTTGTTATAGTGGTCGCAATGTATCTTTTTGAAAATGTGAGTGTTTTTTACGAATTTTTTTGAAAGTATGAGTGATTTTTTTAGAACAAAAAAAATATAGTGGTTAAACCGGATTTTGGCCAAACTACGGTGGTTTTTATGTTATTAGCACTTAAAAATAACAATACGCAACATGAGGGCGTTTTAAACATTTTGAACAGGCCCAACATTAGAAATGTCCGTGGAAGTTTGTTGATTTTCATGATATGACACCTAGAGGTGCACAAACCAAACCGGTTTTATTAAAAACCGAAACCGGTTTTCTAATAACCGGTTTTTTAATAGGTTTTTATATCATACCGAACCAATTTGTTACCCTAGTTTTTGTTCTGGTTAACCGAACCAAACCGGTTTAAAAACCGAAAAAAACTGGTCTACAACTTAATTTCATTAAAAAAGACCCAGCCAAAACCGGTTGGTTAGGCTATGACCGGTTTTGAAAAAAATCCATTTAAAACCGGTAAATGTGCACCTCTAAGTCAACACCTAAGATAATTATACATCATTTAGGCTGGGTGGGAGCAATTCGCTAACCCCCCTCGCCAACCACTCGCCGAACGACATGCCAAGCTCGCCAAACTGCTCCAGCTACACTCGCCTTCGCCTTCCCCAGCTCGTCGTATTTCCAGCAAGCTCGCTTTCGTGTGGCAACGGTCATGTGACCGTTGAATGGTCACAAAATTAAAAAAACCTTTTTTTAATTAAAAAAAATCCAATTTATTTCCCATATAAACCCAACTCTCAATTCATTTTTACCACACAACTTCAATATCAAATCTCTTCTACATTTTATATCTCCATTTCCCACAATATTTGAGGTCGTGTTTTTATTTTATGTCATGTTTTAGTCGTTTTAAGTTTTTATTTCATATCTTGTAATTTTTTTAAAGTTCCATGTCTTGTAATTTTTTTAATGAAATGTTTGTTTTTATGTTTCCATTAAAATTTGTGTTTTATTTTAATATAATATTTCACAAAAAATAAAAAAAAATAGTTTAGCATGGTTAGCACATGCTGACTGCTACCACCAAATTCTTGCAGCATGTGCTAACATGCTGAAATCTGACATGGCAGAGTTCAGCATGCTTAGCATGCGCTGACTGCTCCCTTCAGTTTTAAAAGAGGCCGAACATTAAAATTAAAAATAAGGATACTCAACATGAGGGAGTTTTAAACATTCTGAAGAGGCCCAACATTGAAATGTCCGTAAAAGATTGTTGATTTTCATGATACGACACCTAAGAGGCTAAGAGAATTATACTTCATTTAAAGAGGCCCAACATTAAAAATAACATGACTATCAGAGAGTTTTAAACATTTTGAAGAGGCCCAACGTTAAAAATGTCCGTAAAAGTTTGTCCATAAAACTTGATCTGCTAAATATAGTATTGCCTAAAAGGTTGCGCTTGCGCCTTTCAAATAAATGTCTTGATAATCCTAATTTGTGGATCATTTTCTTTTAAACCCCTCCATCTTATGTTAAGCTTTTAATTTACACCTCAAACTTTCAACGATTTAATTTGATTAATGGGCTTTTGTAGTGGTCATTTCATCATTTCACGCCCAAAACATTTATTATGTTATATGTAAAATGATTTAGACTTTTATAATTGTATACTGAATTTTGATAATAATAGAACGTATCTAACGATATATTAGGTTATGTGTCTTATTCGATTATTAAATTTTTTTTATTTAATCACTGTTTATGAAGTTATTGAATATAATTTATATAATTAATCCGTAGGCAATTAGTTTACTTGTCTTATATAGTTATATATTAAAATAAAAATATGCAATTATTTTACAATTATATCATTAGATATCCTGATATGGGTCATATGACATTGGAAAAATACAAATATTTATTGACATTTATTTTATTTTAATAAATTACGTTTAGTATATAATTCGTTAAAACGAGATATATCTTGCTTGATACTATTGATGTTAATTAATTTTATTTAACGCATTGTTGTATGTAGATACATTTATTCTTTTCATTTTCAATGTGTTTGGGTTATGCGATACAATTAAAAGTGATGAAAAGAACGAAAATAAGCAGCTAATCATGGCACGTTGAATTTAGAAAAGATATTATATAGAGTTTGAGTTTATTAACATACATTCTAGCAACCTTATAAGATTCTGAATGCTCTCTAATACCTATTTGTGTGCGAGACATATACATGGTTGGTTAGATTATAAAGTACTCGTTTTTTACAAACTTTTCAAACTGCTAACATAAGCCTCCTATTCATTTGTTAGATATGCATCATGTTTAGAAACAATGGCGGACCTATATGTATGCCTGAGGTAGACGCTACATCTCAATTTTTGGTCTATACTATAAAATTTTCAAATTTTGTTTTTAATTGTATCGGTGCAACCCTGAAAAAAATTTGGATACCCCTGATCTAAACAGATTAACAAAATAAGCCCAAAATTTTTTGCCCCAATCGGATTTCTGAATATATGTAAAATATCTCAAACTAATTATCCCAATTGGACTTGCAAGTGAAATCAGTTTTTGAAGATTTTAAGCATATTCAAAGAGAAATTTATATAAAAAACTATAACAAGAAAACTTACCACGGCTCCACACTTATGGATAGCCATACGTCTTGTGATAGCAGTAATATTTATCATCTCCTTGTCTTTCTAGCACATATCAAATTTGAAGATGGAGTATTACGATTCAATAAAGACTTGTATCGGGAAACTCTCACGATTCCAAAAAAGATCTTATGGTTCAACAAAGACCGGTATTTAAAGAGTGTTAGTGTATCCCATATTGGTGCGACACGGTCCTATAAGTTTGTATATATGTTGGAGTCTCCCCTCTCTCCACAAAGGCTCTTTTGGAGAGACATTCTTGGGCTCCACATATATTTACATGGTATCAGAGCCGGTGTCCCTCACCCCGAACCTCATCGAGCCTACGTCTCTGAGGGGGAGTGTTAGTGTATCCCATATTAGTGCGACACGGTCCTATAAGTTTGTATATATGTTGGAGTCTCCCCTCTCTCCACAAGGGCTCTTTTGGAAAGATATTCTTGGGCTCCACATATATTTACAAAGAGCTGGTTATAAATTGGATGAAAATGTCTCGGTTAGATTTTATCTTAATCTGTATCTGTATCAAATAATAAAGTAGTGAGAAGTGTACAAGAAACTATCTTGACCATTAAATGAAAAAGAAAATAATCTTTAAGATTAAATGGACGGTTGAATGATTATGTATAGTTACAAAACAGTTAATTACCAATTATCCTAACAAATTACAATAATATTCATCAAATGATCGTGATTATTTTTATCATTATTTTTATATTATATATATATATATATATATATATATATATATATATATATATATATATATATATATATATATATATATATATATATATATATATATAAAATGAGAAGGGTAAAAAGGTTGAGAACGTGATAATAAATCTAGACCCTCCAAATATCAATATCTAAGGCTAATATAAACGGGCAAATTATGTTAATTCTAAAAATTATAGGATGGAATTGTAACTTCCTAAATGAAGATAAGGGTATTATAGGGATTCATTTTCTTATTATTCCCAAAAGATCTGTAAAATATATGGAAATCCCGTTATCTCTCTTACTTTCTCTAATTAAATTAGGGTTCAATACCATCTCTCTTTCTTTCTCTACCAATTACGGCCATTCTCCACCGCCCTTGTCATCACCATCGCTCGATATTGCAGGTTTTGATCAGTGACCCTCGAGGTTGCCCTCCACATTTCTGTCGGACATCTCCTCTGGCCGCGGTCGGCGATCTGCAGGTTTTGATATGGAATCGTTGGTGGATGCAACAGCTATAATCATCTATGATCATAGCTGAATCATCTAGATTAAAGCTATTCAGCTATAATCATTTATGATTATAGTTATAATCATCTATGATTATAGCTGTAATCATGTATTGAATATAACATGACTGCAAAAATGATGATAATACTTGTGTTAATCGTTAATGATGAACAGTGTTAATCATTGATGATTCTAGTCTATCAATTATTTTTTTAATATCCTTCGAGTCAATTTTGCAGGTGTGAATCCAAACTAACACTAATCACGAGTGTCCACTATTAGTTTTTTGTGTGTGATGCTAGCAGCAAGAAAAAGGAATTTGATTCATTCAAGAAAAGTGCTAACATCGGGATGGATTTTGTAATTTTTTCTTATGATATGATATAATCATTATTGAAGATAATTATGTATAAATTTTCAATTTTGTTTGAAATACGTTAATCATTTATGAAAATAAATGTTGTATATGAATGTGTTATTTGATTTTTCTTTGTAGGTTTTCTTATTTAAAATTTTCTTTGTAGTTTTTCTTATTTAAATGTTTTATTCATTGATGATTATAACGTAACTTTGTATAATCTCTATAAAAATACTGTTAAAAATTAAATCACTAAAATTATAAAAAGATATTTTTTATATTCATCCATGATTGAAACCGTGAAAAAGAATAAACAAACTATTAAATTTTCGAATTTTAAAAAAAGAATTGATAAAAACATTTTTTTTATTTTCAATTAATAAAATAACAAAAAAATCAATTAATTCATTTATTTTAGGTAACAACAATCGTAATCTCTATAATCATAGAAACATAAATAAATTAATCCCATGATTATAGGAAAACATAATTATTTAGTATTTTTAATTAATTAGTCAAATTGTAAAATTAGTATAATATCCCTATAAAATGATTGGTCCATAATCATTCTCATATTCTCAACCTTTTAATCCTTCTCATTTTAACCTCTATATATATATATATATATATATATATATATATATATATATATATATATATATATATATATATATATATATATATATATATATATATATATATATATATATATAGTTACAAACAGTTAATTACCAATTATCCTAATAAATTACAATAATATTCATCAAATGATCGTGATTGTTTTTATCATTATTTTTATATATTGTGTGTGTGTGTGTGTGTGTGTCTATATATATATATATATATATATATATATATATATATATATATATATATATATATATATATATATATATATATATAAAGAAATTGTATTAATTCCTAATTTTTGTTCCTAACTTTATTCCTAACCATTTGAAATGATGACAAGTGGATTAAAATATTATTAATATTATTAAAGTTTACACTTGTCATCTTTTCAAATGGTTAGGAATAAAGTTAAGAACAAAAATTAGGAACCAATACAATTTCTCATATATATATATATATATATATATATATATATATATATATATATATATATATATATATATATATATATATATATATATATATATATATATAAATGATTATAAATAAATTACTAGAATAACAGTCACAATCATTTATGCTTATAATTGTGGACATGTTTCAATGGCAGTTATAATCATTTTTTATTAAAGGTTATTTGTTTTATGTTTCAATGGTAGTTATAATCATTTTTTATTGAAGTAACTTAGTGTAATCATTTGATTTTTCTTTAAAATTTTTCTTATTTAAAATGCTTTAATCACTTGTAAATATAATCGTATAATTGTATGAACTCAGTCTTCGCATATTCATTTATAAATATAATTTTGTCGTCGTTACTATATTTATTGATAATTAATCATTAATTACTGCAATCGAATATAAGAAAAAATGATGCTTTTTTTAATTTTGAGAGAAAATTGATAAAAAAAATTTATATCATTCATTAATTTTAAACTAAATTATGTTTTAGGTAGCTGCCAATCAAATCCCTAAATTTTAGGAAATTATGATTTGATTTAATTATGTTTTAATTTAATTAAAATATATAAGTACTAATATGCCTTTATATATTGTTTAGTCTAGGATTGTTATCACGTTCTCAACCTTTTTAATATTCTTATATATATATATATATATATATATATATATATATATATATATATATATATATATATATATATATATATATATATATATATATATATATATATATATATATATATATATATATATATATATATATATATATATATATATATATATATATATATATATATATATATATATAAGATTAGGTGTAGAACCACTAAAACATCCCTATTTTTTTAACAAAAATAAAAGGTCAATCAACTTAAATATTTATTCTCTATAGTTGTACACAATTTGTTGTTCCACTAGATTTAACTTGTTTACTTTCTATTTTAGTGATGTTTCTTCTAACCACCAACTTCTATATCATAGACACATGTAGGGGGTGATCCTTTTAATAATTATATTATATGACTCATACAATCATTTTTCATCTTTGTATAATCAATCACATGGATTACTTATATTAAGATAAATGAAAATGCAAGTTTTTCATAAGATACCTAACGGATTTTGATGGTTCTACACCTAATCTTTGGTATATAACAGTCTCATACTCATTTTTCCATATATATATATATATATATATATATATATATATATATATATATATATATATATATATATATATATATATATATATATATATATATATATATATATATATATATATATATATATATATATATATATATATATAAGGAGGATCGTGTAGGAACCCAAAATCCGGTAAGAACCGTAAGGACAAATCTGAACCTTTAATCATGAAAAGTGGATGGATAAGATTGAATGAGAATAAAATGTCACATCTTAAAAGTTTGGGGGGCTACTTGTATAAAAATCAAAACTATTGGGTGGATAATACTAAATTAATAAGGGTAATATGGTAATTGCAACGAGACCCCCCACCATATTGCGACACTTGTCGCTATATGGTTTGCTGGGTTTTTTTTATTCCCCCGCTTAGTTTTGAGCCATAACTTTTTTTTTCTTTGTAAAAAAAAAATTCTAAAGAAACCAAAGTTCTTAAAATTTAATTCTCTACAAAACAACCACAATCATGAAAATTTGATAAAAAAATATTTTTTTTATTTTTTATTATTATAAAAAATCCAAAATAAAAAAAATTCAAAAAATTATGAAAATTTAATGGAGAATTGTAGATATGATATTAGTAAGTTTGCAAAACAAAATTTTGAAAAAAAGGTTTTTTTCATGTTTATTTTTATATTTTAAGTAAAAAAACACATCAAAATAGCAAAAAAATACATATGATCCAAAAATATTAAAACCAAAATATGTTTTATGATTCAAAACTTATGATCAAAGATGCAATATTCGTTATGATTCAAGATCCAAAAGTCATTATGATCCAAAACGAGTTAAAAAAAACATATAACGATAAAATGATTCAAAACTTATGATTCAAGATGCAAAAAAACTGTGATCCAAAAATACATGATCCAAAACGTTATGATTAAAAATATCATGATCGAAAATGATTAGATTAAAGATACGAAAAAAAAGTTAAATTTAAGATTAAAAAATATTAAAAATTAAAAAAGATACATAAAAAATGACAAAAAAAAAACAAAAAAAAAAAATTTTAAAAACGAGTACTGTAGCATTCAAAAAAAATAAAAAAAATAAAAAAATGAAAAAAAAAAACCTAAAAACCGAGTATAATAAAAAATAAAAAAAATTTGAAAAAAATAAAAAAAAAGAAAAAGGAAAAAAAAAACGAGAAAAAAACCCACTTAAATCACGTTGAAAAAAAAACTCATTTAAAAAACGCACTTAAATCCTCGAGTTCGTATTTCGTTCCGTGGACGTGTGTCGCACGTGATTGCGTCACGTCGAAGGAAGACATTTTGACGTTATTGTCCTTATGAGAATGATTGTACGAGAAGAGTTCTCGCGGTTCCTACCGGATCCTAACCCTATATATATATATATATATATATATATATATATATATATATATATATATATATATATATATATATATATATATATATATATATATATATATATATATATATATATATATATATATATATATATATATATATATAGGGATGGGTTCAATGCAGAACCAAATTAAATCACCTAACTGCAGAACCATGTTGTTAACCGTAAGATTAAAATCTAACTAAAAGGATACGATCGTCAAAAATCTTAATTTGCTATGTTCATCAATGAACATATGTTCATCAATGAACACATGTAAATTACATGAGCAAAGTTGTCTGTTCACTCTTGTATTTTTGCGTTTCCCTTTGATCAAAATACAAACAAAAGTTCAATCCCAATAAGATCAACCAATACATTGATCAAGTCTCAAAAAATTACATGAGAAAAGTTAAAAGAATAAGAACACAACATCAAAGTCTCAAACAAATGAAACAATGTTCATATATGAACATTACATGACGGTTCTCAATCACTCTGTTCTTGCTTCTATACATCTTCAACATCGAACGAATCATTGTGTGCACGTCATATTGTCGATTGACCTGTGAACAACGAAGCATCAAAATCGATTAGGTTCTTGGTGCTAACTTCACCAAAAATGTGAAAACGCTAACCAGTAAACAAACATTGCTCAAAATCAATATATGTTCATTAGTGAACATATGTTCATTAGTGAACATATGAAATACAATACCAAACAGGATACCACAATACCGTGAATAATTGAACACATATCGGACTCCCTTCAATACAAACTCAAACGAATATGCAATTCCAATTGAAATAAACCAAATTGCTAATTTGCAATTCCAATTGAAAGAACTAGATATTGAAAACCAGTTTGTAAGAAAATGTTCATTATTGAACATATGTTCATTAGTGAACATATGTTCATTCGTGAACATATATTGAAAACAAAATATGCAATCAGACTCCCTGTAATACGAACTCAAATTGAAAAACTCAAAGAACATGCTTTGACATTCCATTCAAAGTAGGTTGACATTCAGTATATCTCATTACTGATTCAGCGTACATAATTTGAACCCTATTCATAATTATAAAACCAATCCGCAACTTCAAGACAACAATTCTATCATTGTTGTCAACCAAATAATCATTTTCCTTTAGTAAATTTAATAAACAGAAACAATTAATGAGCCAATAAGCTCAAGAGGAAGTAGTGCAGTGCTGGATAAACTATAAAGTTTTATATTGTACAAACCTGGACAGAGTAAGCGCTAATTATTTGGCTGTTAAGCTTTTTAGCTCTAATGCGAGCCTGCTTTTTCCGGCACCGGTGGGACCAGATATAACGACGACTTTTTCCTTCTTCGACTTTGTAGAGGCAGAGCATTGGAAGGTACTAAGAGCGGCGATATGTAGAACAAAACGAAATCAACCTTTTAAAGGACGATTTGTATTTACCTGAGAGATTGTCTTCGAGATGTGGTTGAATCGAGATGAGGATAGGAAAATCATTGCTATTTTACGATTGAGATGAGGATACGTGAAGAGATTAGGGTTTAAAAGTTTGAAGTTTCTGTATAGAGAGAGAGGACGGAAACGAGAGAGAGAGAGATATTTTAGGACCTAATAAAAAACCCAATATGCCCTTTATTGGATATGATTCCCTGTAAACGGGTATAATTTTTATGGTGTACCCATTTTAATCTAATCCACTGAAATAATGATCTAACGGTTATAATGATAGTTCTACAGTTAGGCAATAAATTTTGGTTCTGTATTGAACCTATATATATATATATATATATATATATATATATATATATATATATATATATATATATATATATATATATATATATATATATATATATGTATGTATGGTATGTATGTATGTATGTATGTATGTATGTATGTATGTATGTGTCACAACTCACAACCCTTGATTCTCTCTTACTTAGAAAGTTCCTTACGCCAAGAATCTTCACGTCTAAAAAGTCTTGTCTTTTTAAGTTCACACACTATGCATGCAACAACACCAATACAACTCATAATATGAGTATGAAATCTTGTTGAAGCCACCGCCGATTAATTTAATACTCCATTCCCATGACTTTAAAGTGTAGTTTGTTATATGTTTTAATGAACATGTCTGATTATTTATTAAATTTTAAATAAAAAAATCTTTCAACGATGTAAAACCATCTTGACATGAGATGAGGACGGTCAATGCTAGAAATAATAGGATAATGTAACTAAAGGATGATGGTAATCTTGACTTACTAGTTACTACCACATAACGAGTGTGGCGCCAACAATTTGGTTTTAGAAATGACTTGTTTTGGTTATAAAGCAACATTTTCAAAATAAATATTGTGAAATATCTTATGCAAAATTTCATTTTTAACTGTAGCAAATGTTATTGAAAATAGCAGCATGTTTTTATGGATTTATTAATATTAACATACAAGATTTATTTGAAAGTGCTGCATTTTCAATGGAAAAGACGGCTCTAATTTAGGATTGTTGTAGTTGCACAATTTCTTAGAAAATAAAATACGCTGTTATTTTATATTAAACTTTTAGTTAATCAATTTCTTATGGTTCAGTGGCAAAGAGAGTAACTCGACAGTGGGCAATGTGTCCGTCAAACGTGCCAAATGGATATCATTTGATGATAAAAAGAGGTCGTAGTCGATGTAAAGCTTGTTACAATAAAAATGAAAGAGAGTTCGCCTTTGTTCATTCATCACGATTATAAAAAGGGCTGGCATCATCTTGCGTCTGAGTCTAATGGTATTTACCTCTTGTTCATTCATCACGATGTCTTTATTATATAGCATAACTTCCCTTTACTTTGATTTCAGATGAAAATATTAATGCTTCCACTCCTTCGTTTTCTACTAATAAGTTTGCTAACATTCACTTAATTAGATGCCAATAATGACAATATTATGTAGAATGTATGGCGGTCTATGATGGGTGATAATCTTAATGCAATCTTTATGTTAGCACTAAGCACTTCGACAAACACACAAACATACAATTTATAGGCTATTGAGACAACGAGAAGAATAAACAAGAACATAAATATTTGAGTGGTTCACTTGATCTTGAGAAATCAAGCTACGTCCACCGGAGAACTAAAGAGATTTTTATCGATAATGAATGTTATGCGAATATCTTGTTTACTTCACTATATTATTAACGGATCACCGGACTTTGCCATATCTATGGTTACAATAAATGAGATGTATTTGTAGAGAGAGTTGACATAATACGCATGGGCTAGGCCTATACACCATACTAGCTTGACAGGCCCAAGAAATCTCAATCTGATTTTGACAAGCCTCGAAATCAGTGCTAGACTTGTTACACGGGTAAACTGGATTAACTCTCTTTTGATGCGATCATAAGCAACGTCTTGCTTCTGGAGCGAGGACAATGCTTCAATATCACTGACTAAGACTGTGCCTCTGGAAAAACATCACGTTTCATAGCTTCTTAGTCTTCATTTCAATAATAACTTTTAGTTCGTCAATTAATTTATTCGAAGCCTCAACGTTCAAAACTTTCAAAGGGAGATCATCCTTTCCGACATATTTTTTTTAAATAACATACAAGAAAAGTTTCATGTATTCCTTTTAGTTGCAAACTTAAATCAAGTTTGAAAGCTTAAGATCCAACTTTCTTTAGTATTTTAAATGGTCTAATATATCTTGGACAAACCTCATTACACCTTTCCAAGGTGACACTTTTAGCATCACCATATTTGCAACTTCCATTTCAACTGTATTTTATTCATACTCAAATAACTTCTTAGTTGGTCTTGAGTCGCTTTCATATTGGCCTGAATAACTTTGATCTTTTCATTTGTTATTCGTACACTTTCTCGGCCCAAAAGTTTCTTTTCTAGCTTCTAACCAACAAAATGTAGTTATACATTTCCTTCCATACAATGCCTCATATAGTGGCATTCCGATGCTTAAATGATAACTACTGTTATATGTAAATTCAAGGGAAAGTGTTCATCCTATTTTCATCCAAAATCAATTACACATGCTTTAAGCATAACTTCTGGCATTTATATCGTTCATTTACTTTGATAATCTATTTCGGGGTGCTAATTCATGCTCAAATAAATATTTTCCCCAATTCTTTTTGTAATGAGTTCTAAAACCTTGATGTATGTCGAGCATCTATATCAGATATAATGGATGGTGGAACTCCGTGAAATGTAACTACTTCATATATATATATATATATATATATATATATATATATATATATATATATATATATATATATATATATATATATATATATATATATATATATAACATTTACAAATTCTCAAATAGTAACGTTTCAATGCCACTTTTGTCAACCGATTTTCAATGACCCAAATGGCATCATGACCCTTACTTTTTTGTTTAATTATACAATGAATCCATGGGTAACTTCATGCTATTTTCTAGTCTCTATTTTCAATGATTTTATGCCTTACCATTTGACGCTTGATGTTTGAATTTGACATTTGTAACTATAATTCACCAGTTTTGCTTTCATTCTCGGCCACCAAAATTGTCTTCTCATATTGCAGTATGTCTTTGTACTCCTAGGATGAATGGAGTACTTGGATTTTTATCAAAATATTCAAGACTACCTTTTGGCTTCATCAAAACTTAGGAACCCATATTCGTCCATTGAACATCATTAATCCTTGATTGTTCTCTTCAAATTCATGTTTCTTAGAAAACATTTCCTTCTTAATATGTTCTTCTGTTAATGATTCCTTTTGGGATCCTTTGATCCTTACAATTATTTGTAACATCCCAAAATTTTAGGGTAAAATTAAAAAAAATTAAACGAACACTTTAATATAAGAAAAGCCACTTAATTAATTTTGACAAAATTCCATAACTTATAAGTTTAATGAAAACATCCCAGGATTAAATAAAAGTTAATGAAATCACAACATAACGGAACATCCATTCAAAAACAGTCCTACAATGAAGCAGCACAGTGTATACACGTCACGCCTTGCCATCCATTGTACCTGATGTACCTGAAACAGTAGTTTATATAGGGAAAGGGTAAGCACGGAGCTTAGTGAGTTCCTCAAAATACCATACGATCCATCACACATAACATACAACACATCATAACCATTCATATGTCTGTGAGACTCGCGGGCTATCCCTGTTCCGCTGAAGACTCACGGGCAATTCCCGTTCTGTCTTATCGCTCGCAGGCTTTTCCCGTTCCGTCTAATGACTCGCAAGCTATTACCGTTCCGCCTATTGGCTCACGGGCTATCCCGTTCCGTCCACAAACAATCATTATCATAGCAATAATTCATATAATTATCATAACAGGTAAGGTCACCTTAGTCTAACATATCTTCCTTCCTACGCATGCAATATCACGTATAGTATAGTGAGAAGACTCACCTGATTATAGTTGACTATATTGTTTATCTTTCTCGGCTTTGTATTTCCTTCAACTTTAACTGTTAACATAATAAGAAATCTATCATTTCTTAATCCTTAACTATATTATAGTCGCATCATTAAACCCTTCAATATTTCCAATATGATACTTCATGATTTATCAAGTAAAGAACGGCCAGGTAGAAGATTAGATGGGGTGGCAGGATCCTTTCAGCATTTTAGCCTTTTGGAAAATCCAACAACCAGATCCCAAGTAATCGGCGTAGTCACCGTCCTCGTAAGTAAATCAATCGGTATTATTTTCGGAAATTACGAATTGTTATAATAACGACATTTTAAGGTTTTTGTTTACTATTGTTAGAAATTAGTATAATATAACATATGTTATACTTATTAAATATTCTTCTTCTTAACACAAAAACTATTTTACAATACCTAATTAAGCTATAGAAAAGTTTGTAGTTACCTTATGACCAGTCGTCGGAACCTATAACTTTTTCGTTAGGCTTTTGAGCTTCCTTCCGCTCACTTCTTACACTCTAGTGCTTAGAAACCTCTATATATTGGATTGAGATTTGTTGGTGTGGTTTATGGGATGTTTTGGGGGGTATTTATACTTGAATTCTTGAATAAAAAATGGCATGACACTTTTGACAAAAGATTTTAATAATATAACTTTGTTGAAATTAATACCTTCTAGAATCAGTCTGTTCAAGACTGGTTTACCCGAATTTAAACCCATGAAATTCACGTTTTTATTTGATATTCCAGATATTTATCTCAATACCTTTCCAGTGATGTATTTTACGTATTTATACGATTTTTCTATGATTTATTATGAATTTTTGAAAACAGACTATCTAATCTGTCAATTCCGAACTAATCAGTAAAGATTGCATTTTTTACCATAGATAATGTCATTTTCAAGCTTACTATTATTTTTGGTAATTGTACTAGACTCAATTTGTAAACTTTGTGCACTGGTTCGAGGTCCAAACGATTTTTCTAGAATTAATTATGATTTTTCTAAAAATGACACAAAATGCTGATTTTCATATGAAATTGTAACTAAAGTTTTTCTTAGCTTTATAACTACCAATGATCATATAATTCCTAACACTCTTATTTTAAGTATATGTTATAATCAGGATACGGGTCTTACAAGTCTCCCCCACTTATTTGGATTTCGTCCCGAAATCCGCATTCTCGAACGCCTCTATGTATTTCCCATCGAGTCCTTGTGTCCTTCAAAAATCCTCCTCGTCTTATTGCCGAAACTTTACAAGATTTAATTATCTTTCCCTTTCAATATTCACATACCTCTGTAATAATGCTTAAGGTCCTATTATTCTCATTCACTCCATACTTCTTTTCTTCTAATTACTCTAGATGTACACTGTTTCTCATAGTCCCACACATCGACTTGACCGGCTACTATCTACAGTACATATTTAGTACTTTCTAATCTACCTATATACATAGTTAACCTAGTTAACTTGCAATACCTAATTTTAACACTATTTCGTATTTATATGAATTCGTCATATTTCAACACACATTTGCCTCAATTCAACATTTCTTTTAAATACTTTTTGGCTAAATAAGTCTATTTTTGTAGAATCTCCAAATTTTTGTGTTTCACCGAAATATAAAATTTACATCATCTTTTGTAAGTTTTTTTTTTTTTTTGGAGTACTGAACACTCTTTAAACTATTTCCATTATATGGAGACATAAAATTTTGTTTTATTTCAAAAGTCTCTTTATTATCTCGTTCTCACCAGAGTCAAGAGGAAATTTTGAAAAAATGTCACTTGGGGTAGTGAAAAGTCGCATCTACTGTAGTTAGTTGGAATTTCGGTAATTAAAACGTGAGGTGTCCTTTCAGTTTCGTGTGTCCTTTCGGTTCCAGCTGCAAGATACTATATATACAGGTATGTAGTATCATTCATTTTCAGTCTCATCCTCTCTTATCACTAGTTTGTTCGTAAACGAACTCATATTTAAAGTCGAGTCATGGAAAACAGATCTTCAATGGGCGATCTGTCGAACCCTGGACCTGGTTTTCCGCAAAGAGAGGGTACTTCAAACCAAGCATTCTTAATAGAGTTTGGTGACTCTAACATTCTAGACATATATAATCCATACTTTGATTACCTTTCTAATGTTTTGTTTGATTTTGAATTATGGTACAGTCTTCCAGATATACTACCAATAGAGCATCTCCACGATGAGCCGGAAATTTTTCCCGAGTTGAACATTAACTCAGATGATCCGGTGCATGCATATGACTTTGCACTTGATCAGACTCCATGCCTTCTACCAGGTTAAATTCTTTTGAATGATCCATTTATAAGTATTCTATTTTGTTTTTATCATTTGACATGTGTTATTTGTAGACCCATTTGTGGATGGTCTAACTGAGTACAATCCATTCATGGACGTGCACCCATCAAGCAGTGAGTTTGTCCCCATGAATCAAGAATTCATGGCTGGTATTCAGGATGAGAATCAATTACAGGGGACTCATAACATAAATATTGAATTGAATCCCGAGTTTGGGGTTGGTTTTCAATATCAAGATCATCTTCGGTTGATTCAAAGGAATCTAGAAGGATTTCAGAATCCTGAGATTTTAGTTGAAAACCAACAATTATTACCGATAGAGGCCACTAATTTTGATGAATCAATGTCCATCATTGGGTCAAAAAATTAGGATCATGTTCAAATGATCCAGAATGATAACAATACAATTGGATTTGAACCTTCTAGTTCAGAAAACATAGCAGGTGGCAGTGGAAGAGGTTTCAGACATTTATTAAGTAGGGAAATAATAGCTGAACACTTTAACGAACCAATTGAGAAAGCTGCGAAGGAACTCAACATTGGAACGACACAATTAAAAAAACGCTGTAGTGAATTAGGTATCAATCATTGGCCCCAACGACAACTTACGAGTTTGCAAACCCTTATTGATCGTGTTGAGGTAAAGAACTATATTTTTTTAATTCCTTTATATCATAAGGTTGAAATTACTAAAGTTATTTGTGCCATAGGAATTTGGTAATGAATTTATTGAGGCAACAGAATTATCGGGAGATTTAATACCCAACCTAAAAAAAGAAAAAGAAGCGATAATTGAAGGGTCACGATCGGGTCTAACAGACGGCACAAAGAAGCTAATACAAGCTGCTCATAAGGTTGTATTTAGGAAAAGAAAAATTCAGGAAAAGGGGGAAACTTCATCAAGAACTCATACACATCAGCAATCTCCGCCATCTAATTCTGGTATGAGTAGTATTAACCCTGGTTTACTCGAGTCTTCGAGTGAGGAGAATTTTTGAGGCTTTGTAGGTGACCTAGCCTGGTTTCCTCCTTCTTATAGCTACCCCCAACTGGTTCCGAATTAGAGCCCTTCCTCATCACTTCCCTACTTACACACGCCCCAAATGAGTCAATATTTAGCCCCTAATCATGCGGTTACAGGTTCCAACCCTATCGAGACCCCATACCTTGGAGCTCCTCCTCCAATAACTGAAAGCATACCACTTCCAAATCCTCGAGAAGGTACAAGTCAACCTAATGATGACAAAGATTGGAGTGTAGAAGATATTTTCTCTCTTCTTTCTGATTCTCCGATTTAGGTTAGTAGTTCTGTAAACTTTTCTTAATGTATTAATATAAAGTTGTAGTAATGAATTAAATATATTGACGTGTTACTATAATTTTAATAATTTCATCGATTTAATATAATATTCATGTTGTTCCCTTAATTTCGTATTCCTCCCCCACTTGGACTAAAGTCCAAGTCTGTTTATTCGATTTATAATTTTTTTACGAGCCCTTACTCTTGAACAAAAACCAAGCCCACTCTGCTCAGCCAACAACTTGCATCAGGGGCAAACACCATCTCAATAAACATGTTTCGATAATGTAAAGACGTTTACATCAACCACCATATGTTACTCATCCGCTTGCGACCCTAGTCAACACCTCTATCGTCAGTTACCTCAATCACGAGCGAGTGATCCAGACTCTCAACCCACACGACCAGATCAATCACTCAAGCAAGATCAATACAAGGGTAGGTAGCCCCACTATTACACAGCACTAGGCATGTACAGAGTCGACTCAAAAATACCCGCCATCATCTCAGGCGCCGCTTGCACCTCTTTGACCGTGAGTTGGAAAACTCACCCTTGCATCCTCTAGTCCCTGTCTGACTTGTGCGCCCATTAGTTGCATGAAAAATAGCTACCACAATAGCATTTTGGCATTCTCCCTTTCAATAGTCTTTAAGCTCAGTAATCAACTTAAGCATGATCGGTCCAACCAAACTGGTATGATCGCATCTTAATTGTTCCTACTGAACCTCACAATCAACATTCAAAAATTGAATGGATAAAAGTTTACCACATTACATTAGCATTTAAGTTAATTTTGCTAGACACTCACATACTCAGCTCCTTGGATCCTTCGTGACGAACTCCCGACTCGAACGTGGATCCTGTGCTTTCGATAGTAGGAGCTCTACTACTACCTTCCACACCTATCCATGTTCGTTCCAAGACCCGTCTCGAAATATCCAATTCGCTTCTCACCGATAATTTTAATACATATGACCTTACAAGGCATATGTCAACCCTTCTAGGAATACTTGGAATCCCACCCCCACCCTGCTATTCTAACTAAGACGGAACTTCCTCCAGTGATGACAGGTTGTTTCGCGAACATAGTTGTATACAATATCGAACTAAACAGTCTTTCAAATAAGAGAATCTTCCCTAAGGCAACAACCAAACAAGGAACATGCAATAAGGTCAACTCACACATTCTATGACTATTCAGTCCATATTGTATACAACTTAGTGGAAATCTCTACGCAACCTATCGGCACTAGCATACAGTTCTATTAGCAAATAGCAGATAATAATACAACAATGTGTGATCTCTACCAGGCATTTCAGCAAACATATACCATATGTTTTTTTTAACATCCACAATATTAAATACTTAACCCTTTTCTCATACTGGCGTCGGCTGGCGGTACACACTGTGTCTTCAGTTCACCCTTCATAAAACATCTTTCTTTCGTAAAAATGTTTTAATAAAACTCTTAATCCTCAACTTGAGTCCAGAACTCACTAAGTGAGCCTGATTCTCTCAAGCTGTGCTCTGATACCAACTTGTAACATCCCAAAATTTTAGGGTAAAATTAAAAAAAATTAAACGAACACTTTAATATAAGAAAAGTCACTTAATTAATTTTGACAAAATTCCATAACTTATAAGTTTAATGAAAACATCCCAGGATTAAATAAAAGTTAATGAAATCACAACATAACGGAACATCCATTCAAAAACAGTCCTACAATGAAGCAGCACAGTGTATACACGTCACGCCTTGCCATCCATGGTACCTGATGTACCTGAAACAGTAGTTTATATAGGGAAAGGGTAAGCACGGAGCTTAGTGAGTTCCTCAAAATACCATACGATCCATCACACATAACATACAACACATCATAACCATTCATATGTCTGTGAGACTCGCGGGCTATCCCTGTTCCGCTGAAGACTCACGGGCAGTTCCCGTTCTGTCTTATCGCTCGCAGGCTTTTCCCGTTCCGTCTAATGACTCGCAGGCTATTCCCGTTCCGCCTATTGGCTCGCGGGCTATCCCGTTCCGTCCACAAACAATCATTATCATAGCAATAATTCATATAATTATCATAACAGGTAAGGTCACCTTAGTCTAACATATCTTCCTTCCTACGCATGCAATATCACGTATAGTATAGTGAGAAGACTCACCTGATTATAGTTGACTATATTGTTTATCTTTCTCGGCTTTGTATTTCCTTCAACTTTAACTGTTAACATAATAAGAAATCTATCATTTCTTAATCCTTAACTATATTATAGTCGCATCATTAAACCCTTCAATATTTCCAATATGATACTTCATGATTTATCAAGTAAAGAACGGCCAGGTAGAAGATTAGATGGGGTGGCAGGATCCTTTCAGCATTTTAGCCTTTTGGAAAATCCAACAACCAGATCCCAAGTAATCGGCCTAGTCACCGTCCTCGTAAGTAAATCAATCGGTATTATTTTCGGAAATTACGAATTGTTATAATAACGACATTTTAAGGTTTTTGTTTACTATTGTTAGAAATTAGTATAATATAACATATGTTATACTTATTAAATATTCTTCTTCTTAACACAAAAACTATTTTACAATACCTAATTAAGCTATAGAAAAGTTTGTAGTTACCTTATGACCAGTCGTCGGAACCTATAACTTCTTCGTTAGGCTTTTGAGCTTCCTTCCGCTCACTTCTTACACTCTAGTGCTTAGAAACCTCTATATATTGGATTGAGATTTGTTGGTGTGGTTTATGGGATGTTTTGGGGGGTATTTATACTTGAATTCTTGAATAAAAAATGGCATGACACTTTTGACAAAAGATTTTAATAATATAACTTTGTTGAAATTAATACCTTCTAGAATCAGTCTGTTCAAGACTGGTTTACCCGACTTTAAACCCATGAAATTCACGTTTTTATTTGATATTCCAGATATTTATCTCAATACCTTTCCAGTGATGTATTTTACGTATTTATACGATTTTTCTATGATTTATTATGAATTTTTGAAAACAGACTATCTAATCTGTCAATTCCGAACTAATCAGTAAAGATTGCATTTTTTACCATAGATAATGTCATTTTCAAGCTTACTATTATTTTTGGTAATTGTACTAGACTCAATTTGTAAACTTTGTGCACTGGTTCGAGGTCCAAACGATTTTTCTAGAATTAATTATGATTTTTCTAAAAATAACACAAAATGCTGATTTTCATATGAAATTGTAACTAAAGTTTTTCTTAGCTTTATAACTACCAATGATCATATAATTCCTAACACTCTTATTTTAAGTATATGTTATAATCAGGATACGGGTCTTACAAGTCTCCCCCACTTATTTGGATTTCGTCCCGAAATCCGCATTCTCGAACGCCTCTATGTATTTCCCATCGAGTCCTTGTGTCCTTCAAAAATCCTCATCGTCTTATTGCCGAAACTTTACAAGATTTAATTATCTTTCCCTTTCAATATTCACATACCTCTGTAATAATGCTTAAGGTCCTATTATTCTCATTCACTCCATACTTCTTTTCTTCTAATTACTCTAGATGTACACTGTTTCTCATAGTCCCACACATCGACTTGACCGGCTACTATCTACAGTACATATTTAGTACTTTCTAATCTACCTATATACATAGTTAACCTAGTTAACTTGCAATACCTAATTTTAGCACTATTTCGTATTTATATGAATTCGTCATATTTCAACACATATTTGCCTCAATTCAACATTTCTTTTAAATACTTTTTGGCTAAATAAGTCTATTTTTGTAGAATCTCCAAATTTTTGTGTTTCACCGAAATATAAAATTTACATCATCTTTTGTAAGTTTTTTTTTTTTGGAGTACTGAACACTCTTTAAACTATTTCCATTATATGGAGACATAAAATTTTGTTTTATTTCAAAAGTCTCTTTATTATCTCGTTCTCACCAGAGTCAAGAGGAAATTTTGAAAAAATGTCACTTGGGGTAGTGAAAAGTCGCATCTACTGTAGTTAGTTGGAATTTCGGTAATTAAAACGTGAGGTGTCCTTTCAGTTTCGTGTGTCCTTTCGGTTCCAGCTGCAAGATACTATATATACAGGTATGTAGTATCATTCATTTTCAGTCTCATCCTCTCTTATCACTAGTTTGTTCGTAAACGAACTCATATTTAAAGTCGAGTCATGGAAAACAGATCTTCAATGGGCGATCTGTCGAACCCTGGACCTGGTTTTCCGCAAGGAGAGGGTACTTCAAACCAAGCATTCTTAATAGAGTTTGGTGACTCTAACATTCTAGACATATATAATCCATACTTTGATTACCTTTCTAATGTTTTGTTTGATTTTGAATTATGGTACAGTCTTCCAGATATACTACCAATAGAGCATCTCCACGATGAGCCGGAAATTTTTCCCGAGTTGAACATTAACTCAGATGATCCGGTGCATGCATATGACTTTGCACTTGATCAGACTCCATGCCTTCTACCAGGTTAAATTCTTTTGAATGATCCATTTATAAGTATTCTATTTTGTTTTTATCATTTGACATGTGTTATTTGTAGACCCATTTGTGGATGGTCTAACTGAGTACAATCCATTCATGGACGTGCACCCATCAAGCAGTGAGTTTGTCCCCATGAATCAAGAATTCATGGCTGGTATTCAGGATGAGAATCAATTACAGGGGACTCATAACATAAATATTGAATTGAATCCCGAGTTTGGGGTTGGTTTTCAATATCAAGATCATCTTCGGTTGATTCAAAGGAATCTAGAAGGATTTCAGAATCCTGAGATTTTAGTTGAAAACCAACAATTATTACCGATAGAGGCCACTAATTTTGATGAATCAATGTCCATCATTGGGTCAAAAAATTAGGATCATGTTCAAATGATCCAGAATGATAACAATACAATTGGATTTGAACCTTCTAGTTCAGAAAACATAGCAGGTGGCAGTGGAAGAGGTTTCAGACATTTATTAAGTAGGGAAATAATAGCTGAACACTTTAACGAACCAATTGAGAAAGCTGCGAAGGAACTCAACATTGGAACGACACAATTAAAAAAACGCTGTAGTGAATTAGGTATCAATCATTGGCCCCAACGACAACTTACGAGTTTGCAAACCCTTATTGATCGTGTTGAGGTAAAGAACTATATTTTTTTAATTCCTTTATATCATAAGGTTGAAATTACTAAAGTTATTTGTGCCATAGGAATTTGGTAATGAATTTATTGAGGCAACAGAATTATCGGGAGATTTAATACCCAACCTAAAAAAAGAAAAAGAAGCGATAATTGAAGGGTCACGATCGGGTCTAACAGACGGCACAAAGAAGCTAATACAAGCTGCTCATAAGGTTGTATTTAGGAAAAGAAAAATTCAGGAAAAGGGGGAAACTTCATCAAGAACTCATACACATCAGCAATCTCCGCCATCTAATTCTGGTATGAGTAGTATTAACCCTGGTTTACTCGAGTCTTCGAGTGAGGAGAATTTTTGAGGCTTTGTAGGTGACCTAGCCTGGTTTCCTCCTTCTTATAGCTACCCCCAACTGGTTCCGAATTAGAGCCCTTCCTCATCACTTCCCTACTTACACACGCCCCAAATGAGTCAATATTTAGCCCCTAATCATGCGGTTACAGGTTCCAACCCTATCGAGACCCCATACCTTGGAGCTCCTCCTCCAATAACTGAAAGCATACCACTTCCAAATCCTCGAGAAGGTACAAGTCAACCTAATGATGACAAAGATTGGAGTGTAGAAGATATTTTCTCTCTTCTTTCTGATTCTCCGATTTAGGTTAGTAGTTCTGTAAACTTTTCTTAATGTATTAATATAAAGTTGTAGTAATGAATTAAATATATTGACGTGTTACTATAATTTTAATAATTTCATCGATTTAATATAATATTCATGTTGTTCCCTTAATTTCGTATTCCTCCCCCACTTGGACTAAAGTCCAAGTCTGTTTATTCGATTTATAATTTTTTTACGAGCCCTTACTCTTGAACAAAAACCAAGCCCACTCTGCTCAGCCAACAACTTGCATCAGGGGCAAACACCATCTCAATAAACATGTTTCGATAATGTAAAGACGTTTACATCAACCACCATATGTTACTCATCCGCTTGCGACCCTAGTCAACACCTCTATCGTCAGTTACCTCAATCACGAGCGAGTGATCCAGACTCTCAACCCACACGACCAGATCAATCACTCAAGCAAGATCAATACAAGGGTAGGTAGCCCCACTATTACACAGCACTAGGCATGTACAGAGTCGACTCAAAAATACCCGCCATCATCTCAGGCGCCGCTTGCACCTCTTTGACCGTGAGTTGGAAAACTCACCCTTGCATCCTCTAGTCCCTGTCTGACTTGTGCGCCCATTAGTTGCATGAAAAATAGCTACCACAATAGCATTTTGGCATTCTCCCTTTCAATAGTCTTTAAGCTCAGTAATCAACTTAAGCATGATCGGTCCAACCAAACTGGTATGATCGCATCTTAATTGTTCCTACTGAACCTCACAATCAACATTCAAAAATTGAATGGATAAAAGTTTACCACATTACATTAGCATTTAAGTTAATTTTGCTAGACACTCACATACTCAGCTCTTTGGATCCTTCGTGACGAACTCCCGACTCGAACGTGGATCCTGTGCTTTCGATAGTAGGAGCTCTACTACTACCTTCCACACCTATCCATGTTCGTTCCAAGACCCGTCTCGAAATATCCAATTCGCTTCTCACCGATAATTTTAATACATATGACCTTACAAGGCATATGTCAACCCTTCTAGGAATACTTGGAATCCCACCCCCACCCTGCTATTCTAACTAAGACGGAACTTCCTCCAGTGATGACAGGATGTTTCGCGAACATAGTTGTATACAATATCGAACTAAACAGTCTTTCAAATAAGAGAATCTTCCCTAAGGCAACAACCAAACAAGGAACATGCAATAAGGTCAACTCACACATTCTATGACTATTCAGTCCATATTGTATACAACTTAGTGGAAATCTCTACGCAACCTATCGGCACTAGCATACAGTTCTATTAGCAAATAGCAGATAATAATACAACAATGTGTGATCTCTACCAGGCATTTCAGCAAACATATACCATATGTTTTTTTTAACATCCACAATATTAAATACTTAACCCTTTTCTCATACTGGCGTCGGCTGGCGGTACACACTGTGTCTTCAGTTCACCCTTCATAAAACATCTTTCTTTCGTAAAAATGTTTTAATAAAACTCTTAAGCCTCAACTTGAGTCCAGAACTCACTAAGTGAGCCTGATTCTCTCAAGCTGTGCTCTGATACCAACTTGTAACATCCCAAAATTTTAGGGTAAAATTAAAAAAAATTAAACGAACACTTTAATATAAGAAAAGTCACTTAATTAATTTTGACAAAATTCCATAACTTATAAGTTTAATGAAAACATCCCAGGATTAAATAAAAGTTAATGAAATCACAACATAACGGAACATCCATTCAAAAACAGTCCTACAATGAAGCAGCACAGTGTATACACGTCACGCCTTGCCATCCATGGTACCTGATGTACCTGAAACAGTAGTTTATATAGGGAAAGGGTAAGCACGGAGCTTAGTGAGTTCCTCAAAATACCATACGATCCATCACACATAACATACAACACATCATAACCATTCATATGTCTGTGAGACTCGCGGGCTATCCCTGTTCCGCTGAAGACTCACGGGCAGTTCCCGTTCTGTCTTATCGCTCGCAGGCTTTTCCCGTTCCGTCTAATGACTCGCAGGCTATTCCCGTTCCGCCTATTGGCTCGCGGGCTATCCCGTTCCGTCCACAAACAATCATTATCATAGCAATAATTCATATAATTATCATAACAGGTAAGGTCACCTTAGTCTAACATATCTTCCTTCCTACGCATGCAATATCACGTATAGTATAGTGAGAAGACTCACCTGATTATAGTTGACTATATTGTTTATCTTTCTCGGCTTTGTATTTCCTTCAACTTTAACTGTTAACATAATAAGAAATCTATCATTTCTTAATCCTTAACTATATTATAGTCGCATCATTAAACCCTTCAATATTTCCAATATGATACTTCATGATTTATCAAGTAAAGAACGGCCAGGTAGAAGATTAGATGGGGTGGCAGGATCCTTTCAGCATTTTAGCCTTTTGGAAAATCCAACAACCAGATCCCAAGTAATCGGCCTAGTCACCGTCCTCGTAAGTAAATCAATCGGTATTATTTTCGGAAATTACGAATTGTTATAATAACGACATTTTAAGGTTTTTGTTTACTATTGTTAGAAATTAGTATAATATAACATATGTTATACTTATTAAATATTCTTCTTCTTAACACAAAAACTATTTTACAATACCTAATTAAGCTATAGAAAAGTTTGTAGTTACCTTATGACCAGTCGTCGGAACCTATAACTTCTTCGTTAGGCTTTTGAGCTTCCTTCCGCTCACTTCTTACACTCTAGTGCTTAGAAACCTCTATATATTGGATTGAGATTTGTTGGTGTGGTTTATGGGATGTTTTGGGGGGTATTTATACTTAAATTCTTGAATAAAAAATGGCATGACACTTTTGACAAAAGATTTTAATAATATAACTTTGTTGAAATTAATACCTTCTAGAATCAGTCTGTTCAAGACTGGTTTACCCGACTTTAAACCCATGAAATTCACGTTTTTATTTGATATTCCAGATATTTATCTCAATACCTTTCCAGTGATGTATTTTACGTATTTATACGATTTTTCTATGATTTATTATGAATTTTTGAAAACAGACTATCTAATCTGTCAATTCCGAACTAATCAGTAAAGATTGCATTTTTTACCATAGATAATGTCATTTTCAAGCTTACTATTATTTTTGGTAATTGTACTAGACTCAATTTGTAAACTTTGTGCACTGGTTCGAGGTCCAAACGATTTTTCTAGAATTAATTATGATTTTTCTAAAAATGACACAAAATGCTGATTTTCATATGAAATTGTAACTAAAGTTTTTCTTAGCTTTATAACTACCAATGATCATATAATTCCTAACACTCTTATTTTAAGTATATGTTATGATCAGGATACGGGTCTTACATTATAGTTGACACCAACTCTATTCACATCGATCTCCCATGATTGTCTTCTTATATGATTTACGACTTATGACATCGACCATAACATTAGCATTTCTGATACTATATGCTTTTAAAATCATAATCACTAATAAGTTCAATTCATATTATTTTCCTAATGTTTAATTTTTTTCGTAAAAATGTATTGTAATGTTTTGTGATCGGTGTACAACTTACATTTCATACCATAAATGTAAAGTCGCCAAATCTTCCAAGAAAATACGATATACACAAGTTCTAAGCCATGATTTTGTATCTTGTTTTTGGGTCTTTTAATTTTCTTAATCATAAGAAATTACTTTTCCTCTTTGAATGAATACACATTCGAGGTCTTTGGTTAAAACATCACCATACATTGGAAATTTTTCCATGTCGTCAGGTAATGAAAGGATGAGCTCTTCAAATTATTTTTTCTTTAATATTAAGAGTGCTTCTTCTTGTTTCTTGTCTCATACAAACTTCACTTCCTTTCTTGTAAACGTTGTTAATGCCACAACTATACAAGAATTTTTTTAAAGATGAATCCATGATAATAACTAGAAAACCTGATAAATCTTTTTACCATAGTTGGAGACTTCGAGGGTTCCTGTTTCATATCCACTTTTATTTTTGTTGGGTCTACTTTAATTCCTTTGTGAGATACGACTTGTACTAAGAATTGTACTTCCTGTAACCAAATATCACATGTTGAAAACTTTGCACACAATCGTTCTTGCTTTAGCACATAAAGAATTTCCTTCAAATGTTACTCATGGTGATTCTCTCTTTTAGAGTAAACGATAATGTCATCAATGAATACAATCACCAATTTTTCAAGGAATGATTTTCTTACACGATTATTAAAACCTATAAAGATTGTTGGTGCATTAGTAAGGCTAATTAACATCATAAATTTATAATGACCATAATGTGTTTGGAATTATGTCTTTTTAATGTCACTTTTTTCACCCACACTTGATCATAATCAGACAATAGATTGATCCTAGAGAAAAAATTATCCACCTGAAGTTGATCAAATAAGTCATTAGTATGTAATAATGAATAAAGATTCTTATTAGTCACTTTATTCAATTCTTGTGAATCGATACACATTCACATGGAACGATCTTTTCTTTTTCACAAACGATAAGGAACCACCCCAAGGTGAAGAGTTAAGACGTATAAAGAATTAATCAAGGAGTTCTTGAAGTTGAGACATCAAATCTTACATCTCGGTTGGGGCTAATGAATACAGTGCATCAAACGATTAGAGTCCCTCCCAGAATATGATCAATCCAAAATTCAACTTTTCTTTCGGGTGGCAAACTCGAAAGATCATCGAGAAATACTTTGGAGAATTACTGAAACACTTTCAAAATTTCTAGAATTATCTTTTTCTTTTTTACTATCCAATATATGTGCCAAACACGACTCGCAAAATTTTGAAAGACATTTTTGCGCCTTCACCATCGTGATTAAACATTGCATTTTGAGATTCCATTCTCCATAAACATTAACTTTATATTTGCTAGGATTCTTAATCAAAGACATTTTTTACAACACAATATCCTTGCCCGATTAGCCTAGTGCCAATCCATGCCCATAACGATGTCAAACCCTTTTATTCCTATTAGTAGTAAATTCACTTTAAACACCCTACCATCTATTTCTATAGTGCAATTTCGGTACATGTGGCAGACGATGACAAATTCTTGATTTGAAATTTCAATAAAATAGGCTTCATCTAAATATATTAATGGGATTTCAAATTTACTGCTAAAAGCATGTGACAAGAACGAGTAATTGGCACCCAAATCAAACAATACTCATGCGAGAATAAAGTTGTGACAACTGTCAAATTAAGTCAACTCAAGTCAGTCAAAGCATACATTAGGTCAATATGTGAAATGCAAATTTCATAACCTCTACGATATATTATTAGATATTATAATACTACTTACGCTAATTCAAATGAATTATACGAACAAACTCTATTAAGTTAGATTTTTTTGGTATAAATAATTAAAAAAAAATTCGTCATGAATAGTGTCCGACGTGAACAGTAACCCGGTGTGAATAGTGTTTTGTGAAAAAAAAACACAATTTTCAAAGTCTAAAAGGATGGGAAGACTTTGAAATTTCCATATTTTATTTTTTATATTTTTTATAATTTTATTAAAGTGGACCCCACTTAATTATTTATTCATATTTATATATTTTACCCCCAAAGAATTCGTATTTTCATTTCGAACACTACGTATTCAATACGTATTGTTAAGTTTATCAAAAATATTATGATTTTTTTATAAAACGAAAAAATTTACCGTCAAAACCGTATCGTCGATACGAACAACCTGACGTCAAAATATAATATTATTGATATCAGTTTTATATTTAATATTTTCTTTTTCTTTAAAATGAAATTGTATTTACATTTAAACCCTATATTTTCATTAAACATACAATTAATACCCTTACGTTAATTCGTTAAAGCTTTTTAGTTAAAAAGTTGATATTATTAAACTACGATTTTTGTAGATTATAGTTTTATAAACAAAAATCATTCTTTTTATATAAAAACTATTAATCTATTTAAAGAATATTTTAAGGGTATGTTTTGCCATAAACAATTTCTAAAAGCTATAAAAGTCAAATACATGTATCTTGAGGGCCGCTATACGAAAATAAATCTACTATAAATAGAACTCAAATTCTCATAATCAAACCACACCAATACAAGCTATATACACATATCGAGAGAGTTGTAGAGATATAGCTTGAAAATATAGTAGAAAGATAGAAAAAGAGGGTTCGAGTTAGAAGCAGTAAGAGTCGGACGATCTAACAACAATTGGTGATAAGATTATCATCGACATTAAGGTGAGTTCATACCCCTTCTTTTTATCTTTATTCAAGTTTTTAAGGGGGAGAATACAAGTTATACTGTAAAAATAGCTATTTATACTCATTTGTAACAATAGTAAACAAAATGTGAATTTTGTAAACATCATTATGATAACAATTCAATTATAGTTCCAAAATATAATATCGAATGATCTACTTACGAGAGCGGTGTCTAGGCCGATCATTTGGGCTAGGTTGCTGGATTTCCGAAAGGCTTATATGCTGAAAGGGTCCTGCCTCCCCATTTGATCTTCTACCTGACTGTTCTTTATTTGATAGTCATGAAATATTATATTGGAATTAATAAATAGTATAACCAAGTTATTACAGCACTATTATGGAAAATATTTTAAAAGATGTTGTTTATAACCATTTAAATAAGTTATTTCACATATATTCATAAATATATGCTTTTCACGACAGAATACCAAAAATAAACTATTATATGAATAGTTTGTGGATACAAATGTTACTATAACGGTTAGAACAGGACAAATAATTATATACAAATATATAATTATTATACATTACTATATTATCATGGGAAAAATGATAATGGGCAAATACAAGGGTTTTTCATATACAAACTTTACGTAAACAAGTTGATTGATACATACATTTTTGTGAGACGGGTCTTCACAGTGCTTATTTAAGTACATACTACAAGTCCTGAAATTTATAACCAGAGTCTCGGTAAGAGAGCGTGATATTTGTGTATAGATCTATACGGGATTGACAACCCCGCACCTGAGCTGCTAGCTACAGCTAGACCGACGGGTCTGAGGTGACAAATGTCATAACAGTCCGACGCCTGAAGAACGTCGAAGCAGGCCTACATGGTCACAGTATGGTTATAGGACGTCTCGCATGGGAAATCAACTTTATAAATTGTTTACGTGGAAATATACATTTTCAAAGGTTTTATACTACAAGCTACACTATACATTTTAGTCTTTGGATTTTTAAGACTTGGATACATTCATAAGAAAATATTGGATTTTCTTGGAGTACAATACTACATTTTACAAGGAAAGAGATTCCTTATACAAGTTTTATGGTATTAAAACTACATTTTTACAAATTACAAATATAAGTATGGTTTTACTTATATACACTGGTTCTATGGGAATTAAAACTATGTTTTATAAAAGGTATAAATATAAGTACGATTTACTTATATATACTAGTTTTATGGAATTAAATCTACGATTAGTCTACAAGTAAACATCTATTTACACGGTTTCATACAACAATAAAACTACGTAATACTATTTTCAAGTATAGAAATACTTATACATTTACGGTCTTTGGGTTTTAAGACTACGACTCATTTATAAGAAAATATTGGATTTTCTGGTTTCCAACACTATCTTTTTACAAGGAAAAAGGATTATGGATTTTCTCATACAAAAATCTTATGAACTCACCAACGTAATGTTAACACTCTTTCAAACTACTTGTATTCTCAGGAAATTGATAAGGTAACTACAACCTTTGACGATGGGTCGCTATGGCTTCATACTATGTATTTTGATATCATATTGTAATTGTATTTAAAACATACAATCTTTTGAACTCTTGTAACATTTACAATTATGTATATGATGGATGTGTTTGCTTTGATCACTATTGTACAAACGTTGTTGTGATACTGTTCATGAAGTCATCCACCCTCAGACGTTTCCGCCATCGTGGTTTGGGGGTGTGACAAAAGTTGACAAGTATGGTACCTGTCATGGCATCATTAGTCTCCTTTGCTTCCTCTTCCTTCTTTTGAAAGGTTCTTCCTTCTAACTTTCTTTAGTTCCTCCTTTTTGTTTGTAGTTGAGATTAGCGTTTCCGTCCCTTTCTTTAGGCATTGAGGGCTAAGACTCCCTTTCTCATGGAATGAATAACACTCGATTTCTTTATTTTCATTTTTCGTCACTTACTAGCTTTGTGCCCATGTCTCCCATAATTTTTGCAATCTAAGTATTTGTATTGACATTCCCCTTGTTGTATCTTTCCACAAAAAGTACACTTCATTCTTCTCTTTCCCGTGCTTGTTCTTTTTGTGCTACCGGTAGAATAACTTCTTTTTGATGACCTAGTATTTATGTCCAGGCCCGGCCCAAAGGGGGTTCAATTGGTGCCTTTGAACAGGGCCCATACTCTACTAGAGGCCCAATATTTTAGTCCACTATGTATTATACCTAAGTCCATTAGTCCATTCCAGCCAAACGTTCATGAAGACGTGAACGACTGATGAAATCTGAAAGCGGGAAGTCCGGGGAAAATGCGATAATCATGACAGCTTCACGCGTTCACCCACCAATCTCGGTAACTAAATGTTCAATCTCGAAAAATCAGGAAGAAAACGATTCGATTTCTGCAAGACTGCAACAATACGATCTCGATTTCTCAAATAGATGTTCTTGCTCTTCATTCTTTCTCTATTGAACTCAATCAACCGATATTTCATATTGCTTTTCGTATTTGCTTTTCGTTTTTTCTCATCTTCTGATCTTCTTTCTCTCTAAACGTATTGGAACAGACTAGCAATCCTGATCTTGTTGAACCGATCAGGATTGAAGCAGACTAGCAAGAGTACTGAACCGATTGGAATTGATAAATGCCTGAACCGACCAGGATTGGAATTTCACGTGCCATTCTGATTTCTGAAATCGGGAATTCAAGATCAAATTTAAGGATTTAAGGTATATCCGTATTATATGTTTTAATGTTCAGTTTTAAGATTTTCTAACTTTCTGAAGTTGATTCTGATTCAATTCCTCTTCAGGTCTGTCTCACTTTTCAGTTATAACCGGTTTCTGAAATTGAAGATTTTCTAGTTTCACGATTTCTGAAACTGATCAAGGTATATGTTTTATAGTTTAAAGTTTTCTGAAAATGAAGATTTCAGCTTCACTGTTTCTGATTTTATAGTGATGTTTTTGTTTCAGATTTTCATTTTGGTTCGTTGAAGTAGAAGAAATTGTATTTTTATTTTATGTTTTAAATTAAAGTTTGTCTAATAATTATACTAACAATATGAAAATAAACATTACATTTCAAGCTTTTTGTATCTGGTAGAATTTACAAGTTTTGGGGCCTACATTTATCAAATTGCACAGGGCCTCCAAAATCTCTCGGCCGGCCCTGTTTATGTCCATCTTTCTTTTGTCTCCAAATGCTTTACTTTCCTTTGAATACTTCTTTATCAGATCTTCCATATCTCAGCCGCAATAATAGCATCATCAAGGGTTGTGACCATTTTTACTTCAATAAAATATTCCATGGGTAAGCCTTTTGGAGGGTAAGTGATACCCAATGAAATGAAGCTTTTGTCTTTTACGTATAAAATTAATATGAGTTGCGACAATTCTATTAGTACACAAGAACGCAAGTTCTCATTCTATAAAACGACGGACAATCCATAGAATAGTTGCTGCTCATATTTCATTTCATTAATTAAGATAATTGTTATTAATTAGTGTAAGCAGTTAGATTGAGTTTTGAAGTGGGTATGCATTATCTAGTAAAGCCATGTGGATCAATCATACAAGCCTTTGACTTATATATTAACAAGTCAATCAGATTATTTTGTTTTATTATTAATTTTTAACTTTGGAAAATAACATGACGATGATGATTGATTGCAGGAAATTTAACTGTGTATTTATTAAGATATCTATATTCAACAGACGATTTTCGAGTCTTAACGAAATTTATATATTTTATAAAATAAAATATATAGTTTCTTGAATTATTCACAATATGATTACTTGGATTATTGAGGCGGACCGAAACCCGGCGTGATTTTTGGGTCATGGCCTCATTTTATTTAACAAACTATTATTATTTCAAAAGACAAATTCCACGACACATGCATTTGCGTTTCTTAATTTAGACATTCATCCTTCTTTCTATCTCGGATTATTACATAAAATAGATTATATATCTTCTCAAATTCATTAATTATTGGGTTAAACATTAAACAACCACCAACTTTAGAGATGTTCATGCTAATCAATAATTTTGTGTACCTTGTACAATCCCTAAATTTTTGTAACTATCTCCATCGCAAATGACCATAATACCCCCATCTAAAATTGTGAGGGACCAAAACCGAAACAAAAATAAAATACAGGAATGGTCCGAGTTAAAAAAATAGCTTATATTAAACCCATCATAAATCACTTAAGCGGTCACCACATTGAACTTAAGTGAAATTGGCCTTGTTTACGCAATTTCCCTATTTCCATTTGCTAGTAAGTGACGGCAAATAAAAAAACCATTTTCGCCTCCTCTCTTAGGTCTTCATCCAAGGTCAAACTTTATTTAAATTCTTAAAGCTAAAAAAATAAAAAATACTTTCGGAAATTAATAGCAGTATGCACATTTTAAAAAAAGTGAAATGTTACATAAACAGAACTAGAGTAGAAAGTAAGATATAAAGACTTTATAAATATATAAAATGTTGGATTTAATAAGACCATTGTAATTATTGGTTACTAAAGAAAATTAAAAAGGTTTTGGACTTTAGAAGACACTTAAGGGGTTTGTGTGCCAGGCTTGCACTCCAATTCTCTACAAGGTATCGTTATGGCATATATAAATAATAAGCAACCAAACTCCTCCTATCTGGGTTTCCTTCAAAGCCAACCGATTCTACAAGGTATCATTATGGCATTATATATATATATATATATATATATATATATATATATATATATATATATATATATATATATATATATATATATATATATATATATATATATATATATATATATATATATATATATATATATATATATATATATATATATATATATATATATATATATATATATATATATATATATATATATATATATATATATATATATATATATAGGGAGAGGTTCAAACGAGGACAATTAAAAGGTTGAGAACGCGAGGACAATTCTGGACCAATCATTTCACAAGGGTATAATAGTAATCTTGGTATATCTATATTAGTAAATAAAATCAATATAATAAGTTACCAAAAATAATGAGATTTGTTATAATTATTTCCTTGAATATAGCTTTTTTGAATTTTCGTGGGATTTTCTTCTTTTTTTTTTTTGAATTTTCGTCACCGAATTTAGTGGTTTTTTTTCTTTTTTTTAATTTTTGTCACTGAATTTCGTGGTTTTCTTTTTGAATTTTCGTCACTGAATTTAGTGTATAACTAGTCGACATTGACAGTGAAGTAAAATTCATCAACGAATATTCGTAGAAGGATATGTAAAATGACAAATCCAATGTAATTCGTTAATGAATATAAGTAAATAACATTGGAATGAAAAATTCATCAATGAATACAATGATTTATTATAATAATCAATGCAAAATCAACAAGTAATCTGATTATTCATCAACGAATACAATGTTTGGATATACTAAACCCCTAAATTCATCATTGAATGATGCAAAATCAACAATAAATATAATTATTCATCAATGAATTTAACAAACAAATTCAAAGCAGTCGCACCACTTTCAAACAACAATACGAAAATGTGTCGTCTTCATGCATAAAATACACGTATTCATCAATGAATACAATTATTCATCAATGAAAACAAGTATTCATCAATGATTGAGTCATCCGTTATAGCAAATCGCATTTGATTGAGTCCACCATTACTTGAAACCATTCGGTAACCATTGTTTTAGTAAAATCCTGCACATTCAATACAAGTATTCATCAATGAATATGACTGTGAATATGAATTCATCGATGATTAACTTTAGTATAGCATTTAAATTAAATCAAATGTTTCTATTGAGCATTTCTCAACCTTTGATACAAGTATTTGATTGAGTCCTCCATTATATTAACTTCTGTAAAGATGATCTGTATGCATATTTGATACAAGTATTCATCAATGAATACGACTGTAAATATAAATTCATCGATGATTAACTTTACTATATAACATTTAAATTAAATCAAATGTTTCTATTGAACATTTCTCAACCTTTGATACAAGTATTCATCAATAAATATTTTAAGCATTTGCAATCCTTGCTCCAGTTTCAATTAAATAAAAAATATTAACTTTAATAAACCTAAACACAATTACACAAATATGATAACAAATATTATGAAAAGTAGAAATAAATAAAACAACCTCTTGGGTGTCCCTGTCACATGTTTATTCTCATTGTTTTCAAGAATAATAAGCTTCAACAAACGGTTTGGTAAATCCTTAACAATATGCCACTTTACATTAAAGCAACCAATCCACTTTACGTTAAACTGTATTCATCATTGAATTTAACAAAAAACATATTATATACAAACATATTTATATACAAAAATATTTGTATAATCATCAATGAATACATTCATCGGTGAGTAATCATCAATGAATACACGATTTATTATACTAAAACCCTAAATTCATCAATGAATACATATTAACTACTAATTCATCAATGAATCCAAAAGCTGTTATGAGTCAAATTCAAGGGATTTGCTAAAAATATTCACTTCTCAAGATATTCGTTATAAAATAACACAAATAACTAATTTAAAAAATTACGTGACTTTGATTGGTTAGATATGCAAGATAAATATAAAAAAAGTACATGAATAAATTGGTTATTTTATTTACGTGAGTTTACACTTTCTGTAACTAATACCCAAATATATAGCTATATATAATTATTGCAGACACAAACAACGCAAAAAAAAAAAGCACAAGTATAAGTCTTGAAAGTAGATTGGTTAATATAATAACCGTTTTTTCATGAGTGACTAGAAAACAAGAACAAGAACACTAATTTTCTCTCTTTAGAACAAGAACTTTAAAAGAGGTGAGCGATGACCGGAGAATGTCGCAAAAACAATAACAACATTTTTGTGGTGACTGATACCTGATGTCTGAAATGGAACAAGAACAACCTTTTTATGCCTCATTTTTAAAAGGAAAAAGGATTTCGTACCTGAGCCGGAGAAGCCTCGACAGGTCACGGCGGCAACCAAAGTCTGAGCGGCGGCGATTTGGAGGCTGGAATCAGGATCGATGGCGATGGCATTTCTTAGGGCTTTGATCTCATCTTGGAGATGGGTCTCGGCTGCTACAGGTAATGTTCAAATTGCCGATTTAGGAAGAGAAGGTGAAGCGGAACGAATTGATTAAGGAGGCGACGATGTAGGGTTTTGTTTTCACAACTTTTAGATTAGATCTGGAAGTTTATAAAGATTTGACTTTTTAAACATATTTTAAGAGAGAGACAGACGTGATTGTAGGAGTTTATATAATTAGGATAATCATAATTACCTTAATACCCTTTAGGTTATATTTAATTTAAAATTTTGAATTTTTTTAAATTAATAAATATAAAATTGACAATTTATTACAACCCTAGATCTAAAATAATGAATGATTCAGATTTGTCCTCGCGTTCTCAACCTTTTAATAGTCCTCAATTGAACCTACCTCTATATATATATATATATATATATATATATATATATATATATATATATATATATATATATATATATATATATATATATATATATATATATATATATATATATATATATATATATATATATATATAGAGAGAGAGAGAGAGAGAGAGAGAGCGGAGAGAAGTTTAATAGACAATCTTATGAAAAATATCGATGGCTACGTTCATATTGGTGGATAGACCATTGCGGATAATTATAAAACGGACGAACCTATATTTATATTGACACATCTGTCTTTGTTTCTTATTATTCACATACATATAAGACATAAAATTATAAAGACAGGAAAACCAATTTGCACGATGAATTGTAATTTGAAGTTCTTTTATCTAATGAAGACTACCTACCTCGTCATCATTATAGATGTGTATAGATAAATTGTATGTTTGTATAAGTGTTTAAATATATTGTTAATTTTAAAATATTGGGTTAGTGGGTAAGCCTCGAGACTTATGCAGCATATGTTTTATATTTAGATCATACAAGTGTTATCCGTTTTTTATTATTACGTAACATATTTAAGAATTTATCTGTTTTAGGTGGGAACAAAATGTTTAATGAAAGGCATTTTGGAATAGTTATAAGATAAAAAGGAAAATGAGCTGCCTTTCTATATAGTAACTTCCAAGGTTGGAAAGGCAAGGTTAGATCGATTGGTGGACATACTCTCACGGTTACACTTAAACGGGGGCTTCCCCCCCCCCCCCCCCCCCCCCCCCCCCCCCCATTTTCTCTCTCTCTCTCTCTCTCTCTATTCCCTTTCTCTTTCTCTCTATATAATACTAACCTTCGAACGCCTTTACTTCTCTTACTCCACCTTCTCTCTCTCTCTCTCTCTCTCTCTCTCTCTCTCTCTCTCTCTCTCTCTCTCTCTCTCTCTCTCTCTCTCTCTAACATGGAAGCTCATCAAGATGATTACAACCTGATCATGAAGGATTCGATAAATATGATCAGCAAGGGGAAAAGAACCAAGCGTACAAGACCCTCATCCCCTCTTGCTCTAACCATGGCATCCACCTCATCTGCCACCACCACCAGTGAAGATGGTGATACCGGAAACGCCAACAACACCTTCTTCCACACGCCTACCAACTCCATCGAATTCACAAAAATCATTCAACAACACAACGACGAAGACATGGCAAACTGTTTGATTCTTCTCGCCCAGGGTCAATCTTCCCCATCACCACCACACAAGGCGGTGGTGGAGGCGTCTTCCAGGTTTTATGTTTATGAATGTAAAACATGTAATCGTGGGTTCTCTTCGTTTCAAGCGCTTGGTGGCCATAGAGCCAGTCACAAGAAACCCCCTAAGTCAACTTTAGAAGACAGGATGAGGCCTGATAACATGGTGAACCAATATGTGGATGTTCATCAGAGTTCTACGACGTTATCTCTTCAAATTGGTTCCCAACAGCATACTCAGTGTAACCCTAATGGCTCGATGAAAGCAGCCAAGGTTCATGAATGTTCAATATGCGGTGCTGAATTTGCTTCTGGTCAGGCATTAGGTGGTCATATGAGGCGACATAGGTCGATGCCCATCGCTACACCCACTTCTGGCGATTCCGGTGGGTGTCACGAGTCCAAGAAACCGAAAACCCTACTATCATTGGACTTAAATCTTCCCGCTCCGAATGAAGATGATCATCGGGAAACCAAATTCCCATTTTGCTCCAAAGATCAAATGATCGTGTTCTCGAATTCTTCTCTTGTTCGTTGCCATTTCTAAACCCAAATGATGTGACACATTATTTATTTTTTCTTGTTTATAGATAATCTGTAATTGTGTATAATGATTCTTTAAAATTCATTTATTTTGTTCATATAATCGATAGTCGGATTGAATTCTTTGGAGATATGTGGTTAACTACGAGTACGACTTAATTTGTTTATTTTTGTGTTCTTTTTCACTCACTTCTTTTATAGAAAATAAATATTTGATTTAAGGAATAATCTCACAAAAACTCAAGCTATTTTTATTATATGCCTGAAAAACCGCTATTTATTTTGTATACTAAAACTCTTATATCTTCGAAATAGCCTAATTTAATCCTAATACTTGGTCACCTCATGCAACTAGTTTCATACAACTTATGTGGACTGGATTATGTGTCATGTGACTTATTAGGAACTAATCAAGCCCAACTAGGAAGATATCGAGCCTCGAATTAGGTGAATCACAGCAAGAACCAATCAAAGCTAGGTTAAATTCCAATTGCAACAAGAACCGATAGACACCGGGGAAGATATCGAGCTCCGAATTAGGAGAATCACAGCAAGAACCTATAAAAGTTAGGTTAAATTCAAATTGCAGGAAGAATCGATCGACCCCCGGGAAGATATCGAGATTAGAATTAGGAGAATCACAGCAAGAATTGATTAAAGCTAGGTGAAATTGGAATTGCAGCAATAACCGATTGACCCCAGGGAAGATATCGAGCTTCGAATTAGGAGAATCACAGCAAGAACCGATCAAAGCTAGATTAAATTCGAATTGCAGCAAGAACAGATCGACCCGGGGGAAGATATTGAGCTTCGAATTAGAAGAATTGCAGCAGAACCGGTCTACATTTCTAATGAAGGTTTAAAGCCACATAGGATATGTAACCGACTCTCAAATGCCAGTTATAATGCCTTCGATCGGGCGGTTTCGAAAATATAAGGGTTAAATTAGACGGTTTCAAAAATATAAGGGTTGAATTAGGCTGTTTGGAATACATAAGGGTTTTAGTGTAAACAAAAAACTTTAGTGGTTTTTTCGGGTATATGACGAAAATAGCCTGGAGTTTTGTGAGATATCCCTTGATTTAATAGATAATCCAATAATTTCTTTACTAATACTAAAAGCTTTAAAGATATTGAACAAAATAATAATTTAAAAACTGTCAATTGCCATTGGTTTAATTAGAATTTTATAAATTGTCAATAAATAAATAGGTAAACTACAAACATTCAAACATTTGTTGGAAAAAAGAATTATGAACAGCTAAAATATTATTAGAAAAGCTAACGAAGAAGAAGAATTACAAGACGATAGAACATGCTGAAATAGGATTACAACACTTAGGGGTGAGCAAAATCCGAACTACAGGCCCCGAAACTAAAAAACACCGCAAAACCGAAACCAAATGAATAAACTGATGACATGGTTTTTATTTTGTAAAATTTGATTATTTGCGGTGCAATGCGGTTTTGCGTTATATATCCCACTGCAAAAACCGCACCGCAAAATTCGTAAAAACCACATAATAAAAATTGCACGAAAATTAAATATTCTCCTACATTTTCTTACTATACATCCCTTACTCATATTAAATGGTGACAACTGTTTTAGAATACTATTAATTTGATTAAATATGACACTTGCCATCATTTAACTTAGGTAGGAGGTGTTACGAATTATGTAGAATATAGGGAAGGTTTTTGAAATCATGGATTGTTTCAAAAATCGTGGATGACACTTTCCGAATAATCAAACTTGTAATCAGGCACAATTGTGAGTTCACATTTTTTATGGTTGAGAGAATTCATGTTCTTTTTTCGTATCTCATTTTGAATGTTAATATGATATTTTAAACCAGAAACGGAATCTTAGAAACTAGGAACGGTTAAAGCGGGCAGTTGAAACTGATCATCAGTTACAGTTAGATGTGGCAATTCTCGACATGAACATGGCACGAAAATAAAACATGTTTGGGTTAGAGATTTTCAACCCGTTTAATTAAATGAATTGACACGACATGACACGAAAATTAAATAGGTTCTGTTTGGGTCTAACCTTTTAATTCGATAGTGTGTAACACTCTGAAATCATGTTTGAATGCTTATTTTGGTTGATAGTAACATATATTGAATGCTTAGGAAGTTTTAGGTTGTGTGGTGAAGTTTTTAGAAATAAGCCAAAACTATGGATTTTGAAGAAAAGATCAAAACTTGAATTGTGTAGTGTTTTGATGTTATATTTTGGGTTAAATGTTAACTATATCACCTAATATGATGTTTAGATGCTAAGTTTAAGTTTTATAGATCAGTGGGTTGAAGATACAAACCTTTTGGAGAGTTTTCTTTAACAGGCGATATAGCGGCGCTATCTCCTAAAGAGATAGCTATGCTATTGATAGTAGGTTGTTATTCTGTGCACTATTTCTCAAAGTTCAATTCAGACGAGTTTTTAAGGATAGCAACTCTAAATGATGCTAATAGAAATCACATTTAAGGTGTTCAGTGAGTTATTAAGCTAAAAAAACACTTTTTAAACCAGTGGAAACGAGAACGAGGGTTGTGAACTCAATTTGGGGTCAAAATTAGCAATATGAAGTGAAATCTAAGGGGGTTTTCATCATAAGCAAGAATCAAGGTTAGTATTTGCTTTTATGTGAAGTTTTAATAAGAAATCATTGAATTGTTAGATGATTTTAAGTTGTATGAAGTAATGAAATATTGGGTTATGGGTGCATGAATGATGTTAAAAACATATTCCGAAGGTTTTGGGTAATTAGGTGGTAAAAATGAAACTATATAGTATAAAGGGAGAATTTATGCTAAAAGTTCGAAGGATAGGTGCAGTTGTTCATAGATAGTGACAGTATCTATGAACAGACAGCGACGCTATCTAGTTTGTAATGGACAATGCCATGAATTTAACTGTATAGAACGAAATGGTGAAATATTATGACTAAGTAAGGTTTAAACCTTGTTCCTCTGTAGTTAAGAAGGATCTAGGGAGCACCTAAACATCAAATAAAGCTCATTTTGATTTGGATTCAAGGTGAGTGACTTATTTCTATACTTTTGATATTACTTGTATGCTATGCAGTTATCGCGTTCCAAAATCCAATAGCGGTCACTAGTCGCTATTTGAAATAACGGTTTTCGTGGTGGTATATCGGTGATAGCGTTTTTTATATTATGTAGAATTTCTAAATTAGAGTATTAGTAATATATAGAATTAATATCATAAAAGTTTATTGTGTCATTGTATGTATAAATATAGCTAATTGCGATTCTTTAGCATCAAGAATTCATTAGGAGACATAAGGCTAAAAGATTATTGAGTATATCTTCATGTTATAGTGCACTATTAACTACTCAGCCTGCAGTTGAGTGTGCGAGCATAAACAGCTTAACAATAAAACGTAAGTTACGAATAGCAAATTCTTAGAACTATACATTAATACACTTATAATCATAAGCACAACAACATAACCAAAACCAAAATCCAGATCATAAAAATTACAAAGGTTCATATAAGAAATATAAAAGCAAAAAAAATATCAAAATCAAAATAGCTTAAATAGCAGTGCAAAATCGCACAGAATCGTGCTAATAGTGTCAGCACGATCATTTCATCGCTAAATGAAAATAACGATTCTGAAATGTTGCTAAACCCTATAGCAACGCTATTACGCACTATTAACTACTTAGCTTGTATGTTGGATATATATTATTGGGAAGGTATTTGCAGGTTCTATATGTAATTATTTCCAAGAATAAGAAAAGTATATTTAAACTATATGGTGATAAACAAGGGATGGGTGTGAAGTCTCTTTGTTAATTTAGTGTTTAAGGCTGGTGCATAGCCTATTCTTTATGGTGCAAATGTGAGATTGGTGTAAAGTCTTTATAGGCTGGTGTATAGCCTTCAAGTTCGGTTGACTTCTTAATTTGGTGTAATACTCTTGATATACAATAGCATGGTGAAAATGCTAGTAACCTAAATTGTTTTCTATTATGACATGATTTTGGTGTATACTTGGTGGAGATTTCCTTACTTATACTGAATTAGTTTTATTTAAGTTACTCACTAAGCTTTTTCTTACTTAGTTGATGTTATGAATGTTTTAGGACCTAGTGGATCAAAAGGTAAGGTTGTCCGGGAGTAGTGAGGGTCCTCCGGTCTTTATGTCACATTTTGTTAGTATTTAAACATATGAAGTGTGATTGAAACCAGTTAGATCATGAAACACATCTTTTGTATATTTTGATATTTATACATAATCTTGATCTAACATGTCACTATGATCCTACTTTGTACATCTTTTTGGTATATGAAAATGTATGTTTTATCGAATATGTAACATGTACAAAGTGTGGAATGAATGGCATTACATACTGACATGAAAATGACCCTTTTATTTATAGCAAGTTCTTTTAATTTTTTAGGTAATTTGGACATGCATTAAACCAAAGCCAAATGTCAAAGAAAACTTTAGGTTGAATTGTTTTGTAATGTAGAAGCCACTAATTAGTTTTCCCGAGTCAAGACATAAATTTAGGTTCTTAGTTTTTCATTAATATCTCATACTCCATAATCCCACTCGATTACTTTCCCCTCACTCGGACTTCGTTCCTTAAACTTATTGTGAAATTCGTCTAACCGACTCCCAAACTATTACTCCTTTCAGTTATTCACTTTTTATTTTTCCACCTCCCCAACTCTTACTCTTTCAACCTATTCTATGTTTCAATCTAGCATGCTACGCCACATTTACAAAGTAAATGAGTTGACACACCAACCCGCCAACCTGACATAAAAATAAACGGGTTGACACGACATGAAACGATAATTAAACTGGATGGGTTTGGGTCAAGCTATCTCAACACGTCAACCCAACACGAACACGACACGACATGACACGGTTACCAGACCTAGTTACAGTGTCAGTGTGTGATTAGTCTCCATATGAGACATTTGATCCACGTCAATGTATCACCTTTTATCAGTGCCAAAACATGACCATCAGCGTGTGTTGACCATCAGCGAAACCCCCGCCAGGGGCTCTGCCCCTTGGACTCCATAAGGGGGCGCGGCCCCCTTGACCCCCGCTATTAGATCGTATCGATATCAACTTACTCATATACAAGTGTGCACTCCCGCACCTCTTAACTTGTATTCGAACTAAAGTATGAACCCATTAAATACGAATTATTTCCATTAACTAAAAGATAATGCATGTAGCTTTCTTAGTCTCAATATATACATAAATGTTATTTCCAAATTCCAAAATAATTACTTTAAACAAACATATTAAAATTGATAATCATTACATAAACTTTTAGTTTGAATAAAAAAGGCCAAAGTATAAAGTATACACACAGAGACGATAGTTTTCTGTTTCTACAATATGCTTGTAGGAAAATCGACCATGGTTTCAATGATTTCAAGAAAAGTTCTAAAGATACCATACAACCCTTTAAACAATTATCCCTAAAGCTAACGAAAGTTGATGTTTTATCAGAGAAAAAAATCCTTTGGCGGCAACCCTCAACGGCGGTATCGGGGGAAAAGAGAATAAAACACAAAATCAAGGGCAAATTAATGGAAGAGAACAAACAAAACCACCACAGATACAATAGAGTCTAGAAAATTGTAAATGTAAAGGCTAGATAAAAGATAAGATACAACATGCACAACTTACTGATATCTATACTAATGGCACCAACAATGTGGGTGTGATGAGTTTATGGGCAAAGATGGAACACCCCTGTGAAAATTGGTCTTAACCATTATGGTGGTTGTCGAGGCCAACAAAAATAAACCTTACTTCTAGTACACAAATTTACGTATAGCGGTAAAGGATCGTATCCATGGAGATTGGTTCAATTTGTAAAACAATGCTATCAATTCAAAACGATATATATTTTTAAACAAAATAAAATAAAAAGGGGGTTTGATTGTTTGAGTTGAAAATGAAAACAAAAGCAAATAATCAAATTTTGGTGAAGTGAATCAAATATGGAGAAACTATCAATATTGAGATTTCATCACAATTCAAACTAGTTGGTTTATCATCAAGATTTATAGTGTAATGTATTTAATTTAATCTAGTTTGGCTATAGCATCTCAAAATCTTGAAACACCTAGATTCTTCTTAATTGTATGGAAATTAGAAAAGTTCTTAATAACCGTCTTAATCAAAGTCAAAAGTCAAATAAGCATCCAACTCAAGTAAAATGACTAGCAATATGGATCTAAGAATCACCAAACCCAAAGAAAATCAATAAGCTTATATTTCTCCTTGAAGAACACAAGTCCATGATTTTAAAAATAAATATAAGCATCCACAAAAATCATTTGTCACTAGTTTGTTTTAGAAATCGATTACGTAATTAGAAAAACAAATGGCAATAATCATTCAAGCATCCAAACTCATGAATAAGAACACAAGAACAACTTAGACTTTTAAACAAGTTGTATTCATAGATTAAGAATCAAATACTCATAAATCTTTCAAACCCCTAACTAGTTGTTCATGGATTACACCCAATATTGATAATAAAGAGTTCTATCCAAGCATGGCTAGAACAACAAGCATGAAAGTGTAAAGAAATGTACCAATCATCAAGTGTAGTCAAATAATACAAACCCAATTGAAGAAAATGGTGAATAAATCTTCAAGAAATCTTCTCCAAGGCTTCTCCTCTTGCTCCCCACGTTCTCCTCTAGTATAAAAAATGTGTAAAAGATGAAGAAAACCCTTGCCCTTATGCCCCGTATAACAGCCCACACTTGAAATGACAAAAATGCCCATCAGGACATTTTGCGCGGGTCGCGCAAAATTACAAAGGGATTCGCGCGGTTCGTGCAAAAGTACAAAAAACCCAGAAAATGCCTGATCATGTCCAACTCGCAAAAAGGGGTATTTGTCCCTTTCTTCTTTTGGTCTAAACCCGGATTTTGACCCAATTTGACCCCCATTTGGGCTAGGTAAATCCAAATGAGCCTAAATCTTCTTTCTTGGTCCAAATGCTTGCTTCAAGTCCAAGCCCGCTAAAAGACCCAAGTCTCCAAAAATTCCGCTCTCCAAAATATCGTCCCGTTTCGTCCGCTATAATCTCCCGTTTGGCTCATCTCGTTCCCGCTAGTCTTTAATAAAATCTACATTTAAACATAAAAAGACTAGAAAGTATCCCCGAATGATAAAAAATATAAAAAATATAAAATATGCATGCGAATTATACTAAGAATGAAATAAAACGTGCTAACTAAATTATAAAAAGAAGAAATTAAAACGAAGTGTCACATTATTATCAACTCGTGACTCAAAAATATAAATTTTCTATTTGTAACATGATCATATGTAAGAGTCACGATATTAAAAAGATTATATATAAATATATAATGCACATATAAAAACATAATATTTGTTGAGCATTAGTGCACTTTACTAAAATAATAGAAGTTCGCTAGCTAGGGCCGTAAGCTCGACTTCTATTAAGTATGTAGAGGTGCAAAGGTTTTATGAGGATGGACTTAAAGTACACACTTTGAAGTGTTAAGGACTAGAGTTGTGCTTGGAGCTAACATGAGGAATATATAAGCAAGCCATAGCAAACCCTAAATCATATTTGGATCCTTTTCTTCTCTGTCGCCACTTCATACAAATATATGGAGAGGGAGTAAATGTGTTGTGAGACTTTAGGGTTAAAAGAAGCTTATATCAAATGTTTTCTTCATCCATTTTATGATTGTTCTTTTCGTTTTTAGGGTTAAAAAAAGCTTACACCGGATGTTTTCTTCATCTCATTTCTAATTTTTCTTTTATAATTTTAGGGTTAAAATAACCTTACATCGATTTTTGTTCATAACAACGTTATAAGTCAAAAAGTTTTCTTTAACTCTTTTTCTTATTGTTCTTAAAAAATAATCTTACTAGGTGGATAAAGCAATTACCCCCTAAATTGCACGTTTACCAATGAGATATGGCTCGTCTATGTCACGAGTTGACTTGTCTCGGTATGAGTCAAACAACAATTTTTGTGATTTTTGACCAAGTCACACACAAAATCGAGTCAACTCTTTTAGGGTACAAAATGCTCGACACATATGAGTCGACTCATGACTCGTAAAATGTAACAGTGAAAATTTTGTAATTTATGATGAAACTATGAAAATCATGACTTAATGAAAGTTTGATGTTTAGTCACTACATTGTGTGTTTAATGGAGGGTAAAATGGTCAAAATGTGTAAAATGTAAAAAAAAAAAAAAAAAAACTTTTATGGATTAAGGCATTTTATTAAGTCCCTCGAGGTAATTTAGTTTTTAAGAAAGTGACTGAATAGAAATAATGATAAAAATCGAAATATATAAATGTTGCTAGAAAATAATAATTTTGACACACATTGGTGGATGATTATCTCAAAATAGGAAAAGAATTGGAAATGTTATCATCATAAAAATGTAGTTCTTGAGAAAAGGAAAGCAAGTGAAAAATAACAGACATTCTTCCATCTTTTGTTTGATGTAATTCCATGGAAATTGAGAAATGGGATGAACCCTAATTTTTTAAAATTTGGGTGAAACATGAAATTATGATTAGATGATGCTTATATAGCAATTGTTTTGCTATTATCCTCAACAAAACATAGAAGTTAAGTTGGCTCACTTGAATTGGATTTGCATTAGACAAGATTTTTTAATGAGTATGAATGAATAATGATAATTATCACATGGTTAGTAAAGATTAGTTAATTAAAAGTTGTAAATGACCAAGAACCATCAAATTAAGGTTATTGAGCATTCAATTATGGGAATACAATATTATGGAATGGAGTATTATGTAATTTGAAATTGGGAATGTGGTAGTATCATCGAATATATCAAATATGAAAGATTAAACTTGCCATAGTATTGAAGTTGGTATTGTGTCAACTAGGAATGTTTATGTTCATAACGTTTTAATGGATTAAGTGGTTTATGATGAACCCTCATAAATGAATGAATCATGATATATGTGTTAATATGTATAAAATGCATGTGATTTGAATAGGCGATGAAAAGGTTGGTGATCAAGGGAAAGGCAAATGTGCAATAGAGACCTGGATAACTCCTCTCTCAATACAAGGTGAGTACATGATGATTTTTTATGGGTACATAACAAACAAGAATTTCAAATTTTCATGTTTATACAATGAACTATGTTTTGAATCCATGAATTGTTTAAAAGTTGCAAATTTTACAATGAAAATGCAAATGTAATAGTTTTGAAAGAAGTGTGGAATATATTGTTTTGCCAACGTGGTTTTAAAGGTCTATTGAGTCTTGGATCAAGTTTCTCTATCAAACTTTTGAACTATGACCTTATGTGTTAGTCTTTTGAAGTTGATTCTTTATGTTCAAAATAAAGTTTGAGTTATCCTTTTTGGAATTGATATATTGATTGTGGATTTGTTGAATTGTTGTTTATTAATGAATGTATTCATGTGTGTGAGAGTCCGAACTAGATCGCGCCCGAGAAGAGAAGGTCACTAAGAATCTATTGGGGTGGTCCATTCGGCCTCGAAGTAAAAGTCTCATATGTTAGCCTTGGTACGAGTGAATGTGTTTTATCCTATTTTGGATTGACATTGTCCTTGGTAGCTCGGAGGCTTTCCGGTAATTTGGACATTTATCCTTGATAGCTCGGAGCTTTTTCGATACCTTGGACCTTTACGCAAGCACAACCTTGTAGGGTTGGTGTGTCCCGCTCTATGAAGGAGTCTCCAATATGGGGGCGCTCGTGTCATTGTTTTGTTACTTTTGGTTTTTTGTTCTCTTGATTTGGTTTCGAAATGTTAATCGTATTTCTTGAGATTTTGATACTTGATCCCGGATTTTTATAGTCATATGTTAACAAGAATCATTTGAACTATTGGTTATACCTCAAATCTTGTTTGGTCTAAAACTCATGTATCTCACTAGACATTTATGTCTTACTTACATTCGTTTGTTTTTCCAATGCTATGTACTAGAAGACTTTTGTGTTTGGGGAAACTTAGTGATTACATTGCTTTTGTCTATGACTCGTGATCCTATAACCCCATGAAATTGTACTTTTATAACTAATAAGCTTCTCGGTTTTTGTTAAACTGTATTTTTGATCATCAAAATGGTTATGCAATTATGTGATATTTTATGAGGTGTTACATAAAATGGTCACATTTCGGTCGTAAAGTTATTTCAAAAGTGATTAATATGTTCCATGACAACAAAGAAGCAAGAATTCAAAAGAATCCTAATAAAAACACTTCGCATTAGTAAGAAATCCATGACACGTTTCAGAGTTCCGAGTTATATACAAAGCACAATAAACTTCTTATTTTCCTCAACAAGAAGCTACCATAAGTATTGACATGAAAATAAAGTGGAAAAAACGTAAACTTTACACAAACTACTAGATGTTTATTTTACTTCGATAATCACCCGCAAAACTCAACCACTAGCTTCATTAACTAAACAAATCAATGATTTACATGCATGTTCAATCTTTTTATGAAGGAATCTTTACCTCAAAACCATGAGGAATTTTCATGAGCAACAACCTTGTGTAGATGCAGCCTGATTTTCTGGTTTTTGCTTCAATACATTTCTCTTCACTACCGTAGACCCTTCTTCTAGAAGACTCGGAACCTCCATTATCTATGTTATAATAAACATCATATGTTAAATTGTTAATGTCACAACTTTTTATATATTTTTGCATGTTAAGTCATTATATATACCTTTAGTGCAAGTTCTTCAAAACATTGATGTACATTTTCCCGAGTTCTTGCACTACATTCAAGAAATAAACATTTGAGCTCTTTTGCAAGATCAATCCCTTCTTCCCTACTCACAAATCTTTCGGTGTCCTACAATAGCATTTACAACTTTTTTTTTGTAACAAATATAAATGGTATTTTTTAATATATTGTTATAAAATATAAAACTTACTTTGTCAACTTTGTTTCCAACAAGCATCTTGACACAATCTTGATTAGTAGAATAAAGGTCAACTTCTTTAGCCCATATTTCTGATAGGTTCGTGAACGTTTCTCTTCGTGTAACATCATACACTATAAAACATTCATTTACAAATTACAACAAAAATATTATTAGGATACAAATATACAAGTATAAAATGGTATAATTTATATATGACTTACCAAGAATAATCCCTTGGGCACCCCTGTAGTAAGAACTTGTTAGTGTCCTGAATCTTTCTTGTCCCGCTACAAAAGAAATTTTATTATTTTACAGCTTTACTTTATAGCATTTTATAGAGGAATCTTGTTTGAAACATTGAATAATATTAACAATGCTTACCGGTGTCCCAAATTGTAAGTTTTAATCTTTTTCCACCAACTGTAAGCTGTTTGATTTTGAAGTCAACACCTGTCCAACAAGAATGAAACTTAGTGAAAAGAAAAATGCCACCCACATTGAAACTAATTATAGATAGGTCCACAAGCACAATACTTTTTGGGGACAAATTTTGTAGCAACATTTTTGTCGAATTAGGACTTAAAAAGTGATAGTCTAGATGTCAATTCTCAACATGTAGTTACTTTTGTTGTAATGGATGGTGTACACACTACTTTAATTCAAAAATAAAATAAAAGTTCGGTTTGACACGTAGTTCAATAAGATAGTATGACAAATTAGTCTAAATATCTAAAACATGGATTGAAATAAAGGTGTTTCGTTCCTATAGGTCAAATATCAAAACTTTCGGACAAAATAAAGGAATATTAAGGAAGAAAAAGTCAACCTTAGCAAGATTTTGGGGATAAAATGAATGAATTTGGATTGGATTATTGGAACATTACCAAAATGGAATTGTTAGCATATATTTTTAGAGTATATAATTCAGCTTATAGTAGATTCAATTTAATACACATTTCAAGTGAAAATCACGGTCAATGACAATCAATTTATGCAAAACAATTACATGATTCGCATAAACTGGTAAATTGTTTGTGACAAATCGAAAATTGACTTCATGATTGATAAATTCACCTGTGACGATCAATTGCATCGCATAAACAAGTGATTAACCTATAAAGTATAAATAAACATAAAACTGACATACATCCAAGTGTTAACAACGCATATGAAGCACAGAAGGATAAATTCTCGATTCATAAAGCGATGAATTGATGATATAATATAAATTAAACATCCAAATACGGATCAAACTAAAAGAATTTTCATAAACTTCAAAAAATTCAAAAGATCGACTCAGCACTGAAATTACCAATGGTAGGTGCGAGATCTTCGACGGAATCGGAAATGAAACTGACGAGAAGACTACTTTTGCCGACACCAGAATCTCCGATCAATAAGATCTTAAATGAGAGATCGTACTGACCTGATGATGACCCCATTTTGACGATTTCAAAACCAACTTTCTCTCTCTATTTATGTTGCTGTTTTGAACAACAAGCAACAACAGATCAACTCGAAAATAGTGTAAAAGTCTGGATTTGTTTCGATTATAACGAAAACCTGAAACGGAGAAATGGTATCTAATTCCTTCTCTTTACTTGAAGAAAGAAACTGCTTTTTGAGATGAGAGAGAAGATCTAGAGAGAGAAAGGCTAATGCAAAAATCTTTATGTGTCTGGAACTAAGATATGAATCTATTTTTGCGCCAAACGCACTCCGACATACTCATTACATCACAATTTATACCCTTATTTTTTTAATTATAAAATTAATACTTTTGTCATTTATATTGAAAATCTCTAGTTTTGTGGTTAGTAGACCCTTCTCAATTAAATATGATCTTTAATTTTGAAATCGGACCCATCACAATTGTTTTTTGTAACGGCAAAATAATTAGTATAGTGTTAGAGTGCACCCAATATAACGTCCATCATACAGTAGGACACGAAACAAAATGTTGACCGAGCATGTAAGGTGATGGAGTGTCTGTGGAAAATAGACGTATGGGAGGAAGTGCAAAAAACAAATCTCGTGCGTCGGAATGTAGTCTACGTATGTGATGTCGTTTGAGGCTGTCTGGAGAATTGAAAGTTAAGGTAACCGAATCGTAATCCAAGTGCGGCGAACCACCATGTAGGCATCATCTCAAACGCAAAATGGTTATAATCATGACTTGGTATGTGAAATGGTCTCTGCATGCAACCGAGTCTCTCTTTATGCAAAAAATGGGATGAAAATGATAGATGTATCGAAATATTCATAATCACGTTGAGAGCCGGTATGATTCCTACCATTATAGGGACCGACATCATCATGATTCCTACCTTACGGGGACCGACATCACCCTGCCCCCTTTATTAATACCCGCCATAGATATAAGAACAAATCAAATAAGTCTAGGAAAATAAACAAGCTGCCTAAGCATGCAACAACATATAGTAAGGCGATGATACTGACATGTCTCAACCATGTGTAAGTAACCGCTATCAATCCTACACTCGTGCCTCGGATCACCTAAATTCCGACATACACAACCATATCAAACCACAATCCTACATTCCCCACTGGTTTAACCTCGAGGTATGGCTAACCCACCCAAGTCTATAGTCAAAGGTCAAAACACAACCAAAAGTCAACATCAAAGCTATTAGCGGCACTACCAGGCTCTCGTAGCGTCGCTAAGTCGAAGTCAGATTACGGGGTGTCACCTGAGTTAGTGGCTAACCAGGAGTGTCAACGTCGCTAACTATGAACAATTCAATTGTTCTGTTGAACTCTTAACCAATTCGGGCATCGGTCAAGGCTTCCCAATACTAGATCTAGGGAACAGAGACTTCGTCCAAACCCATCCACACAAAACATGTATGTCTTAACCTTAACCCTAGGTTCTAAAAGTCAAGTTAACTCCTTTGATCTAATGCATGACTTAACAGGGACTGAGGCGTGACTTAATCACGAACCAAAAGCTCCAAAAGGGCATTCCAAATCGTATGCATGGGTTAGATTTCTCAAAATCCAATCCAAACCTCACAAAGGTCAAAATCACATAGAACACTACTCAACCCTAATTTGAACGGGTTTACAACAAGATCAGAGGCTAGGGTCACTTACCACCGTCTATGAGGACGAAAGCAAAATGGATCCAATGCAGTAGTTGGTCTTCCAAGCTTCTACACACCACTATCTTCTTCAATATCTCCAAACGACAAAATAAATGAGACTTGAGAGTGCTTGCTGGCTAGGGTTCCTTCCAGGCTCTGAAATTCGTCAAAAAGTGAGAACCCTACATGTTGGGGCCTCTAAATAGGTCACAAAATCCGAAACTAGGCTTTTCCCCTCTGCGGCGCATAGCGTCGCTAACATGAGTAGTTAGCAGCACTATACCATGCAATCTGCGACTGCCTTAATGAATATAATGTCGTTATCTCTCCTAGATAGCGCCGTTAACCCCTACTTCGGAAACGGGTCTTACAGGTAAGCTGAATAAAAACAAAGAAAAAATAAAGAGTAAAGAAGGAGAAAACATGGTAGGAATGACAATGGGTCGGATTCGGGTTTGGGCGGTGCCCTATCGGGTTTCGGGTCATTGAATATAAATATTATATATATATATATATATATATATATATATATATATATATATATATATATATATATATATATATATATATATATATGTATATATATATATATATATATATATGTGTATATATATATATATATATATATATATATATATATATATATATATATATATATATATATATATATATATATATATATATATATATATACACTTATCGGGTCGGTTCGGGTCGAGGCAAGGAGACCCAAACCTATACCCGAAATTCTCGGGTTTCGGCTTGTGCCATTGGGTTCGGATTTTTTTGCCATCCCTAAAACATGGTGTGTTTTAGGTCGGTGTAACACCCGGCTTTTAAAACAAAAACACCCCTGAAAATTTTTCATTTAAAACAAAGGTTTCAATACGTAAAACCATAACAAAAGGGGTATATCTTATTAAAAACGGGTACAAGTGTATCAAGGAGAGTATAAAATACCATAATCTCCTTTGAAGCCGGGCTGCTAATAACAGCATCTATAAGTCTCACTTCTTTAGTCACGGACTCTATCTTTTCCCTTATTAGGATCATGCTAACCTGCAGGGACATTTAACAAATAACATGAGCTATAAAGCTCAGTGAGTAATCATATCTGCAAATAACATGTATAAGAAATACATTCATATATAATTCCCTATATATGATAAATCTCTTTTGATTCATCTTTTCAATACAAGGTCCCATTTTATAGCCTCTTCCGGTTAACCGTATATATGTTCGGATATCGGATCCAAACTCCTAGCCTTACTGGCTGATCATATATCTCTTAGGATTTCACATCCTATTTCATAGCCTTACAGGCTGAACCATAATATCATATGATTATCAAATCACATCAGTTATTTGAATATTTAATCATATCTAACCTGTTATCTGAACATTGATCACATCAAATCTGTTATCCACAAAAAGCCATATGTATACAAGAGAAAATAAACATATAAATTCTCAATTACCATTTCTGTCCCATGTTTCTTAGTCATAATTGACTGCACCATATTTCATGGCTATATAAGCCACACCAAACAGTTTCACATTTATATCATAGCCCTAAGGCCACACCAACAGTTTTCAATAACCCGATATCATAGCCATAAGGCCGCACCATTTAGATTCAAGTTCAATATCATAGCCATAAGGCCGCACCATTTAGATTCAATCATCCAATATCATAATCATATAGGCCGCACCAGTTGGATATAACATCCAATATCATAGCCATATAGGCCGCACCAGTTCATAACATTTTATTTCATAATCATTTATGGCTCACGAGTTTGCCCCGCTCTTGCCTAGACTCACGGCTCCGTTCTTGTCATTTCATTGACTCACGGCTTACCCGGTATTGTCTTTTCAATATATCTTTAAAACTGTCATTTTCGTCCCCCAAAGCTGTTTCAATATGTAACAGTCCAATCAACACATATCATATGTGATATAAGTGAGATTACTCACCTGGATACTTGCTGCATTTAATTCCAGTTGTTTCTTGCCTTTGCATACACCACATCCATTTGTCCCAAACATATATATTCATTTATATACCAAATGATCATAGGTTAATCACCATTTCAGTTGACTCTACTACACAAGAGTCCAATATAATACAACTGGGGACCATTTCCAATCATTTTCGAGCAATAACCATCATTATAAAAATTTAATACACTTCCTGAAATATGCGTATCCTACTACAGTACCTTCGGGAGGTCGTATTCTCATTTTAATAATTTTCCATGAAGTTTCATACCATTTTAGACCTATGTTTAAAATTTCAGGTCAAACGGACAAGCCTAGCATCAAAATCAAACTTGGAAATTGCTCAAAATGTTAACAGAAGGTTTTGTGCTTCTGACGCGAGATCGGGTCGCGATCTCCATGTAGATCGGGTCGCGATCTACTGCTGCACAGATTCATCTCACGATTTTTATGCTACAAATCCCATTTTCTCATATTAAGCCCTTAATACACGACTTAATCACTAGGAGATTGTTCCAATACTAAAACCATTCATTTATTTCAGTTTCTAAACAATGGAATTGGTAATTCCAATCCATTTCTAGAAGTTCCCGTTTTTGCATTTTTAATCCAAAAACCGAAATTATCAAAGAGTAATCACTTCTACTGATTTATTTCAACAAATATAACATTTGGAATTCATTATAACCCATTAGAATCAAGTTGATCATAAAAACTTGTAATCTAGGGTTCTTAATCAAAATTCCAAATTTCAACAATAGCAGCATACTTTCATATTCTTGAGATATGTTCTTAATACATAACATATTTGAGGTTTAGAATCATTAAACCTCTTAGTTCATGACTGAAATTTCAGTCATCAAAGTCTTCCCACGAAGAACACACAAGACTTAGGTTAGAACTCAAATTACTAACCTTAATTGCTTGAAAACTTCAAATTCCTAGCCATTAATCCGATTTCATGCTTCAATCTTCATGGATTCTGCAGAAATCGCACCCAAGAAATCTTCCCGATGCTTCTTAAATGTTCAGCTCTCATAATTATGGATAAAATTCTCTTTTATATTTTTCAGATTTACATTTTTAGTCCCTAAGTTCCATTTCTTGAACTTTTGGCACTTTTATCACTTTTTGTCACATATAACTTTCATTCCTTATACTTTTGCCACAAGCAAACAATATTTTTACATCATTGGTCCTTTACATGGTCAAATGACCAAATTACCCTTGTATGGTAAAATGACCAATTTACCCTTTTTATTATATCTACATATAAAGAGTATCTTGGTGTTACAGTCGGTTAGAGGTTGACAGCGGTGAACGGTGAAAGAGCCCACCGCCTCCAGTCCAAAGCGCATATCTTCGCTCTATGTTTGATCCATATGAAGCTTGATGTTTGTATGTTCTCAAGAATGATAGAAGGTGCTAATCAAGAACCTCGAAAGTTTTTGGAATTTCGGGCTTTCTAAATCAACCACATTTTCGTAAAGATGATCGCATTCAATAATTTTGCTTCCATTGGAGAATTATCAAATTTTGACCACAAAGGACTAGCTGGTCAAGTGAGTCTGGTGAGAAATCAGGGATACCAACCTAAGAACTAATCAACGCCCAGACCTCACAGGAAATAGTATAATGAATGAACAGGTGTAGGCAGTTCTTTGTGGCATAACTACAGGAAGAACAGGCATTGGAGACATTGCTTATTCCTTTACGAACAGCGTAGAGGCGATAGGAATCTTTTCCATACTTGTGCTCCAGAAGAAGGTGTTGGCTACTTGTTCCGCGGGAAAGGATTGTTAGAAGACTTGCAATATTTGACATCAATGATTCTCTTGAGGGATTGATCGAGTTGTACAGAGAATGTTTCTGAAATATCCCCATCCAAACAGTTGTATCTGCATTGGAGGAGAGGTTGAAACCAGTTATAGTAACAACGATTTCCAAAACAATTGAAAAATCACATAACTTTATGTCGTTGAACCCTCTAAAGCAAAGTACTTCCATGTTGTTACCAATAATGATTTCCAAAACAATTGAAAAATCACATAACTTTACTTGGATAAAAACCGGAATATACTCAATATAGTGATAGGCTAGATTCCAATAGAAAACCAAGATAATAATAAGTGACTAAATTACAAGACTAAATCAAAACAATTTTAATAACTTCAAATGTTCAATCAAATATTTAATTAACACAAACAAGATAATATTCCACCAAAGGTTGGGTGGTGGAGGTTTTAGTCAAATATGTTGGCTAAAAAACTCATATAAACAAAAATAAAAACTGTATCTACCTAAAAAGCTAGAAATGATAAAAATTGGTATTTACATAAAGTGAGTGAATGATTCATGGTTATCCCCAAGGAACCATTGCTTATTACATAACACAAACACTCTATTTATAGTTTTAAAATGGCCCTAAATAGATCTCTGGAAGACCCATGCTCAATGATAAAAAAAAGACAGCTTGTTGGAAGATTCTTGTACATGGTCTGCTAGGCTGGACTTGACTTAAGTACCCTAAGGCATATTCGACTCGAGTCCAATGTTCTTGGAAAGTATAATTCCATTTTAGAATGACTCGACTCAAGTCCTTTTGCCTCGAAGAGACTTGAATTGAGTGTGTGAAAGTACATTTCCCTTTTGGCTTGGCTGCACTCGAGTCAGTTAGCCTTATACTGACTCGAATCGAGTGTCGATGAAAGTACATTGCCTTTTGTAGCATGACTCGACTCGAGTCATTTTGCCTTGGGATGACTCGACTCGAGTGTTTCTCCTGTTAGGCTCGGTTTTCCAACTTGTTTCAATCTTGGTCCGATTTTCCTAAAATTCGTTGTGAGACTACCTCTTGGTATATATTTTAAGTTCCAAGTCTCCAAACACCTGAAAAACATACCAATTTTGCATACAAAATGGTATTGCTCCAAAATAACATAATTAATATGAAAACATGTATAAAGCGTATGTTTTATGGAATAATACAATGTCATAACAATAACATAAACATGCAAAAGGTGTATATTTATGCATCTAACAGTGTGGGTAACCCGCATCATGCGAGGCAGTGAGGTGGATACCACATAGGGTGCAGGAAAACCTCTCCCCAGCGGCCCTTGGTGGGAACGCTATGCGACATCCCTTTAATGCAGGTACTCTTTACCGCACAAAACAAAACACCCCCTTCCAATGACTACTCTCCTCAAACAGCTACACTTTTAATTTCTTAATTTCTTTTTCACTTTTGACCATTATAAATTATTATACAATTTAACATTTTACCAAACAACATATTCATACATCTTACCACATTTTACTATCTGATACTCATAAAATGTCTTCTAGCAATTCCCTCAACAAGACCACCCCAAGATCGAATTGAAACTTGTCGCACTCAAATACACCCACTACAAATGTTTTAGGTTTCAATAAATACTCTCAAACCTACCAGACACAATTTGAGGTTCCTTTATAGTCACCCAATCCATTCTAATTTCACCCTATGAAACATTTTCTGATTGTGCCCACCCCAAACATATTCACCAACTTCACATCTTTCCTTAAATACGTCCCACAAACCCAATCCTCCCGAAAACCAACCTTCACTCGAAAATATGCCCGAAACATAACCTGTGGTGGAACTTTCAAACCCTAAAATGAAATGGGAGGCGTATTGTAATCCATAGGCAATAGACGAAATCATATTGGCCTATTCGTGGATCGATATTTTAGAGGATGAAACGTCTGGAATTGCCCAAGCGATGGATCATTTTTGCTACGAATAATGTATCAGTTTCATAGAGAAATGGGTTGAGATCCTTATCGTACAAAACAAGGGTTGACCACTAAATTTTGGGACGTCAACCGACAAGTTATGAAATTCAACGGGTTGTATCACAACCTAAAAGCCCAAAGTAAAAGCGAGCCAAGTGATCAAAACATTTTCGAGACGACGTTTGAGATATTTCAAAATGAGAATTTTAGAATGGCGTCCATATATTGTTGAGTTTTGGAAGATCATGGAGTCATGTAGAAAATGTCATGAAGTGAACGCAAAAGAAGTGCACACGGATAAAAAACAAAAAAAAAAAAACATCTGATACAAGTTATAAAACATCCTCGGATGCTCGTGTCAACATAGATTTTAACGAGGACGAAGACGAGCTTGAATTCCTGGAATTAGTCGGGCCGATCGGTAGAGATAAGTTGAAAAAGAAAGGCTCTTAGTCTAGTGCGTCGACATTGTACCAAAGCGACGAAATTACATTAATGAGAACGGAGCTCCAAAAATATAATATCAAACTTGACGCATGAATGAAGTTCGACAAAGAAAAATTGGGCAAAAAAGAGAAAGTCCGCCAAGAAAAATAAAAGTCACAAGAAAATAACCAACGATTAAAATATATGAAATTTTTTATGATATCAACATATGATCTCAAGAGAGACGTACTACAAATGAAGTTACAATACAATGAAGAAATCATGAAAAAATACAATTAGATTGATTGTTCTTTTAGAATAGGTAATTTATTCATCAATCTAATCTTTCTCCTAAATCTATATTTTTATTCACTGCACGATTCGAATTTCCGGCCTCTTCAAAACGACATATTTCCAGCACACGTTGTATCATTAAGCCAAAAACTCTTTACCAAAATATGAGATTCATTCGCCAAGATTTGGAGATTTATTAAATAAGTCTTTTAATTGAATATAATGATAAAAAATCAAAATAGGATTTTAAAACTCTTGTGGGCCTAGTAAGTCTGAGAGCTATTTGGCCCACGATTAGTAGTGACAGTTCACACTTCACATTTACCTATTATATTGTCAAAGCTGGTCTCATTAGACAAATCCAATTCCAAAAGTTTGACCGACTAGAATCAGGTCAAGTTCCTATTGTCGGTATTTAGGAAATGAACCCATTAAATACCAACTAATTCTTTGAAGGAAAATTATCTTTAAAAGATCTTTTGGGCTTAAATTCTAGATCTACTCTTAACATTCATTATTTAGTACATAATACAAGTTCACTATTTGAATAAAATCAAATTGTTCAATTAGACTATTTGGTTCGGATATTCGAATTTTTGGTTTGGTTTTCAGTAAAACCGAGTTATTATTTTGGATTTCGTATTGATATTGGTTAATGAAACAAAAACCTAGTCCAAAAAAAAAAAAAAAAAAAAACTGAATAACAAGTATTTATTTATATTTCTTATTTTTAATGTATATCTTTAATCATTTATTAAGTTTTAGTAAATTGTTTTTTAACATATGTAATGTATCACCTACTAAAAAAAATTTAATATGTACTTCTTAAAAATTTCTTATATGTAAATATTAAATAATAATCTATTTTAATTAGTAGTTCTTTATAAATTTCAATTCACAACTAAACAAGTTTTTTTATAGAGTTGACTAATAGGCAAGTTATATATTTTTTAAATTATCCCAATTGTTGAAAACCGAATTGTAAAAACCGATCCATTCGAATTGTAATATGGTTAGTTCATATCGAATTTGAGTTTAGTTTGAATTATTCGGATCCAAGCTTTGAAAGCCGAAATCAGTTTGGATTCAATTGATTGGAGCGGATCAAACCAATCCATATAAACGAACACCAGTGAGTCAGTGTCGGTGCATATCCATCTTATATATTAAACTAGATGAATGCCCGTGCGTTGTGCAGGAAAAAAAATAGTTAGAATATAAACAAAATACATGTTATTTTATCCTAAATTAAAAAAATTATATAGAAAAATATTTTCATTATTTTTAACTATATGATAATAGATACATGTGTCGTAAATTTGGAAGACAACAAATTTAAACAATTTTAATGAATAAATACAATGTATCAAATAAAAATCAAATTAATATGATTTAAGATAAAGAGTTATCTCAAACCACATAATTTTGGTAGTCTACCAACAGTTTGTGCTTGGATAAAATTTTTTGTAAAATTTCAAATTTAATTTTACTTTTAGCTATTTTAAAATCAATTTAAAGATTGCGTATTTGGTCATGTTTTAATTTAAATATTTAATTTAAATTAATAGTATGCTCTTTGCTAAATAATGAAAGTAAACTAATTATATGATATAAGAGAAAGATAAAACGTCATATGTGTATGTGAAGCAATGTGATATAAAGATAAAAAAACATCAAATTGATGTGGTAAAAGATAAATCATTTGTCTTGAACCATATTGATTTGATTGACTTCATTTATAATAAAAAATAAATATAGTTAGAATACTCGAATTATATTTATTGAATGACCTTTGAGAAAATTAGAAATCGTTATTTTTGACCAACGATATTGCATAATAAATAAAACTTCAAATTTGCATTATTCAACATAATGCATGCGATTCTGTGCACCTTGATGAACAAATCAATAGATCATCTCGGATCGACTTGCCAAATATTTAAAGCTCAATTTCATTAAAAATAATAAAATTTTAACTATATATTTCCTTGAACTTTACTATTTGAAAATGTTTCCAACAATAAAAAATATATAATGATATATATAATTATTTTAATTTGAGGGAGACCTTTAGTTATAGAATAAAAATGCTTCTTGATTTGGTTTATATATGACGATGTGGGATCAAAATTTCCTTCATAGTGTGTTATTTTGTGTCATTTGCTTATCCCACATCGCTTAAGAACACAAATGAAGAGAAACCAAAAATCTATAAGTAAAGAGACTAATATATTTCTCATCCCACATAGCTTAAGATACAAATTTCAAGGGAAAGCAAACATCTATAAGTAGAGTGGCTAAAATCATTTCTCTAATATCTTTGTTCTTTTGTGTTTTTTATTATAACCAAATTAGGAATCGGTTGCAACATTCCAGGAACCTTTGGTTTCAATTTTAAGACATTTTCCTAAAATTTCGACGGGTACTCACCGATGTCCACTATGATATGATTTTTTCTATTAAATTCAAATTAATGTGGTACATGATAAAATTTTATCTTGAACAGTATTGATTAAATGACATCTATTATAATATTTATACAAAGATTTTTTTTTAACTTTAAACGATTACTTTTTGGAAGTTTCATGTGCATAAATCTTATGAAAGCAAAATAAAATGTTTAAAACATTGTCATCACACATTGAACCATGTCACACGACTTACTATGAACTTGCAACTCAATTGATTTTTTAATAGTTTTAACTCTTTTAAATATTCATCTTTTAGTTTAAATGATTTTTGAAGTTAAAACAAAATAAGATAAATGTTGAAACTTTGAGATAAAAACACTAATTAACAATAGACTTTGAAAACAATGGTACGCTAAAGACTGATAAGAGAATCTAAAAAATGGTATCATATAAGGGAAAATTAAAGGTTATATATATGCAACGCAACATCCTTGTCGGTTTTTTACGACATAGTTTAAACTTGTAACCTAGCCAGTTTTCAAAAGTTTTTTTTTTTTTTTTTTGCAATATTCATCTTCATTTTGAGTTTTAATATTTTTGGAAACTAAAACCTATAAATAGAAGTTTTTATCACTTTGAGAATACATGTTTGTAGGATAATATGATATTTAATTAAATTAGACTTTGAAAGTCACATTGGTGAATCGAATAGATGGTTAAAACGTTAACAGATGTCTATTTTTAAAAAACGACATACTATAACTTCCAACCTAGTCAAAGTATAAAAAGTTTTAGTAATTTTAATTTTTATTTTTGAGTTTCAATACTTTTTATAGTTGAAACTAAATAGTAAAATATTTTAAAACTTGCGATAAAAGCATGTTTTATGATAAAATGATCATTAACTAATAATAGACTTGAAAGATCAAGTTTGATGGAGAATGGAAGCAAATGCATTGTATTATATAAGAGAAAGATAAATGGTCATATATGTATGTGAAGCAATATGAGATAAAAGAAAAAACCTCAAAATAAAAAGGAAGTTGAAAGGTTGGGGGTTTCAAATGAATGTGGTGATAGAAAAAATGCTTCTTTTATAAGATACTAGACAAAATCCTGCGCGTTGCGCAGGTTAAAGTTATGTATGAAAAACGTCGTCACTAACATTATCTATGAAATAATAATTCTTTCACAAAGTTGATATATAAACTTGTAACCACTTTGAACAATAAGTATCTATTACAATCACAATACCCAATAGTCGTTACCCGGGCGATCTGCGCTTGAATAAAGTTAAATATAATTCTAAATTTAATGTTAGTTTTTCTATTGTGATTATTAACTAATTTAAATATTACTTGTTTGACCATCTTTTTTATTTTTATCATAATAATTATTTAAAATAACAATCATTCTTTAAGGTAATGTAATATAAATTATAGTTTATGTTACTATATATTATTATCAATTAAGTTTAAATTCGGTTATTATTATTAAGTTGTTATAGAAGACATTTAAAAATCACTTATTAAATGATTAGTTACATCCACAATGATGAAACTCAATCATTACTAAAAGAACAATTAAAAAGTTGTGTATGTTTCAAATCAATTTTGTGTACATCTTTAATAAATGATTAGTTACATCCACGATGATGAAACTCAATCAAACAAGCATATATGATATTTTAAAATAATAGTATACATCTTTAATTAATTGTTAGTTAAATGCATTGAAATTTTATTAATATTACAACCATTCAAATTCCAAATAAGAGTTATTTAACATTAAAATAGTATAATAAAGAGGTTTTTTCTACTTATGGTGTTTAATTGATACTTATGGTACTTAATTAAAGAGGATTGAAACATTTAAATTGTGTTGGTTAAAATAAATAAAAAAACATGGAAATATAATATATATTATATGTTATATTTGAACATTTGCATTTGAATATTTCTAACGCCAATTAAACTAATAATATGTTAGTTCTACCTTTTTGAAAATTTTTTATTATAGATTATTTTTGTATAATTGTTTCAAAGTAAAGTTTCAAACCATACAAACTCATTATTATAAACTTAATTATAATATTTATAAGTGTACATGTATTTGTTTATTGATTAATATTAACGTATTCATGAAGACTTGGCCTTTTTATGAATTAAAATACTTGAGAAACACAAATAAATTATTCTCTAGTTATTACCATTTCAAGATTATAGGTTATTTTAAATATACATTTATTGTTTTATATTGTTGCACACTATTTTTATGTTTAAGCTCGTGTAACATATATACATATAAGATGTATTCATTATCAACAAATGTAATAGAAAAAATCACAAACTAATAATTATGATTTAATAATTACAATATATTTTCATTTTCCTATATTTTTTATATTATATTGAAATTGGACATCTTTTCATGTTTTTTTATATTATTACAATCATATATATATATATATATATATATATATATATATATATATATATATATATATATATATATATATATATATATATATATATATATGTGTGTGTGTGTGTGTCTGTGTGTCTGTGTGTGAGAGTAAAATAATTATACTTTTCTAATTATATTAGTTACACAAACGATGACAAAATTCAATCAAACAATTATATACAATATTACAAAATAAGAACATGCGTCTTCAACATATTGTAACAAATAAATTGAAATATAATCATTTTTTCTCTTGGATCTAAATGTATAACATAAACATTTTAATGAAATATTTATCAATAAAATAATTATACTTTTTCTAATTATATTAGTTACACACCCGACAACGAAATCCAATCAAACAATTATATACGATATTACAAAATAAAAAACATACATCGTCGACATATTGTAATAAATAAATTGAAATAAAATCATTTTTTTTTCTCTTGGATCTAAATGTATAACATAAACATTTATTGAAATCTAAAGAAAGTAGAAGGAAAAAAGAAGTGAATACAAATTAAACAAAAAATAACTAAAATAACTGATAGTATTTTAAAATCTTGATTGTCGTACCCGTCTTTAGTTCTTCCCAATACACAACTATTTCTTTTAGATATTAGATGACTATAGATCTCTTGCATCTTCTTTTCCATCTTCATCACTTTAGATAACAATAACAAAACTATGAGAAAAAAATACATGCAACAAACCATGAAAATAATGTTCTTATATAGGGAAAAATATTTCATTAACTAAGCAATTAATTGGAAGAAGTTGAAAAGGTGGAAGTTTCAAATGAATATGGTGCAGGAATGAGACATATCTTGAATCATATTCATTTGGATGGCCTCAATTATAAGAGTTATATATATATATATATATATATATATATATATATATATATATATATATATATATATATATATATATATATATATATATATATATATATATATATATATATATATATATATATATATATATATATATATATATATATATATATATATATATATAGTAAATTTGTAACAATTATAATCATTGAGCTATATAGATGAAATTTGTTAATTGTATCAAAATTACTAGACCAAAAATAATGGTTTGGTCAAAATGTTATGTCTTAAATGAGTTGACCAATACATGGAAATCCCCTAACACCATATAGATGAAAAGATGAATTAGGGGTTTTATAGCAGTATAAAGGTGTTGTCATTATGATTTTTAACTTAACCGGTTGACTCCCATCTATGATATTTGATGTAACATAAAAGTCGTTTAGTATGTAAGTGAGTCGTTGTTCTAGGAAAATAAGATATGAAAGTTAGTAACGTCAAGTTATTGAGATTTAATATAGTTAAGTGATCCTATTTTACTTTATTTTGTTGTCGGTCCACATCAAAGTGGGCTTAAATTTTTTTTTTATTATTTGAATCTAAGTTTCCTTTATTCTTGATATAATTTATTTTTCAACTGTCAACCCTTTTATTGTCAAAAATATCTCAACACCATAAATTTGATTTATACGTATGAGTCAAAATAATCTTGGCCTACATACTTCACGTTCTTTCCATTCTTATCCATCTAGAATGTAGGTATATGATCAATGATTATAACAATAATCATGTTTAATAATAAACATGATATGAAATCACTTGATTAATTTGTGGCATATTATATTGGTATCTTTAAACATATTTAAGTAACTCTATGTAACATCCCTACACATACAATGTGTGTCGTGACCATGTGCATGAGTTTTAATGACTAAAGAGGTTTTTGTTTTTTAAGAAGCTTTTTTCGTCAACTTTTGTCTGCGGGTGGACATATTTTTTTTCCTCATAGTCTGTTTGTTTTTTAGAAGATTGCAGATTTAAAAAGGTCTGCACATCCTCTTCTTGGAAAAGACATTGACCCGCATTTTTTTCCAGCCTTCCTTCCTCGATCATTCTCATCTCCTTCTCTTCTACAACAACAGTCGTCACCCCTTGTGTTCTCCTTCTCGCCGTCGTCAATCAACCTTCAAACCACCACCACCATCATTGATTTACTCGATATTTTTTCGATCGACCTTCAAACCATTGCAACTGTCTTCAGATTCAGTGTTGGGCTTGGTGCCACCTCCACTTTCTGAAACCATGAACACCTCTTCTCGATTCAATGGTTGGTTATGTGCCTGATTTCGTCGACTAACCGCCTAACCTCCTAATTTTGTCGGTCTACACAATAGGTATGTTTTAAGTTTTTTGAAACCTATGCGATTTTGTTGTATATTATTGTTCAAATCAGATTGTTTGTGACTTCTCTAGTATATTATTGTTCAAAATTTTATATTATTTGTATATTTTTGTTCAAATGTTATTATATATTATTGTTTAGATTTTGCTATATATTTTTGTGTGTAAGTGGTTGTTGATATACGATTTTGTTGTAGATTATTGTTGAAATAGATCTGTGTATGCATATTCATGCCAATTTCAAACTTTTGTGTATATAGGTGTTGATATCAGATTTTTGGATGTATAATGTCACTGATATCAGATTTTTGTGTACATGTATTGGTGTTGATTTTTGTATACATGTATTGGTGTTGATGTCATATTTGTGTATGTATAATGTTGTTGATATTAGATTTGGGTGTATATTGGTGCTAATATCAAATCTTTATATGTATAATGTTGTTGATATCAGATTTTTGTATATATATTGGTGTTGATATTAGAGTTTTGTATGTATAATGTTGCTAATATCAAATTTTTGTGTGTAAACTAGTGTTGAAATCTCATTTGTTGTTCACTTTTATGTTGGATTATTATTAGAAATGGGTGAGAAACAACAATGGTCCAATGAACAACTTAAATGCTTACTAGAAGCATGCATAGAAGAAGTTAACACATTCGGTAGAAAAGGATTAAGCTTACATAAAGATCCAAGAAATAAGCTAGGGCATGTTCTTAAAGATAGGTTTGGCATGGAATTGACACAAAAAACAAATGAAAATTGCCTATGATAATCTCAAGGCCAAATACATGGGATGTGTGTATTTGAAAAACAAAACGGGAAACTTATACAACCCTCAAACAAACTCATTTACATTAAAAGCTGAAGAATGAGACGAATTTAGGAAGTTAATATTCTTATATTAGTTTTTATATATAGTATTTAACGTTTATATTTAATATTATTATATTGATTTTTATTTGTTTCGGTTTAAGGGCACTCGAAGGCTACAACATATACAACACACCTACTGATTTATCTAGACCTTTATGCAACTTTATTTGATCGAAATAATGCTAGTGATAGATTCAAGTGGACCTCAACCCAAACAACATCAGCCGTTGGGTCATCTTCTTGTCATCGTGTCCAAACACTTCAGGTTACGGAAAATACACTTAAGATAGGAGTTCTTTATATTACGATTATTTATTTATGTTAGTTATTCAATTAAATAAATCTTAGTTAGCCTTAAAAGATAGATGTTGTAAGTTTGGTTAATAGAATGCTTCTGAATTGTTATAACCTACCCTGATGTGGAATAAACGTCTCTAGTGTGCGATGTCCTTTCTGCCACAACAATAAACATAACTTACATTATGTGTGACTTCTAAGAGCATTAGCAAGTTGTGGAATCTGTTGGATTAAGGTGTCTAAGCAATAACTATAATTTGGAAGTATATTTAAATTGACAGCAGCACAGTCCTTTTGGGTTGCCTTCATAATTAGCAAATGACAAGATAATTAATTAAGAGAGAGAAATAATGATTCATTAAGATATTATGAGAATAATATATTAATTATAAATCATATTATTTAATTAATAATTGATCAAAATTTAATTAGAATTAATTTTGGGATTAATTGGATTAATTAATAGTGCAGGGGCTGAATTGTAATTGTTCAATAGTTGAGCAATGAACAACTTGGAAACCCTAATGGGTTGGACGAAATCCAAGGCTTGGAGCCTTGTGGATTTCGCAGCCCATGAGGCTTATTATAGCAGTGATAAGCAGATCCCTTTATCTGATAAAAGCCTTATTATATCAGGATCTTAAATAAGGCCGTTATACTCCTTATTACTTATCACCTGGAGACTATAAATAGAGGCCCCTGGCACCCCATCATTCACGCCAACTTCAAGGATCTCTCCTTGTTCTCTCTTGCTCATCTAGCTTGCCTAGTTCTTGGGTGTGAGCCATTAGAGGCATGACAATTGTGGTGCTAGCTTCCAAATGTCAAAAGGTATAAAATTCATCTTTTGTAATTTTAATATTGGCCTTAGTTATAGGTTTAATTTGAGAAAAACATAGACCCTTTAAGGTGCATGTGAACTTAGAATTTAAGCTCATTGATTGCATAGAAACCCATCAAAATCGACATCTGAAGTGGCAGGGTTGCCAAAACAACATGGTGCACTCCGTTGATGATATTGTTTTTCCCTGTCCAGATCCAACAACTGCTCCAGCAAACAGAAGCCAATCATCATAGCTATTTTCTTCTCCTGACTATGGTGCATTTAATTAGCATAGAAGGGTCTACGATATTTCTTTGAACAAAGTAATTTCCCGAAATCCTTAGCAGATGTAGTGCAATCTATATATTTTTTAGGACTAATATATAGTCATAGAAAATAGATCACAATATCAAGTGGGTCGGTTGATGTTCTAACCCACTTATGAACTTACATTTTTTATTTCCCAGGCACACCTTAGTTACTTTTTAATATATTTCAACTGTTACTCAAAAAAAAAAAAAAAAACAAACGTATGATAGATTCAAATTCTTTTGGATTTTGAATTGTTTCCTATTCCAATACATTTAAAAAGATCCTAAATTCTTTTTAAATATTTCATGAACCAAAAATATCTTAAGTCTTAAAATGACAAAATCCCAAAGCCCCAAATTATCCAATGACACTATATGTTTGACTAACAAGACTAGAAAGAAACATTTTTCTACAAAACAATAAGTAAACACATTAAGTCATTTGCTTTTTTGTTGGAATTGCTAAGATTTGAGGGAAACTTATGCTATATCTCGACGAAACAATACGTCCATGTGTTATGTGTTTTACCTTGTATTTAGCATTTTAAATATTAGAAGGAAAGTCTATGTTGTTTCTCTACCTAACAATAAGTACATGCGTTATGTATGCTACCTTTCAAGTCATTAATGAGTGATTTTAGGAGAGGTTGTAAGTATCACTCATATCATGAGTTCTTGGACAAACGTTTGTTATACAAATAGCTTTTTATCTTTGAATTATTCTCACATCTAATTATGCTAAAAGTAAAGTTTTTAATTATTTAATTAAATGATATATAATAAATATTAAACATGTATTCATGCGGCACTAGTTCTAGTACTTTTCATTGGATATATCAAAGAAAAAAATTGTAATATATGTTTTTTCATAATGTTATATCAAAGACATATGTAAAATCTTATGATATGTAATGTACTGCTCATATTGATAAATGTCTCTCTTACATGCTCATCACTTACTACTGATCAAAGAGGTCATTTAACATCAACCTTTATAGATTTTGACTTCATGCAAGCTTCTCGCAAATCATGTTGAACCACCTGTATACAAGTATGAAGGAATTTCATGAATTTCAGTTTCTGTTTCTACATGTTCATACTATCGAATCCAAGTACTTCCATCAACGTAAGAGATATTCATGAACGGAGATGCTTCTTTTAGGGTCAGTTTCTTTGCGTATTTAACCCTTAGAAGACTTATTGCTCCCGGACCCGTGCATTCATACTCTCCAAAGAAAACGGTCCTGAAAATACATTTGAACATTAGGAAATAAATGTTAGTAAAATTGATTAATGTCATAGAATACAAATGTTGTAATTGAATATTAATTAATATCTAGTGTTATATTGCACTTTTAACAGTAAAAAAACCATTGCCATGGATTTTAAAGATTTTTTAATTAATGGAAGACTCGTTATTGCCTATGTTGATTCTGAAATAAGTATGTAACACAAATGTTAATATGACAGTGCAACAACACAAAGAAATTTTGAATTTGTATCATAGCATACAGTAACGGGTAGAAAGACTAAAATAGCCATAACCGTTCTCTAGTGGGGTCTCTCCAGTTATTCCACCCATCCGGAGAAATAACTGCACTCATGGAAGTTTTTGAGAAGACGACAGTTGAAAATGTACCCCAAGCCCTACCAAGCCACACCTTACCACTTCCTCCTATCTTACAATTCACAAATGAAAACCCAGTGTTCTCTTTAGCCGAGATCCTCTTTTGTGCTGCTATAGCTCCAATGACCGCCTCACCACTCGGTACCGCATCAATCGTACAATCCTAAAAAAGGTGGTTAAAACATCTACTTATGTTTATCTAGTTTTTTTTTGGAATAAGTGATAATTACCTCGTAGAGTGATTTAGCATTCCCAAATATAAAATCTACTGTTCCTTCAATGTGACATTTTTTGAAATAATGTCGTCCTTCAGCATCATTAAGAGTGTCTTGAAATCCATAAAACCCACAGTTATAAAAAGCTGCATGATCACCGGTGACTCTCAATGCCACAGCTTGTCCTCCAGCTGCACCTGCCTTAGGACGAGGAGCTGTGTTCTTTGCCATCAAAGAACAAAGCAACAAGCATATCAATTTTCAATATAAAAAATATCTTATTTTTTGAACTTCTATATGTATGATTTACTTGCCTTACCGTGAAGCCAATGTCGTAAGCAATGAAGTTTTTCGGATGAATGCAAACTGTGTAGCTATTGATGGTTCCTTGAGTTGAAGCTGCAGTGTCGTTCCATGAAATCTTTGTCTTCAGAGAACCTTGACCTTGGATTATCAAATTGATCTTCTTAGCGCCCACTAAAACTTTCTCCCTGTAAAAAAACATGTTTTTGTCTCTCTTAGATGCATTAAACACAACTTATAAGAAAACTTGATTTCATGATCAGAAAACATTACTTGTATGTGCCCGAATCAACAATGATTAGTGTTGGTTTCTGGCTATTCTCTGGAGCTGCGTTCACTGCCTTCTGCAGGCTTTTGAATTTCCCACAACCTAACTGATCAACCGTCAACACAAGCTCAACTTTGTATTTCGATATGAGTGCAGACTTCCACTTATTGGAATCACAAGTGACCTTACTCCCCTTCAAGTTGAGACTTTGTCTTATGAAATAGAAGAACTCATAAATTCCACTTTGCTCAAGGACCCTTTTGATAAAAATGACTTCACTGCTTGTTATAGAAATGGTAGTTGTTGAGTCGATGTAGAAAGAGAGTACAAAGGATATAAGAGCAATGGTAGTAACAGACGACCAAAACAAAAATCTTTTGGAGTTCATGATGTCTTTAGATTAAAGGATTATGGTATTTTGAGTCAATAACTCTTAGATTAAAGGATTGTGGTATATAGCTTATTTTGGTACATGTCTCTTCCTACACCAGGAGTATTTTACCGTTTTCCCTCTGCTCTTTCTCATCTTTTTTTAATTCTTCCAACGAGCTTCTTTCTCTTATTTGTTTTTTTTAAGTCCATATGCTCTAATTATTTTTTATGCTTGTTAAGAAATAAAAGCAAGAAAATGATACAAAACATTTACATGATTTGGTCGATGTGACCTACGGCAGGAATCAGAGTTTTATATTACGGCAGGAATCAGAGTTTTGTATTATTCAACTGTTTCAAGTGATACATTAACCCTAGCGATGAATACTTATAATCGAAAACCCTAGAAACTAGGGTCAGGCACATATACAGGTCGTATATGGCTTTGGGCCTAACGACCCTTAGCCTGGTCCAAACACTTATACATTTGATTTCGCCTTTCAGGTTTCTTCACTTCAATTGGGTTGAATTCAAAACGCCAAATTCCAAGTCACACTCTAACAATTCGATTGATAAGTATTAAAAAGACCCTTAATTTACAATATGAATCGTTATATATACTCCATTACATGTGGTTTTTACATCGCTGTATTTCTCTCATTCCTCTAGCTATTCACTAGTGGATGTCTTTTTTTTTGTTTCTAATATACATCTTTTTCCGTTAAAAAACGAAATGGGTTAATAGGCTATGTTGTTATTGGACTCAATGACCGGAACGTAAAGGTGTAAAAATGGAGGACATATAGTATCAAAGTATTGAAGAGTTGGACTGAAGAGTAGCTGTAGGTGGAGATAGAGTCCTTAAGGAGCCAAATAATGCCATCATTTTCAATTTTTATGCCATTTTTCGTCTGAGTTCATACACGCTATAGGGAGAAAGTCACTATAATTAGACCATATATTTTACGTATGAGTATGACTTATAAATCTAATCATGTTTGGCAAACTTTATTGTCGTTGTTAGCTTTTGTTTATGTTGTATTCACTATAGCAAAAATGTGTAATTTCCGACGGCCCAAACCGTTGATAATCTGCTACTAAACCGGATTACCAACGAAAATACCAACTGAAACACAATTGCAGGAAAAATGGTGTGGGTAATTGTTTGTGATAAATTAGTGGCGGATTGTTAGACGGATTACCGATGAAATATTACATCAGAAATTTACCTACGCATACCTTATTGACCGACTTTGACCAAAATACTGAAGAGTTAGTGACGGAACACATTACCGTCAGAATACCGACAGCATTCCTTTGACCGCATTTGATCAATATACCCAGTGACGGAACTAGAATTCTATATATGGGGATACATAAATACTTGAAAGTTATATTTATGTTTTTAAATTATAATTTGAACAACGTAGTCTCTTAAATTTTTTATTTTTTTAACACAAAGTATCTAAGATATGATTATTTTGCCTTCCATTTTTTATATGAGGATATTTTTACTATTTCAATAACGAAAAATAATAACAAAATAACAATTTAATCACACAAACTACCTGACTTCAAAAATCAATTAAAGCAATCTTCAAACTTATGTTTTAAAGTAAGAAAAAAAACCCCTCGTAGGCGATGGTTATAGAAAATTAGAAATGACAACACTATGATTTTACACTATTTCTAAGGGAAGTGATCCGTACTATTTCTATTACTCAAACAGCCAAACAATTATTTATCACCATAGTATCTCTCGGTAAATGGGCAAATAAAGTTAGAAAGAGATAGACAATAGGAAATGGTACAACTTGGTATGCTATGGGTACAAGTTAGTATAACATGTTCATAGTTTAAGCTAAACGGAGTGGTTGCCTACGAAACTATTGGCATCGGCTGTCACGTAGGCGCCACGTAGACTTTTCTATGTCTCTAACTTGGAATGGTTGCCTATGAAAGATGCATATGATTATTTTTTTGTTTTTTATTTTTTTAAAGTCAATCCATAAAAATAAAAATTACATAAAAATAAAATTAAAAACGTTACATTAAAATTAAAAACATTACATTAAAATTAAAAACGTTACCTAAAATTAAAAACGTTACATTAAAATTAAAAACATTAAAACAACATCGTCAATCGGAAAAATCCTCCGTATCGTCCACCGGAGGCACGTTAAGATCCACATGATTAACGCGATATATATGTTCCACCAAATCGGCACGTAGCTCGTGGTGTTTGGCAACATCGCGTAGCTCCCGTCTTATTGCGACGTACTCCGGAGAACCAGGAATTATTGGCGGATGACTGCTTGAAGTCGCGACTTGCTCGCTTTCCACATACTTGCATATAGCCCGTCCCTCGTCCTCTAAAATCATGTTGTGTAAAATAATACACGTATACATAATAGATGCGAGTTTCTCTTTATCACGTGGTCGTCCCGGCTTTCCTAGTATGTGCCACCGCTTCTTCAGCGCTCCAAATGCTCTCTCGATATCCTTCCTAGCACTTTCTTGTGCGACTTTATATTTTACGCGCTTTGGATCAATGGGACATGACAAAGGCTTGACAACAACGGCATGTTCGGGGTATATACCATCAACTAGGTAATACCCGTACTTGTATGTGGTTCCGTTGACTTGAAACGGTAAATAAGGAGCCGATCCGTTGCAAACATTGTCGAATAACGGTGACATTTGATAAATGTTGATATCATTGTTGGAACCCCCGATGCCCCATGTAAATACGACGCTGAATATATCGACGACCCATTTTTCGACGGATAACAATTTATTAAGTGACAGATTTTCGATCACTAAATATTTTTATTTAAAGAAACATAAATGATTAATAAAAATCCAATTTTTTTTTATCTAAAATGCAAAAAAAATCAATATAATAAACAATACTCATATTAAAACACAAAGCTAATTAAATATTACGATAAAAATAAGGGCTAATAACATAAAAACCACTGCATTTTGACAAAAATCCGGTTTAAGCACTATATTTTTTTGTTCTAAAAAAACAAGGTTGTAAAAATCGCTTGACGGTAGCTTGCGGTCGAGTGGGGTTAAGGGATTAATCGGATTAATCGGGGAAGTATGAATGGTTATAACATAAAAACCAATGTACTTTGACTTTTATTTGTTATAATGGTCGCAATGAATTCTTTTGAAAGTATGAGTGGTTTTTTTAAAAAACCACTCATACTTTCAAAAGAATTCATAAAAACCACTCATATTTTCAAAAAGATACATTGTGACCATTATAACAAATAAAAGTCATGATTGTATGCCGCCAACTCGGAAGACTTCTTATCCCCGTCTAGGGGTGCAAATGAGCCGAGCCGGCTCGTGAGCTACCCGGGACCGGCTCGATAAAAGCTCGGCTCGAGACCGATTTTAAACGAGCCCGAGCCGAGCCCGAGCTTAAATATAAGGCTCGTTTATTAAACGAGCCCGAGCCGAGCCTGTATCACCAAGCTTGATTAGGCTCGCGAGCCCTAAACGAGCCTATATATAATATAATATTATTTATATATATATATATATATATATATATATATATATATATATATATATATATATATATATATATATATATATATATATATATATATATATATATATATATATATATATATATATATATATATATATATATATATATATATATATATTCCTACATTAGAGTAAACGAGCTTGTTAATGAGCTCGAGCCGAGCTTAAGCGCTTTTAGGCTTGTTAAGAATTAAAAGAGCCGAGCTTAAGCTCGTTTAGGCTTGTTAAGAATTAAACGAGTCGAGCCCGAGCCTGAGCCGAGCCTGTGTATTTCTTAACGAGCCCGAGCCGAGCTTAGGTCCATAAAGCTCGTAACGAGCCGAGCCCGATCCGAGCCCTATATATTTCTTAACGAGCCCGAGCCGAGCTTGGTCATGCTTGGGCTCGGCTCGGCTCGTTTGCACCCGACCCCGTCACATTCAAAATTTAGCGGATTCACTTAGACACTCTGTGTACTCACAACATGGCCGAAGAGCTGCACTTACGAAGACCAAAATCACATGTAGACAATTTTATGTATCATTTTCACTGCAATGAAGTTCCAATATTTGCTTCAAATGTCGATATGGAACTTTTCACATAATCTTTCGATGAAAATAATCCTTAAAAATTATAAAATAAAATGAATAGTGGTCAATATGAATTTTTTTTGAAAGTATGAGTGGTTTTTATAGAACAAAAAAATATAGTGGTTAAACTGGAATTTTGGCCAAAATACAGTGATTTTTATGTTATTAACCCTAAAAATTATTTAATACATTAAAATTGTTGAATATAAATTACAATTGTTCAACTAAGTTTTCAAAACATAAAACTAAGGTCTAGAATCATGTAGGTGGTTTGTATTTGTTGGATTAGGTGTCTAAGGCATGACTAATAATTTGTATTTACCTAATTAATAGAAGCAAAGTCTATTTGGGTTGCCCTCATAACTGGAGGTTTGGTAGAAAGTTCGGTAGAGAGAAAGGTTGGTTTATTATGGGATTAATAAATCAATAGAAATAAAAGATATGGTTTGTTAATATATTAAAGTGATAATATATTAATTAGAAACTATATTGATTGATTAATAATTAATCAGGAATTGATTGGATTAATTTCTGTGGCATTAATTAGATTAATCAAGAAGTCAAGGATTAAAGTCGTACGAATTCAATAGTTGAATTGCGGCGCGCGGCGCGCCAATGTAAAGGCCGCGACGCGCGTACGTATAATCCGGAAAATGGCTGACGGCTAGGGTTTCTTGTTTCCCTATAAATAGGGAACCCTAGGCCTCATTATTGGTGCTCAATTTTTCTATTATTCTCTCTGGAATTTTCGGTCCACCCTCTGGCTCCCTGGGTGTGATCTCATTTGAGGCAGGACACTTGTGCTGCTTAGCTTCAAGATTAAAACTAAATGTTAGTTTTCTGATTAATTCTTTTAGTTATTTTTTTTGTTTGGCCTTTAGGAATTAGTTACATGTTCAAAGTAAGAAAACATAGATCTTTTCTAGGTTGCATGTGAACTTAGGTTATTTAGTTCATGGTTGCGGAAAACCTTTCAGTGGTATCAGAGCATTTGGTTGTTTTCTTATTGAATGGCTGTAATAGTTTTCCTAATTAGGGTTTATTGTTTATAAATCTTTTGGGCCTGATTTCGATTTTGGGGTTTAGGGTTTTTGAAACCCTAGCCCCTCCCCCCTTCTTTTTCGATTTTCCTAGTTAGGGTTTTAGGAGGTTTTCTATTTTTGGTAACTTTATTTGGTTAATTAAATGGATAACCTTAAACCCAGTTTGTTTGAATTCGATAATTAGGGGTTTAAGATAGGTTTAAATTGATTTGATTAATTTGAAAAAACCTATCTACATTTGAATTAATTTAATTAATTGTTTAATTAAAAGATAATTCAAGGGATTTAATTTAATTTTGATTTAATGGTTAAATTTCGAAAATTAAAGGATAAATCCTAAAATATTTTAAAAGGTTTAAAATATCTAGATTTAATTAATTTAATTAATAGTTTAATTAAAAGATAAATTAAATCAAATTAAAGGTTTAATTTAATTTGAAATTTAATAGTTAAATTTCAGGAAATTAAAAGATAAACCAAGAATATTTTAAAAGATTTAAAATACATCTTATATATATTATTAAAGGTTAATACTATATGTATAAGATAAATTGGTTAGTCAAATCATTAGTAGGCCTCATTCACGAAGCTGGTCTATAAAGTGGGTATAAGGAGACTGCCTATAAAATGGCGGTCTAATGGGTGTTCACCCTCACCCACCGCTCGCCTGATCAGTGGAGGGTCGTTAGCCGAACAGTTTTGATAGGATCGCTTAATCATTAAATGTATAATGATCAAAGTACTAGAACTCGTACAAGAATTCCCAATCTAGTTACTTTAGAAAAAAAATGTGAATTTGATGCTAACCCATGAAATTGCACATTGCACTTTATGAAACGTTGGTGGAGCGTGTGTGGGTTACCGGCACACCAATGGGGGTTCATAAAGAGTGGCAATGGGTTTCTCGGGTGTTATCATTGTTGATGGAGCGTGTGTGGTTAACCGGCACATCAATTTGAGATGATAATGGACCCCGAGAGTACCAAGCTAATTTGCATGGTTATTCACACCCGGTTTGTGATCCTCGGCATCCCAGTCACAAACGGTGGGGCATATCCGAGATTAAACATGCTATTGAACAGTTCAATGAATCTCACAGATCTAGGAATTTCATAAGACTGAAATTGATAAAAGTTATCTACCTTAATGACCACTGTGTTGTGACTACGGCATCCCTCTTCATAGCATAGTTGGGGTATTTTGGATCCTAGCCTTGTTAAATAATGTATATTGGGTAATTATTTAAAAGGATGAATTAAACGAATAAATTCAAATTTTATATATGTCTGAAGAAAGTGTCATTCTCCTCCTTCTCCCATTTCTGAGAGCTTCAAAAAGCACCTGTTTAGTATGGTAAGGCTGACTGGCCTGAACTATGGTTTTGCAATTAGAGAATAGTTCTTAGTTTTGCTGGCGAACCATATCCGACTGAGTGTCCGCTCCCATACATGGCATCACACAACAGCTTGTGATGAGCATGAATCCTTGACTATTGAGTCCAAGGAAGCTCGTTGCCTTATGTTATTGATCATTAACCCCGAGTTCCGCAGGGATTTAGAATTCCTGGGGTCTGATAAGTTAGCACAGCTAGTTCAGGAAAGGTTCCGTGAACTGGTTGAATAAAGGGAACGAACTAGGATCTTCAAAGAGCTTGAAGTTGCAAGCTAGAAGGAAGTAGCACCAGTTTACGTGTTCCCGAGATTGAGGGATACATAGGCGAACAGTATAAAACTGGTTTCCCTTTGTGATCGGGAGTTAAGCATTAGCTCAACTCGCTGATCTGTTCATCCAGATGAACAGAAAGGATAACCGGATAAGACTATCGTGGAAGTGCATTCAATGTCGACTCTGTATGAATCGTTCATGGAGAAGCATAGTTCCATTAATTCAGCTGCTTCAGGATTGAGTCCAGTATTAAGGTGCATCAAGAAATGATCCAGATCGTCTGGACCGATTGTTCGATGTTTCAAACTGGGAATCCACAAGGTGGGACACAGTCACGGAAAGATTGAAAAAATGCTCCAAAGCCAAACCGTTTGGTAAACTCAGTAATATCTCAAAACTCAGAATACCTGATCCTCATTTCCTTGATACAGGATGTGTTTTCTCACATTTGCTCTGTATGCACGGACTCTGTAGGATGCGGGATGTTGTCGCACAGGAGCATATTCAGATTGGATATGGAGCTCGTGCATTTTTGGGAGTTAAGCTAGATATTTGTTCTTGTTATTGGTTTATAGATACATTTAACATAGATTCGCATTGTACATTGTTCTGAGGATAATTCTGGTTTAATGAAATATTTTTTTAAAATGGTTGTTTTAATTGTCCTCGAAATGTTGTGTGAATGTGTTGATGACGTAAATGGTAATAACTTGAATGTTGATACATCCAATGGGATTGGATTTGTAAATTGTGTTCTTTATGATTGTTAAAGTGAATTTTATGAGAATCACTTCAACCAAAGGTCCAGTTGGACACGACTTTGGAATCATTTGACTTAGTGTCACATGATGAATTGAGTGCTTAATAAAATTAATTGTGGCAAGAAAGGAATCGCCCAAAGATCCAATGGATAGGATTTTGGAATCAGTTGACTTGGAGTCAGGTGATGATTGCATGTCTTGAACAATATTAACAAAGTCATAAATTTACATGGAGATGTAAAGGTATTAAGATTTTGAGCGACAAACACATAAGTTACTATGTATTGCTCGAATCTTCGAACAGAACACGATTAGTTATGCTTCAAAATATTTGCCAAATAGTTTGACAAATATGGCTTCGCTTATCGGAATAAGCGATTGATTGGAACCTTGAAGTGTTCAAGGATTTCAAAGGAAGTATAAGATCAACAGAACTTGAATGACTACATAGACTGAGAAAATGTTTCACAGTTTATCCCCTTCCAAGAACACTAATGGTTATAATGTGTCTTAGGGAAGATGATGGAGCATTGATCGAAATAGTTTTGATCCTCGGTGTATAAGATACACTGGATACAATTCCGACTAATATTTCAATGAATTGAATATTCAACCAGTCAGACCGCAGAAGCCGTATTCTGACCACATCTTAGACTAAGTAGGTTATGTTGACACTGTCTGAAATGTAAAGCTGGGATCGTCCCACTAGTACATAGAAAGTCCAGGGTCATGTAGCATTCGTCTGAATCTCATGACAAGCCTGAAACTGATCAGCAATGTCGTTTCATTGGCCACTCCGGTTATCCTTTGAAAGAAGAGTACTTTTAGAAAGAACTCAAGTTCTAAGGAAACAGTGGGAGTAAGAATAATTCTGAATGAATTCAGGGATTAGCCAAGTAAAAGAACCTTTAGTCACCACTGGGACTTGACAAGGAATTAGATTCCTATTAAACCTGACATACCCTCTCTTCGCTTGACCAGTAGTTATTGTCACTGTCATAAGGAGTTATGATTTGGGTGATATACCGGGTAGTGGTAAAACACTAAAGATGGTACGGATAAGTAATCCGACTGCTGGAAGCATTGGTGAGCCTAGTTGCTGCCAAATTAGAGAACCTTACCGCGAGACACAGTCTATGTGACAGTTTGATTGATCTTTACAACTGGTCTAGGTACCAGTGGGAGTAATTGAATCATCAAAAGAAGGGAACATAGAAATGTACTTACAGAACATCTGGTTGAATGACTCATCACTTGGAGTCAAGCAATTGATTCTGAGAGATGCACTCTCAATAGAAAATATAATCCGAGAGGAATCTGCGTGGCATAGTGTGAGTCGTTAGTGGAGCGTGTGTGGTTTACCGGCACACTAATATGGACTCACATAGAGCATGCCATTACAAAAGATACATGGCCCCGGGATTCGTCCCATGGGCATCTCGCAAGAAAGGATATTCAGATTCTCAAAATAGGCCAAAAGGTTTGGATTTTGTGAATAGCCTGAAAGATTTCCTTTAATATGTCGGAAAGGTTTGGATTTCGGTTTCGCAAAATGTGCCATAAGTTCTGGATTTTGTGAATAGTCCGAAAGAGTCATATGACGGTGTCAAAGCCAGTGGGAGTATCGTTGTTATCCGCTATCATTGTATGTGGGTTACATACTGGTTCTAGGAAACGTCTCTTATCATTACAAAGTGTAATGACTTGGTGTTAAGAAACGGTTCGCTATGAAAAACTTTAAGAGATACAACATACTCAGGTGGTTGTGAACATCTATTAGATAGATCAGAACTCTGCCAATATGATCTTGATGAGATTCAAGATGCATAACCCCAGGAATGGAGTTTCCTGTCATTGCAAAGTGTAATGAATTGGCATGAAAGAAACAAAGAAGGTGCAGCATGCTCACGTAGTTCATAGACATCTATCAGATAGATGAGACTGACAGTATTGACTTAGCCGTTGAGAATATTATCTTGATGGGATTCAAGATGCATAAGAAAGAGTTCCTGAAAGGAAATAGTTTCCGGAAATCATGACACAAGGATTATTGGTAATCTTAGGATTCCGAAAGTGCTTAGAATGAGATTACATCAGGTTCCTCGAGCCTCTTGGACAAATCAGAAGTGTTATGAACATATCCTGATGACTTAATGCTTAGAGCATTGTAAGTTGGATTCAGGATATTGCTTGGCTGAGAATACTGAATGGATTTTTGAACAGACGTGAGAAATCATTGGGAAATGATTAGGGTGATTGATTTGAAAGGGTTTTCAAATCGGTAATTGTTTACACGAGAACGTGGTGCTGTAGGACTTCATGGTTAAAGAACTTCGTTGGTTTCTGATGGAGCGCGTGTGGGTCACCGACACATCATGACACCTCGAAATTGTCTTAGGGTGTAGTCATGTGGACTAAAGACCCGAGAACCATGGGCAGTCACGGTACACATCACCGGAATGGAGTTGTGAGAGAGAATGACAAAATGACAAAATGACAAAATGACAAATTGAGATATCATCGGAAGAGTATCCGATAGGATCATCTGCAATAAAGTGTATAAGTGTTAGACACTTGGATACATAGAAAGAGTGAAAAGGTCATAGACATAGATATAAAAGGCTTGAATTGAAAGTTTAAAAGAGAATAAGAAACCGATAATAGTTATGATAAATCCGACTTGGTAATTACATCGTGGAGACTTGGTAATAAGCAGGAGTAGCTGCCAGTCAGATTTTATGTTTCGCTTTTGCATGTTTTACTTCCTGAATAATTGGATTATTCAAATATCCACAGTCGTTCATACTCTTAGGGAGTAAGTATGAAGGAAGACTATCATGAATTGGTTTGTAGATTGTCTAAGGAGTTAGTGTAAGAACCCGCGAAAAAGTCGAAAAAGGGTAAAACGGTCTTTTGACACGTTACAAGACTACTATGTAAAATAATATGTATTTGTAAAATAATAATATAAGAAACAAGAGTTTATGTGAAATTTGGAGTTTTTATCGCGTGAATAGTGAAATATGGCCAAAAAGGGCAAATTGGTCATTTGACATGAAAATGACCAAAAATGTCAAGAAAATGTTAAGTTGGGAGTAATGAAGCATAAATGGTAAAGTTATGATCTTTGGACCATTTTTGTGGAAGAATTGGAAGGTTAGGGACCTAAATGTAAAGTTTTTTATAAATATATATATATATATATATATATATATATATATATATATATATATATATATATATATATATATATATATATATATATATATATATATATATATTATATGTTAGTTATTATCCCCATTATTTGAAGAAATCAGTAAGCAACTCCAGAGGATTCTAGAGAGCACGAGAGAAAGCTAGAGAAGATTACGGGAGATCAAAGGAATTGCCAAGAAATCAAGAAAGGATTGGAATTGGTGATTCCAAAGTTAAAGAAGGTAAGCTTTCATTTGTTTCTAACCTAGGTTTTTGGGTGTATGCTTGAATTGGTTCTTGAATGGAATTGAAACTGCAATTTCAGTTAAGAATCATGTGGTTTAAGTAGCTAATGCTTCCAATAAGCCATTAGTTAAGAACTTAACTCAAAAACATGGAAGTAGATTGCTATTCTTGAGAATTTTCAAGTTTGGTCAAGAACTTCAATTCTTGTACTTGATTGATTGAAACGATTTTAATAGTTTAAAACCTTGTACTAATAAAGGGTTTTAGTCAAGGAACAAACCCCATACGATTAAGAACAGAAATAAGTGCTTAATGGGTGAAAACTGCGTGCTACAGTGCCAAATCGCGACTGATCAGGAATCTGCCCAGGCGCCAGGCGCAGTGCGCCCAGAACCAGGGCGGGGTGCGCCCAGGCGCAGTGCGCCCAGCCCTGGCGCAGTGCGCCTCCAAACAGGGACCAAAAATGTTAGAAATTTCAAATGCTAGAAACCATAGCTAGACATGTCCGATTGACCTGAAATTTTAGCCATAACCCTAAAATGGTATAAGAATATGTCGGGAATGGTCAAATCCGTAATCCGACCTTGCAGAAAAGTCACTGTAGCGGCAGTGGCTAAAATTACTATTTATGCCAAAACTTGATTTTTAGAATTTGAGCTAGACTTGTCCAATGAACTCCAAATTTGAAACACAAGTCTAATATGACCTAAGATTTCATGGAAAAGAGTCGGAACTGAAATACGACCCCTCGGGGGTACTGTAGCAATATACGCGTATTTCGAAGAAAACGATAAGACGAGTTCATTAATGGTTATACATTTATTATAACCTGAAGTTATGTCTTATGAGACTTTAGTATTATAGAGTTAATTATATTGAGTATTTATATATATTACTTGTATAGGTGGTGCTTCGAACGTTATTGAGCACGGGAAAGGAAAAGGCGTACGAGAAGCCTAGTGAACCGTAGTAGAATCAAGGTGAGTTTTATGAGGATTTTCTATAGTACATAGCAAAATGTTATTTTCAGAAAAGTAAGATTTTCAAATGTTTATAAATACTAAAGTTTGGAAAATAGTTTTGAAAGAAGCTCTATACAAGAGCTTAGTGTTTTAAACAGATTTTTAAAGTATGGTTTGCAAAGTATTTTGAAAGAAGTTCCTTATGGGAACTAAGATGTGAAAATCAGTTTTGAAAGTATTTTCAGTAAAGAGTTATAAAATGTTTGATTATGAGTTGTTTATAAATTGTGTCATATTTTGACCAATTTGAGATGTAATGAGATAAGTAAGAATTAAAGAAAGAAAGAAGTATGAGCCAGTTGTCCGGACTAGGATCACCCACATAATCGGGGGATCAGAAGACACTACTGGGATGGTACCTCCCATCGCGAAGTAGTTGTCTAGCTTAGTATACCCTTGTGCTTGAATCTGTTCCAAGTCACAAAGGGGAGTTAGAATGAGCATAACCGAGCGGACGGATCTGTTCTGTCCTGCGAGGGGAGCTAGTAGAATGAATTAAAATAACTTAATTCATGAGTTTCAGTTGGTCACAAGAAAATGAAAAAGAAAGCAGTTTTGAGAAAGAAAGTATTTTTATTAAAGTTTGAAAGTAAAGAAGATAAGATATTTTGAGATTTATGTTATAAATCAGTTTTGAGCAGTTTTACTTGTTATTAATTCAAGTTTTGAGCAGAAAGTTTTTGGGTCTAAACCCATATTACTCACGAGACTTTATGTCTCACGTATACTATTTTTAAATGCTATGTACTTAGGTGAAAGGAGCAGAGATTGCAGTTGGGACCAGTTTATATAATGTAAGTTTAAATTATGGTTATCTGTATTGAGTCTGTAATACCCCTTGAGTTTAAGATTGTAAAATGAAAAAAAAAATTTAAGTGGCTATTTATAGTCACGAGTTGTAAAATATGTTTGTAACGTAAACTTTATTTGTATTTAAATATGGTTTGAGAAAAGGGGTGTTACAGTTTTGGTATCAGAGCCATAGTTTAAGGGAATTAGGTTGAAATACCACCCTAGGCTTAAACTAGCAAGAGTAGTAGTAAGGTGCCTTAGTAATATAGAGGTACACTTAGACTTATAGAAGTTATAAAGTGAGTATGATTGCTACTAAAAATGCAGTCAAGATAGGGAGATAATATGCTACCGCTTTCAAAATACTATATAGAATTACATATTAAACAGATATTTTATTCATCTATATAGTAATGGAAGGCAGAAGACAAGCTGACAGGGAAGTGTAAAAAGGTGTGAGAAATGTGGGAAAGAACACGGTGGCGAATGCCGAGCGGGATCAAACGCTTGTTTTAATTGTAGAGGACTCGGTTACAAAGCGAAAGACTGCAAAGCCAAGAAAGCCAGTGAAGTGGAATGCTTTTCATGCCACCAGATGGGACACTATAGTTTCAACTGCCCAAACAAGGGAGGAGAAACTGTGGTGTCAACAGCTTAGAAGAAAACCGAACCCCAGAAGGTAAAGACTCGAGCTTTTCAGATCACCAGGGAGGAAGCGAAGGAGACTCACGATGTGGTCTCAGGTATACTACTAATCAACTCGACACCTGCATATGTCTTGTTTGATTCCGGGTCTACATATTCTTTTGTGTCCCATGGGTTTGGAGCTAGATTAAAAGTCCCATTAGAATTATTAGATCTAGTTTTTGAGGTAGAAGTGGCGGACGGGAAATTTGTTGAAGTTCAGCATATGTACCGAGATTGCGAACTTGACATCAACGGCAAGAAGTTCCGACTTAATCTCCTCCCCATTGGAATTAAGTCTTTCGATGTAATTATTGGGATGGATTGGCTTGGTGCAAATGATGCGAAGATAGCTTGTGGTCAGAAGAGGGTGTCTGTTAAAACCCTAGGAGCTAAGGTGTACGTATATGGGGAAAGAAGAAAGCATGTTCCCAGTATCATCAGTGTAGCTAAGGCTCGAAGATGTATCAAGAAAGGATGTGTAACTTTCCTGGCCTATGTGATGACTGAAGACAAAGTAAAACAGACTTATAAAGACATAGAAGTAGTAAAAGAATTCCCAGAAGTTTTTCCAGATGAATTACCAGGCTTGCCACCAGAACGGCAGGTTGAATTCCGGATAGATCTTGTTCCAGGAGCTTCCCCAATAGCACGAGCACCGTACCGGTTAGCACCAACAGAGATGCGGGAATTAATGTCCCAGTTGCAGGAGTTACTAGATAAAGGCTTCATCAGGCCTAGTTCTTCTCCGTGGGGTGCTCCAGTTATGTTTGTAAAGAAGAAGGATGGATCAATGCGAATGTGCATTGATTACAGAGAATTGAACAAGATTACTATCAAAAACCGTTACCCGTTGCCCAGAATAGACGATTTGTTCGATCAGCTACAAGGTGCAGACTATTTCTCAAAGATTGATTTGAGATCCGGGTATCACCAAGTCAGGGTAAAAGAAAGTGATGTAGAGAAGACAGCGTTCCGTACACGATACGGGCATTACGAGTTCCTAGTAATGCCATTCGGTCTTACGAATGCACCAGCGATTTTTATGGACTTAATGAATCGGGTCTGTAAACCGTTTCTAGACCGATTTGTTATAGTGTTCATAGATGACATATTGATATACTCAAAGAATAAAGAAGAGCATGCGAGTCACTTGCGAGCAGTACTTGAGACCTTGAAGCGAGAACAGCTATATGCAAAGTTCTCCAAATGCGAGTTTTGGATGCGAGAAGTGCAGTTCCTTGGACATGTTGTTTCTATCCAAGGTATAAAAGTTGATCCAGCAAAAGTTGAAGCAGTAATGAAATGGGAGCCTCCCAAGACGCCAACAGAAGTTAGAAGTTTTCTCGGTCTTGCCGGGTATTACAGGAGATTTATTCAAGATTTCTCCCGTATAGCTGTGCCACTTACACGATTAACCCGGAAAGAAGAGAAATTCAGATGGCAAGAAGAACAAGAAAGAGCTTTTGCTACATTGAAAGAAAAGTTGTGTAACGCGCCTGTCCTTACGTTACCAGATGGGACAGAAGACTTTGAAGTGTACAGTGATGCCTCGCATCGAGGGCTTGGCTGTGTATTGATGCAAAGAAGGAAGGTTATAGCATACGCTTCCAGACAGTTGAAAGATCCAGAGAAAAAGTACACAACCCACGATCTAGAACTTGCAGCGATCGTATTTGCCTTGAAGATTTGGAGACATTACTTGTATGGTACAAAGTGCAAGCTATTCACCGATCACAAGAGTTTACAGTATGTGTTCACTCAAAAAGAGTTGAACATGAGACAGAGCAGATGGCTAGAGCTGATCAGTGACTATGATTGCGACATTGTATACCATCCGGGTAAAGCAAATGTAGTAGCAGATGCATTAAGTAGAAAAGCCCCTGAGAAAAGAATCAAGGCAAGATCGATGCGTATAGAGCTAGTGTCTAGTATTATAGAACAGATTAAAGCAGCTCAGCAGAAAGTTGAAGAAAGTGGAGACTTAAAAGATGAAAAGCTAGGAAAAGACATGCAGTTTGAGACCAACAGTCAGGGGTTGAAGACTTTCAGAAACCGCATTTAGGTACCGAAGACAGGAGGATTGAGGAAGCTGATTCTAGAAGAGTCGCATAAGTCAAAGTATTCCATACATCCAGGGAGTACCAAGACTTATCAAGATTTGAAAAGACAGTATTGGTGGCCTGGAATGAAGAAGATGATAGCTAAGTACATCTCCAAGTGTGTTATATGTGCACAAGTCAAGGCGGAACATCAGGTCCCGCATGGGGATGCTCAGTCATTGCATATTCCAGCCGGAAAGTGGGAAGATGTAACCATGGACTTGATTGTCAGGTTACCGAGAACAAGAAGAGGTCATGATAGTATATGGGTCATAGTGGACCGGTTGACTAAAAGTGCACTGTTTCTAGCCATAAAAGAAACTACTCCACTGGAGCAGTTAGCCCAGTTGTATATAGATGAAGTATTTAGAAGATATGGTGCACCGTTGTCTATCGTGTCAGACAGAAATCCCAGATTTACCTCTAACTTCTGGAGAGCTTTACAAGATAAAATGGAGACAAGAATTCAGCTAAGTACAGCGTATCATCCACAAACGGATGGTCAGAGTGAACGATCAATCCAGACATTGGAAGACATGCTACGGTCATGCGTGATGGATTTTGGAGGCAGTTGGGATGAACACCTGCCATTAGTGGAGTTTGCATACAACAACAGCTACCATTCTAGCATTAAAATGCCACCCTTTGAGGCATTGTATGGTAGAAAGTGTAAAACTCCTCTATGCTGGATAGAGGCGGGTGAGACGAAGCTTACGGGGCCAGAGATTGTTAGAGTGACTAATGAGAATATCGGAGTAATTCAAGCCAACATGAAAGCAGCACAAGATCGGCAAAGGAGTTACTCGAATCTAAAGAAGAGACCATATGACTTGCAAGAAGGGGATTTGGTGATGATAAAAGTGTCGCCATGGAAAGGAGTGGTCAGATTTGGCAAGAGAGGGAAGCTGAGTCCAAGATACATTGGACCTTTTAGAATCCTGAAGAGAGTTGGACTACAGGCGTTCAAGTTAGAGTTACCACCAGAACTCAGTGGGATACATGATACCTTTCATGTATGCTACTTGAAGAAATACTTTGGTAAAGAAGAGTTAGTAATACCGTATACGGATTTGAGAGTAGAGACTCCTAGCAAAATGATCGAAGAACCTGAAGCGATTCTAGAGATGCAGACCAAGAAGCTAAGGAACAAAGAGATTGACCTTGTACTAGTCAAGTGGAAGCATCCCTTAGGGTCAAACTTGACTTGGGAAACGTTAGAAGAAATGAAGAGAAGATATCCGAATTTCACAAATTACGAAAAGATTCCGAGGACGGAATCCGCTTAAGGAGGGGTGACTGTAAGAACCCGCGAAAAAGTCGAAAAAGGGTAAAACGGTCTTTTGACACGTTACAAGACTACTATGTAAAATAATATGTATTTGTAAAATAATAATATAAGAAACAAGAGTTTATGTGAAATTTGGAGTTTTTATCGCGTGAATAGTGAAATATGGCCAAAAAGGGCAAATTGGTCATTTGACATGAAAATGACCAAAAATGTCAAGAAAATGTTAAGTTGGGAGTAATGAAGCATAAATGGTAAAGTTATGACCTTTGGACCATTTTTGTGGAAGAATTGGAAGGTTAGGGACCTAAATGTAAAGTTTTTTATAAATAATATATATATATATATATATATATATATATATATATATATATATATATATATATATATATATATATATATATATATATATATATATATATATATATATTATATGTTAGTTATTATCCCCATTATTTGAAGAAATCAGTAAGCAACTCCAGAGGATTCTAGAGAGCACGAGAGAAAGCTAGAGAAGATTACGGGAGATCAAAGGAATTGCCAAGAAATCAAGAAAGGATTGGAATTGGTGATTCCAAAGTTAAAGAAGGTAAGCTTTCATTTGTTTCTAACCTAGGTTTTTGGGTGTATGCTTGAATTGGTTCTTGAATGGAATTGAAACTGCAATTTCAGTTAAGAATCATGTGGTTTAAGTAGCTAATGCTTCCAATAAGCCATTAGTTAAGAACTTAACTCAAAAACATGGAAGTAGATTGCTATTCTTGAGAATTTTCAAGTTTGGTCAAGAACTTCAATTCTTGTACTTGATTGATTGAAACGATTTTAATAGTTTAAAACCTTGTACTAATAAAGGGTTTTAGTCAAGGAACAAACCCCATACGATTAAGAACAGAAATAAGTGCTTAATGGGTGAAAACTGCGTGCTACAGTGCCAAATCGCGACTGATCAGGAACCTGCCCAGGCGCCAGGCGCAGTGCGCCCAGAACCAGGGCGGGGTGCGCCCAGGCGCAGTGCGCCCAGCCCTGGCGCAGTGCGCCTCCAGACAGGGACCAAAAATGTTAGAAATTTCAAATGCTGGAAACCATAGCTAGACATGTCCGATTGACCTGAAATTTTAGCCATAACCCTAAAATGGTATAAGAATATGTCGGGAATGGTCAAATCCATAATCCGACCTTGCGGAAAAGTCACTGTAGCGGCAGTGGCTAAAATTACTATTTATGCCAAAACTTGATTTTTAGAATTTGAGCTAGACTTGTCCAATGAACTCCAAATTTGAAACACAAGTCTAATATGGCCTAAGATTTCATGGAAAAGAGTCGGAACTGAAATACGACCCCTCGGGGGTACTGTAGCAATATACGCGTATTTCGAAGAAAACGATAAGACGAGTTCATTAATGGTTATACATTTATTATAACCTGAAGTTATGTCTTATGAGACTTTAGTATTATAGAGTTAATTATATTGAGTATTTATATATATTACTTGTATAGGTGGTGCTTCGAACATTATTGAGCACGGGAAAGGAAAAGGCGTACGAGAAGCCTAGTGAACCGTAGTAGAATCAAGGTGAGTTTTATGAGGATTTTCTATAGTACATAGCAAAATGTTATTTTCAAAAAAGTAAGATTTTCAAATGTTTATAAATACTAAAGTTTGGAAAATAGTTTTGAAAGAAGCTCTATACAAGAGCTTAGTGTTTTAAACAGATTTTTAAAGTATGGTTTGCAAAGTATTTTGAAAGAAGTTCCTTATGGGAACTAAGATGTGAAAATCAGTTTTGAAAGTATTTTCAGTAAAGAGTTATAAAATGTTTGATTATGAGTTGTTTATAAATTGTGTCACATTTTGACCAATTTGAGATGTAATGAGATAAGTAAGAATTAAAGAAAGAAAGAAGTATGAGCCAGTTGTCCGGACTAGGATCACCCACATAATCGGGGGATCAGAAGACACTACTGGGATGGTACCTCCCGTCGCGAAGTAGTTGTCTAGCTTAGTATACCCTTGTGCTTGAATCTGTTCCAAGTCACAAAGGGGAGTTAGAATGAGCATAACCGAGCGGACGGATCTGTTCTGTCCTGCGAGGGGAGCTAGTAGAATGAATTAAAATAACTTAATTCATGAGTTTCAGTTGGTCACAAGAAAATGAAAAAGAAAGCAGTTTTGAGAAAGAAAGTATTTTTATTAAAGTTTGAAAGTAAAGAAGAAAAGATATTTTGAGATTTATGTTATAAATCAGTTTTGAGCAGTTTTACTTGTTATTAATTCAAGTTTTGAGCAGAAAGTTTTTGGGTCTAAACCCATATTACTCACGAGACTTTATGTCTCACGTATACTATTTTTAAATGCTATGTACTTAGGTGAAAGGAGCAGAGATTGCAGTTGGGACCAGTTTATATAATGTAAGTTTAAATTATGGTTATCTGTATTGAGTCTGTAATACCCCTTGAGTTTAAGTTTGTAAAATGAAAAAAAAAAAAAATTTAAGTGGCTATTTATAGTCACGAGTTGTAAAATATGTTTGTAACGTAAACTGTATTTGTATTTAAATATGGTTTGAGAAAAGGGGTGTTACAGTTTGATATAGCAATAAGATTGCTGCAACGTTCATGAGTACTTGGAAATGGAGATTTGAGTATTGGATAAACCCGCGCTTAATGGATTGCTTCATGGGTTATATCACGAGCAATGTTGATACGATAATATCTTATGGTCTTAAAGTGGAGAGATATGAGTTATAATTTGCAAGGCGATTGTTCATTGATAGTACGAAAACGCATCGGTAACTCGGTGTTATAAAACGTGCTGTTGTGAGTGATTTGTCGGGTAAAAGATATAACATATTAGTCGAAGCTTATTCGTCCCTTGACCCAGACGGGAAACAGATATATGTTGGCCACTCGATGATTTTGAAGTTGACTGAAGCGGTGGCCAGCCAGGACTGAATTGATTCGTTCAATTAGAAGTCTAAAAGTCATAAGCAAAATCGGAAATCGGGAAACAGTGTGTCAGACAGAGATTGATCTCAATCCATGTCTCATGTCTGAAAATATCTTGTTGGACGGAGGATCATCTGATCACTTATCTATGGACAGAACTGACTAGGTCAGAGTTCGGCAGCAGTTTCTAGGAAGCTGTAGGTTGCTGATTAATCAGAGGTTAAATTGGTAATTATAGTCATAGACTTATCCAAGTGGGAGACTGTTGGATTAGGTGTCTAAGCCATGACTAATAATTTGTATTTACCTAATTAATAGAAGCAAAGTCCATTTGGGTTGCCCTCATAGCTGGAGGTTTGGTAGAAAGTTCGGTAGAGAGAAAGGTTGGTTTATTATGGGATTAATAAATCAATAGAAATAAAAGATATGGTTTTTTAATATATTAAAGTGATAATATATTAATTAGAAACTATATTGATTGATTAATAATTAATCAGGAATTGATTGGATTAATTTCTGTGGCATTAATTAGATTAATCAGGAAGTCAAGGATTAAAGTCGTACGAATTCAATAGTTGAATTGCGGCGCGCGGCGCGCCAATGTAAAGGCCGCGACGCGCGTACGTATAATCCGGAATATGGCTGACGGCTAGGGTTTCTTGTTTCCCTATAAATAGGGAACCCTAGGCCTCATTATTAGTGCTCAATTTTTCTATTATTCTCTCTGGAATTTTCGGTCCACCCTCTGGCTCCCTGGGTGTGATCTCATTTGAGGCAGGACACTTGTGCTGCTTAGCTTCAAGATTAAAACTAAAGGTTAGTTTTCTGATTAATTCTTTTAGTTATTTTTTTGTTTGGCCTTTAGGAATTAGTTACATGTTCAAAGTAAGAAAACATAGATCTTTTCTAGGTTGCATGTGAACTTAGGTTATTTAGTTCATGGTTGCGGAAAACCTTTCAGTATTGTCTTTTAAATGTCTCCATTTGTTCTTTAAATCATTAAGCATTTGTTATATTCCAAATCCAAATATTGATGCCTTTGTTGCATTTGCAAATCCATTTGAGTTTGTCTCCATTGTATCTTATTTTGCATGTTAACTTGACTTTGTTTCATAGTTTCTTGCATGTCTTGCATTTCATCACACAATTTTTATACCTAAAAATAGTAAGACTAATATGTATAGTTAGTAAACATATTTCATTTTAATATCTTAATAGCAATGTACTTTACTTTATTATAAGAACATATTATCCATTTAATCCATAATAACAACATACTTTTGTATCCATTAAAACAATCAATTTACATTTTTTACACAATAGCAACATACTTTACATTTACAATCCATAATATCAACATACTTTATTTTTCACCCATATGATAATGCACATTACATTTACTATCCATAATAGTAACATACATTACTTTTTTATCTGTTATAACATTGTAATTTACATTTACAATACATATTAGCAATGTACTAAATTTTCCATAATTGCAACGTACTTTAATTTTGAACAATAATAGCAACATACTTTAATTCTCAGCCATAATAGCGTTGAACTTTACATTTACAAATCATAATAACAACAAACTTTATTTTTCAATCATAATGATCAATGATATTTTATGCTGGATTGACATGACTAGAAGGAAACTTAGTTGTTTTTCTACCGAATAATATGTACACACATTAGGTCTTTTGCTTTTTTTTATGTCAGAATTGATAAGATTAGAAGGAAACTTATGCTATATCGTGACCAAACAATATGTCCATGCATTATGTGTTTTACCTTGTATTTAGCATTTTAAAGGCTAGAAGGAAAGTCTATGTTGTTTCTCTACCTAACAATAAGTACATGCATTATGTATGTTACCTTTCAAGTCATTAATGAGTGAAGTGTTGTCATATCTAATTATGCTAAAAGTAACTTTTTAATTATTTAACTATATGTTATATATAATAAATTTTAAACAATTATTTTTCATGGGGGACTAGTTTTAGTGCTTTTTATTGGACATATCAAAGAAAAAATTGCATAACCCTTTTTCAATATGTTATATCAAAGACAAAACACGGGATATGTAACATGTTATGATATGTAATGTACTTCTTATATTGATGAATGTCTTTCTCACATGTTCGTCACTTACTACCAATCTAAGAGGTCGTTTAACATCAACCATTATAGATTTTGACTTCATACAAGCTTCTCTCAAATCATGTTGACCCACCCGTATATATACAATACCCTCGTCCCTATTGCCTTCTTTTAGCCACTAATGGTGTCGCCCTTGATAATGTCGTTAGTATTGAGATGTCTCTATTAATACTATCGCCCCTATTGACATCTTGTCGATGTTAGGGGCAAGGGGAAATTTCCCGCTTTTTCTTTTGTGAGCATTAGCGGCGACGGTGTCACCGAATTTGGTGTCATCGCTACGTGTTATGCCTCCTCTATTAGATTGCATAAGTGATCAGCGGTTAAAGTTAATCTATTAGATTTCACACTTGTTAGACTTCACAACCGATCACGACATTAGCGACACCACATTTAGTGGAAACAGAGGTAATAGCGTCATCACCCAATGTGTCCAACTGCGTCTAACTAGGTGTTGCCGGTATTGCCTCTGTCGTCACCTAAAGTGGCACCCCTAATGCCAAGATTTCTTGTAGTGAAGATTAAACGGAAATGTAGAGCATCCACAATGCATTGCTTAATAGATTTGTTGAATAATGTAGAATTTTAGTTGTTAGTCAATGAATTACCGTGGGATGCTAAGTTGATATTCAGGGGATTTGGAGTTCAATGACCATTGAAATATTCAATAAATTTTTAAATTTATTTAAAATATGTTCTATTAAACTCTATAGAGTTTAGTACATTATAAAAACTAAATGATAAAGTCGTATATAAAATAAAATGATAATCCATTAAATTTTATTTAATGAATCGTGGATGCCTTTATGCTATATCGACCAAGCAATAAGTTCATATTCATACGGTAAGTGTTTTACTTTCTTTTAGCATTTTCAAGATTATAAGGAATGTCAATGGTGTTTCTCTGCCTAAATATAAGTGTATGCGTTAAGGTGTTTCTCTGCCTAAATATAAGTGCATGCGTTAAGTATGTTACCTTTCAAGTTATTAATGATTTGATTATAGAGAAGATGCAAGTGCCCCCAATTATGACTTGTATCATTTGGTCTCGTACAAGCTCCTCTTTATAAATCACTTATCATATTTGAGTAGTTCTCATATATTTGTTATGTTAAAACTTAAAAATAACTTTCTAGTTATTTGAATATAAGATACATAAGAATTATAAGACAGATTTTTGGTGCGATACTAGTTCTAGTGGTTTATTATGCTTTATCAAATAAAAAATCATAACCATTAGGATATATCAAAAAATAGTTAGTGTTGTACTTTTTCATTATGTTATATCAAAGAAAAAACATGGATAATTTTTTTATAAATGTAAAGTACTACTCATATTATTGGATGTCTGTGTCACATTCTCATCACTTACTAGAAGATGTCGTTTCTAACCTAAGCATGATAGAATTTTACTTCATGCAAGTTTCTCGCAAATCATGTTGACCAACCCGAATATACATGTCAAGGAACGCCATAAATTTGAATTTGTGTTTCAAAATGTTCTTATTATCGAATCCATTCATTTCCATCAACATAAGAGATATTCATGAAAGGAGATGCATCTTTTAGGGTCAACTTCTTTGCGTAAAAAACCCTAGAATGGTTTGCTGCTCCCGGACCTGAGCACCCATACTCTCCAAAGAAAACTAACCTGAAAATAAATTGAACATTAGGCAAGAAATGTTAGTAATAAACATTGATTAACATAAGTAACAAAAGGCGAAGTTGAATATTTTATCTAGTGTTATATTGCACATTTTGATAGTAAAAACACCCGTTAACATGGATTTTAAAGTATTTCAAATCAATGCATGACTCTATTGCCTATTTTGATTCTCAAATAAGCATGTATCACACATGTTAACATGAGAATACAACCGGGCAAGAAGAATGAATTTTGATCATTGTAGTAAGGGGTAGAAGACTAAAATAGCCATAACTGATCTCTAGCGGGGTCTTTCCAGTCATTCCAGCCATCAGGAGAAACAACACCAGACATGTAAGTTTTTGAGAAGACCACAGTTGAATATAAACCCCATGCCCTACCAAGCCAGACCTTTCCAGTTCCTGTTATCTTACAATTCACAAATGAAAACCCCGTATTCTCCTTAGCCGATGCCCTCTTTTGCGAGGCTATAGCTCCAGTGGCCCCACCACCACTACCGGCTACCGAGTGAATTGTACAATTCTGAAAGAAAAAAGTGATTTTAAATGAAACATCTACTTCTTTTTATTTAGGTTTTCTTGAATAAGTGATAATTACCTACCTCATAGAGTGATCTTGCATTCCCAAAGATAAAATCTACTGTTCCTTCAATATAACATTGTTTGAAATAATGTCTTCCTTCTGCATCATTAAGAGTGTCTTGAAATCCATAAAACCCACAGCTATAAAAAGCTGCTTGATCACCTGCGATTCTCAGTGCCAACGCCTGTCCTCCAACTGCACCTAGCTCTGGACGAGGAGCTGTGTTCTTTGCCATCGGGGAACAAAGCAAGCTATCAGTTTTGAAAAGAAAAAAGAACCTGTTTTTTAGAACTTCCTTGAACATGATTTACTTGCATTACCTTGAAGCCCATGTCGTAAGCAATGAAATTTTTAGCATGAATGCCAACTGTGTAGCTGTAGATTGTGCCTCCAGTTGAACTTGCAGTGTCGTTCCACACGATCTTTGTCTTGAGATGACCTTGGCCTTGAATTATCAAATTAGTCTTCCTCTGGTTCACATACACTTTCTCCCTGTCACAACAATAGCACATGCTCTTGGCTTTTACATGCATTGAACACAGCTTATAAAGGCGAAGATTGCATGATCAGGAAACATTACTTGTACATGCCCGAATCAAGAATTATTAATGACGTTTTATTGCTATAGTCTGGAACAGCATCCACCGCCTTCTGTAAACTTTTGAATTTCCCACAACCCACATGATCAACAGTCAGAACTAGCTCCACTTTGTACTTCGATATGAGTGAAGAATTCCACTTCTTGTCATCACAATTGGTCCCATGCGTCCTTTGGCCGATAATTTTTCTTATGAAAGAGAAGAACTCATAAATTCCACTTTGCTCAAAAATCCTTTTAATAAAAAAGAACTCACTCCCAGTTAAGGAGATAGTAGTGGTTGATTTGGTGTACAAGGCGAGTATGGCGAAAAGGAGACCAATGGCAGTGAGTGACCACCAGAGTAAAAATCTTTTGGTGTTCATGACTTTGGATAAAAGGATTTTGGAATTTTGAGTCAAGAACTATTTCTGGATATATATAACTTTGAAAAATGTTCTTTTACACTTATAATTTCATTTAGGTATTTTTTGTCTTCTTATAAATCCAAATTGTTATCGTAACCGAAAAAATCTAATAATTTCAAAAGCCTTTGAACTAAATCGTGTCAAAAGTTATTTTGAAGGCTTTTTGTTATTAATTTCGTTAAAATATAATTAATTAACCCGTGTCTTAAAATACTTTATAATATTTCATGAAGCTTTTAAATAAATTAATTGCATCTAAATTGTCATTTTATTAACTTAAATAAAATATTACACCCTTAAGTAAATTAAAAAAATTGTAAATATCTATACCCATAACACATTAATAATCGTATATTGTTTTCTTATAAAATTAAATCAAAACTAATTTAATTATTAAATTCTTACTCCAAGCCGGCTTAGCCTCTGAAATATGTGGCACATATTTGTATAAATTGTTTAGATTTTGTATGTCGATTGTTCTTGGGTTTTACAATAACGTTAATAGATTTTGTTATCATAACGAAGATGGAGTATATGATAACGAAGATGGTGAATTTGTTCAAATTTAAATGTGATAGTGAGTTTTATGTTTCATAAAAAATGGTTAATTTTTATATTGCTGCATATCTGACTTTCAATTGATACTTTTAAATGTAAAAAAATTTAAATGAAAGGTGTGATTATCCAATTTTCGCTACATTTATGACTTGATGGTTACCAATAGTTTAAGCTCGACTAAAGTGGCATAAACATACCGTAAGAACTAAAAGTGTCCATTTACACATCGTGGTTGGATAATTTTTGTAATTTATTATGTATAGAGAAATTGTCAAACAGATATATTTGTTGAACTTGCTATAAACTCACATGAGAATACATCAATAAGGGGATTTTTCCACAGGGTTTTTTTTATCCATCCACAGAAATCTAAAGATAATAGACAATCATACCCTTAGTTTAATTTAAAGTGTATCGTATCAAGATGTTGTTATTCTATTCCCCAAACCCATGCACACTTCCCTTTATTTCTTTCTTCTAGGATGTTTAGAGAGAGGGAGAGAGAGAGAGAGAGAGAGAGATGAAAAGTCGTCGGATTTTTTCGGATGCCAGAACAACCGACGACTACGAGGGGTGGACAAGGGTGAATTACAGCGAATATGGAACCAAGGCTCAAAACAAGATAACTGGAGTCGTCATCCCAGCAAATATGGAACAAAGGCAAACTAAGGTATGTCGGGGATCATATGGTCGTTCTTAACTTTGGTGAATCTTACTTGGCCGAAATAGTTTTAACGGAACAGCAGGACCGCCACCTGACCGCCACCTTCTCCAAAAACTTCAGCGGAACCTGAGGTACGCCTCCGACTACAACTCGAACCCAAGTTGCTTAACAGACTCCACAAATTCCATGTAAGGGTGAAAAGAACGGGTTTCTACACAGTGAGGACAAGCGACAGTGGAAGGTTAAGAGATTGGGGGTAATTATTCTACCGTGTTTATTGAAAGCTTGAAAAACACTTACATTACAAAGAAAATCAGAGGAATATATATATAATACTGCATACCACGTCAAGCCCACAACGAAAACAACACACACTTCACTAAGAAAACTCCTAGAGACTTGGTCAACCCACTGACCCACAATCAGAATTACCCCCAACATTCCACATGTGATGCCTCATTCTTCATCTCTGATGTTTTCTCGTATACAGTAAGAAATCAAGATCGTGGGGGCCTGGGGGGAGACATGTTTTGACGTTGAAGGTGAGGAGCTTTGAGCGGTGGTGGATGACTCGTCGGAGGAGGATGGAGATAGTGGATTCAATGTAGGAATCATGGCCTTGTTAGTGCAAGAATAGTAAACTCGTCGGAGGAGGATGGAGCTTTTAGTCACTTATTTGTGGTGCAAAGGAGTTGCAGGTGGGTTCCGATGAGGGAAAGCGGGGGAGGAAGAAGAAGAAGAAGAAGAAAGGTGGAGGCCGACAACGTGGTTAATGCAACCGGTGGCAACATTCCTACAAGGCATTGTTAGGGTGGGGGGAGTAATTGAAAGATAGAAGCAAGATGGTGGTGGGTTGAGAGTGGGATCAAAAAGATGGTGAAAGATCTACTCCTTGATATGCAAGATGAAGCAAGATAGATGGGGAGTGGGTTCATGAACCCACATGAACCCGCATGGCTTACACACATGTATACATATATAAAATCTTATTTTTGGTATTAATATTTAATTTTAATATTAAAAAGCTGATGTGGCATCGTGGGTTCGGTGGGTTCAGTGGGTACTGCTTCTATGGGTGAAAGATGGGGAAAGATAGAAGTGAGAGGAGAGAGAAAAATTGACGTGGCGAGTGGGTTCAGTGGGATGAGAGGGAACTACTCCCCCACCCTTAGTGCAAGAATAGTAAACTATTTATAATTTAAGCAAGGGAATAATTGTCAATCTCCAATTTATTTCAATGGAAGGATAAAAACCTTCCGTGGAAGAATCAGGGCCCATCAATAATTATCTCCTAGCATAACAATAACGGAACTTAGAATAACATTTATTCCATCTACACTTGCCATAATCGAAATGGCATTCAATTGCTTTTATTTGAAATCTTCAATTATTATGTATATAGTCACCATGATTGTTTTACATTTGTAGTGGCTATTTGTATTCAGAGTTGATGCCATGCAAATTATAGTTGCCCTTTCCTTTTCGGCCATGTAAATTTTAATTACATTTTTGTTGAGGAGGTGGACGATAAATTTTATTAATAAAAAGAATTAATACAATAACAGACTGGTGACACTCCACCTATTAATAAAAAAAATTAATACAATAGCAGACTGATGACTCTCCACCTATAGAAAATGAAAAACCATTAGGACAATAAACTAGGGGGTCCAGAACAGACTCTTGATCCAAAATAAAAACAACATAGAAAACCAACATGCAACAAAACCCTACGATAAAACATTATATATATATATATATATATATATATATATATATATATATATATATATATATATATATATATACATACATACATACATACATACATACATACATACATACATACATACATACATACATACATATATATATATATATATATATATATATATATACATACATAGAAAACCAACATACATACATACATAGAAAACCAACATGCAACAAAACCCTACGATAAAACATTATATATATATATATATATATATATATATATATATATATATATATATATATATATATATATATATATATATATATATATATACATACATACATACATACATACATACATACATACATACATACATACATACATACATACATATATATATATATATATATATATATATATATATATATATATATGTATGTATCTATATATATATATATATATATATATATATATATATATATATATATATATGTATGTATGTATCTCTATACATATATATATATATATATATATATATATATATATATATATATATATATATATATATATATATATATATATATATATATATATATATATATATATATATATATATATATATATATATATATATCACACTAAGAGAAGGTAGAAAGAAGGCAAAGAGCAAGGAAAGACACTCCAACTCAAGGGAGAAACCAAAAGGCATTAGAAGAGGCTTCATGGAGAGATCTAGGAGTCTGCAACGAACATAATCAATAATGGTCTTGACCATAGCATAATACGATATTCTCTTATTCTTAAGGATCAAATTATTTTCTTCCTACCAAATGAGGTAGACAACTCCAGCAAGCACAAATCTGTGGATAGTGGACTAGATATTCTTACCCTTAGATATGGGCATGAGGAAATTAATGATATCATATTAGTGATTCGTGGGGTGGGGTATATTCATCATCGGCTGAAGATCATGTTAAACCATAAAAAGAAAAGAACATTAAAAAAGAGGTGATGGTGAGATTCAGAGCACTTACCGTAGAAGGCACATATGAGATTAGAGTTGGGCTCCTAGCTTCTGACTTTATTTTGATTTATGAGACGGTCCTTCACAGTAACCCAAAGGATAAAAGTATGCTAGGGTATATATATATATATATATATATATATATATATATATATATATATATATATATATATATATATATATATATATATATATATATATATATATATATATATATATATATATATATATATATATATATATATATATATATATATATATATATATATGGGGTGGATAACTACATTCCATCCTTTAAAAAGTGCACACAGTTCATTTGCGAGTATGAAGGGCATTTTTGTAAAATTACTCTCTAAAACGGAGGATTTATAACACATTTTTGATGTATATCTATTGGAAAGTTATGGTTGTTGTTCTTGACTAGTCAACTCATGTTCTTTTCCACATCTAGGTCTTTGTATATTTGGAAAGTTCTAATAAAAAGAGTGAGAATTATTAGTTAGATATTTGGAAGAAGTCAAAACAATATAGTTTGGCTCTAAGCTCCTTATTAAGAAACTTAAATTTTGAGTTAATAAACCGATCAATCTTTTCAACTTTGTTCATACCTTTCTCCATAAGTTTCCTTGTTGTCGTAGATTAACATAAATTAAAGTAATTTCTATATTAATAACTGAAATTTCTATAAAAAGCTAGTTATGACACAAATATAAATAAGAGCATAACCAAAATAAAAGAAAGAATTGAGGGTTACCTTTCATAGCAGCAGCCTTGAATATGATCAAAATCTACAAAATAATCAAATTCTATTGGTCAAACTCTACAAATATTCGAACTTTTGCAGTTAACAAACTTGTAATCAATATGATATAGGAAATATTGAATTTTACATGAACCTGAATGTTTAAATTTTAGTCAAAAGCACAAACATTGTGAAGAAATAAGTACAATGATATAATACTAAAATGATTTTGCACCTTTAGAAGAAAACATTGAAAGCTTGAAAATAAGAGAAAACATAACCATTGAAAACCATACAAACTCCAAATGTAATGGAAATAAATGCACACCATTAGGTTTGAATAAATATTTAAGGTCACTAAGATACCCTAAAATAGTTAGATTAAAAGTATCAAAATATTTTATAACTCCATGAAGAAGTTTAGTAACATATAATTTTACTTATGCCATGTATCCTAAAAGGGTAAAATCTATATATGCATAAGTTAGGTCAACTAACTTCACTTATTGTCCCTTCACCACACTAGCTTTCAAACTTATTGAATTTATCCTAAAATACTTGTTTAGAAGTATTACACTCATTCCATGACTAATCAAATCACCAAGCTATATAATTCATTACTTTCCTTCTAGACCATGTTTACTAAACACGTCATGCATTTATCACACTTGTACATACTTAACACTAATGTGGTTTGCACATTCAGTTCATCATATTTAAATCATATACTTAATTCAACCCATGAACCCAAATTTGAATTCCTTTAGTCAAATTATTCAAATGCCATTCAAGGACTCAACTCAATAATTGAGACTAAATTCCTTTGATTTAGAATAATACTAATCATAATGTTCATATCACATGCATACTATCATATAATTTGATACATAATGGCTTGGAACATCAATTTAGGTTTCTTGACCTAAAACCCACATATTAACACTAATACAAGCTTTAGTCATACTGTTCTATCTTGATAATATGTTGATTTAGTTTAATCTTTCATTATCTAAAAGAAATGGCAACATTTAGGCAGAATGTCGAAAACCAACTTTTATGATTTTGTCCTAATTCATCATCTTTAGCTATCAAATCATCTTATGTCCACATACCTTGAATTAAACCTTTGATTATGTTAATTGTTTTTATAAAACTTTTATTTCCCTTAGAGTTCACCAATCATGTAGCAAGAACACATAGTAATCACACCTCTACGGGCATACATAAGTTTAGGGTGAAATGGGTGTATAAGGTACTAAATTGGCATTTAATCATGACATCAATTCCATTCGTGCATGGCATATGGGAAGAAGGGCCATTAGTTTATGGACCACGCATAAGTACCTCTAGATCATGTTATGTTTTGCTTGGACAAGCAACCCAAATGGCATGCACTTGGGTGGACTGAACAAGGAAGTACCCCAACTTGTTTTAATCATAACTTCTTCGTTACAACTCCAAATGAGTTGAATTTTTCTCTGTCTTCTTATTTTCTTGGCTGCATATTGGGATCATTAAAAATTAATATCATGCACCACTTCTTGAACTTTACACAAAAATCCATGTGGCATACTTTGAAAACCTAATATAACACTAGTTTTCTTTGATTCTCCATGTTTCTCTAAGCTTTGCACAATTCATATGAAAATGTTCCCTGATGGGTTTCATTTAGTAGTTTCCATATCTAAAATTTGTTTCAATCATACTCTTGTTTATCCAAACATTTCACACAATAGCAATCTATTTTGCCATTTTATCAAACTATAGCAGCTTACTTTGTTATTTCTTTCTATTTATGTCTAGGAACATAACGTGTTGCATCAATTTATTATTAAATATTACTGCATGTCTAAACAAAAACTTTACAATAACATGTTTACTAGAGCATGTTTATCATAATTTCTCTATTTTGTCTTAGTTCACATTGTTATCCAAGATTATTGCATATAATCAATTTGGTTCTATATATTTGATACTTTAAGCTTCTAATACACATATAAAACTTACATAAAGGTTATTATGTTTTATTTTTTGATATTATCATTATTTGAGTTCCTATTTTTTCCTCACTTTGGAATATTGTAGAAGTCTACTTTGGATTTTGTTAAATCTTTGCGTTCCTACTTGTATTATTGTACAAATGTCATGCAATAACACATAATGATATCTATACACCCTATTATCATCTTTTCCAAACACACAAACCAAAAGAATTACCAAAGTATTCATATTTAACTTTTATCCCACATTCGAACAAACTAGTATGTACTTTGTATATTTTATCATCTCTTGCATAAAACTGTATCTAAGAATATATATTTCCTTTATAAACACTTTATGAATTACCTAAACATATATTTCACTAAAACTTGATTAGTGGGGCATAGTTTAGCATAATTTACAACTTTTCCCATTTGACTACTTTGTAAAGACTTTGATCTTTCTAAATAGTTATCCAATTTCATACCATTTCCATTACTATCTTATAATCTTGAAACTAAAAATTTTAGGACGTTACACCATCTTTCAAAATTCATGATTATTACGAGTAATTTCCATCATGAATCTTGTTATTGCATTCATATTTAAGATTTTATAGCTCATTACACACACACACACACACACACACACATATATATATATATATATATATATATATATATATATTAATTTCCAACTTTCGTTTGTGAGACATTTTCACTGTTCATTTGCTTTTTCTTATTTTCAGAACAAAACTACTAAATCAAGATCATATTATAATTGTTAAAGCATTTGATGCAAAATTCAAATAAGTTTCTATTTGTAAATAACAGTTTTGATTTTTCTTATAACAAATTTTTATATTTACATTTTTTTCCCTCAACTAATTTCGAATTAATTGTTTTGTCCCTATTTATTATAAAGTTATATTATTGATATTTTGTAAGTTACGATTCCGGTCCCTTATAATATTTTAAAGTTAGATTTTTCGTCCATTTCATAATTTATTTTGTTGAGTTGCGTTTTCCAATATAATGGCCTTCCGCAGCATCGCACGGACGGTCCAAACCCTAGTTTATACCAATTTGTCAATTTGATGCTTATTATTCATTCATGAAGATATTAACTTGTGAAGTTTTGCATATATTTTTTTAACTCAAAAACACTTAAAATAATTATTTTCTTTTTGTTTTCTTTTCGTATTAAAAACATAAAAATACAATTTTCTTTTCCATTTGCTGGTTTTTCTGTCTATTTTTTTTTTTTTTTTTTGTTTCTCTTTCTTTTTTACCTTTGGTAACTCGCAACATAGCGTAGCATAGAATTAGACTCGAGACAGCAGACGAAGCAAAGAAAGGCGAAAACAGAGGGAGATGGACAGAGAATGGGGTTCGAAGCCTGGGAGCGGTGGCGCTGCCTCCGCTCAAAACGAAGCCATCGACCGCCGTGAGCGGCTGCGGAGGCTCGCCCTCGAGACCATCGATCTAGCCAAAGATCCATATTTCATGCGCAATCACCTTGGAAGGTAAACCCTAATTTCTCTTCAGAAATGGCGACATTTGTGCCCAACTTATAATGACGAATGAATCTAATGTGAACTGGCGTCTTTGTCTTCAATTGTTTGTAGTTACGAGTGCAAGCTATGTTTAACACTGCATAACAATGAGGGGAATTACTTGGCGCACACACAGGGGAAAAGGCATCAGACCAATTTGGCGAAGAGAGCTGCTCGAGAAGCGAAAGATGCTCCTGCTCAACCTCAGCCTCATAAGCGTCAAGTTAATCTCCGAAAGACAGGTGATGAACACCATATCGATTCAATTGAAGATGACTTTTGCTAATTCGTTGAAGAGAAATATAGTTTTCTTAAACTCAGTTTTAATGGTGGTGTAGTTAAAATTGGGCGCCCTGGTTACCGAGTGACAAAGCAGTTTGATCCAGAGACAAAGCAAAGATCATTGCTCTTCCAGGTATGGAATCTATACTTGTTTATAATCATAACATAATCCCCAAAACTTATAACATGAACCCTAATTACACCTCAAGATCAATGAAAGTACACTTCCATGCCCAACGACTTTGAACAATTGTCACATTTAGACAATGTACTTTACTTAGTACAATCCATTAATATAGCAATGTACTTCCACTTTTTTACTTCCTCATAATTCATGTCAACACATTTTCAGTTCTTACAATTGCACACTACTAAGTTTTATAGTTCCATTATGATAGTGCTATATGTTTGATTGAAATTATATGTTTTTCTTATTTTATTTTCTTTTTATTTTATGACCATCTAATCTTGCAGATTGAATATCCAGAAATTGAAGATCTTACAAAACCAAGACACCGGTTTATGTCATCCTTTGAGCAGGTATACTTTTTTTTTTTTTTTTTTTTTTTTTATTCTACAACTTCTTAAATGCATTTTATTTTTTATCATGCATATAACTTTTCCATATATGTATGTATATACAGAGAGTGCAATCTTTTGACAAGAATTATCAGTTTCTTTTATTTGCGGCCGAACCATACGAAATCATCGGTTTTAAGGTATTTTTATTCTATATCTTTTTATTACTTTCAACTTTACAGCTGCTGACATGGCATTTGACATTTTCCATTGTAGGTTCCAAGTACGGAAATTGACAAATCTACCCCTAAGTTCTTCTCTCATTGGGATCCAGATTCCAAAATGTTTACGGTATTAGTTTTTTCCTTATACAATTTATCGATCAATATTGTTCCGAGTTTTGACTTTTTTTTTTTTTTTTTTTTTTTGTATCGATTATAATTTATTATACAGTTGCAGTTGTATTTTAAAACAAAGCCACCAGAGACAAATAAGCCTCAATCAGGTGGAACCACTAATGGAACATCGGCTCCTGGTGTCCCACCACCACGGCCGCTAGCTCCACCACCACAAGCTCCTCCACCGCCACCGCCTACATCACAAGGATCCTTGCCGCCACCACCACCACCAATGGGAAATGGACCAAGGCCTATGCCGCCAGGTGGCAACCTACCTGCACCACCTCCACCGGCTTATGGTGGTGGTATGTCAAACTTCACACCTGGCGGTAGGCCCATGATGCCACCACCACCACCACAAGGTTTTCAAGGGCATCAACCACCACCACCTCAATAATTGGTCTTGTTAATTACAAAGAAACAAAAATAGTTTTTTTTTTTTTCTTTTTTTCTTTTCTTGTTTGAACATGCACTTGGTTGTGTTCACAGTACTCAAAAACTTAAATTCGGTTCTTTACCTTTTTTATTTTTTATTTTTTTCGTTGAAAGTTAAGAGATTTTTCGTTGAAACAAATGTACAAGTATTTGACACGTAAAAATCCATAACGGTGGCCTAAATGGCATATCTTTGCCTATCGTTGTCGTAGGGTCCTCCTACTTCTACATGCATCCTAGAAAAATTGTTTTCATTTGAACCTTTTTGTCTCTTTGGTAGCTAGTCAAAATCATTCATGCCGTCAAATCATACTTGTAATATATTTAACATATATATTCCAATCTTTGTTACCTTCCGATTGGTTTTGATAGACTACATGAAGTTATTTTGTGGTTTGCAATCTAGAGCAAAATCCTTTACGTAAGTTCACGTCAATTTTCAAGAGTCTTGGTTTTAGCAAATTACTGAAGATGAAGATTGAAGACACATGGCAGGCATTTACAACACTTCACATGCTATTTGAACCAAGCAAATACAGCCCTCACGTTTTTTCAAACACAACCAACAAAAACCACCGTCTTCTACTCCAATGACTTCCATTCGCCTTCACTTTATCTTGTTCCCTCTAATGGCTCAAGGCCATATGATACCCATGGTGGATATTGCCCGAATGCTAGCCCAACGTGGTGTTCATGTTACTATACTCACAACTCCACTTAACGCCAACCGTTTTAAATCAGTTACGGATCGTGCCATTAAAGCTAACCTCAAGATTCAAGTTCTTGAACTTAAACTCCCTCTAGTTGAAGTTGGTTTGCCAGAAGGATGCGAGAGTTTTGACTTGATTACATCAACTGCACACGTAGTCAAATTCTTTGACGCCATTGGCATGTTAGAAGAACCAACTGAAAGCATGCTACGACGTTTAACTCCTGCTCCAAGTTGCATCATCTCAGATAGTGGTTTTCCATGGACGTCGGGTTTGGCAAAGAGGTTAAATATTCCTAGGATTGTTTTCTATGGACCAGGATGCTTCACGTACCTATGCATCCACATAGTAACGAATACTAATATACTTGATGAAATCAAATCCGACTCGGAATACTTCATGCTGCCCGGTCTACCTGACCGGATTGAAGTTACCAAACCCCAGGCTTCTGCTTGGTCAATAAAAGACTCGAAGGAAAGGATGGAGATGTTTGAACGTATAGAAGAAGCTACGAAAGATGCATATGGGATTGTGGTTAATAGCTTTGAGGAGTTGGAGCCAAAGTATGTTGAAGAATTCTCAAAGGCTAAAGATAAAAAGGTATGGTGTATTGGACCCGTTTCCCTATGCAACAGAAGTTTTCAAGATGTAGCCGAAAGAGGTAGCAAAGCTGCAATCAATGAGCATGATTGCTTGAAATGGTTGGATTCGAGAGAACCAGGTTCAGTGGTGTACGTTTGCTTGGGAAGTTTATCGTATGCTTGTAACGAACAAGTCATTGAGCTTGGGTTGGGATTAGAGTTATTGAACAAACCCTTTATTTGGTTCATTAGGGAGACAAATGGTGAACTTGAGAGATGGTTCTTGGAACAAGGATATGAAGAAAGGATCAAAGATAGAGGCGTAGTGGTCCGTGGTTGGGCACCACAAATCTTGATACTCTCACACCAAGCCATCGGGGGTTTCATCACACATTGTGGGTGGAACTCAACTCTAGAAGGGATTTTTGCAGGCATCCCAATGGTTACCTGGCCCCATTTTGCCGACCAATTCCTAAATGAACGATTTATCACAGAAGTGTTGAAAATTGGAGTGAGGATTGGTGCTGAGGTTCCTGTTTCTTTTGGGGAGCGAGATAACTTGAAAGTTATGGTTAAGCGGGAAGATGTCAAGAGAGCTGTGGAAGGTATAATGAGTGATGATGAAGAAGGAAAAGCAAGAAGAATGAGAGCTAGAGGGCTCAAGGAAATGTCAAAGAGAGCGATGGACAAAGGGGGTTCGTCTTACCAAAACATGACGTCGATGATTGAAGCTGTTACCCAAGTACTAGCCAAGAAAGCTAAACCGGTTCAAGGTATTGTGTAGCCACGTACATTATAGTTTCTACAACATGTTTATGGCACTATAAATGGGTATAATGAAATAAATTACTACTTGTTGATTCAAACCCTATGGTTACACACATTAATGATGGATTAGATGAACCAATTTCTTCTTGGGGTGTTTTTATGAGTTAAATTTACACAACCATCATATGTAAAATATTACATAAATTCAAAGAGTAACCAAGTAGCCCTTATGTAATTGTGTATGTGAGAGGGAGATGATTATTAGGAGGCGTATGTATCAAAGAGTAACCAAGTAGCCCTTATGTAATTGTTAAATTTACACAACCATCATATGCAAATATTACATAAATTCAAGGACTAATGTGTTGACCATCTTCCTTCTCGTATAAAGGAAAGAGCTTCCCGAGAGTGTAACACCCGACTTATTAACAAAACACCCCAAAAATTTTTCATTTTACATACCAAATATTTTACAATAAAAACTATAAGTAGGGGGTATTAGTTAACAAAATACGAGTACAAGTGTATCACGAAGTACAATACATAAATATTATACATTCTTCAAGCCGGGTATTACTTCAACGCTCAGTCCTCAGTCACGGACTTTATCTTTTCCCTTAGCAGGGTCACGCTCACCTGCAGGGACATATCAAACAAAACGTGAGCTACAAAGCTCAATGAGTAATCAAGCAAACAGATAAGCATATACAAGAGAATAACAACAATTAATCTCTTAAACAATTTCTGTCCCAAGAGTCATGGTCATCACTGACTGTACCGTAATCATAGCCATAAAGGCCGCACCTAATATCATAGCCCGAAGGCCGCACCAAATCATAGCCCTAAGGCCGCACCGGAGACATAGCCCGAAGGCCGCACCGGAGTCATAGCCAACAAGGCCGCATCGGAGACATAGCCAACAAGGCCGCACCGGAGTCATACCCAACAAGGCCGTACCATTTAATATCAAAGATAGTAATCTTAGCCAACAAGGCTGCACCAATATATCATACTAGATATAATCAAGATTACTCACCTGAAGGTTTGCTACAACTAGCGTTTGTTGTTTCTTGCCTTGAAATGAAATCCGTAGGATTTTGTCCCGTACCTATAATTCCATTCATTTCACAATGATTATAGGTTAATATACCATTTCAGTTGGTTCTAACGCACAAGGGTCTAATATCATACTAATCCCAAGCATTAATCATTGGTATAAAAATTTAATACACTTCCCGAAATACGCGTATTCTACTACAGTACTTCCGGGAGGTCGTATTCGTATTCCGATAATTTTCCATGAAGTTTCACAACATATTAGACCTATGTTTAAAATTTCAGGTCAATCGGATAAGCCTAGCATCAAAATCAAATACAACTTCTTCTTCAACAATTCCCTGCACCTACACAACCATATACATATCAAATAGAGGTGAATATCCTATTTTTTTCACCATCAAAGCTTCAAGCTTGCTCTCTTCGGTTAATACTCAAGATCATGAATGTTTTAGAACATCCAAACATGTGCTATACACTCAATTTCAAATAATCACAGGTGGTTCTTCAAAACCACTCAAACCCAATCCAAATCAATCAAATCAACCGTTCAAAAGAGCTAAAACTGAAAACCTTACCTTCAAGAAGTGAAATACCGAAGATTACTTCAATCCACCGAGTTCTAGCCTTCCGATTTGGTTCTAAAGTGTTTGAGAATTATTTTCTAGGGTTTTCAGCACTTTTCGTTCGAGAAAAATGCCCAAAATGGCTGAAAATCGCGTATTTAAAAATGCTGATCTGCGCGTAACCCGACCCTGGTTGCAAAACCCGGTCCTGGTTCCTATGCAACACGACCCTGGTTGCAAAACCCGGTCCTGGTTGACGTTGTTGCTGAATTTCCGATTTTTCGTAACTGAAACCCGATCCGGGTTGGCCAACACGACCCGGGTTACCTGTTTTTAGCGTTTTTCGCACGAAAACTCTATCTTAAAGGTATTATAACCATCCAAACACCTATAACATTATTTCTTATCGAAATCACATTACGATTAAAATAAAATTACTTACCAGAAATAACGTGGTGTTACAAATTCTCCCCTCCTTTAAGAGATTTCGTCCCCGAAATCATACAAAGAGTTGAGGGTATTTCTCCCTCATTTCGCTTTCGGTCTCCCACGTTATGTCGGAACCTCTATGATGTCGCCAAAGCACTTTGACCATACTGATTTTCTTGTTTCGCAGCTGTCTTACCTTTCGGTCTAACACCCTCTCGGGTTGTTCCGGATATCTCAACTTGTCATCTACTTCAATTTCAGCAAGAGGTACTTGTTGAGACTTGTCAAACAAAGTTTTTATCAAATGGGACACATGAAATACGTCATGTATACCATGAAGTTCATCAGGCAACTCCAATCTATACGCTACGGCTCCAACTCTTTGGGATATACGGAAAGGTCCAATGAAACGAGGACTCAACTTCCCTTTCTTCCCAAAACGAATTAAGCCTTTCCAAGGGGATACTTTGAGCATTACCATGTCTCCTACTTGGAATTCTATCGGTTTCACCCGTTTGTCCGCATATTGTTTCTGTCTATTCTGAGCTACCTTCAAATTTTCGCGTATCAGTTTGATCTTTTCTTCAGTCTGTGCTACAATTTCGGGTCCAGCCAACGGCTTTTCCCCAACTTCAGTCCAGCAGGTCGGAGTACGGCACGGTGCTCCATACAAGGCTTCATACGGGGCCATCTGAATGCTGGAATGATAGCTGTTATTGTACGCGAATTCCACTAAAGGCAAATGATCTTCCCAGCTTCCACCGAAGTCAATGATACAAGTTCTCAGCATGTCTTCCAAAGTCTGGATAGTTCTTTCACTCTGACCATCAGTCTGTGGATGATATGCGGTACTCATAAGTACTTTTGTACCCAATTGCTCTTGAAGACTCTGCCAAAAATGAGAAGTAAACCTACTATCTCGGTCCGATACTATCGATGCTGGAAGTCCATGCCGACAAATCACTTCATCAATGTAGATTTTCGCCAGTTGATCTACTATGTACTTTTCCTTATATGGTATAAATTGTGCCGATTTGGTCAGTCGATCCACAATCACCCATATAGAATCATAACCTCGTGGTGTCCGCGGCAACTTCGTCACAAAATCCATGGTAATATGGTCTCATTTCTTCTCTGGAACCGGCAATGGTTGTATTTCCCCATACGGTTTCTGATGGTTTGACTTAACTTGCAGACAAGTCAAACATCTTTCCACAAATCTTCCAACATCTCTCTTCATTCCAGGCCACCAATACATCGGTTTTAACGTCCGATACATCTTGGTACTACCCGGATGAACTGCATAACGACTATAGTGTGCATCTTCTAGAAGCAAATTCCGCGCTTCTCCTTGTTTTGGAACCCATATTCGACCTCTGAAGGTCTTCAATTTCTGAGCATTTTCTTCCAGATGCTTCAAATATCCAACCATTCTTTCGCTTTTTACATTCTCTGGCTTACACGCTTCCTCTTGTGCCAAACGAATCAATTCTGGTAACCGGCTTACTACCCCCATACACGCGGATGAAACTTTCAGAGGAGCTTCTTTTCTGCTTAGTGCATCTGCTACCACATTCGCCTTGCCAGGGTGGTACTGAATTTCACAATCAAAGTCTTTCAACAGATCCATCCACCTTTGCTGTCTCATGCTGAGCTCTTTCTGGTCAAAAAGATACTTCAGGCTCTTATGATCAGTGTAAATAACAAACTTTACACCATATAAATAATGTCTCCACAACTTCAATGCTAAGATCACCGCAGCTAATTCCAGATCATGGACGGGATACTTCTTTTCGGCATCTTTTAATTGACGGGACGCATAAGCTATGACTCGACCTTTCTGCATTAGAACACACCCAAGGCCGATTCTTGAAGCATCGCTGTAGATTACATACTCTTCTCCGCTTTGTGGTAGTACTAACACCGGTGCTTCACATAAAGCTTGTTTCAGTTTCTGGAATGCTTCTTGCTGCTCTTTAGCCCAAGTAAAATTTTCACCTTTCTTAGTCAGCTTGGTCAACGGGATAGCTATCGAGGAGAAATTCTCGACAAATCTTCTGTAATAGCCTGCCAAACCAAGAAAACTTCTTACTTCAGTGGGACTTCTAGGCGGTTCCCATTTCATCACGGCTTCAATCTTTGCTGGGTCTACTTTCACCCCTTCAGCATTGATTACATGGCCAAGGAATTGGACTTCTCTTAACCAGAATTCACACTTGGAGAATTTAGCATACAGCTTTTCTCGGCGAAGCAACTCCAATACTTGTCGCAGGTGCACTTCATGTTCGGTTTGACTTCTTGAATACACCAAGATGTCATCTATAAACACTATCACCGAGGTATCAAGGAACGGTCGGCACACCCGGTTCATAAGATCCATGAATACGGCGGGAGCATTGGTTAACCCGAAAGGCATCACCAAAAACTCATAGTGACCGTATCGTGTGCGAAAAGCTGTCTTTGGGACATCAGATTCCCGTATCTTCAGTTGATGGTAACCCGACCTCAAATCAATTTTTGAAAAGTAGGATGCCCCTTGTAGCTGGTCGAATAAGTCATCGATTCGTGGGAGTGGGTACTTGTTCTTCACCGTGATCTTGTTTAGTTCCCGATAGTCAATACACATGCGCATTGACCCATCTTTCTTCTTGACAAACAGAATAGGGGCTCCCCAAGGCGATGTACTCGGTCTGATAAAACCCCTGTCTAACAATTCTTCCAGTTGCTTCCGCAGTTCCACCATCTCTGAAGGTGCTAAACGGTATGGAGCTCGAGCAACAGGAGCAGCTCCCGGAATTAGTTCAATCGTGAACTCAACCTGTCGATCTGGTGGAAACCCTGGAAGTTCATCTGGAAACACATCTGGGAACTCATTCACCACATTCACATTTGCTACTCCCACTTTAATCGGTTGAGCTACCGTTACATAAGCCAAATAGGACATCCCTCCTTTACTGACACAGCTTCGGGCTTGAGCAAAGGAGATAACTGGCATTCTTAACCGAGGTCGTTCACCTTGAATTTTCATCCATTCTCCTTCCGGTGATAACACTGTAATACTTTTATTTCTGCAATCCACGTTAGCATAATTCGTTGCTAACCAATCCATTCCCACAATTACACCAAATTCGTTGGTAGTCATCGGCTTCAAATCTATAGGGAAAACGGTCCCGTAGATTTTAAGCTGACAACCTTCCATATGTTCAGAAACCCAGACATATCGGCCGTCTGCTATAGCTACTTCTAAGCTTTCATCCATCGGGGTTAAAGGTACATTCAGGCGAGGCAATAAAGATTCCGATACAAAACAGTGAGTGGCTCCCGGATCAAAAATAACATATACAGGTATGGTATTGAGAGTGAAAATACCTGTCACCACATCGGTCTTCTCACGGGCTTCTTCCACAGTCATCTGGAAAGCTCGCGAGGCTATCGGTCGCCCCCTGTTCTTCGGCTCTTCTTTCTTCCCGCCCTGTTCAATCCTGGGTCTATCACTGATCGCTATAGACTTCAACTCGGGACAGTTCAGGCGAAGATGATCCGTAGCTCCACACTGGAAACACCTACGTTCCGCCCGACAGTTGTAAACATCATGCCCCGGTTTTCCACAATTTCGACAACTTGTGGATGTAGTGTTGACCCGGCAACTCCCGGAGTGCCATTTTCGACATTTTTCACACCATTTTCTATCATCTCTTTGACTTTTTCCCTTAGACCCGGATTGCTGTGACTTTTTCTGAGGCGTCCAAACTTGGTCTTCCGCCTTTCGTTTCGTTTCTATAACTTTCTTTTCATCTTCCTGCCGCTTCAATTCTGTTTCTCTTTCTGTGGCTCGATCCACCACTTGTCGGAAGGTAGTTAGTTTCAACGGTTGCACAATTTCTCTAATTCGGGTTGTCAACCCCCGAACATACTTGTCGATCTTTCTCTTTTCGGTGTAGATATGGTGTTCCGCAAACCGAGCTTTCTCCAGAAAGCTAAGAGTATATTCCTGAACAGATCGGGAACCCTGTTCCAAATGCAGGAATTCCTCCTCCAGCTTCTGAATAGCGACTTCCGAGCAGTATTCTTCATTAAACTTTGTCTTGAATTGCTCCCAAGGTATCGATTGGGATGAATCAAGATCCAGTGATTTATAGTAAGTTTGCCACCAGTGTAGAGCACCGCTTGTAAGTTGGTTCGTGGCAAATTCCACTTTATCATCATCCGCACACTTGCTTACTCGGAACACCTTTTCCATATGCATGATCCATTCCATAGCTTTTACTGGATCATCTGTCCCCGAGAATTCCTTTGGTTTACAACCAAGGAAGGCTTTATACGTACACCCAACTTTCTTTACTGAGGCTTCCCCACCTTGAGTTTCTTTTACTGCCCGGGCACGACTTTCTCCCTGGCTTTCATTTTCTGGCTGCCCGTCATGAACACTTTTTGCAGCCTCTTCAGTAGGATCCGGATTGGCACTCGGATTAGGATTGCCACTCGGGTTGGGATTATTCGATAATGCAGGCATCATCTGCCTAACCACTTCTTCCACAATGGCTCGTATATCAGGTGGATTTTGTCCCACCGGTTCCCTCGCTGGTGCTCTTCGCCCAACAGAGCCGCGTGACCTAGCTGGTCCACTTCTTGCAGTTCCACGTGACCTAGCTGGTCCACTTCTTGCAGTTCCACGCGAATTTACACCAGTAGGATTGCTTCGTGTATTTCTCATACTTCAAAATGTTAGCAAACCATTGGATTACATATATAATAACAAACTTATATATATCTAACAGTCCATTCATATGTTCTTCTCTCAAGGTTTAAGTCCAGGAATCTAATCTAAGACACCTAGTTCACTTAATCCTCGGCTCTGATACCAACTTGTAACACCCGACTTATTAACAAAACACCCCAAAAATTTTTCATTTTACATACCAAATATTTTACAATAAAAACTATAAGTAGGGGGTATTAGTTAACAAAATACGAGTACAAGTGTATCACGAAGTACAATACATAAATATTATACATTCTTCAAGCCGGGTATTACTTCAACGCTCAGTCCTCAGTCACGGACTTTATCTTTTCCCTTAGCAGGGTCACGCTCACCTGCAGGGACATATCAAACAAAACGTGAGCTACAAAGCTCAATGAGTAATCAAGCAAACAGATAAGCATATACAAGAGAATAACAACAATTAATCTCTTAAACAATTTCTGTCCCAAGAGTCATGGTCATCACTGACTGTACCGTAATCATAGCCATAAAGGCCGCACCTAATATCATAGCCCGAAGGCCGCACCAAATCATAGCCCTAAGGCCGCACCGGAGACATAGCCCGAAGGCCGCACCGGAGTCATAGCCAACAAGGCCGCATCGGAGACATAGCCAACAAGGCCGCACCGGAGTCATACCCAACAAGGCCGTACCATTTAATATCAAAGATAGTAATCTTAGCCAACAAGGCTGCACCAATATATCATACTAGATATAATCAAGATTACTCACCTGAAGGTTTGCTACAACTAGCGTTTGTTGTTTCTTGCCTTGAAATGAAATCCGTAGGATTTTGTCCCGTACCTATAATTCCATTCATTTCACAATGATTATAGGTTAATATACCATTTCAGTTGGTTCTAACGCACAAGGGTCTAATATCATACTAATCCCAAGCATTAATCATTGGTATAAAAATTTAATACACTTCCCGAAATACGCGTATTCTACTACAGTACTTCCGGGAGGTCGTATTCGTATTCCGATAATTTTCCATGAAGTTTCACAACATATTAGACCTATGTTTAAAATTTCAGGTCAATCGGATAAGCCTAGCATCAAAATCAAATACAACTTCTTCTTCAACAATTCCCTGCACCTACACAACCATATACATATCAAATAGAGGTGAATATCCTATTTTTTTCACCATCAAAGCTTCAAGCTTGCTCTCTTCGGTTAATACTCAAGATCATGAATGTTTTAGAACATCCAAACATGTGCTATACACTCAATTTCAAATAATCACAGGTGGTTCTTCAAAACCACTCAAACCCAATCCAAATCAATCAAATCAACCGTTCAAAAGAGCTAAAACTGAAAACCTTACCTTCAAGAAGTGAAATACCGAAGATTACTTCAATCCACCGAGTTCTAGCCTTCCGATTTGGTTCTAAAGTGTTTGAGAATTATTTTCTAGGGTTTTCAGCACTTTTCGTTCGAGAAAAATGCCCAAAATGGCTGAAAATCGCGTATTTAAAAATGCTGATCTGCGCGTAACCCGACCCTGGTTGCAAAACCCGGTCCTGGTTCCTATGCAACACGACCCTGGTTGCAAAACCCGGTCCTGGTTGACGTTGTTGCTGAATTTCCGATTTTTCGTAACTGAAACCCGATCCGGGTTGGCCAACACGACCCGGGTTACCTGTTTTTAGCGTTTTTCGCACGAAAACTCTATCTTAAAGGTATTATAACCATCCAAACACCTATAACATTATTTCTTATCGAAATCACATTACGATTAAAATAAAATTACTTACCAGAAATAACGTGGTGTTACAGAGAGCCCCTATGCGACCTTCCACTTGCAGAGAGTCCTATCGATGTAGCTCTTGTTCTTCTTCCTTATCGAGGTCTTCCCTTTCCTCTGATCAACAGTTAAAGTGTCATTCAAGTCGTCACCTTAGCGAAACCACCAAGTAAGCAAACTACCTTAATGAAATATGAAAGCGGCTGAAAAGAAAGCCATTTTTCGATAGTTATTTAAGGTGAAGTAAATCCCCTACATCTAATAGATAGCTGTAACATGCCTTCTTCTTACAGAGAAATGCCCCTATTGCTAATCTCTCTCATAAGAAATAAGAGAGCTAGCATAAGCAGAGCTACGAGTTATACTACCAGAAGAGCAGCTACTACCAGTCTCAAAGAGCCGGTATTTATGCTGTAGCATCGGTTATTGCTCTGGTTACGAATGACCCAATTTATCAATGGCAACCACACCTACTTTTAGTAGATGGAGATGCGCACCTAGGAAAGCACGGAATAGACCTACGTGTCGGCCAGTGCCGGGCAGACACAGGGACCATGAAAGCATGGGATTCAATCGAACCTTTTCGGAAAATTTCTAACGCAGATGAAGGATGCTAATAAGCTGACAGCTCAGGCATGCCTTCAATAGCGAAAGAAGTTCTTTCTGATCGAATCAAGAAAGACAATGAATTTACGAGATCTTAATCCGTTTAGTGCCTTCACTTTTGAACAACAGGACCATTCTGTTGGTTGCTTCTCTGCCCCAACCCTAACAAACTGGTTTTTCTTTCTCACAAAATTAGGGAAATCATTAGATTCTTCTTCCTTCTTTCAGTAACATATACCGATATAGGCAGCTGGGAAATCCCCCTTCGATAAATAGGTGGCAACTTGACCTCTAAGTAAGGACAGGAACGCCCGTGACCAATCAAACACCACAATCATGAAAAGTACCTAAACCGAGACCTAAAGCTGAACCGCTGAAGGAACCTCTTTCCGTTGTTAAAGAAAATACGCTTTTCAAGCTTTTTCCTTAGTCTTACTAGAGCAGGCACACGCAAAACTCTCTATTTGGCTTTTCACTGAAACCAATATGTCTAAACATACACGACTCACTAAACGGGGGCTGAAAATCTTTGTGTAGTAGAGGCGGGGGACGAAGCGAATGTAGAGGACACAACATATCCAAGGAAGGAAGATGGACTGGAATCACTCTCATTCATGGCATGTGCAAAAGCAGCCCTAATTACTTTCAGTGAATATCTGCTATACAGCGAAGTCTGTCACAAAGTCTATGTTTGTATGCTTTCACTCTAAGTCGACCATCCAAAAAGGATGTGCACAATTAATCATTGACCGCAGTCTTCGCTTTTCTCTCCTAATGTGGGGAACTTTTTTCAGTTTTTTTCTCTTCAGCACAACACTCAATGGTGATGCATGACGTCATTACCGAATCCTTTCATTGGCATTTCTTTCCTATAACGAAAAAAGCCCTCCTCCTGGTGATGTGGGTGACAAACCCAAATCAGAAAAGCTCAGCAAGGCAATGGCTCAACGGTTCTCACCACCCTCCTCTGGCACAAACACTGTTTGCTGCTCTCATCATGAGAAATCTGGGAACTCTATTCATTTCCCAATGAGACGATCAATATTGGTGAACGGGGAACGTGCTTAGTGATGATCTCATAATGACAATCATGGATATAAATATATTTATAAATATACCCTTAATGATATAAAGTGTATATAAATGGTCTAAGGGCATTTAATAGGTAATATATTCCAACATTCTCTCACTTGTCCTTGAGATTATATATATATATATATATATATATATATATATATATATATATATATATATATATATATATATATATATATATATATATATATATATATATATATACACATACATACATACATACATACATACATACATACAAGTTTAATTATTAGTAAATTTGGCCAAATAACTTCATTTTACTCTACAACAACATCAAAGCAAAGAGATGACAGCCTCACGAGGTGCTGTTAACCCGGGACCCCATCAATTATACTTCGAACCTGTACTCGTCTTAGGGGCCTTAGAAGAATCACTTTTCTTTTTTCTTGGAGCTTGAAGTTGTAAGAAAAGCAACATCGGGTTTCTCAATCTTCAACCACTCTTTTTTCTGGACACACATTGCAATCAGCTCGCTCATTGTCCATTTTTTTGTGTGTTGTAATTGATCTTGAATGGACTATATTGCGCAAGTAGAGAAGTCATAATGAAATGAACGAGGAACTCATCGCTTATTGCCTTGTCAATTCCTTTGAGTTTATTGGCCATGTTAGACATCATCATGATGTGCTCACGGATACCGCTTATCCCATCATATTTAGTTGTTAGCATTTTGAGTATAAATGTATGTATTCTCTACACAAACATCACACAACACTTTTGGGCAAAATGTGAAGTCTATGAAAATTAGACTAATATTTCATCATAAATACTATCAAACAACTGTCATCGGGTTTGTTGTATGACAATATATACGATTACATTATATGGCATCAGTTAAACTTCAATGTCAAAAAAAAAACAACATAGCTTTAGGTCGGTTATTCAAATTTTCATTTAAATTGCTTTTATTTATGCCAAAGAGTATTCGTATTGTATAAGATTGTAAACCATTAGGAAAAATTTGTTTTAGCATTAGGCCTCAAAACTTGGGCTAATTTGAAACTACTAAAATTATCACATTGAGTTCTAATATACATGTGATTTGAAACCATTAAAAAATCATCACATAATAAGTGGTATACTTCAATCTTAAAGTTTTGATACTAATAGTTGCTATTCATTAAACCAAAATTCAGAAATTTGGTTAACTAAACAATCATTTTAATGTATGGTTACTTAGTGGGGATGAAAGCAACAATTAACTCTTCTGATGTTAGTACCGACTATTTCATCTTGATTCTCGAATATCAACGCAAGTGAATATTAAGTGGTTATCAAGAAAGAAATAATAATAATAATAATAATAATAATAATAATAATAATAATTTAAACATAATTTTTTTTATCTATACAGGAAGAAAAAGAACCACTAAAATATGCAGAATTGGAAATCGAAAAGAATCAATATGAAATTGTGTTTACATACGTTTGTTTATCTTGTTTATCCTAATAAAATTAGACAGGAAGAACTTTTTGACTAAGAAACGAAATCTCCTATCCATTTACTTTCCAAATTTGTTTTGGGCTTTGTTTCTCATAAATTTGTGCCACTTTAATTTTATAATACTACCGTCAAAAAGGATTGTTCCAAATTTAAGGATAAAAAATATTACTTCTTTTAGATATTACTTACAACTCACTTCAAAAGTTTCTCACATCAAAATGAGTATCATTGTTTTGTCGGTTCGTTAATAAGGGTCCGTTTGGTTGTGCTTATTTGACTCTATAAACGTTTTTAGGCAAAAGTGTTTATTGACTTGTAACTTTTCAAAAATGATTTTTTAAAAAAGTGTTTGGATAAGCTTGTATAGTGAGAAAAGTTAATAAGTTGATAAGTAGATTTAGAAAGTGTTTGACTTAGCTGTTATAGATGTAAAATGACCAATAAAGGCATTTTTATACATTCACAACTATTTCCCACATTCATAAATATTATTTATGTTGAACCTTTTTTTTTACAAAGTTTATATTTATGTTGCATTTTTTTCACGAAATATTTAAAAATATAATTTTTGTTTAGAATTTTTTTATTATGCCATAGTAATATTTAAAGTTAAGTTCATACAAAAAACTAGAACACAACTTGTAAACAAACTCCTAAAAAGGGTCACACATAAAGTCATATTACATTTATCTCCGTAATGTCATTATGTCTTGTGCGATAATATCTCGTATCGCTGCCATATACATATCATCGCCGTTCCTACGATGCACACTTGAACCTTCCTTATTGGTTTCATTATCTGTACCACCGACATTGGGAGTGTAAGATTCTTGTTCAGCTCTGTCAAATGTTTCATCAAAAGTACTAGCCTTTCTAATATAGTTGTGGATCGCCATTGATGCTATCACAAACTCAGTTGGTGCTCGTAATTGTAACTAACGTGCATGTCTCTCAATAATGCCCATCTAGCTTTCTACACTCCGAATGTTCGTTAGATTATATTTCTCAATGAAGAATGGTAATAATTAAATTTCTCTTTTGGTCCACGGGGAGCACGCACTGCAGCTGTCTCTCCACGTTGGAAATCCGGAAGGTGATAACGAATGTTCGTACCCTTGTACGGAGCAAGATACCCTCTAGTATTGGGGTATCCGGCATTGACTACGTAATATTTATCTGCAAATAAAACAAACAGTTATTTGCTTCGAACAATATGAAAAAACTTAAAACTGGCATTGCCAAATGATTATACTAAACACCCGTGGGATGTGGAAAGTGAACTTCCGGTCTCTGTAACGCCTCATTGAAAATTCTAGTGTCATGGGCGGTCCCCTCCCATACAGCCTATACAAATGTGAAGCACATGTTGAAATCACAAGCTGCCATTATATTTTGTGTGGCATATCCTTTCCGACCAATGTACTTTGCTTGCTCTTGGTTTGGGACTAATGCCTTCACTTGTGTTCCATCAATAGCGCCGATGCAATCCTACAAATATAAAACATGTTTCCTTAAACATTGAACATTAAAGTACATGGAACAGTGGATAATACCTTAAACATTGGGTAATATCGAGGGTTGTTTAATATGTATTCGGGCACTTCTTCATTGTAGTTAGCGGCTGGCTTGATGATGTCGCTACTCATTCTAAGCACGACTTTTAAAACTTTATGGAAATGCCTATGGAATGTTTCCCCAGAATGATTAAATGTTTCTTGCGTAAACCTATTTGTACACCCATGAGCCAAGCTTATTAAGAAGATTGCAAATCGATTTCCCCAGAATGATTAAAGGTTCATACCTCAAGAAGCAGCAAATCGATTTCTACACCCAACCAACAAAGAAAGGATCCCTGGAAGTCAATTCAGCAGAAAAATTAGACCTTGTGGAGGCGTAACATTAATCAGAAATAAAAAATCGTAACATAATGTTCAATTGATCCATGAACTACATCTTAGTAAAATCAGATCTTGTACTCAAATCTGAGGAAGGAGATCCGATTGCAGGCAACAAAAAGTTTGAGGCCGATGGGAGCCGTGAACGACAGAAAAATCGAGATGCGAAAGAGATCCGAAAAATCGAGATGCGTGAACGAGAGAACCCAATGAGGAAGCAGAGAAATCATACCTGTGGATCCCGATCGGAGGCGTGGAGGATGTTTCTGATCAGATGCGTGAAGGAGAGAGCATCAACGATGAGAGAAGATGCGTGAACGAGAGAAACAGATGCGAAGTAGATGCGAGAAAACGAGGGGTAAGCGGGGTCTTTTTTTCCTCATAAGCGATAAGCAGTTTTCATAAGTAAGGTCACCCCTACTGTAACACCCGTTTTCCGATTCTTTATTTTGACCAAATTAAGTATTTATTTTAACAAAAATAAAAGATTGATCGTTAAACTTTAAAAATTAATATATAAATATCTGTAAGGTTTTGAGGAAAAGTCATCAAGAAGACTTTTGTAGATCTTGATGAAATAAGATTATAGGAAAAAGATTCATATCATTTGGAGTTGAAACGAAGAAGTTATGGCAGGTCAAAGTTGATCAAAAAGTGACCAAAAATGGGTGATAGTCCATGTTTGAGGGACTATATCGCAAAATCTGTTACAATTCAGACGAAAATCAGTAGAGGGAATTTATTAAGCTTATTCTCACCTTTTTAAAGGTATAAAGTTTTCAAAGATCAGGTTTGATATGTAAAAACGATGCTAGAGTAAAGTTTGGCAAAATTCAGAAAGTAAATGTAAGAATTTTACTAAGGCATAAGCTGGAGGGCATTTTTGTAATTTTGCATTTGACTAGTCAAAATCAGGTATCATTAAACCTGGTTTACGTTTCTTGATCGGGATTCATTTTGTGGTCTCATGTGCAAGCAATCATTGAGAGAAAGAAAAAGACTGAGAGAAGGAGAACCGGGGCACACACACACAAATCGATTCATGTGTGTGTGCGTGTTTTCGGTGTGTGCGTGAACCAGAGAGACAGCGAGACAGATCAGTGAGGCGAGACGAGAAGCAGGAAAAGAACGAGAAAGGAAAAGATCGAGAGCAGAACTGCAACAGCCACCGTGGCCGGCGATCGGACTGAAGAGACAAAACACCAACATTGCCGGCGGAGGTTGAGGCTCGATCCGATTGTAGTGATGCTCGGTGGTGGTCGGCGATGGTAAGGAGAAAGCCGGCTCTGTAAAACTGATTTTTTTTATCCAATCTACTTATCAATTTCAGATTATCGGAATTATTTGGTAGCAAGTCGGAAATTGGAAGCAGATGCAGGAAAGGGAGGCGGGGTGGTGCTGTCCGGTTCAGTCACCGACTGAAGTCGCCGCCGTCGGCAATGCTGGTTGGTAGTGATGGCGTGGTGTTGCGGGGGACGACGGGAAGGCGGAAAAGTCTCAACTTTGGTGCAGAAAATCAGATTTAGATCCTGATTTCGGGACTTAGAGTATGAACACAAAGGTAAAACTGATTTTTGTAAACCTTATTTTGTTAAACCCGAAAATTCATCTTGCAAGTTGAAATTTGAGTATAGTTTTGGTGACAGCATACAACGAGTTCAAGAATATCATGTGGTTAATATATGATAATAAAGGGGGTGCGTGATAGGACACGGTGCGTCTCGAGAATTGGAGAAATATATAACTTTAAGTAGTTATTTATAAATATAAATCTATTCTAAGTAGTGAATAGTATGTGGGTTGTAGGTCGGTGGAAGAAGGATGGTCTCTGAGTACTGCTTTGCCGGTGTAATACATACTACTATTTATCAGGTGAGTTTCTCACTACATTGTATAGACGTTATATGTGCTTTACCGAATTTTGTGTGCTTGTAAGATGTTTGTGGATAGTACCAGGTTGTGTGTATTTTATTAATATTATACATTCCTGTTATAGTTGTATGTGTTGGGGTATAGTGTGTGGTTAGTACTAGACGTGTCTAGGTCTAGTATGTAGATAGTGCGGGCTCGACGAACTGAGCATTATAGGGTGGCTCGACGTACTGAGCAATATGGAGATGTCCGCAAGATGCACTGAGCAGATACGCATGGCTCGACGTACCGAGTATGCGCGGCTTTGAGTGCTGAGCAGAGGTGTTAGACTTACTGAGAAGATACGTATGACCCAACGTACAGGGTATACGCTGCTCCGACTGAGCAGATACGCATGACTCGACGTACAGAGCATGCGCGGCTCAAAATGCTGAGTAGAAGACTATAGTTCGGTGTACTGAGTATAGCAGGTTATGCGTGATAAATGGTAGTATTTTTCCTGTAGGGGTTAAGTATGTATGATTGATATACTATGTAGATGTTGGAACTCACTAAGCCGTGTGCTTATCATTTTCCTATTAAATTACCATTTCAGGTTATACAGGTGAAATTGACGATCGGACATGACGGGTACACACTGATGCAGCATCTTTCGAAAATTTGTATTGAGTTGACTTTGTCTTGTTGACTTCCGCTGCTGGACCAATTTGGTATTAAATGTTTTTTTTAAAATAATCAAAGATTTTGAGATGTGAATGTTTTTAAAATATAAGGTGATTTTACTGAAATTGTTTTATTATTTATTTTAAATTGGTTTAAAAACTGGGGTGTTACAAGTTGGTATCAGAGCTATAGTTTGAGAGAATCAAACTCACTTGGTGGGTTTTGATCTCAAGCTTGAGACTCAAAAGTTTTCTTTAAAGGTATTTTTACAAGAAATTAAAAGTTGTTTTTCGAGTAAGAGGTTAAACGAACATTGTTTCAAAGACGCAGTGTGTACCGCCAGCCGACGTCAGTGGGGAAAAGGGTTAAGTGCTTAGTCTTCGTTGATGTTTATGTAATATATGATATATGTGTGCCTGAATGCCTACTAGAAAATCACATATTGGTGTACAGATTATTTGTTGCCTGTTGTTGTGAACAAATACTGGTGTTGATAGGTTGTTCAAGGAATGTCACTAAGGTGTATGCAGTAGGGACTAAATTGTCCTAAAATGTTTGAGTTGACCCTATTTTATGTTCATTGTTTGGTGGTATTCGTAGGGTAAGCCCTTTTATTTGAAAGATTTTCTAATTCAATAATTGTATACAACTATGTTTGTGAAACAACTTGGGGTATATGTTTTAAAAATTATCAGTGAGAAGTGAATTGGGGACTTCTGGACAAGTCCTGGAATGGACGTGGATAGGTGTGGAAGGTAGTAGTAGAGCTCCTACTATTGAAAGCACAGGATTCATGTTCGAATCGGGAGTTGGTCATGAGGAATCCAATTAGCTGAGGGTGTGGGTAGTTATGAAAATAATAATAATAAATAAAAGTAGTAACACATCGATATATGTGAACCATTACTATAACTTTATATTAATACATTAAGAAAAGTTTATAGAACTACTAACCTAAAATGAAGAATCAGAAGGAAGCGAGAAAAGATCTTCTACCCTCCACTCTTTGTCATCATTAGGTTGACTTGTACCTTCTTGAGGGTTTGGAAGGGGTATGCTTTCAGTCATTGGAGGAGGAGCTCCAAGGTGTGGGGTCTCGATAGGGTTGGAACCCATAACCCCATGATTATGGGCTAAAAACTGACTCGTTTGGGGAGTATGTAAGTAGGGAAGTGATGAGGAAGGGTTCCAATTCGGAACCAGTTGGGGGTAGCTATAAGAAGGAGGAAACCAGGCTAGGTTACCTACAGAGCCTCCAAAATTCCCCTCACTCACAGGCTCGAGTAAACCAGGATTAATACTACTCATACCAGAATTAGATGGCAGAGATTGCTGCTGTGTATGAGTTCTGGATGAAGTTTCCCCTTTTTCCAGAATTTTTCTTTTCTTATATTCAACCTTATGAGCAGCTTGTATTAGTTTCTTTGTGCCGTCTGTTAGACTCGATTGTGACCCTTCAATTATTGCCTCCTTCTCCCTTTTTAGGTTGGGTATTAAATCTTTCGATAATCCTGCTGCTCCACTAAACTCGTTACCAAATTCCTGTGACATAAATAACCTTAGTAATTACGACTTTATGATATAAAACAAAAATAATAAAAAAATGTAATTCCTTACCTCAACACGATCAATAAGAGTTTGCAGACTCTTAAGTTGTCGTTGGGGCCAATGTTCGATACCTAAATCTCTACAACGTTTTTTTAACTGTGTCGATCCAATGTTGAGTTCTTTTGCAGCTTTCTCAATTGGTTCGTTAAAGTGTTCAGCTATTATTTCCCTACTTAATGAGTGTCTGAAACATCTTCTACTGCCAGCTACTATGGTTGTTGGAATTGAAGGATTGAGTTCAAATGTATTATTATTATTATTTGGGATCATTTGAATATAATCCTGATTTTCTGAACCAAAGATGGACATTGATTCATTAAAATTAGTAGCTTCTATTGGTGGTAATTGTTGGTTTTCAACTAAAAAATCAGTATTTTGAAATCCTTCTAGGTTCCTCTGAATCACCTGAAGGTGATTTTGATATTGAAAACCCACCCCAAGTTCAGGATTCATTTCCATATTGATGTTATGAGTTATCTGTAATTGATTTTCATTTTGAACGTCGGCCATGAATCCTTGATTCAGGGGGACGAACTCACTGCTTGTTGGGTACACGTCCAGAAATGAACTGTATTCGGGTTGACCCTACACGAATGGGTCTGCAAATAATAAATTGTCAGATGATAAAAAAAAAATTTAATACTCATAGAAGCAATTATTTAAAATAATTTAACCTGGTAGAAGGTATGGAGTTTGATCAAGTGCATGGTCTAAAGATGCATGCACCGGATCTTCTAAGTTGATGTTCAACTCAGGAAAAAGTTCCGGTTCATCATGGAGTTCCTATATTGGTAGTATGTCTGGAAGACTGTAACAAAATTCAGAATCAAACAAAACATTAGAAAGAAAATGAAAAATAAATAAGGGATGTTTAAAATGTTAAAGTTACCTGAACTCCAGTAAAGACGTCTGAATTGAAGAACTCTCTCCTTGTGAGAAACAAGATCCAGGGTTTGACAGATTGCCCATTGAAGATCTGTTTTCCATGACTCAGCCTTAATTATGAGTTCGTTTATGAACAAACTAGTGATGAGAGAGAATGAGACTGAAAATGAAAGTGTAAATGAATGATGCTACTTGCCTGTATATATATAACATCTTACATCTGGAATCGAAAGGACGCACAGAACTGAAGGGACACCTCACGTTCTTATTACTGAAAATTTCAAACTATCTACAGTGAAAGCGACTCTCCATTACCCTAAATGTCGTTTCTTTTCCAAATACGTTTGGTGTCGTTTACTGAATACTTTAATACACAGACTAATGTTGGCCGTTGATTAAAAGTGATGTTATATAAAAACAAAAATGTAGGACATACTTGTTAATATCGGGGAAGTATTGACCTTGACCTGTTTTGACTACAAATTCCGTGTTGGACTCTAGGCCTAATGGGCTACAACTTAACATAGCTGGATTTATATTGTTGGGCTAGAAGTTATGGGTAAATTTTATAGACTAAAATAGGAATGGATATGGGCTAATGTATTTACAGACTATTGCTTTACTGTTGAATTTCGGGGACGAAATTCTTATAAGTGGGGGAGATTTGTAACACCCGTTTTCCGATTCTTTATTTTGACCAAATTAAGTATTTATTTTAACAAAAATAAAAGATTGATCGTTAAACTTTAAAAATTAATATATAAATATCTGTAAGGTTTTGAGGAAAAGTCATCAAGAAGACTTTTGTAGATCTTGATGAAATAAGATTATAGGAAAAAGATTCATATCATTTGTAGATGAAACGAAGAAGTTATGGCAGGTCAAAGTTGATCAAAAAGTGACCAAAAATGGGTGATAGTCCATGTTTGAGGGACTATATCGCAAAATCTGTTACGATTCAGACGAAAATCAGTAGAGGGAATTTATTAAGCTTATTCTCACCTTTTTAAAGGTATAAAGTTTTCAAAGATAATGTTTGATATGTAAAAACGATGCTAGAGTAAAGTTTGGCAAAATTCAGAAAGTAAATGTAAGAAAATTTTACTAAGGCATAAGCTGGAGGGCATTTTTGTAATTTTGCATTTGACTAGTCAAAATCAGGTATCATTAAACCTGGTTTACGTTTCTTGATCGGGATTCATTTTGTGGTCTCATGTGCAAGCAATCATCGAGAGAAAGAAAAAGACTGAGAGAAGGAGAACCGGGGCACACACACACAAATCGATTCATGTGTGTGTGCGTGTTTTCGGTGTGTGCGTGAACCAGAGAGACAGCGAGACAGATCAGTGAGGCGAGACGAGAAGCAGGAAAAGAACGAGAAAGGAAGAGATCGAGAGCAGAACTGCAACAGCCACCGTGGCCGGCGATCGGACTGAAGAGACAAAACACCAACATTGCCGGCGGAGGTTGAGGCTCGATCCGATTGTAGTGATGCTCGGTGGTGGTCGGCGATGGTAAGGAGAAAGCCGGCTCTGTAAAACTGATTTTTTTATCCAATCTACTTATCAATTTCAGATTATCGGAATTATTTGGTAGCAAGTCGGAAATTGGAAGCAGATGCAGGAAAGGGAGGCGGGGTGGTGCTGTCCGGTTCAGTCACCGACTGAAGTCGCCGCCGTCGGCGATGCTGGTTGGTAGTGATGGCGTGGTGTTGCGGGGGACGACGGGAAGGCGGAAAAGTCTCAACTTTGGTGCAGAAAATCAGATTTAGATCCTGATTTCGGGACTTAGAGTATGAACACAAAGGTAAAACTGATTTTTGTAAACCTTATTTTGTTAAACCCGAAAATTCATCTTGCAAGTTGAAATTTGAGTATAGTTTTGGTGACAGCATACAACGAGTTCAAGAATATCATGTGGTTAATATATGATAATAAAGGGGGTGCGTGATAGGACACGGTGCGTCTCGAGAATTGGAGAAATATATAACTTTAAGTAGTTATTTATAAATATAAATCTATTCTAAGTAGTGAATAGTATGTGGGTTGTAGGTCGGTGGAAGAAGGATGGTCTCTGAGTACTGCTTTGCCGGTGTAATACATACTCCTATTAACCAGGTGAGTTTCTCACTACATTGTATAGACGTTATATGTGCTTTACCGAATTTTGTGTGCTTGTAAGATGTTTGTGGATAGTACCAGGTTGTGTGTATTTTATTAATATTATACATTCCTGTTATAGTTGTATGTGTTGGGGTATAGTGTGTGGTTAGTACTAGACGTGTCTAGGTCTAGTATGTAGATAGTGCGGGCTCGACGAACTGAGCATTATAGGGTGGCTCGACGTACTGAGCAATATGGAGATGTCCGCAAGATGCACTGAGCAGATACGCATGGCTCGACGTACCGAGTATGCGCGGCTTTGAGTGCTGAGCAGAGGTGTTAGACTTACTGAGAAGATACGTATGACCCAACGTACAGGGTATACGCTGCTCCGACTGAGCAGATACGCATGACTCGACGTACAGAGCATGCGCGGCTCAAAATGCTGAGTAGAAGACTATAGTTCGGTGTACTGAGTATAGCAGGTTATGCGTGATAAATGGTAGTATTTTTCCTGTAGGGGTTAAGTATGTATGATTGATATACTATGTAGATGTTGGAACTCACTAAGCCGTGTGCTTATCATTTTCCTATTAAATTACCATTTCAGGTTATACAGGTGAAATTGACGATCGGACATGACGGGTACACACTGATGCAGCATCTTTCGAAAATTTGTATTGAGTTGACTTTGTCTTGTTGACTTCCGCTGCTGGACCAATTTGGTATTAAATGTTTTTTTTAAAATAATCAAAGATTTTGAGATGTGAATGTTTTTAAAATATAAGGTGATTTTACTGAAATTGTTTTATTATTTATTTTAAATTGGTTTAAAAACTGGGGTGTTACACCTACTTATGAAAAATTGACTTATTCAGTGAAACGGAAAAGCTAATTTTATAAGCACTTATGCTCTACCCAAACACCTTTTCAGCTTATTGGTTTTTTCAAAAAGCTGATAAGGTAATAAGGAGGTTTTATAAGCACAACCAAACGGACACTAAATGTAAATTAATTGTGTTAAATTTCTACGGTTTTAGTGTCAAATCCTTCCATTTATTGTTAAGGTAATGTTTAGATCGATAATGTTTTATGTCTATTATTGTATGGATCAATTTCACCGTGTTCCCAGAATTGACGGTTGGTTACCAACCTTGGCTTTTCATTGATGTCGATGAGGGCGGTTGCCAAAGTCACCTCTTCGTTTGGAGTCCATGCCCGGTGGTTACTTTTAAAAATATTTATAGATAGTTAATAATTGATAGAATTGAGAAATGAGAAATGTGTGATTTTTAGAAGGGGTAGAGAGGGGTATTTATAGTGTCGAGATGGGGGGGGGGGGGGTTAATTTTCTGTAGAAATAAAGTTTTTTTTATATAAAATGTATACACTCACGGGTTCCACAACTCGCACCCCAACCGCTTTCCTTCATCTTTCTCCAACCCGCGACCGGCAAGATCATTTTCAGGCGGGTACTGTCGGTGCCGGCCACTACTAGAAGTATGGCTTTCAGCGACGGAATCAACGACGGAAATTATTCCTCACTAATCAGTGACGAAATTGTGAGTGATCAAGTGTTAAGAGGATGCACAAGTGTTAAGATGTAAGGATCTTGGTAATTCACAAGTGTTAAGAGTATGCGAATTTAAGACATTGTCAACATTTATAAGGTCTAAACGTATAAATTTTTTTATATTTTGATCTTTTTACATTATCTAACGTTTGGATGTGTACGGGCTAGTCTCTTTTTTTTCTTTTTTTTTTGGGGTGCTATTTAGAGTCTTCATTTGTGAAGTTACAAGGTGGTTTTTTTACGGTTTCTTCTTAGACTAATTATCAATCGATGACTTAATCATGCTCTTTTCTTGAAGAGCATTTATTTGTGTAGATATTAATTCCTAATGTTATTTAATAAGTTAATATTTACACATATGTGCATATTGGTTCGATTGCTTTATTTTTTTCGGTTTTTTAAAGAGGGTTGCAAGCATTTTGTGACAACTCCAGATGCATGAAGTTGATTTTGTATTTCAAATAACATCAACATTTTGATTTTGTATTTCAAATAACATCAACATTTCCTTTGTACGCCTTATTACTAAATTCTACTCTTTCAGGTGATACAAGTACATACTAAATTCTACTGTTTCAGGTGATACAAGTACATAATTGAAAGTAAACGTCATTGGGGAATTGAAGAAAATGTATGCGTAGCAGTAATTAATTTGCAATATCTGTAATGGTTGATAACCAATTTTTTTTAATATTATGATTTGGCTTGATACTTAAATCGAATTCGAAAATTTATTTTAGTAATCAAATGCTAATATTTTGGTTCTGGAATATAAAAATTTAAATTTCATTTGTGAATTTTGGTTACACCATAGCATCATATGCGACGTCTAACAGATAATCGGTAATTATATTAGGGATTAGGACGGTGGCGGAAGGTAATGGGGGCCTAGGGAGGCCATGGCCCCCCAACTTTTTCCATTTACCAATGTATTGCATGTATTTACTTAATTTTTATGTATTTCTAAAATCTTAATGAACTATATATGTATAAAAAAAGTTAATTTCTTGGCAAAAATAGCATCAATAACAAATGGAGAAAATATTTAAAAATATTAATATTTATATATTAACAATACTGTATAGTTAGTTTTGTATTTCGAAAAATATTACCGAAATATCAGTTTTGAGATAATTGTGAAAAAAAAAATCAGAAAACGTAAAAGTCGAAGAGTTCTACTTTAAAGAATGATATTAAAATATTTCATCTTAATTGTTCTATTTAATTTTAATATGTCATAAATTTGAAACAAATTAATCTTGTCTAAATTGTTTTATTTTGATGTTTTATTTCGGCCCCCTTGGTTGTAATCGACGTGTTCTGCCCTGGACTAGGATTAAAATTAGTAAAATTCTACATTTATATATAATTAGTGACGGAACAGTGACAGAAGCCACCGGATTCAAGATCATTTTGCGGCAAGTTACTCCATCGCTAATTCCGTCGCATCCCTCACTAATCTGTCGGTAGGAAGTAGCGACAAAGGTTTTTTCAAGGGCTTATTTCCGTCGCTGATATGTCGTTGTTGGCTATTAGCAACCGATTTCCGAGGGAATTTTCCGTTGCTGGTACCTGCATTTCTAGTAGTGGGCAGCCCCGCGGCGGACACGTCGCCCAACCGGAAGCCACTCAGCCTGGCCTCAGCAATAGTATACAAAAGCAGTCAGTAATCTGTCAGAAAACTCTCATTAATTTGTCCATCGGAGACCCGTTGGTTGTTACCGCCGGCAGGGTTTGTCTGTAAATTGCCGCAAATCCGTGGTTTTCGACTAGAAAATTTTACTCACGCCGTTTTCCGATGATGAACCCGTCGTTAATTAAGCTAAGTTTTCACATAGTGTTTCCGATGCATCTTAGATTCCTTCATGTGTCTTATTTTTCTTTTATATTCTAAAATTATATACTACCCTCCACATGGACCCCTATTGTAATAAGACATTTTCTTTCTTAAAGGAAAGGCCGAAAAGACTTAAATAGGAAAACGCTTTGGCTGAAAATGTCAAACGACTTCCAATTAATTATTTTATTTTATTTTAGGACCGCAAAATCTATCCTATTCCTACTACTGAATCCACATATGTCTCTAACGAGATTTGAACCCTCAACCTCAAAGAGGGAGGACGGCGCCTTTACCACTTGACCAAGAGGCCATTAGCAACTTCCAATTAATTAGCTCCACAATCTCGTAAGTCATTTATTTTTGGTTTTGGTTATGCTATCAGTACTTTCTGTAGTCACTTAATTTTCCTATAATGTTGATTTGATTTTGAATTTCAAATTTTTATTGAATGATGTTACAAATATTTTTGTTTTATACGCCATGTATCATTGCTTTGGTCTTCTTCTCTTAAACCAGTTTTCCAGTCACATCAAGGAGATAGATGCTGCCAAACATATAATGTGTACAAGTTGTAGTGACCACACCTTCTAGAACTTCCAACTTTTTGCTGGGCCACATGAGATCATGTTGCCATAGTTATCATCTATTCTTTTCCTATCCTTTTTGTTTTATCTCACTTGTCTTTATTTTTGAAAATTACAAAGCAATGACACATGGCACTATCTTATATATGCTCTCATGATATTCATAGAACTGTTGAATATGCTTCAGTAGTTACAGAAAGAACCACCAAAGCCAACATCTGAAACAGCAATGGCTGCCCCGTCCACAGATCTACACTTTGTCTTGTTCCCACTGATGGCTCAGGGCCATATCATACCCATGGTGGATATTGCACGAATACTAGCCCAGCACGGCGGAACTGTCACAATAATCACAACTCCTGTTAACGCAAACCGTTTTAAATCAGTCATTGATCGGGCAATTGAAGCTAAGCTCAAAATCCAAGTGCTTGAACTCCAATTCCCATTCGCTGAAGCTGGTTTGCCACACTACAAATAAAATGACATTTAGTGGCATACAAAAAGTGCCACTAAAAACCAAGAAAGTGCCACTAAATGCCTCTTTGGTAATCAGCGGCACAAAAAACAAGTGCCACTAGAAGCGATGCCACTAAAAGTCATTAGTGGCACTTTTTGGTTGTGCCGCTGCAGTGTTTTTAGGTTTTAGTGACACTTTTTTATGCCACTAAATGTCATTTTATTTGTTCTGCATTATATACTATGCTAAAATAAATGCTATTTCTGTACTTTTAATGGTACATTTTATTCAAATACAAATACCAAAAATTGTTGCATAATATATATACAAAAATATTACATATACAACATTCCTACAAAATTCGAATCCAACAAATTTCCTATCTATTAGATGTCATTAGCCATTAAGAGCAACATGCTAAACAAGTAAACATAAATACAATAACTGAGATTCCTTCGATTATGTTGCATCGTAATAAGCTCCTCTTCCTGATGTCATTAACATACAAGAATGTGAAAAGAATATATATCACTCGTGGTTAGACTTGCAAGATAGCAAATTAAAGTAACATGATTAGAACTTATTTTTCTTTAATAGTCACCAACCCTCATGTTTAGAAGTAACAAACAACAAAATGAAACGAAACAAATATAAATTATAAATAATCTAAAACTATCACAAATATTTGTCAACGATTATCTTATACTTTCAAAGTTTATCATTTAATTCAAAAATTATAACCTACGTTTAACACCATAACACAATTTTTATGACACATAACTATGTACTTTTATTTCTTTCCATTTAGAGTAACATATATATAAATAAATAATTAATTAATTAAAAAGGAGACTCACTTGATCAACTATTAACTCAGTCTTAAACTTTCGTGTTGTTTTTTCATAACTCTCTCTAATAACCTTCTTAAAATCCCTCTCTGGTAGTGCTCGAAGAGAGTCCTTATAAACCTCAAACCAAACATGTAAAGCAGTTGGTTAAAGTTTTATGCTACCAACTAAAGATGAACTGTATATACCATATAAAATCACAAACACTTCAAACTTGGTTGGATCAATGTTTAGCAAATGCAATCCATACAATATGAATTTAATAAACTTTGTGTCAAGTATCACCCTCACATTAAATATGATACAGTATATTAGTAACAAGATATGAAGCAAAACCTTTAGAGGAAGGCGTTTGAGGAGGACCATCAATGTCTGGGAAATTAGGTTTAAAAAGTAGGTCTGATTGCAACATACTCTAGTAGTCTGCATAGATAAATGTTAAATACATGATGATAGATTAATAAGTAGAATTCTACAAATTCAAATCCTGAGAATAATTAAACTACCTTTTAACTATGGCGTCCATTGGTTGCCTTTTACCAGTGAGTTGCAGATTCAAACAGAAGATGTTAAACCATAGAACTGGATTTATAGAAGCTTAAATAAGAAACAATATTTATATTTCATACAATAACAGCGGAGACTTACATATTGATAATCCGAATTGCAGTTGTAGAACATATGAACACGTTTTGGTTCCACCCAGCAAAAAGGATTTCCATAATTCAAATAGATTACAATTCTTTTATCACAAGTCAGTCACTAAACCCTAAAAACCTCATTATTAGACGACAATAACAATGATAAGTACGACCTGATCAGAAGGTTGAGATTTTGCTTAATGTTGTTCGATTCCACGCCGGCCGAATTCTGGTAGCTCTGTTCGTGCTCACACTTGACGAATTTTTAGCAGTGTCGGAAAGAGAATCTCGACTTTGTAGTGGTGAAGGAGAAGCATTACAGCAAATATCTCCTCCGTATCGTCTGTTCAGATCAATAAGTGTACATTTTTCTCAATCAATGAAACCTAATAAGCCAACTTAGGGATTACAGATGAAAGTCGGGAAGAAATTACCTTTGATACGGACAACCTAACACCAAGAATTAGGTGGAAGTTATGGAATTGTGCCGATGTGCTAAGTGAAAACTAAAATTGGAATAAGAGAATGGAATGGTCTGGTGAACTCCATTTAAAATCAAAAATTTTGGGGGTGGGAAAAATGTTTTCAATATAGCGGGAATTAGGAGCGCCACCGTCAAAATTGGAATTTTTTAATGAAACAGCTGCACAAAAAAATATGTGTCACTAAAAAGGTCATATAGTGGCACAAAAACAAAAGTGCCACTAAAACCTTGTGCCACTAAATGTAATTTTATTTGTAGTGCCAGAAGGATGCGAGACTTTTGACTTGCTTCCATCAGCTGCGCATATAGTCAACATGAAGAAAGCTATGACGATGTTTGAAGAACCAGCGGAGAAGATGCTTGAGGTTTTATGTCCGCCTCCAAGTTGCATCATCTCAGACGGTGGTTTTCCTTGGACTACCCGTTTGGCAAAGAGATTAAATATCCCGAGACTTGTTTTCTATGGGCCAGGATGCTTTCCGTTCCTGTGCATTCACATAGTGAACAATACTAATATCCTAGACGAAATTGAATCCAACTCAGAGTACTTTGCGCTGCCTGGCCTGCCTGACCGTATCGAAGTTACCAAACCCCAGGCATTAGGTTGGGGAAAGGGAAATACAAAAGAAACCAAGGAGATATATGAACTAACAGAAGAAGCTGAGAAAGCTGCATATGGGATTGTGGTTAATAGCTTTGAGGGCTTGGAGCCCAAGTATGTTGAGGAATTTGAAAAGGCAAAGGATAAAAAGGTGTGGTGTATAGGACCAGTCTCGCTAAGCAACAAAAGTTTCCAAGATATAGCGGAGAGAGGAAGCAAGGCTATGATAAATGAGCAAGATTGCCTAAAATGGTTGGATTCAAGGGAGCCACGGTCCGTTGTTTATGTTTGCTTGGGAAGTCTATCGCATGCATCCACAGCACAAGCCATTGAGCTTGGGCTGGGATTGGAGTTATCGGGCATACCGTTTATTTGGTGCATTAGGCAGACACATGAAGAATTTGAGACATGGCTCTCGGAAGAACCATATGAAGAAAGGATTAAAGATAGAGCCTTTATGGTCCGTGGTTGGGCACCGCAAATCTTGATATTGTCACACCAAGCCATTGGGGGTTTCGTGACACATTGTGGATGGAACTCGATTCTAGAAGGGATTTGTGCAGGGATTCCAATGGTTACATGGCCACATTTTGCCGAGCAATTTTTAAATGAAAGATTTGTCATAGACGTAATAAAAATTGGGGTCAAAGTTGGTGTAGAGGTTCCACTCACATTCATAGAGAAAGATATGCTTGGAGTGATGGTTAAGACGGAAGACATCAAGACCGCTGTGGAAGTTTTAATGAACGGACAAGAGGAAGGACAAGCAAGAAGGAAGAGAGCTAGAGAGCTTGGGGAAATGGCAAAGAGAGCAATGGAGGAAGGGGGTTCTTCTCAACTTAACATAAAGTTGATGATTCAAGCTATTGCCGAAGAAGTAGCCAAGAACAATAAACCAATTCAGGATATCGTGTAGCGATTGTAACTTGTAGATCATGCACGATTTTTCAAGAGAAAACATATATACAAATGATTCCTATGAGTTTAGTGTGCAAGCTAGTGTGCATTTTGTTTGTGTGTAATGTTTTAAATTACATAAAGTTCAAGGGTGACCTACCCAATCGGTAATATTTACTAAAAGCACCGGGCCGTATCCATTTACTTTTTAGTTCTTACTCGTCATAATGGCAAATTCTATGTCTAAATCTAAGGACGTCGTCGAGCCTTACTAGGTTCATTTTTGTGAGTAACTGAAATTTTACTTTGATTATTTAGATAATTACATATCTAGAGTTTAATGCTTTTTGTTGGAATCCTAAGTCACGGGGACCACACACAAATTAATGGGAAACATTGGTTAGTGGATACCACATTTTCATTATTGCTAGGAACGGATATGTTTCTTTATGGTGTATATAATGTCTAGTATTTCATAGAAATAGAGTAAGACACAGAGATATGTATATTCAGTGAATTGAGTTTTTGAGTGATATTTCCCGGTTGTTAATCAAAGAGAGTTTGGTTAAATTGTGTTTATACATTGTGTGATCTTGAATTGGTATCAGAGCCAAGATCAGAAGGCTGTGAAATAAAATCCATACCTTTCATCATGTCGGATGGAGAAGGAGGAAGAGCCGGAAGTACTGGTGGTGCTCCGGTAAAGCTCAAGATGGTGGGAACCGCTGGCTACTCGAGAGGAGATGCAGGCGGTGGTTCGGTCGGGAACGCCGGAGGCTCAAGAAGGGGAGCCGGCGGAAGATCGGTTGGCGGAGGAGTCGGGAGGATCTCCGAAACCAAAAGAAAGAGAAGCGAGAAGAACATCATCGGGTTTTGTTTACCCGATCCAATGGTAGTTCTAGCCCGATCCAGTGGCGGCGGTGATGGTTCGATAGGAGCCGGCAGTTCGTTTCAGGGAGAAGGGGGCGAATGGAATACCTCCCGATCGGTTGTTGCCGGCGGAGGATTAGTTGATGGCGGCGGATGGTATATCGCGCACAAGAAAGAAGAAGCCGAAGAGGGTGGAGAACAAAACCGAGACGAGGGTGGAGAAGAGCAGCAAAGGGTTTTGTTCACCCGTATGAACGGCAGTGGTGGGTTGATTGGAAGCGCCGGCTACTCGAGAGGCGGCGGCGGCTCGAAGGTTGGAGGAGGAGCTGCCGATCGGGAAAGAAGAAACGAGGAGAGGGTGAGAGAGGAGGATACTGGAGATGGCGGAGGATCGAACGGCGGCTCGAGAAGGGGTGGCTGGCGGCGGTGGCAGCTCGATTTCCGGTGGAGGATCCGGATCGCAAGGAGGAGGCGGCGGGGGGAGTTCCTCCGAGTCCGAGAGAAGCAGAAAGGGGAAGACGGTGGCTTGGGGAAGAAATAACAGAGGGGAGGAAGGTTTTAATCAAACCGGGTCAAACCCGGGTGGTGGATCCAGATCCGGGTCAAAAACAAGCCCAAGCCCAATTCAAATAAAAACAAACCCAATACATATAAAAACCAGCCCAATTTAAATTCGGACCCAAATCAAAACGCGAAAAAAAAAAGATCCGTCCAAAATCACAAAGACGTCTCTAGAAGGACTTAGAGATTCGGGGGTGATTGTTGGAATCCTAAGTCACGGGGACCACACACAAATTAATGGGAAACATTGGTTAGTGGATACCACATTTTCATTATTGCTAGGAACGTATATGTTTCTTGATGGTGTATATAATGTCTAGTATTTCATAGAAATAGAGTAAGACACAGAGATATGTATATTCAGTGAATTGGGTTTTTGAGTGATATTTCCCGGTTGTTAATCAAAGAGTGTTTGGTTAAATTGTGTTTATACATTGTGTGATCTTGACTTTTTACGTTGCATCATTTAAAGCAATACCAAAAAACGTGTCGCTAACAAATAGTTAGATCGAAGTTTTAGTTTCATCATTCGTCAAAATTGGTTCTAGATAATGATGATACTCTTTCAAGATTATCGAGTAATTAGGCAATAATTCGTTGCTGTAGCTGCTGTAAGTGTTCAAAACAGGACTAGTTCAATTCATGATATATAAATAGCATTTCTGCTGCTACCTGTTCCTGTAGCAGTCGGTTATTTCCATATTGCCATTGTTTTCTATTGTGAATTATTCATTGTTTCAGATCTCACTTCTTGTTGGTTATTTTCAGGCAGCCGCAATAGTTTGTAGGTTCGGTGTTGTTGTTAATCTTTTGATCACTGAGGCTACACGGAGTGGTGGCCAATGGCCAACGGATGGCCAAGGGGTTTTTGTGGGCCAGACTATGGTTGGCAGGCGTTGGCCATTTTGTAGGCAGTGGTGGCCAATGGCCAACGAATGACCAAGGAGATGAAAAATGGCCGTTGGCATCTCGCCAGCGGCTTGGCGATCTGGCTTGGCGAGCAGGATAGCGAGAAGGGACGGAGTGGGGATGGCGAGTGGAGGTGGCTCGCCAAGAGGGTTGGCGACCTCTTTGGCGAGCATTGCTCCGTGCAGTCTGATTATGCGTTTGAGATAAGCAATGTTCTGACATTTGTTTTTTGGTGTTACGACTGGTAACATTTTCACTATACCTATGCTCGCTAGCTGGTATAGAATATACACTTAGGTAATACTGTGATTATTGTCATGTTAGCAATCGTAAGTTGGATGCATTGATACCATCCAATTGTAAGGTGGTAGACGCTGCCGAACACACATAGATGCTGATAATGCCAAAGTAGCTATATAGGTCCAGTCACATCAATGAGGTAGATGCTGCCGAACAGAAGATGTGATATTATAACCATGCTTACTATTACAATCCAATTTTTTTGGCCGGCCAACATAAAACGCATGCTAACATAGTTATCATCTAATATTTTTATATCATTTTTATGTCATATAATGCTTCCTGGTTTTCAAAAAGTACAAAACAAAAAGACACATTGTAAGCTCTTGACCGATGTTCGCATGCTATTTGTAGAGTTGAAGATTCAGTAGTTTCACAGAGAGCCTATCAACTTCTGAAACCCAATGGCTTCCCCTCGCACAGACCTTCACATTGTCTTATTTCCAGGCCCGGCCCAAGGGGAGTTCAACAGGTGCTTGTGAACAGGGCCCAATTCTTCTAGGGGCCCAAAAATTTTACGTATATTGCTAGGGTTTATATTAGTGCCCATCTAGTTTATTGTTGCAAAATAAATCCACCCGACACCACAGAGGGCAAGGTAGGAATTCAGAAAAATTGAAGCACATATCATAAACTCTAATCTCGTTTCCGAAAATCTAAGAACCGATTGGAAATCTGGAATCCTGCTATTGTCTCAAGAATTCTCAGTCGCAAGACGCAAATCATTAGGTATATGTTCAATTGATTTCTTTTATGATGTCAAGAACTGACCTTTGAATTGTTATTGAGTTCTCATTTGATGTTCTGATGCAACTTGCTTGGTAAAGAGAAGCGGTTGTTTTTTATTCTTTATTTTCCTTCTCATATGTTGACGTTTTTCTGGAGTAGTTATAGCCGTAAACTTTAGTGGTGATGGACTGATGGTTTCTACGATGCAGGAATTGCAGAAGGACATGCTGAAGTCTTAATGGTATAGTTTTCAATGTGGTATAGTTTGATATTAACAATGAACAATTGTTTTCTTTTGTACATGGAAGCCAAAATCATCTAAGGCAATGCAGTTTTGTTGCTGCAAGTAATCCTTTTAAACAGGTGTTGACAATATCATTTTAGTAATTAATGATTTTTTCATGTTCATACTTGTTTGTTCTCTTTTTTTGCAGTGTTATTTCTCTATTAGTAGTTCAATGCAATAGCCTTTTGTTTCTAACTTTCTATGTATATTATGTTATTAATAATGGACTCTTAAAATTGTACTTGGCATGCTGATCTTGCAAGGAAAAAAGGAACCCTTTAGAAATCAATCCTACAAGTGATAATGTGAAATGCTTAGATGAAATGAACAATACCATTTTTAGTTTTTGAATTTTGTAGAATTTTACAAGTTTTAGGGCCTAAAATTGGCAAATTGCACAGGGCCTCCGAAATATCGCGGCCGGCCCTGCTTATTTCCATTGATGGCTCAAGGCCATCTGATACCCATGGTGGACATGGCGAGGATGCTAGCCCAACGTGGTGCTATGGTTACTATAATCACTACTCCAGTCAATGCAAACCGTTTTAAATCGGTCACTGATCGTGCAATTGAAGCTAAGCTCAACATCCAAGTTCTTGAACTGCAACTCCGGGTGACTGAAGCTGGTTTGCCTGAAGGATGCGAGAATTTTGACTTGGTCCCAACAGCTGCACAAGCGGTCAACATGTTTTTAGCAATGGCTATGTTAGAAGAACCAGCAGAAAAGATGCTCCGAGGTTTATGTCCGCCTCCAAGTTGCATCATCTCAGATGGTGGTTTTCCTTGGACTATGGACATCGCAAAGAGGTTGAATATTCCGAGGTATGTGTTCTATGGACCAGGATGCTTCGCGTTCCTGTGCGTTCACATTGTAACGAATACCAATATACTACAAGAAATTAAATCCAACACAGAGTACTTTGAAATGCCCGGCCTGCCTGATCGGATTAAAGTTACCAAACCTCAGGCTTCAACTTGGGGAAGAGGAGATACTAAAGAAACCACGGATAATTTTGATAAAATGCAAGAAGCCGAGAAAAGTTCAAGCGGGATTGTGGTTAATAGCTTTGAGGAGTTGGAACCCAAGTATGTTGAAGAGTTCGCCAAGGTGACAGGTAAAAAAGTGTGGTGTATAGGCCCGGTTTCACTATGCAACAAAAGTTTACAAGATATGGCCGAGAGAGGAAACAAGGCCGCGATCAACGAGCATGATTGCCTAAAATGGCTGGATTCAAGAGAGCCACAGTCCGTAATCTATGTTTGCTTGGGAAGTCTATCATATGCTTCCACAGAACAAGCCATTGAGCTTGGGCTGGGATTAGAGTTATCAAACAAACCCTTTATTTGGTTCATTAGGAACACAAATGACGAACTTGAGAAATGGCTCTCGGAAGAAGGCTATGAAGAGAGGATAAAAGATAGAGGCTTGGTGGTCCGTGGTTGGGCACCGCAAATCTTGATATTGTCGCACCAAGCCATTGGGGGTTTCATTACGCATTGTGGATGGAACTCGACGCTAGAAGGGATTTCTGCTGGGATCCCGATGGTTACATGGCCACATTTCGCAGACCAATTTCTTAACGAAAGATTTATCACGGATGTATTGAAAATTGGTGTGAAAATTGGTGTGGAGGTTCCTGTTATGTACTTTGAGCAAGATATAGAGAAAAAAATGTTGCTGAGGAGGGATGATATCAAGGCCGCTATTGAAGATATAATGGACACCAAAGAGGAAGGACTAGCAAGAAGAAATAGAGCTCGCAAGTTTGGGGAAATGGCAAAGAGAGCAATAGAAGAAGGGGGTTCGTCTCAACTCAACATGACATTGATGATTCAAGCGCTTATCGAAGAAGTAGCCAAGAAGACTAAACAGATTCAAGATGTTCTGTAGCCATATCAACTAGTACTCCACTCATAATATGATCATCAAGCTAAAACATTCAAATCATTGGTCTTGCTTTGACATGCAAGTGTGTTTATTTCTCTGTATCGTTTTATTTCGTTTGCATGGTTTTGAAACATTCAAATGATTGTGTAGCTTAAGCCACTTGTATGCTTTTTCTTCACCGTTACCTCAAACCTTCATGGTTTGAGCTGTTAGAACTAGCTAGTATATAAAAACAGAAAACGAAATCACGAAAACAATAAAACGCAGATGTGATGAAATTATCATCTTCAGGGAATATTAGCCTCCATTAGATCGTTTAGTCTATGAGGTATGTGGACAACCGCAAGACACCAAAAACACCGTCACTTCATGACGTCATCTAAGAACATCTTCAATACACACCCAAGGAAATGCTCACCACTCAAGGAATCCTTTTAATTTCCATGTCATCATTTAGATTATATTTTTTATAACTAAAATAAAACTTTAAATTAATTTAAAAAACATTACATTAAAATTAAAAATAAAACATTACATTCATTAAAAAAACATCAAAATAAAAACATTAAAAAACATATCATAAAATAAATAAAAAACTAATCTAAATTTTTTTTAAATGTTTTCATTTATTGCTTCGAGTGTCTCGAGGTCCTGGCCGGTTAATCCGTTGGTTGGCGAGCGTAGAAGTTGTCAATCATGATACATTTATTGTTCGCGCTTTAAAGTCATTCTTTCTTGTTGTATCTCGATATGCCGGTCAAATCTTTCGACCAAAGATCCATTTTTTCGGACCATTTTTCTTTGGTTGACGAGAAAGAGGCGGCTCTCTTTGCTTTATCGCGTCCCATCGGGCGAGGAGGTGGTTCTTCCGTTGGAAATTCATCACATTTGTCGTTGAGGTTGATCGGGTGTTGACATCAGAAACGTACTTGTATGATTTCGAGTGGTTGCGTTTCTAAGATCACACCGTCGAGTGAATTTTGTTGTGAAGATCGTGTTGGTGGTGATTGAATTGGTTGAACCGTTGGTTATTGTGGAAATGAGTTTTGTTGTGGAAATGGTGGATATTGGTTAAGTGGTGGGACTTGGTATGATGGTGGGTATTGGTTTCTAAGGGTGAGCAAAAACATAACCGCAAAACAAAAAATCATAAAAAACCACAAAACTGAAACCGAACGAATAAACCGATGGCGCGGTTTTTAATTTTTTAAAAACTGATTATTTGCGGTGTATTGTTGTTTTGCATTATATGCCGCACCACACCATTCGAAAAACCGCATACCAAAAACCACATCATATGATCTTTTAAATATCCAATTAATACATGTTCCATATTTAAGCTTTTTTTTTTTAAATAAGGTTGACTAAAAAGAAGCTAAGAAGCGAATTAATTTCAATCCAAGTCCCTAACATAGACGAAAATTTAGTTTCAATACTTCAAATATATATTTTTCGCCACGTAAATATTATTTTTAAATCGTTCTAAATATGTTTTAGCTATACTTTTGATATATTTTAGCACTTTAGCAACTAACTCAACATAAGGTCATTTTACATTTGTGTTCGTTTTATTATAAACCCAAAAAATATAATTATAATCCATCGGTTTGGCAGTTTTAAAACTGCCCGAATGTAAAAACCGCACCATTGTTATTGCGGTTTATAAACTGAACTTAATCACATAAAAACCGAACCACACTCAAAACCGCAAACCGCACCAAACACAAAAACTGAACGGTGTGGTTTTAACAATCTAAAAACCGATCTTTGTGGTTTTCGGTGCTGTTTTTAGCCTAAACCGCACCACGTTCACCCCTATTGGTTTGGTTGTGGGTATTGACTTGGTTGTAGTGAGTCGGTTAATAAGCTACTAAATGTACAATTCGTTGAATAATTATGATCATATTCATCGAATCGTAGCAAGGTGGTGTTTAATCGGAAAGGATTATTGTCGGTGTTTTGGTTGGACGGTGGAGTGTGTGGATTTTTATCCATTGTTTAGAGAATGATGTGAAATATGTGATAAAAATGTAGAATGTAGTGTGAAAAATATGTAAATAAGTGTGATATTTATAGATGTGTACAAAAGTATTTTTGGTAATTAATTGTTTTTACATATTCCAACGGATACATCTCCCAACATGCCAAGGAAGACGACCAGGTACGCGGGTTGGGGGGGGGGGGGGGGGTTCACGCGTCTTAGACACTGATGTGAGCGGGACGCAGGGTACGTTCCACCTCCACACACACTCATTAAATCCTATTCCTAAACCATGTTAGTTCTATATGCCCAAGGATGATCATAAAATGATATTACTAATAATACATGATCCTATAGGGTCACACCGACAACAAGTTTGACACCAAATTGATAATTTAGAACGTTAAATTTGATTTAACATCAAATGATACTAAACTTGCAATTTAATCTTGTAGGTTATTATTATTTGAGATAAATAATAATAACTACAAAATTAAAGGTTGATTAGTAATTCATATGTGATGAATTAATTAAGTGTAACAATTAAATTGTTTAAATTGTTAAAACGATTTAATTGATATATAAGTAAGCCTTTTATTTAATTTAATTAAATTAAATAAAATATATATATTGTTATATATGTATATATATATATATATATATATATATATATATATATATATATATATATATATATATATATATATAATTATACAATTAAGATTGTATATTTAAATGGTTTATTTATATATAAGATTATGGGTTAAATGTTATCCCATTTAAGAAATAAGAAGATGTATTATTTATAAGCTTTTATTATCTAAGTTTTATAAATAATAACAACCCACTAGCACTTCATTTGTCATCATAAAATCAGCCATATTGGAAGGAAAAGAATGCATTAAGAACTTAAAAGAAAAGGAAGATGCTTTGTGTCTTCTAGCTTTTGATTATAGAAATCAAATGGGACTTTCTTTTGAGCTAGTTGCATGTGCTTTTCTTTCTCTTTTGTGGGTGATATAGTGGACGAATTTGGGGATTGTTTTGTGATCATTCTTGCTTCAAAAATCAGCCAAAGAAACTCTCTAAAAGCTCTCTTGATAGTTAGCAAAAATTGGTTTTTGGTTTCACAAGAAAAGGAGTTCTAACTTGCAAGTTGTGGAACTAGCATTCAAGGGTGTTCAAGCTTGTGGTGGATCAACTATAGAGGGATTCTAATTTGATTCCTAGCTATCAAAATCATCCAAACCAAACCCAAGAACAAAGGTTATGATCTTGAACTTAAACTATGTTTGTTCTTCATCTTATCTCTACATGCATGTAGCATGATCCTCTTGAAAATGGAATTTGTGTTCATGATTTTATGCTTCCGTTGCAAACTCTTGTTTTTGAAACTAACTACATGAACCATGATTTCCAACAATTGGTATCAGAGCCATGGCTATATTGCATGTTTAGATAATAAGTTTATTTGGATAAACTTGGTTTTTGGAAGCCATGAATGTTCATCTTCTTGAATGAAAGTTTCATGCATGGCTTCTTTGGCAACATGCAAATATATAATCTATGATTTTATGTAACCAACTATATTTTATGTATGCATGCATTTGGTTACATAGATGTTGCCTTAGAAAAACAAAGTGTTGATTTTCTTATGATTTTATGTGATAAAATGGTGCATAAACAAGCCAAGGACCATATGATGCATGTTTTGTGTTTGTATTCGATTTGGTTGTAATCTATTCTTTTATTCAAATGGTTTGTAATAATAATTAGTTATTTACTTCTTTTATTCATTTTGTAATTGTTAGAATAGTTGTATTTTATTTCATTCACAAAATGTAACAATTGAAGGAAGTAAGAAAAGATTGCACCCAACAGCAGCACTTTCTGAAGAGCTGCTGTCCAGATTTCAAAAATGTTTTGGAAGTGTTTTATAAATTCATATCTTGGTCATTTGGTGATATACTTGTTGGTAACTTTAATATCTATAATATACATTAAGTTTCAACAAGTATTAGCATCAATATAGCCAAGAATGAATTGAAAAATGCAACAAAAAACCACAAATTTTCTTCTTGTCCCCCCTGCTGGTCGCAATTTTTGAAGGCCAAGAAGAAAAATCACATCTCACTCAATGATATCTAGAAATGGTGGTTCAAGTGTCATTTGGTGATATAAGAAGCTTGGCAAAATTGTAGCCAAATCGAAGATCATTTGGTTGAGTTTTTGTCAACCTTTTGTCCCTAGGTTTGGACTTGATATTTCATGTGTGGCTCACATGAAATATCAAACTAGTTGGCTTGTGTTTATGCACCCATGCATGCTTGTGATGTTTGAATGTTTTATTATGTTATGTTGTGGATGAAAATAAGATTTTGCATGCTAGACAACCTAGATAATTAAACATAATCATCAAGGAGTTTGTATTTTCAAAAGTTGACATTTAAAACATAAGATGTGATAAAATTGGTTTTATTAAAATGGGTTTTGTTATAAAACCTATTAAGTCAAGTTTTGAAAATGATTGAAACAAGTAATAAAATGGAGATTTTATGAACTCTTACAAACTCCAACCCTAAGTAATAATGGGAATTATTTAGGATTATAAATTGGTTCTAATATATGTGATCAAACTCAAACTTAATATTGGATATTAATTGTAATCTTGACCACAAACAAAGAATCAATAAAATGGAGATTTTATGATTTAGGAACCAATTAACAAAATACGATTTAATGGTACCATGTTCATTGGATGCATGCAATCTACATGATACCATATGTTTTTCAAAATTAGAATTGTAAAACATTCAAATCCCTTATGAAATACGAATCAATGCCGTCCCTCTTAAAGACACTCATGTATCACTTGTATTTCCTTGTGGGATAAAGGATACCTAACCACTTGGAATCTTCTTGTGATACAAGAAGTAGTTTTGCAATATTGATGGGATAAAGGACACCTAACCATTAATAGTTGTCAAAACTACACGTCCGTTTAAGTAGGATGATTCGTTTGGAAATCTCTTGTGATAAAGGTCACCTAAGCATTAGAAATTCAAGGCATAGATGGGATCTAAGCAGTTAATGCGGTAAAAAACAAAATAGCGTTCACTGGCGCTATATGAAATCGCGATTATTGCGGTGATATAGCGTTGCTATAGCGTTTTTTTATTTCATTTAAAAATTTTATTATCTAAAATTTTTATATTAGAATACTAGACTTTTTATAAGTTCTAAGAATTCAACAACACCCAAACATAATCCAAATACCTATTTAACTCACCAAGTATAAATACAACTACAAAATCACTACAAATTATACACTTAACTGGTTAATTGAACTCAATTACATAACAAAACTCAATTACAATCACATGAACTCTCTTGGGTAATTTAACAAACACTTGGTGTGCATCAAGCAAAAATGGAATAAGAACTATCCTTAACCAATGACAGGTATCCTAAACACGATCCTGAATTAAACAAACACAACTTGGAATGGGATGAACTAAAATTGAACCAATGCTTAACCAATGGTAGACTTAACATCTATTACAACAATGCTTAATATAACTTGAATACCGATTGGAATGAGAGTCGCATCGTTCCTGCATTGCTTCAATCGGAGTATACAATCATACTTGAACTTGAACAAAATCATGTTCATGCAATGTTTCAATCGATGTCTACAATTTGGTTTAATTGATATTTGTAATCGGACCAACCAACCAAAATTGGAAATCGATGTCTGCGAGAAACCACTTCGAACCTACAAATCAATGACTACAAATCCATTAATCCTTTCGAGTCGTAAATCGATGTTTGCAATCGAAACCTGTAATTGATTCAAGGACCTGATTGAACGAATTGATTGGAGATGATCATATTAGTCGGGACTTCGAACCTGTAATTGATGTTTAACTTCATCGGGACCAGGAAGAAATCGTTCGTTTCTACAATCTCGACTGAAAGAAACCGATAGCTTCACAATCATATTCCAGCCTCTAATGTTATCGTACCTGAGTCGCTTCACAATCATATTCGTGTAATCGTACCATAGTCGCTCGGAGAAGACGGACCTGCTGCTCGGAGAAGATGGAGAAGACGGAGAAGATGGAGAAGATGGAGAAGACGGAGAAGACGGACCTGCTGCTCGGAGAAGACGGAGAGATAGATGGTCGGACAACGAGAAGAAGAAGATGAATGAGAATGAAAGATGAATGAGAATGAACTAGAAGAAGAATATGAATGAGAACGAGAAGACGGTATCCCACATCGCCCAAAACAAAGAAAGATGGCGTGTTTCTCTTATTATAAATACCCAGCTTGGGTATGGGTCTTTTACTCATTAAGCTGATTGACTTGGGTTTACTCCCGGTTGTTGCTCGCTTAGTCCAAAAATTAAAAATTTTCCTTGGTTGTGCCCCTATGAGGTAAAACCTAGTTAAAGTATGAAAATTTTTTAATCGCGTGCTAAGTTCGCTATAGCGTTTGGCAAAATTGCGGTAAATAGCGTAAAATAGCGCCGCTAATAGCGGAATCGCTATTTTAAAACGCTAAGTGGTTTTTTTTCGCGGTTGATGGCGCTATCCGCTATAGCAACGCTATAGCGTCGCTATAACGCGCTATTAACTGCTTATGATGGGATCAAACATGCCAAACTTATAAATGTTATAATAGGATCCCATAACTCTAGAAATTATATTTGGATATAATTGGTAAACCGTTACCTACCTTGTTGATTCGAATAGGCGGGATAAAGGATACCTAACCACTTATTCGTGATGCAACTTGGATTCTAGACCTTAATTAATTAAAGTTTATAAAACAAGAAAGGGTAGTAATTATTAAGGACTTAATATCATAATTTACTAAATAGAACCTTGTTAAAATTTTGTAGATGGCACCAAACAACACACACTCGGCTCCTAACAAAACCTCACTACGGTCTCTCCTTGAAGGAGAAAAACTTAACCATACCAACTTCTTGGATTGGCACCGTAGTGTGAGAATTGTTCTCAAACAAGAAAAGAAAGAATATGTTCTCAATGAACCACTTCCAGAAGAGCCCCCTGCCATTCCTAAGCCCGCACACGATGCATGGCTTAAAAAGATGGATGATTCCATCGATGCATCATGCCTCATGTTGGCAACCATGATTCCTGACCTTCAGAAGGATTTGGAGAATCATTCAGCCTATGACATGATTCATCAACTAAAGGAAATGTTCCAACAACTTGCAAGAACGGAAAGGTTCGAAACTGTTCGGGCTTTCCATGCTTGCAAGATGGAGGATGGGCAGTCGGTAAGCTCTTATGTGCTCAAAATGAAGAGTCACATTGATCATTTGGCACGTCTTGGAGTTGTGATGCCTGAAGAGCTAGCAACGGATATGATCCTTAACTCCTTGACAAAGTCCTTTGATCCTTTTGTCATGAATTTTAACATGAATGGTTTAAACAAGACTATCCCGGAATTACATGGGATGCTAATTACCGGGGAAAAGAATCTGCCTAAGAAAACCACTCAAGTTCTCATGATCAAGGAAGGTGGAACAAAGAGAACTAGACCAGAACACCCCACCAACTCCAAGGGCAAAGGGAAAGCAAAAGCTTTCAAAGGTAAGGGCAAGAAAGTTGTCCAACCTTCCCATCCGCCCAAGAAGAAGGCAAAGGTTGCCAAAGAAGACACATGTTTTGAATGTGGCAAAGCTGGGCATTGGAAGAGAAATTGCCCTACTTATCTTGCGGAGTTGAAGAAAAAGAAGGCCAGTGAAGGCACTTCAGGTATCTATGTGATAGACCTAGAACTTTATAATTTATCTCCTAACACATGGGTATTTGATACTGGTTGTGGAACTCACATATGTAATATGTTGCAGGGGTTCAAAAGGAGTAGGCAACTGAAGGCAAATGAGGTAGTACTTCGGGTTGGAAACAATGCAAGGGTTGCGGTGGATTCAATTGGAAGTTTTAATTTATTACTACCTAATGGCTTGTGTGTGACATTGTTGAATGTTTACTATGTTCCTAGCTTGACTAGGAATATTATTTCGGTTGCTAAATTAAGACAATGTGGATTTGATCTTTCCTTTAATAATGATGATATTTGTGTTTACAAAATAATGTATTCTATTTTGAGGCTAGGCCTTTAAATGGAATTTATGAAGTAAACCTTGATGAAAAGACTAACAATGGCTCTTTATACCACACTTTCACCAAGAAACCCAAATTTGATTTGAGTCAAACCTATCTATGGCATTGTCGCCTTGGGCATATAAACAAGAATCGCATATCCCAACTTCAAAAGAGTGGACTTTTGAAGGCAAATGAGAATGACTCATTTGATATATGTGAATCTTGTTTACATGGCAAGATGACTAAAGCTCCTTTCTCCGGAACCAATGAGAGAGCAAAGGACTTGTTAGGAATCATACATACGGATGTATGTGGTCCTTTCAAGCCAATGACTAGATATGGTGAAAGATATTTCATCACCTTCACTGACGACTTTAGTCGTTTTGGATATGTTTATTTGATTAAACATAAACATGAGGCGTTTGAAATGTTCAAAACGTTTCAAAGTGAAGTGGAAAATCAACTCAACAAAACAGTTAAAGTTCTTCGTTCTGATAGAGGAGGTGAGTACTTAAGTACAAACTTTATGGATCATCTTAAGACTTGTGGAATAGTTTCACAACTTACTCCACCTGGAACACCACAACATAATGATGTGTCTGAGAGGCGGAACCGAACACTATTGGATATGGTTCGATCCATGATGAGTAGAAGTACTCTACCTTTATCTTTTTGGGGTTATGCTTTACAAACAGCTGCTCGTCTCCTAAACATGGCACCTACTAAGAAGGTAGATAAAACGCCTTATGAGATATGGCATGGAAGGGTTCCATCTTTATCCTATCTCAAGGTATGGGGTTGTGAAGCTTATGTTAGACAAGAAGCTTCAAACAAATTAGAACCCCGTTCAACTAAATGTATCTTTGTAGGGTATCCGAAAGATTGTCTTGGATACTATTTCTACAATCCCATCGAGAATAAGATATTTATTTCTCGAAAAGCTGAATTCCTAGAAAACAAGTTTCTGACGGAAGAGGCTAGTGGGAGGTTTGTGGAACTTGAGGAACTTCAGGAACCACAACTTGAGGAACTTCTCATGGTATTGACTATGATGAGACCTTTTCTCCAGTGGAAATGATCAAGTCGATTAGGATACTTTTTGCCATAGCCGCATACTATGATTATGAGATATGGCAAATGGATGTCAAGACCGCTTTCCTTAATGGATACTTATTGGAAGATGTCTATATGGAACAACCTGAAGGTTTTGTCGATCCCAAGCATCCAAACAAAGTGTGCAAGCTTAAAAGATCTATCTATGGATTAAAGCAAGCGTCTCGAACATGGAACATCCGTTTTGATGAAAAGATTACGAGTTTTGGATTCATCAAAAATGAGGATGACTCCTGTGTTTACAAGAAAGCTAGTGGGAGCATTGTCATAATCCTAGTATTGTATGTAGATGACATACTTTTATTTGGAAATGACATCCCAACCTTAAAAGGTGTCAAAGCGTTCCTTGAGAGTTGTTTCTCAATGAAGGATCTAGGGGAAGCTGCTTATGTATTAGGCATAAAGATCTATAGAGATAGATCTAAGAGACTTATTGGTCTTAGCCAAAGTGTATATATTGATAAAATCTTGAAAAGGTTCAAGATGCAAGACTCCAAAAGAGGATTCTTGCCAATGCCTCATGGCACCATCCTAAGCAAGTCTCAGTGCCCAAACTCTAGGACTGAACTTGAAAGGATGAAACATGTCCCATATGCTTCGGCAATTGGGTCCATCATGTATGCCATGTTATGCACTAGGCCCGACGTCTCATGTGCCTTAAGTATGACTAGTAGGTATCAACAGAACCCAGGTGAAGCCCACTGGACTGCTGTAAAGAACATTCTTAAGTACTTGAGAAGAACTAAAGATATGTTCTTAGTTTACGGCGGTTTGGAAGAAAGCTTAAACGTAAATGGTTACACTGACGCAAGCTTCCAAACAGATAGGGATGATTTGAAATCTCAATCTGGGTATGTCTTTATTTTAAATGGAGGAGCCGTGTCTTGGAAGAGTTCCAAACAAGAAGTGATTGCACAATCCACTACAGAATCAGAATATGTTGCTGCTTCAGAAGCTGCTCAAGAAGCTGTCTGGATGAGAAAGTTCATAGAAGATTTAGGGGTTGTTCCTTCCATTCGGGACCCTATAGAAATCTTCTATGAAAATCTAGGTGCTATAGCTCAAGCAAAGGAACCTAGATTGCATCAAAAAACCAAACACATTCACCGAAGGTATAACTACATTAGACATGAAGTTAAGAATGGTGAAATAAGTATTCACAAGGTTCATACAGATCAAAATTTGGCATACCCATTCATGAAACCTTTACCCCAAACTAAGCATGAAAGTCATGCTAAGGGTATAGGACTCCGTTTTTCTAATGAATGGATTTGATTTGTGTTTAATGTTTTATGAATATGAACTTATGTAAACGACAAGAATTATGTAATATATGTGACGTGATGTTTCATTCATAATTATTGTGTTTTATTAGCATGTTTAATCCTTGAATAATTTAGTTATTCTAAACGTCCATAGTCGATCATAGTTGTGGGAGCAATTATGAAGTAAGACTAATATGAATTGGATTGGTTGACTTTTATGGGTAAAAGTAGCAAAATGTTGCAACCAAATTCATAGGTACTTGTCAGTGAACAAGTATTGGACTTGACCCATTTCAAGATCACTCCATGGATCATCATCATAAGTGATTCTTGAATAAAGGTATTATCATTGTATCCTTTGACCTGAGATACATATTTGGGACTCAAGTGTAGAGTGTACTATGCTTTGATATGGTTTACTGTTGTTCTTGAAATACAGACAACCATAAAGGCCATACTCATGCATAGTATTAACTATATGAGGGGCGTATGTAGTCAAGACGGGATTTGTTCCTCTTATGTGTTGAGAGTTAGACATCTAAGGCGCCTGTTTGAAAGTTGAACATAAAATGAGAATGATTAAGATCCATGTCTCATGTTCAACATGATGTCTGTGACAAAGGGATAATTGATAGATAACCTTATACATCAATTAGAGCCTCGTGTTTTCTGAAGAATTGAATGTTGTTGAATGGCACAATGTCATGTGTTATTGGGGGCAGTGAAATGTTGCTAGACGTTTAACACTGTCGATATCATTCTATGATACAACCTTGTGCAAGTGGGAGATTGTTAGTTCTATATGCCCAAGGATGATCATAAAATGATATTACTAATAATACATGATCCTATAGGGTCACACCGACAACAAGTTTGACACCAAATTGATCATTTAGAACGTTAAATTTGATTTAACATCAAATGATACTAAACTTGCAATTTAATCTTGTAGGTTATTATTATTTGAGGTAAATAATAATAACTACAAAATTAAAGGTTGATTAGTAATTCATATGTGATGAATTAATTAAGTGTAACAATTAAATTGTTTAAATTGTTAAAACGATTTAATTGATATATAAGTAAGCCTTTTATTTAATTTAATTAAATTAAATAAAAAATATATATTGTTATATATGTATATATATATATATATATATATATATATATATATATATATATATATATATATATATATATATATACACAATTAAGATTGTATATTTAAATGGTTTATTTATATATAAGATTATGGGTTAAATGTTATCCCATTTAAGAAATAAGAAGATGTATTATTTATAAGCTTTTATTATCTAAGTTTTATAAATAATAACAACCCACTAGCACTTCATTTGTCATCATAAAATCAGCCATATTAGAAGGAAAAGAATGCATTAAGAACTTAAAAGAAAAGGAAGATGCTTTGTGTCTTCTAGCTTTTGATTATAGAAATCAAATGGGACTTTCTTTTGAGCTAGTTGCATGTGCTTTTCTTTCTCTTTTGTGGGTGATATAGTGGACGAATTTGGGGAGTGTTTTGTGATCATTCTTGCTTCAAAAATCAGCCAAAGAAACTCTCTAAAAGCTCTCTTGATAGTTAGCAAAAATTGGTTTTTGGTTTCACAAGAAAAGGAGTTCTAACTTGCAAGTTGTGGAACTAGCATTCAAGGGTGTTCAAGCTTGTGGTGGATCAACTATAGAGGGATTCTAATTTGATTCCTAGCTATCAAAATCATCCAAACCAAACCCAAGAACAAAGGTTATGATCTTGAACTTAAACTATGTTTGTTCTTCATCTTATCTCTACATGCATGTAGCATGATCCTCTTGAAAATGGAATTTGTGTTCATGATTTTATGCTTCCGTTGCAAACTCTTGTTTTTGAAACTAACTACATGAACCATGATTTCCAACAAACCACACCCACGACAGTATTAGAACCCTCAACTTTTTTGAAAAAGAAAACATTTTCTAACACCTGGATACCGCTAGTGCAATGTGTTGATTATCAAAGATCAAGTTTCAAAGAGAAGAGAGGGAAGAAAGGCTAGGGTTTTGAGAGTAAAACATAAGCTGTGAAATATGAGTTCTAAAGAAAATACAAGGAAATAAACCCTTAAATACAATGGGCTAATAGGCTAACTAAAACTAGTGGGCTAAATAAAACCCAAACCCAGAAAATCTTATTAGGCTAACATCCCCTCTCAAACTCACAATGCGACAGCTATAAGCATTGAGAGTTTGTCACACAAAAAACGAAATCGAGAACCAGACAATGCCTTCATAAACATATCAGCAATCTATAGGGTTGAAGGAACATGCGGCAAGGTGATGGTCCCAAGTTGAAGATGATGACGAGTGAAATGGCAATCAATTTCTATATGTTTTGTTCGTTCATGAAAAACCGAATTCTTGGCAATCTGTATTGCACTGTTGTTGTCACAGTGCAAGGGAGTAGGATGAGAAGCGTCAACTCCCATATCAGCAAGAAGCCAATGTAGCCAAACAATCTCACAAGTGGTGACAGCCATAGCTCGATACTCAGCTTCAGTAGAGGACCGAGAGACAACATCTTGTTTCTTACTCTTCCATGAAATCAATGAGTCTCCAAGAAAGATGCAAAAACCAGTGGTGGATTTTCGATCATGAGGATCGATATCCCAATCAGCATCGCTATAGGCACACAACTTGAGTGAGGACGTGGAAGGAAACACAAGGGTTTGGAATTGAGTGCCCCGAAGATATCTCAAGATACGAAGAACAGCTCCCCAATGAACAGTAGAAGGAGCGGTAACAAACTGGCTAACCACATGAACTGCATGAGAGATGTCTGGTCGAGTAACAGTAAGATAAACCAAACTTCCCACAATAGTTCGATATAGGCTTGGATCTGACAAAGGGACACCGTCTGTTGGAGAATACCTGGCATTAGTCTCCAGGGGAGTATCAACTGTCCTGTTGTCAGAGAGTCGAGCACGTTCAAATAGTTCAGAGATATACTTTGTCTGAGATAAAAGATAACCTTTTGAAGATTGTGCAACTTCAATCCCTAAGAAATAACGTAGCAATCCCAAGTCTTTCATAGCAAAACGGTAAGCCAAATCACGTTTCAAAGATTCTATACCATCATGATCATCACCGGTAATAATCATGTCATCAACATATAAGGATAGAAGAATCCGACCTGCATTCGTGCATCTAACAAATAACGCTGAATCATGATTACTAGGAGTAAAACCGAGAGAAGTAATCACAGTAGAGAATTTCTTAAACCAAGCACGAGGGGCTTGTTTGAGACCATACAAGGCTTTCCTAAGCCAACAAACTTCACCTGGTTGGTGAGCAATCACTGGAGGAGGAGACACGTAAACTTCCTCATGAAGTTCACCGTTCAAGAATGCATTTTTGACATCCATTTGGAATATCTTCCATTTACGAATAGAGGAAACTGCGATCAGAGTGCGGACAGTAGTCATTTTTGCCACTGGGGCAAAAGTCTCCTCATAATCCATACCATATTGTTGCGAGTATCCTTTTGCAACCAACCTTGCCTTATATCGTTCAATTGAGCCATCGGACTTGGTTTTGATCTTATATACCCAACGACAACCAATCGTACGTTTTCCATGAGGAAGCTGTACCAGATCCCACATATGAGTCTGATAAAGAGCTGTAAGCTCTTCCGCCATAGCATTCTGCCAACGAGAATCAGAAACAGCTTCTTTGTAAGACTCCGGTTCAGAAAGCCGATGTATATTTGCAATAAAAGATGCAAATGTTGGCGAATAAGAAGAATATACAAAATCTGGCAGTTTAGTAGTCTTATGAGTACGTATAGGTCTCGATGGTGGTGAAGATGGTGGTGAATGATTTTCTTGAGCGACAACAGGAGTGGGAGCAGTTGCAGACTGAGCAGGAGGGTTGTCTGGAGCTATGGAAGCATCATCAACTGGGGCACTAGATGTAGTGTCATCACTATCAATGGTAAAAGGATCAATATTTTGAAGTTCTGACCGAGTCATGTTGTGAGACTGTACAGGAATAGCATAGTAAGGAATGTGCTCCAAAAAGGTAACATGTCGAGAGACATACAATTTCTGACTCGCCGGGTCATAACACCGATATCCTTTCTGACCAATACCATATCCCAAGACAAAGCAGGTGCACCCAAATACTCGTAAAGATGAATAATCAGGTAATTGACCATACAACTTTTCATAAGGAGACATTCCAGAGTTGTGGCGAGTAGGGATGCGATTAATCACATAGGCAGCAGTAAGGATAGCTTCTCCCCAAAAGACACTAGGAACATCAGAAGATAATAACAAAGACCGTGTCGTTTCTACAAGGTGTCGATGTTTCCGTTCTGCTATACCATTCTGTTGAGGAGTATCAGTACATGATGATTGGTGAACAGTCCCATCAGATGCTAGTAACTGAGTAAAATCATTAGAAGTATATTCCCCTCCTAAATCACACCGGAAGCATTTTATGACAGCAGAGTGTTGGGTCTTCACAAGAGCTCTGAAATTGCTATAAATGACAAAGAAATCTGACATGCGCTTCATAAGATAAACCCATGTATAACGAGTATAATCATCAATGAACGAAACATAATAAGGCGATCCTCCTTTGGAGGTTATTGGGGAAGGACCCCACACATCAGAATGCACAAGATCAAAAGGAGCAAACGAACGAGTGACACTATTATTAAAAGGTAAGGCAGAGAACTTTGCTAGTTTACAACCACAACAATCAGAAATGTCAACATTGTTCAAACGACCTAACACACCAGTAGAGGATAAAAATTGTAAACGTGAAGCTGAAACATGACCCAAACGAGAGTGCCAAAGATAAAAATTTGAAGACGAATGACTTAAACGAAAAGACGACAAATCAACACTAGAGGCCGCAATATCAGAAACTTGGAGCTGCTCCAAAACATAAAGCTCCCCAAGTTTACAGCCGATCCCAGTCACCCTCTGAGACTGTGGGTCCTGTACACAACAAAGAGAATCAGAAAAGAAGACCCAATAACCAGATTTACACAACTGACTGACCGAAACAAGATTCAAAGCAAGTGTGGGAATATAATAGACATCAGTGAGAGAGATATGGGGGGTAACAATAGGACCAATACCTTCAACTGGCATAGGTGTAGCACTAGCTGACATAACAGAAACATGAGGACTAGCTGATAACGAAGAAAAGGATGACAAATGTGGTGACATATGATGAGATGCACCAGAATCCAATATCCATAAGGATGAAGGAATACCTGAAGGACTAGATGCTGATAGACATGTATGAGACATAGATGTTGACATGGCAGTAGGATTGGAAGCAATGAACTGGCGAAATTGCTCAAAAACATGTGGATCCAAAGCTGATGGTGGTGTCATATTGAAATCGTTCTCTGTAGAAGGTACAGTAGCAGCAGCAGTGAACTGTGGAGGACGAAATGGTGGAAATGATGGACGTTGTTGAAACTGTCCAGGAGGCCTGTTGAACTGTGGAGGCTGCAACTGTCCAGATGGTCTTGTTTGGTTTTGATAATTTCCCTTCCCCAACAGCAATGGACATTGAGACTTCCAATGATTTTTCTTTTTACAAAATGCACACTCATCAAATGCAACTTTCGGCTTAAACTGTCCAGATGGTCTTGTTTGGTTTTGAACAGCAAAGACAGTAGGTGTGGCTACTGCCTTAGACCTTTGTCAGATTGGGACTTGATACGGGTTTCCTCTGCAATCAACTCATGAACAACTGAATCCATTGTGGGAAGAGGAGTACGATGAAGGATTGTCCCACGTAAGCCTTCAAAATCAGACCTTAATGCCATCAAAAACTGGACCAATCTCTGCTCTTCCCTTCTGGCAATGTAAGGCTTGAAAGCCTTTAGTTCTGCAGATTCAGTGAGAGCTAATTGATCCCACAAATCAGACATAGAAGCATAAAAATCCTGAATACTTAGACTGTTTTGTTGGAGGGCTCGGATATCAAATTCTAGCTGATACTGTTTTGCAAAATTAGATTGAGTATACAGCCTTTCCAAATGGTCCCAAACTTCTTTTGCTGTGTCATACTTTGCTAACTGGGTGCCAATTGACTGAATGACAGAATTATTAATCTATGTAATAATTTTAGAATTATCAGTCTCCCAAGATTCCAATAAAATAGCAAAATTGGCAGCCTTGTCATCTGTTGGTTTTCCCTTTATACCTGTAACAATCCCCCATATAGCCTTGCCCCGTAAAAAATTCTTCATTACATAACTCCAATATGCATAGTTTTTACCATCCAGTTGTGTACTAATGGACTGAAGAGAGTCATCTCTTGAAGCCATAATATCAATAGACAGTCAATCAAATATTCCAAAATTGCCCTTATGCAGATGAACAAACAACCCAATAATAGCAGCAACAATTAACTCTCAAAATCAAACATTCAACCCAGAAACGAAGCAGAAAATCAACCAAATCTAGCCGAAAATATCAATCGGTACACATAAATGAAGCAAAAAATCATACCAAAAGTGACGAAGATCAAGTTTCAAAGAGAAGAGAGGGGAGAAAGGCTAGGGTTTTGAGAGTAAAACATAAGCTCAAGTTTCAAAGAGAAGAGAGGGGAGAAAGGCTAGGGTTTTGAGAGTAAAACATAAGCTGTGAAATATGAGTTCTAAAGAAAATACAAGGAAATAAACCCTTAAATACAATGGGCTAATAGGCTAACTAAAACTAGTGGGCTAAATAAAACCCAAACCCATAAAATCTTATTAGGCTAACACAATGGTCATTTGATATTAACGTTTAGATGACTTATCAACGATGAGTAGCTTTATTATAAAATAAATTCCTTGTATATTTCTAAGGACGGATTGAATGCGTGGTCATTCTCATTATTGAGTAATGATTATACATATCAGACAAAACCTCAAAAAACTAGCTGATTTATTTTCTCTCTTAATCCAAACTTTATTCTGTGATCAATACTTTTTATGACCGAACATTACACAATCTCCTGAATTGGCATAGTGTTATTGGCTAATTCGTTGACAATATCCTGAATCATCAACGTCATGTTGAAGTGAGACGAACCCCCTTCCTCCATCGCTCTCTTCGCCATTTCCCCGAGCTCCTTAGCTCTCTTTCGTCTTCCTTCTCCTTCTTCTTGTTTATCCATTAGACGTTCCACTGCGTTCTTGACGTCTTCTTTCTTCACTAACACTCCAAACTTATCTTGCTCTCCAACAATAACGGGAACCTCCATGCCAATTTTCACACCAATCTTTAAGACATCTACGATAAATCTTTCATTGAGAAACTGGTCGGCAAAATGTGGCCATGTAACCATCGGGAGTCCAGCAGTTACACCTTCAAGAGTCGAGTTCCATCCACAATGTGTTAAGAAACCTCCAACTGCTCTATGTGACAGAATCAACACTTGTGGTGCCCATCCACGCAATATTAGACCTCTATCTTTCACCCTTTTTACATATCCTTCTTCTAAGAACCATCTCTCGAGTTCCTCCGTTGTGTTTCGGACACACCAAATAAAGGGTATGTTCGACGACTCCAATCCCAAACCAAGCTCAATGCTTTGTTCGGTACAAGTACGTGAAAGACTTCCCAGACAAACAAAGATTACAGACCCTGAGTCCCTCGAATCCAGCCATTTCAAGCAATCATGTTCGTTGATTCCAGCCTTGTTTCCTCTCTCGGCTATATCTTGGAAACTTTTGTTGCATAGCGAAACCGGGCCTATACACCACACCTTTTTGTCTTTCGCTTTTGCGAGTTTTTCAACATAGTTACCCTCCAACTCCTGGAAACTATTAACCACAATCCCATTTGAAGCTTCCTCAGCTACTCGCACTCGCTCAAACATCTCTGCCCTTTCACTGTCCCTCCTTCCCCAACTCGACCCCTGGGCTTTGGTAAGTTCAATCCGGTCAGAAATACCAGGCAGCACAAAATACTCCGAATCTGAGACGATTTCTTGTAGTATATTGGTATTCATCAAAATATGTATGCACGTGAACGTGAAGCATCCAGGTCCATGGAAAATAAGCCTGGGAATACCAAACCTCCGAGCTATATCATAAGTCCAAGGAAAAAGATTATCAGAAATAATGCAACTTGGAGCCGGATTTAATCGACGGAGCATGTTTTCGACAGGTGCTTCTAACAATTCTGCCGCCTGAAATATTTTAAGATAGAGAGAAGCAGATGGAAGGATGTCAAAATTCTCGTATCCCTCCGGCAAGCCAACTTCAGTTAATGGGAGATGGAATTCAAGAACTTGAATCTTGAGCTTATCTTCGATTGCCCGAGCAATGACCGGTTTGAAACGGTTGGAGTTAACAGGAGTCGTGATTATTGTAACCGTAGCGCCGCGTTCGGCTAGCAATCGGGCAATGTCCACCATGGGTATCATGTGGCCTTGAGCCATCAAGGGAAACAAGACATAGTGAAGGTCGGTGGGAAGGGAAGCCATTGGCGTTTCAGAGCGTAATTTTTCAGCTTCCGTGTGAAATTGCGAGGATGTTAATTTTTATTATGGGCGGCGTTTTCAAAGATTCACCGCTTTGAAAGGCAAGCAAAATATATTAAGAGAGCTAGCAAGCATCCAGCAAGAAACTAGCAAGAAAAGATTCACGGCTTGCTACACTAGCATGTGGATGGTATCCTTTCATATATATCGCTCCAAAAGACCGGCCTGCTGGCGGCCCTGCTGCCAATTAAACAATTCCCAACTCCCGATATATCTTCCTGATTTCTGAATCGTACAAAAAACTAGTGGTATTAAAAAATTTTGATAACCACGTTAATCTCAAATAGTATCTATTAATGATGTTAATGGTAGAATATGAAAAATTGATTTCCTTATTATCAAGAAAGAAATCTTATATAACAGAAAATAATAAGTAAGGTACTATTTTACTTGTTTCTTGTAATCTGCTATTTTTAAACTTTCATATTCACCAGAAGGATTTGTTTTTAGTTTAAAATGAAGGATTAATTAATCGAAACCAGATTTTGCTTTTAAACATGTTGTTAATCGGTTATGGTACTTTAAAATCACTAAAAGATAAACCTTATATATGAAAATGCATTATTTTATAACCTACTTGTACTGTAGTATACATTTTGAGCACGAAGCTCTGGATGATCAACTCGTAGAAGGTGTTAAACACCATCTCATTAGTTATGATAATGATCGATATTATATAAAGTTTTTGATAATAATTAATATTGTTAGTATGTGGTATCTCGTGGAGGTGGATATGAAGTATTAATTCCAATCTTCAATAGAAGGAAGCATGTTATTGATGTTTATTTACATTTGTATTTCATAGTCTCCGCCCTTTTGTAGTCCGGCCCATTTGTTTGTATCTTGTATTTATACGGTCCTCATGGAATGGATACGTTCAATGACCGACACCAAATTACATGGTATGAGAGCCTCTCAACTGACTTTTCTTTTTTCTCTCCCCCGCTCTTATCCCTTCCCGTCAGCTGCTCTTCTCGCTTTTATCCATCCTCGTCGGCGGTTCTTCCACCGCCGGGCAACTCTCTCACGCTTTCTCACCTCTACTTCCCGGTGTTCTTAATCAGCCATGGGAGACGCCACTAAATCCACTGGAAAGCCTTATGGGATACTGTAACGACCCAAATTATACACCGTTCAAATACGTACATAGAAATTTAAGATTAGCGGAATCCTGTCCCGTTTTTTCTTTAAACATATACATGGTTCTGTGTAAAATCAAGTGTTATAACAGATATACGAGAGTCACGGCAAGATCCCTTCACGTAAAATGTCCATTGAAGGTCTTCTAATCCAATCAATACTTCCCTACACCTGGTCTACAGTACATGGATACATATCAGAAACAATTCACACAAAAAGAAGGCCAGACATAAGTCTGGTGGTACATAGTACAATGTCAGTATACTACTACTACGTGAAGCACATTCCTTACATTAGCCACATATCAACACTTTTACATTCATGGGAAGCATTTTCCATTGTCTTACAATTCGTTCACATTTGTGTCTTTTTGGGACACAATATTCTTTCCTGGTCATTCAAATGCCAGAACACCATCTCTAGATCTAGTGCCAGGGTCGAGTACTGTGGCATTGCTAACGTCGTTGTCGAGACTTGTTGGCTCTGGAATCTCCTCTCAGAACTTTGCCACTCACCACATCGTACTACTCTTGTGTACTGTGATATCTAAGTTCGGTGTACATGTTTGCGTATCTGGTTCTACATCAACGAACCAAGTATAGACACTAATCTTCACTTTGTTCGAGACAAAGTTTCTATGGGCCAAGTTCAGGTGCTTCATCTTGAATCATCATCTCGGTATAAACATTTTCACAAAAGGTCTATCGTCCTCGTTATTTCTTGACTTTCGGTAACTAGACGTTCGAAGTCTTTCTCCTATTCCTACCACGAGGGGCTGTTAATGTATATTTGTATTGTATAGATATATGTTTCAGTACATATTGTATTATATGTATTTCCTAGACTCGACCCTTCTGTAGTCTGACCTATTGTACATTGTTTGTATCTTGATTTATATATATGGTTCTCATGGAATGAATACGTTCAAGGATTGACACCAAATTACAATTGAGAGGTTTCAATATTTTCTTGCTTGTTCTAGCCATAAGCAAACAGGACTAAGAATATACTAGATAATCGAAGTTAAGTAGATGGTGCCAACTTTCATTCATTACTAAAGTGAAAAGTTGAAGACTATGACCACAAACCATATAGTTATTCTACAAAATTGGTCTCTATGATTGACAGTATAGCAATGTTCAAAACATAAAGTCATGCAAATTGAGATCTTTATTTTGTACCATTCATGTTGAAATATTACATCCAATAGTCAAACATAACAACATTTGAAGTGGTTATTTATTTCTAACTTTGTTTAATGCAAGGTTGTGTAAGGAGTGACTATGGCTTATATGGAAAATTGAAGGTGCAAGTATGTAAGTGCAGGATAGCTGGAAGATAATAGAAGGGCTGAATGTAGACAAGAGTAAATAGGAAGGGGTGTGGCTCGTTTCATACATACTTGATACATCAGAAACACACGAAGTTTAAATGACGCATGGATGGTCCATGGGTCAACACGGTGATATAAATAGAATGACTGAGTTGTTGTAGCTCATATTCAGACGAAGTGCTTTAGTAATTCTCTCTCGTTACTTTGCTAATTTTCTATATAGTTTATAATTAGGGTTTCTCCAACACTTGGTCTTTACCTGTTGATTCTTGTTGCTATATTGAGTGTTTTGATTGTTTTGAGAGTAGAATAGGATTTGTGTTGTTGATTCTTGTTGCTATATTGAGTGTTTTGATTATTTTGAGAGTAGAATAGGAATTATGTAGTGAGTTTATTGTTGTAAAAGTATTTTGTCAGTTTAATATGATCAATTTATGATTTTCTACAATTCATGTTAGAAAAAAATGTAGAATAGTCAATCTCAATCTTATTAGATAAGGAGAACCCAAAAAGTTGCTTGTATTGCTATTAGCAATGACCTAGCGGCTTGTTGCGGCTAAAGCCTTGCTGCTATTGCTCAAAAATCGTCATTATTGGTGTCGCCGCTAATAGTGTCGCCCATATTGCTCTCATGTCGCCACTAATACTGTCACCTTTATTGTTGTTGCTGGTATTGAGTTGTCGCCCTTAATAGTGTTTCCCATATACATAACGCCCCTATTCCCTAAAGTCGCCCCTTTTAACGTCGCCACAAATGTGTTTTTTTTAATATGTATTTATTATAAATGCATTAAATCTATAACAAACAGTCAATGCATAAAATGTAGAAAATGCAGAAAATATGCATATTTTACAAAAACTGCATAAGCTACTACACAAAATCCATAATATATGCTTCAAATTATTTGTTGAACAAAAGCGTTTACAGATTACTTAATAAAACATAAAACTATTGCTCGTCACTACATTCATAATCCTCGTTTCCCTCATTATCATTTTCTTCCGACAACGATCAAAGCAAGTCTGTAAGTCTCTCTCTAGCCGTCAAGTTCCTAAAAATACGCTCAAGATGATCCAACTCTTCCAATTTGAACTGATAAAACCATGCTCGACGACTCAAGTTCCCAATCCTAAGTTTCGATAAGTTATATTACTTTTCATGAATGTGTTTTTTTTATAATTTATTTCAGAACATTTGGATGTTAATCTGTGATCTTATATTCGGTTGTCTCATCTATTTTTAACTTCTTTCTACTGCGGCCGAACCATAATTAGTAATTACTATTAACAATTAAACTTTCAGTGTGTCAATCTCATCAATAGTAAATGCTAACTTTTGTTGGGTACTGTTGTTATACATTTTGGACAAATGCAATTCGTGCCAACATTGAATATATTAGTTGATATCCTGTGTTTTTATGTAAAAAAAATAACTTTATGACTTTTTTATAAATCAACTAATGAGAAATTACCGGAGATTTTTAATCAAGAAAACCTGGTAAATTGGAAAAAATAGTTGAATTGAATATGTTAGGCTGTATCCAATCCTTTTGTCATTTTGTGTAGAAAAAATTAATTTTGACATTTTTTTATGAATCGGTCCAAAATAATGAAACTTTATTAGAGATTTCCTTAAAAATTATAGGTAATATATGAATTACATTGTACTGTAGTGAAGTAAAAATATAGGTAAAATATAATGCAAAATTAGCTTTTTCATCGCCGCCTCGACGTCCCTCTGAGGGACATAAGGAATGGTTGGGGATATAAGGAATGGTTGGATAGTCCTTTTCACTTTCCTGCTCACTTAGTCTATTATAAAATTTATCCCCTTTGATTGAATATATAAATAAATATATCTGCCTTTTGCTCTTAATATGAGTTTTTATTGTATGTGAGCCTTATTTCTTTGATTGGATGACCTCAAAATTCATTTCGTATGCGAATAATTTGCTTTTGGAGGATTACTCAATGTGTGTTGCTATAACAAGAGTGTTTCTTCGAATTTTCTGGTGCATCACATGGTTGCGATATTATTTGATTTGATCGTATTGTTTTAGTATTTTTTGTTGTTTGGTATTTTTATGCTGCTGTCATGGTCAAGTTCTTTTTGCTTTTATATTGTATTTTGATGTTGTTGTCATAGTAGGTTGCTATTTTGGTGTTGCTGTCATTTTATTCTGATTCTTGGAGCCTGGAACTGGTATTGAACCTCTGCTTGTGGCATTACCTTCATAGATATATCTATTTAAGTTTTAATGTTTACTCTATACTCAATGGAACTTGTATTTTTATTTTCTCAGTTTGTATGTGCCAGTTTCTACTGGTCGTTATTTCATGTTAAAATATCATATGTTCTAAATATAAACACGGACGATATGTACCTTCTTTCTTTAGTGATGGGATTGTAGAATTCAATCTATTATCTGTTGGGGGAAATCGAATTAGGGTTATGAGGAAATCTGGATCAAATCAGGAAACGTGTGAATACACTTTCCTTGTTTGATAATTCGACCCTAATGCCTTGGGTTCACAAATTCCAAACTAGGATATTTCCTGAAGGAACAATTTTGATCTAAGGCACAAGAATCAAAATCCGAAAATGAAGAAGATGATGTAGAGAAGATGATTTCGTTCTCTTGTGTATCAAAACGCCACTTCTACCTTTTTAAATGTAGTTTTTGGCGGTTTTAGGTGGTTAATAGGCGGTTTAAGGGTGGTTTTTGGTGGTTTAGGGGTAGTTTAACAGTTAGGAAATTGACAGAATATACCCTGTACTTCATAGAATTATATAAATAACCTATAGTACCAAATGTCAATTTCGTTTAGGACCCCCGCCAGGGGCACTGCCCCTGGAACCCACCGTTAAGTTTGCGTACCGGCGACATTTAGTTGATACAAGTGTGCACTCCCGCACCTCCTAACTTGTATCAAAACTAAAATTGTCACCCTTGATACACGTATTAATTCCATTACACCTAATGTAGTTGGTGACACTAAAATCACCAACAATCCTCCCCCATTTTAGTGTAACCATGAAATAACAAACTTTAGAACAAAAATCTCAAACTAATGCATAAATGAAAATATCGATACGATTGAATTTTCATGTTTGTATATTATACAATTCAAATATTCGAGAAATCTGGGTGTCTTAAAGATTGAACCCATCAACTCGTTTGAATACTGACACGCGCAGAGGTCGTCGTGCGGTCAAAAATAAGAGAAAACCTAACACACACACTAGTATAGCGGTAGTCAGGGTCGATCCACAGGAGCTTCGTGGTTAGACTAGATGAGAGATTACCAACTAATAGTGTCACAGCTATAGTCGGAGGATCTGGTTTCTATTTTCCTAGTCACTAGCAAATGAGACAATGATCAAACACTCAAGCCAAGCTAAGCTATGTCCAAATGACCTAGTCACTTTCTGAAATCAGAAGTACATCTCTGAATCAGAAGCAATCAAAGGCATTCAAACTAACAAAACCAAGCAAAGCATAAACTAACCACTAGTTAAAGTCCTGCTGAACAGTTACTAGCCAAGGTTTAATGCTTACCAAATAACCTAATTAGCTACTGATTTCAGCTAAGAAAAACAGTCCTAACAAGGTCCAAACACAATTCAATAATCAAAACCAAACACAAACATCCAAAAACACCGAAATACTAACATTAAATGTAACCAAATGATTTCATTCACCAAAACTGAATTCTAATCACACAAACAGTAACCAAATGTTTCTAAAACAGAAACCTAAGTGCTCAAAGTCAGTGGTTGTCACTCCCAAAGACTTTAGCTACAAAACTACTTACTACTAAAAGGAAATTGTAACACCCGGCTTTTAAAACAAAAACACCCCTGAAAAATTTTTCATTTAAAACCAAGGTTTCATACATAAAACCATAACAAAGGGGTATATTTTAATAAAAACGGGTACAAGTGTATCAAGGAGAGTATAAAATACCATGTCTCCTTAAAAGCCGGGCTGCTACTAGACAGCATCTATGAGTCCCACTTCAAAGTCACGGACTCTATCTTGTCCCCTATCAGTATCATGCTAACCTGCAGGGACAGTAACAAATATCGTGAGCTATAAAGCTCAGTGAGTAATCAAATCTGCAAATAACACGTATCAAAATACAATCATATAACTGTCTGGATTTCGAATCCGAATTTCTAGCCTTACTGGCTGACCATATATACTCTAGGATTTCACATCCTATTCTGTAGCCCTACAGGCTGAATCATGGTGACCTGTAATTAACAAGCCACGTTAGTTATTTGCATTTATAATCATGTCTAACCATTTCTGTCCCATATTTCTTAGTCACAATGGACTGCATCATATATCATGGCTAAATAAGCCGCACCCTGTGTCATGGCTATATAAGCTGCACCAAAACATTATCAATATATAATTCATAGCCCGCAGGCCGCACCAGCTGGGTTTAACAAACCGATATCATAGCCAAAAGGCCGCACCATGTACCTGTAACAAAATCATAGCCAATAAGGCCGCACCAAATATCATAGCCCGAAGGCCGCATCGGAGACATAGCCCGAAGGCCGCACCGGAGTCATAGCCCGAAGGCCGCATCGGAGACATAGCCCGAAGGCCGCACCGGAGTCATAGCCCGAAGGCCGCATCGGAGACATAGCCCGAAGGCCGCACCGGAGTCATATCATAGTGTATATATAGATGTATTGACTCACAGCTCCGTTCTTGTCATCGCAATGACTCACGGATTATCTGGTCTTGTCTTTTACACATATTTTAACACTTGTCGTTTTCGTCCCTCGAAGCTGTTTCAACCTGTAACAGTCCAATCATCATATATCATATATGGTATCAGTGAGATTACTCACCTGGATGCTAGCTGCGTTTCAATTTCGGTTGTTTCTTGCCTTTGCGTGCACCACAACCATTTTGTCCCATACCTATTTATCCATTTATATACCAAATGATAATAGGTTAATAATCATCTACATTGACTCTAATACACTAGAGTTCAATACAATATCATTACAAACAATGCCTAGTTAATAAACTTTCCGTTTACTAACTTTTTATGAATTTTACTATTCACCGAGGCATTCAAATCGATCTACAGTGCCCTCGAGGGGTCGGAAACTCAATATAAAAATTTTTCCAAACTTTTCAGACCATAACGAGCCTATGGTCCAAATTTGAGCTAAAACGGACAAGCCAAACGAAAAATAGCATTTCTGACCCCCTGCCTGGGAGGCGCATCGCGCCCAGGCCAAGGGCGCGTCGCGCCTGGCTCATCGGGTCGCGATCCACCCTGAGGTCAGGTCGCGAAGGACGAACAGCAGGCCAGAAACTCCGATTTTTATGCTACAAAATCCCATTTTTCTCATTTTAAGCCCTTAATACTCGACTAAATGATTAGGGATTGTTCTAGGACCAAAACCTTTGACTAATAACAGGTTTTAAGCCATTAGAAACACCTTAATCACACTAATTCATGATTTAGGGTTCTTGAGCAACATTCCAAATTCATCAAGAATGGCAACCTACTTCCATATTCTTTGATTAAGTCCTTTTAGCATGACTTATTGGAAGTGTTAAACCATTTAAACCACATAATCATAACTGAAATTTACAAATTTCAGTTTCTATAAAACCCATTTAGAACTTCTTCAAGAACTAGACGAAAAGGGCAATCTACTTACCTTAATTGCTTGGATATCACCCATTCCAACAATTGTTCCTAGTTCTTGCTTCAATTTCGTGATCTCCTGCAGAAATCGTATCTCCAAACCCTCTCCCGTTGCTGCACAATGTTCAGTCAAAGAGAGAGTCAACTCTCATCTATTTATACTTCAAATTTTTACATTTTTGGTCCTTAAGTTCATTTTCTTGAACTTTGGCCACAAAATCAAGTTTTATTACAATAAAACTTTCATTCTTTATACATTTGCCACAACCAACAATATTTTTCATATTTGGTCCTTCACATGGTCAAATGACCAAAATACCCTTTTGCGGTAAAACGACCCAAATTCAGTTTTTATAACATTTTAAGTCCAAAACTCAAAATATTATTTCAAACCAAATACTTTTCTGTCCAAAAGACCAATTTACCCTTCCAAGGTAAAATGACCATTTTGCCCTTTTATTATAATTATATAATAAAACATGTCTTGGCGTTACAGAAATTAAATCCAAAAACATAAAATACCAATTGTGAGCTTGCTGAAATGAAATCCTGGAGTCAAAGAGCTTCAAGGTCGATTTTACACCCGGTCTTTGCTAGGGTTTTCGGCTGGAAATGCATCTATTTATACTTGCAAATTTCCCGCAACCGCGCCGTGCAGAAGTGAAATCCGCGGCGCGCATACTTATCTTTTCCCCGTTTCTTCGGCATTTGAATGTGTTCCACCGCCTTAAGCCCGCGGCGCGCGTACGAGTTCTCTTGATTTTTCATTCCTTCCCAACTTCTTCCTTTTGCACGCTTTTAGTCCCTGTTTCTATTCTTTTTGTCCAAACAAGTCCTGGCACGAAAAGTGTGAATACCCAGACATATTTGATATAATTTTATCAAGAACAGGGCTCAACAACGCCTAAAATACTTGATATCACTAGGCGTTGTCAAACACCCCACACTTGTGCCTTGCTTGTCCCCAAGCAAGAGAGTTTTTAACAAATTATAATAAAGAATCAAACAATTTTTGACTGTGTTCAGTTTCAAAGTTTATTGCTCTTTTGAGTTAGAGTGGAATAGTTCGCGAAAACATAATTGAGTTGTTCTTTGGAATTCATGGCTTTCTAGAGAACCCTTGATTACAAACTTTCTGTCCACAATGAAGTGTACTTACTCATTCAGATTCTAAAGGTCATTAAGGAATTGTCCATGACTTTCGATGTTGTCCGTGTAGCAAGCTTTCAGAAATACCATCCCAGACCAGACGATCTTAGGTGGTAAGGTGCATAAGGCCCACCCATTTTAGACCTACCGGCTCGAACAACAAAGGCCACAGATTGACATTTCCTTCCTAAATTCCAATCCTAAAACAGCTCAATCTTCTAAACTCGTAAAACTCAACTTATTTGACTAACTAATAGCATGATCACAAATAAATAGTATTTCTTGAAAAATACTAATGCTATCACAATCATAAACCATTCATTTCAAAATTGCAATTCATTAAAAATTTTGAAAAATATTGCTAAAAATTGAAAAATTGATCATTTCTGCAAAAATTTCAAAAAAAATCTCTTTCGACCGTCCACACCCCACACTTAAAATCGTACAACGTCCCCGTTGTACAAAATTTATTTCAAAACAAGGGAGAAAGAGTTACCCCTTTTTGGACGATAGACTGCTTGGTGCTCAATATCACAGGTATAATTGCGTACAAATGGATCATTGATTTCGTATTCTAGAGTTGTAGCGCTACAGTGAACACGCCGATGGTCGAGACAAGTGGAGGGGGCACGGTGACCCCACACTTGTCTGAGACAACTCCTTCTCAAATTGGTATAACATGCATAACTTAACAAACACATTAAAAAAACACATGACAGCAATAAAATATAAACACAAAATATACAGAAAGATGTGTCATAAGTTTATACATATATTCCAAATATAAAAAGAAATAAAAAAAGTACATCAATCACTGCCAGGCGGCCTGGAGGGTCCGGCCTCATGATCATGGGCCTTGGCTGGGAATGGTCGGGGATGTCGGCCCTGCTGAGTGGCCAACTCCAAAAGTACCTCCCCGATCCACTCAAGCTGGTCCTCCATCCTCGCCACTCGGGCCTCCAGTCGATGGATGGCCGCTGGCTCCACCTGATGTGACTCTGTCGGGGCTGCGGGCTCTGGCTCCGGCTCTGGCCTCCTACGTCTCCTGTCAGGCTAAGCATACGCAGGCTGGGGTGCCTGAAGAGGCTCGGTAGGTGACCGGATGTACTGCCCCGGGCGCTGCAGCTCAATGAACCGCATCCTCTCCAAAGTGCGTGTTGTAGTGCGCGATGGAGGCAGAGCAGTCAAAGAGGCTGCCACGGGGGCAGTAAGGATGCCATAGGAACGGGCCAGGCGGGTAATGAAATACCCCCTGGCTAGTGGGCTGCTGGAGGAGGCGCCGGTAGAGTGGGTGGAGAGGGCAATCGCGAGGGCGAATGGGAGATGGAGGAATCGGGACGGGTCGAGGAGAGCCCACAAAAAGGTCATGTCGTCGCCCGACACCTTCTCGCCTCCCTCCCGCTGCATAATGGAGGTGGAGACGATACGGTGCATGAGGCGGTGGAGTGGATCACGTAGGTGGCTCTCCCTCGAGGTCCCTGCCTCGTACCTGACGTTGGACAACGGTGTCCAAATCTCCATGTTGGGAGCCCTGTCCGGCTCCCCCTGAATGCAGGACCCGAAGAACCGGGTGAAATAGCGATGCTGGAGGTCCGCTGGAGTGTATAGGCCGACTCTCCTCCCAAACTCCCGGAGGTTGCACTCCCTGTGCTCACCTCCCAAACAAAAGCGGATGAGCCTGGATCGCGGATCCGATGCCCTGGGAGCGAAATGGATCGTAGACAGGAACTCCAGGAGAAGCTCCGTGTAGACCACGTCCTCGTCTGTGGCCATGATCCGGTCCCATCCATGGCAAGTAAATGACGCCTCCTCATGGGTCCAGGTGCGATGCAAGAACGGCTCGATCGCACCCCATAGTCCGGCGTCTCTCAGAATGTCTCTATCTATGTGATATCGCGTAAATTATACATATTTTCCGCATGATATCAGTGTGATTTTAGTTTAGTTTTATACATGTTATGAACTAAAAGATACCTAATATGTTTAAATATTCGTTTTGAAGCTAAAAATACGCGTTTGGAGCGAAGGAACGAATTACACAAGCATTTGAGCTTAAAAAGAAGCAAAATGAAAATCTGCCAGAAACCTGGGCGCACCCCGCCCACATCCAGGCGCACCGCGCCCAAAGGGGGACCAGATCCCGCTTTTCGTCAGCCTTTTGATTAAAATAATCGAAGCGTGCGTTTATCCAATGATTCAACCGACCTGCCAAGCATGTGCAAGGGCGCACCCCGCCTACCTTTTGGGCGCACCGCGCCTCAGATCCGACATTAAAGCTGCAAACCACGTGCTCCCTCGTGCGACAGTTGACCACGTGCACAGATCTGCTTTTTGGGCGCACTGCGCCTCACTTTGGGCGCACCCCGCCCAACTCCTGCGACCACTATAAATTCAGCCCTTCAGCTCTTCTTTCGGAGAGACCAACACACACCACCTTCAGACCAAATTGTCTCTCTGCACCTCAACACCTCCAAACTCGGCCAGGAAGCTTGTAGAATCAAAAGGGGAAACTATGGAATCGAGAGCTTGAAGAATGTTCGGCCGGGACTTCATTCGGTTTGCTTTATATATATTTAGCATTCTATTATGATTTCCTAAGCCGTATTCTTCAGATTATGTTATCTGTATTATTTATTACTTAGATTTGAATACTGTTTAGTTATGATTTGATTGTTATTTATCGAATATTGAACGTTTTATATTTTATCTCGCATAATTCATTTGACGCCAATTTGATTATCATGACCATTGAGATCAAAAGATCGAATGAACATTGTACGATACGAACCAATACATGATTATTTGGAATATATAATCGCATGACCATTGCCATTAATGACCTTATAATCATAGGATTAGGTAGTTGGACCAAAACATCTAATCATTTTAGAAATCGGTATTTAACGTTCAATATCCATTGCACTAATAGCATATCAAACATAACTAGATGGTTCAATCGAATCTAAGTATTAATGTTTACTTTTATATTTTGTAATTTATATTTCCCGTAACTTTTTCCTAGGTGATGTTGATTCATTATTATAATATGTGTTGATCTAGTTCTTGATTCGAGTTTAATATCGGTTAGGATATATAACTTGCATGCTATACATATTAAATGTGGTTACAGTTTGTATTCTTGATTGCCATCTTCATATGATTAAGTTTAAATGGCCGTTTAAACGTATTGATCACATGAACCGTCATGATGTATAATTGACAACTATATATCATTGGACTAGTTATTGACCATTTAACTAGGAAGGTAATCTAAGTTATAAACTTGATTAGTGAAATAAGACTTATATCACATTTAGTTGCAACTCATGACCATTGATTGTATGAACATATCACTTTGACCATTAGGATATGGGCTATGTTTGCATGCTAGATTGTATTAATACTTGATGATTATAAGTTAATTAGTTACATGACCATTGTGCTATTTTAACTTATTAGTCATAGAATTGGTGACTTGACCATACGATCCTACAACTTAATGCAACCTATTTAAACTCATTGCACATAATCGAAACTAGTCAACATAGGTTTATATGAATCAACAGATCCTAGACGAAAGTTTCCCTTGTTATTTTTGTTATGATCATTTATTATTTCGTCATTTATTTTATAATCAAAGTTTTACGAGTTTTCATCAAAACTCGCCCCTGAGTATTTGCTTTAATAATTGTTAATTGATAATTGATTTTCTTAACTTAAAGATAGCCGTTTTCCCTTGGGTCGACAACCCGGATTTACCATTACTATACTACAATCGACTAGGTACACTTGCCTAATTGTGTTGTTCTATTCATACATGGTATTTCCCTGTTCATAAATGTAAAACTAATGTGAAATCATTTTCGAAAATCTTATAAACGCTAATAACACATCAAGTTTCTTGGTGCCGTTTTTAGGTGTTTTATATGTATGTCAGAATGCACAACAAGTTTTTGGCGCCGTTGCCGGGGAATTCGGGTTTATTTTTATTTTATAGAAAATTAAATTATTAGTTAATATTTGTGTGATTTTAAATTTGTTTTTGTGTGTTATGTATTTGTATTGATTTGATTGACGTATCACTAATCATAAATAGATATTTGCACACCTTAAGCATATTTTAAGTGTGGGGTGAATATTTGGGGAAAAATGAAGTAACAAAAATTTGAAGTCTTTTCTGCTCACGCAACGCGACGTGTATGCCATCCGGACGCAACGCGTCGACAATCTGGATCGCGTTGAGAAAGAGACAACTTCAAAAATTACGCGACACGGAAACGTGCTTGACGCGTAAACACCCGAGGCAGATACTGGTCGTACATAATGATACATGGCTAAAAATCAGCCACTACTGAGAAGAGGGACGCTTCTTTACAGTAGGGGCAGCGATACTGACGACGGTCAAAAGTCGCACAGCCACACCACACTCGCATACCAGTAGCCACGGATTTGAAACTTCAGGGACCACAAAATGAGTGATATTTTTCTTTCGTTGTTATTACTTTTACTTTTGTGATTTAATTTTTGTGTGTTTATTTGTATGTGAATAATTTTTGTCCAAGTGATGCATATGCAGATTTGCTAAGATTCCATGCTGGCAGCATGTTCAATGAATTCTTTTATGTGGAAAGAGCCTCATATATGACGTCGACCAGTACCCAAGGGGAGTCTGTTCCATTTTGCTCCCTTTACTGTTTTGAATTATATATACAATAGAATTATTGTATAATATAAGTGTAGGGTTAGGACGTCATACTGCAATGATTAACTGAGCCAATTAAAATTTTTGTTATCTTAAACATCTTTTCTAAAATTGAACGCTAAAAAGGTATTTGTTAAGAAAAATGTTTTGAAAATAAATTTGTTGGTTAAATTTAATTTTATGTATGTATTTTTGTTTTTCATTGTTTTATCTAAAGTCTAGTTTTGTAGATGACAAGTTTTTAGCATGGTAGTTACAAAATGTTTTGCATAAATAATGAAATAAACTCATTGAAAATTTATCAATTGTTAAAAATTGAGTTTTTGCCAAAACAGATTGAGTCAGTTTCCCTACTTGCAAAAATATGCGAATTACATGCTGTTACTAAATTGAGGAAAATAAGCCTCGGTAAATGAACTTAAAATGAGAAAAATTCTCAAGAAATCTGATGTGTTAAAAAGCAGAAGTCAAGTAATGTTATACCATAAGATTGAGACTCAGGAAGGAAAATTCAATCAGTGGCCTTTGACATTCGAGCAAGTAGACATAAAATGGGGCCTACGGGCATTTCTACTCCTTATTACCTAAAACCAACTGGTTTGGGATAATATTGTCGAAAGCTCGCTACACGGGTGTCATCGAAAGTCATGGAATTTCCTTAGTGGCCTTTGGAATTTGAATTCGTAGACTCTGTATAGTCTTGAGTCGAAAATTTGTAATCAAGAGTTCCATAGAAAGTCACGAGTTTCAAAGGTACGAAAAAAAATGGAAATAATAACTTAACTTGATAAATTTAGTCCAGCATGATTTTTATTCTAAATATGGGAAATTTGACAAAAAGTCTTGAGGTAGAAGAATCTTTAATGGGTGTATTCGATGTTATGTAAAAATGAGTTTTTATCAATCTGAAAGACTTGTCGTTTATAGAAAGAGAGTTTATTTAAAGTTTTGAAAAGATAAATATATGTACATAGGACTAGGTATAATCTACTATGTTTATTCTTAATTCTTTATTCTTAACATCGGTAATAAACGCTAGATCTGTGGTAGCGTATGAAAAGTTGTTTGGGCATCAAAACGTTTTGGCTTGGTTATAAATTGTAGTTTGCTTGAGGACAAGCAAAAGTTCAAGTGTGGGGTATTTTGATATCGCGTAAATTATACATATTTTCCGCATGATATCAGTGTGATTTTAGTTTAGTTTTATACATGTTATGAACTAAAAGATACCTAATATGTTTAAATATTCGTTTTGAAGCTAAAAATACGCGTTTGGAGCGAAGGAACGAATTGTTGGATTAGGTGTCTAAGCCATGACTTTACAACCATATTTATCTTATTGATTGAAGCAAAGTCCATTTGGGTTGCCCTCATAGCTGGAGGTCAGGATAGAGTTCAGTAGAGTAAAAGGTTGATTTATTAATTGTGTAATAAATCAATAGAATTAATTAAATGGTTTATTAATATATTTAAGTGTTAATATATTAATTAGAAACTATAATAATTAATTGAGATTTAATCAAGAATTAATTGGATTTAATTTAGTGATTAAATTAATTAATTAAAAGTGCAGGGACTGGTTTTGTAATTATTCAATAGTTGAATAAAAGGCTGGCCAGTGGATAGGGGTTAAAGGTGGCGAGATTTGTGGTGTCACCACAAGGATCTCGAAACCCTAATTAGGGTTAAGGAAAGCCTTGTCCAAATGGTCAGCAGGCTTGCCCATTTGGAGGCTCCTTAGGGTTTCAGCTGTAACCCTTGGAGGCTATAAAAGGAGGCACCTGGCCACCCTAAAACCTGCGCCATTTACATCAAGATAAACTCTGCTGAACTGTCTTCTCCATTGCTGTGGGTATGACTTGCATCTGAGGCAGGACACTTGTGCTGCTAGCTTCAAGAACAAGATTCAAAGGTTGGTAATTCTTGTTTTAATCTTTAGAATTTATTGTTGGCCTTTAGGTTATAGTTTATTATCTTCATAGAAGAAAACATAGATCTTTCTAGGGTTGCATGTGAACCATAGGATTATTTGTGTTCATTGTTTGCTAGAAAACCCTTCAGTGGTATCAGAGCGTAGGCTGTTTTCTTGTGATTGATATAAACTGCATAAATTGTTTGTGTCATGAGTGTTTTTGCGAAAAACACTCCTTGGAATGGTTTTTGGTCGAAATCTAGGCTAGGGTTTCCTAACCCTAGCCGCCACCCTTTGTTTCCCCTTTGATTTGCTTGCCTTGTTTAGTTGGTTGTTATTTTTGGTAGTTTACTAAATTGAATAACTGGAACCCTAATTGCCTTGCATGCAAATTTCGACCAACTAGGGTTATTAGATAGAAAATTAATTTGATTAATTTATAATATCTATCTTAGATTTAATTAATTTAATTAATTGTTAATTAAAAGATAAATTAAATCAGCTCAAAGGATTAATTTAAAATTTTCGAAAAATTAGAATAAATTAGCGAAAATTCTGAATAAATTAATTCTAAAATATTTTAATAAGATTAAAATATATCTTATATATTTATGATTAAAAGTTAATTATTTATATATAAGAAAATTGGTTAGTCTTACCGCAAGTAGGCCTCATTCACAAAACTGTCCTATAAAGAGGGTATAAGGCGACTGACTATAAAATGTTAGTCTAATGGGTATCCACTCTTACCCACCGCTCTCCTGGCCAGTCGAGTGTCGTTAGCCGAACGGGTTTGATAGAACCGTTAAGCCTCTTAAAAGTATAATGCTATAATTGAAAGTACTAGAACCTTGAACAAAACCCAATCTAGTTACTTTAGGATAAAAAATGTGAATTTGATGCTAACCCATGAAATTGCACATTGCACTTTATGAAACGTTGGTGGAGCGTGTGTGGGTTACCGGCACACCAATGGGGGTTCATAAAGAGTGGCAATGGGTTTCTCGGGTGTTATCATTGTTGATGGAGCGTGTGTGGTTAACCGGCACATCAATTTGAGATGATAATGGACCCCGAGAGTACCAAGCTAATTTGCATGGTTATTCACACCCGGTTTGTGATCCTCGGCATCCCAGTCACAAACGGTGGGGCATATCCGAGATTAAACATGCCATTGAATAGTTCAATGAGTCTCAGAGATCTAGGAATTTCATAAGACTGAAATTGATAAAAGTTATCTACCTTAATGACCACTGTGTTGTGACTACGGCATCCCTCTTCACAGCATAGTTGGGGTATTTTGGGTCCTAGCCTTGTTAAATAATAAATTGGGTAATTATTTAAAAGGATTAATTAAACGAATAAATTCAAATTTTATATATGTCTGAAGAAAGTGTCTTTCTCCTTCTTCTCCTCCTTCACCCATTTCTGAGAGCTTCAGAAAGCACCTATTTAGTATGGTAAGGCTGACTGGCCTGAACTATGTGATACGGTTTTGCAATTAGAGAATAGTTCTTAGTTTTGCTGGGGAACCATATCAAACTGAGTGTCCGCTCCCAAACATGGCATCACACCACAGCTTGTGAGCATGACTCCTTGACTATTGAATCCAAGGAAGTTCGTTGCCTTATGCTATTAATCATTAACCCCGAGTTCCGCAGGGATTTAGAATTCCAGGGGTCTGATAAGTTAGCACAGCTAGTTGAGGAAAGGTTCCGAGAACTGGTTGAAAAAGGAGAACGAACTAGGATCTTCAAAGAGCTTGAAGATGCAAGCTAGAAGGAAGTAGCACCAGTTTGCGTGTTCCCGAGATTGAGGGATACATAGGCGAACAGTATAAAACTGGTTTCCCTTTGGGATCGGGAGTTAAGCATTAGCTCAACTCGCTGATCTGTTCGTCCAGATGAACAGAAAGGGTAACCGGATAAGACAATCGTGGAAGTGCATTCAATGTCGACTCTATATGAATCGTTCATGGAGAAGCATAGTTCCATTAATTCAGCTGCTTCAGGATTGAGTCCAGTATTAAGGTGCATCAAGAAATGATCCAGATCGTCCGGACCGATTGTTCGATGTTTCAAACTGGGAATCCATAAGGTGGGACACAGTCACAGAAAGATTGGAAAAATGCTCTAAAGCCAAACTATTTGGCAGACTCAGTAATATCTTAAAACTCAGAATACCTGATCCTCATTTCCTTGATACAGGATGTGTTTCTCACATTTGCTCTGTATGCACGGACTCTGTAGGATGCGGGATGTTGTCGCACAGGAGCATATTCAGATTAGATATGGAGCTCGTGCATTTTTGGAGTTAAGCTAGATATCTGTTCTTGTTATTGGTTTATAGATACATTTAACATAGATTCGCATTGTACATTGTTCTGAGGATAATTCTGGTTTAATGAAATTTTTCTTAAAAATGGTTGTTTTAATTGTCCTCGAAATGTTGTGTGAATGTGTTGATGATGTAAATGGTAATAACTTGAATGTTGAAACATCCAATGGGATTGGACTTATATATTGTGTTCTTTATGATTGTTAAAGTGAATTTTATGAGAATCACTTCAACCAAAGGTCCAGTTGGACAGGACTTTGGAATCATTTGACTTAAAGTCACGTGATGAATTGAGTGCTTAATAAAATTAATTGTGGCAAGAAAGGAATCGCCCAAAGATCCAATGGATAGGATTTTGGAATCAGCTGACTTGGAGTCAGGTGATGATTGTATGTCTTGAACAATATTAACAAAGTCATAAAGTTACATAGAGATGTAAAGGTATTAAGATTTTGAGCAACAAACACATAAGTTACTGTGTATTGCTCGAATATTTGAACAGAACACGATTAGTTATGCTTCATGATATTTGCCAAATGGTTTGACAAATATGGCTTCGCTTATCGGAATAAGCGATTGATTGGAACCTTGAAGTGTTCAAAGATTTCAAAGGAAGCATAAAATCAACAGAACCTGAGTAACAACATAGACTGAGAAAATGTTTCACAGTTTATCCTCTTCCAAAAACACTAATGGTTATAATGTGTCTAAGGGAAGATGATGGAGCATTGATCGAAATAGTTTTGATCCTCGGTGTATAAGATACACTGGATACATTTCCGACTAATTTTTCAATGAATTGAACATTCAACCAGTCAGACCGCAGAAGCCATATTCCGACCACATCTTAGACTAAGTAGGTTATGTCGACACTGTCTGAAATGTAAAGCTGGGATCATCCCACTAGTACATAGAAAGTCCAGGGTCATGTAGCATTCGTCTGAATCTCATGACAAGCCTGAAACTGATCAGCAATGTCGTTTTTCATTGGCCACTCCAGTTATCCTTTGAAAGAAGAGTACTTTTAGAAAGAACTCAAGTTCTAAGGAAACAGTGGGAGTAAGAATAATTCTGAACGAGTTCAGGAATTAGCCAAGTGAAACAACCTTTAGTCACCACTGGGACTTGACCAGGAATTAGATTCCTGTTAAACCTGACATACCCTCTCTTCGCTTGACCAGTAGTTGTTGTCACCATCATAAGGAGTTATGATCCGGGTGATATACCGAGTAGTGGTAAAACACTAAAGATGGTACGGATAAGTAATCCGACTGCTAGAAGCATTGGTGAGCCCAGTTGCTGCCAAATAAGAGAACCTTACCGCGAGACACAGTCTATGTGACAGTTTGATTGATCTTTACAACTGGTCTAGGAACCAGTGGGAGTAATTGAATCATCAAAAGAAGGGAACATAGAAATGTACTTACAGAACATCTGGTTGAATGAGTCATCACTTGGAGTCAAGCAACTGATTCTGAGAGAAGCACTCTCAATAGAAGATGTAATCCGAGAGGATTCTGCGTGGCATAGTGTGAGTCGTTAGTGGAGCGTGTGTGGTTTACCGGCACACTAATATGGACTCACATAGAGCATGCCATTACGAAAGGTACATGGCCCCGAGATTCGTCCCATGGGCATCTCGCAAGAAAGGATATTCGGATTCTCAAAATAGGCCAAAAGGTTTGGATTTTGTGAATAGCCTGAAAGATTTCCTTTAATATGTCGGAAAGGTTTGGATTTCGGTTTCGCAAAATGTGCCATAAGTTTTGGATTTTGTGAATAGTCCGAAAGAGTCATATAACGGTGTCAAAGCCAGTGGGAGTATCGTTGTTATCTGCTATCATTGTATGAGGGTTACATACTGGTTCTAGGAAACGTCTCTTATCATTACAAAGTGTAATGACTTGGTGTTAAGAAACGGTTCGCTATGAAAGACTTTAAGAGATACAACATACTCAGGTGGTTGTGAACATCTATTAGATAGATCAGAATTCTGCCAATATGATCTTGATGAGATTCAAGATGCATAACCCCAGGAATGGAGTTTCCTGTCATTGCAAAGTGTAATGAATTGGCATGAAGAAAACAAAGAAGGTGCAGCATGCTCACGTAGTTCATAGACATCTATCAGATAGATGAGACTGACAGTATTGACATTAGCCGTTGAGAATATGATCTTGATGGGATTCAAGATGCATAAGAAAGAGTCACCGAAAGGAAATGGTTTCCGGAAATCATGACACAAGGATTATTGGTAATCTTAGGATTCCGAAAGGGCTTGGAATAAGATTACATCAGGTTCCTCGAGCCTCTTGGAAAAATCAGAAGTGTTATGAACATATCCTGATGACTTAATGCTTAGAGCATTGTATGTTGGATTCAGGATATTGCCTGGCTGAAAATACTGAATGGATTTTTGAACAGACGTGAGAAATCATTGGGAAATGATTAGGGTGATTGATTTGAAAGGGTTTTCAAATCGGTGATTGTTTACACCAAAACGTGGTGCTATAGGACTTCATGGTTAAAGAATTTCGTTGGTTTCTGATGGAGGGCGTGTGGTTCACCGGCACATCATGACACCTCGAAATTGTCTTAGGGTGTAGTCATGTAGACTAAAGACCCGAGAACCATGGGCAGTCACAGTACACATCACCGGAATGGAGTTGTGAGAGAAAATGACAGAATGACAAAATGACAAATTGAGATATCATCGGAAGAGTATCCGATAGGATCATCTGCAATAAAGTGTATAAGTGTTAGACACTTGGATACATAGAAAGAGTGAAAAGGTCATAGACATAGATATAAAAGGCTTGAATTGAGAGTTTAAAAGAGAATAAGAAACCGATAATAGTTATGATAAATCCGACTTGGTGATTACCTCGTGGAGACTTGGTAATTAGCAGGAGTAGCTGCCAGTCAGATTTTATGTTTCGCTTTTGCATGTTTACTTCCTGAATAATTGGATTATTCAAACATCCACAGTCGTTCATACTCTTAGGGAGTAAGTATGAAGGAAGACTGTCATGAATTGGTTTGTAGATTGTCTAAGGAGTTAGACATAGCAATAAGATTGCTGCAACGTTCATGAGTACTTGGAAATGGAGATTTGAGTATTGGATAAACCCGCGCTCAATGGATTGCTTCATGGATTATATCACGAGCAATGTTGAGACGATAATATCTTTTGGTCTTAAAGTGGAGAGATATGAGTTATAATTTGCAAGGCGATTGGTCATTGATAGTACGAAAACGCATCGGTAACTCGATGTTATAAAACGTGCTGTTGTGAGTGATTTGTCGGGTAAAAGATATAACATATTAGTCAAAGCTTATTCGTCCCTTGACCCAGACGGGAAACAGATATCTGTTGGCCACTCGATGATTTTGAAGTTGACTGAAGCGCTGGCCAGCCAGGACTGAATTGATTCGTTCAATTAGAAGTCTAAAAGTCATAAGCAAAATCGGAAATCGGGAAACAGTGTGTCAGACAGAGATTGATCTCAATCCATGTCTCATGTCTGAAAATATCTTGTTGGACGGAGGATCATCTGATCACTTATCTTTGGACGGAACTGACTAGGTCAGAGTTCGGCAGCAGTTTCTAGGAAGCTGCAGGTTGTTTATTAATCAGAAGATAAATTAAAGTCATAGACTTATCCAAGTGGGAGACTGTTGGATTAGGTGTCTAAGCCATGACTTTACAACCATATTTATCTTATTGATTGAAGCAAAGTCCATTTGGGTTGCCCTCATAGCTGGAGGTCAGGATAGAGTTCAGTAGAGTAAAAGGTTGATTTATTAATTGTGTAATAAATCAATAGAATTAATTAAATGGTTTATTAATATATTTAAGTGTTAATATATTAATTAGAAACTATAATAATTAATTGAGATTTAATCAAGAATTAATTGGATTTAATTTAGTGATTAAATTAATTAATTAAAAGTGCAGGGACTGGTTTTGTAATTATTCAATAGTTGAATAAAAGGCTGGCCAGTGGATAGGGGTTAAAGGTGGCGAGATTTGTGGTGTCACCACAAGGATCTCGAAACCCTAATTAGGGTTAAGGAAAGCCTTGTCCAAATGGTCAGCAGGCTTGCCCATTTGGAGGCTCCTTAGGGTTTCAGCTGTAACCCTTGGAGGCTATAAAAGGAGGCACCTGGCCACCCTAAAACCTGCGCCATTTACATCAAGATAAACTCTGCTGAACTGTCTTCTCCATTGCTGTGGGTATGACTTGCATCTGAGGCAGGACACTTGTGCTGCTAGCTTCAAGAACAAGATTCAAAGGTTGGTAATTCTTGTTTTAATCTTTAGAATTTATTGTTGGCCTTTAGGTTATAGTTTATTATCTTCATAGAAGAAAACATAGATCTTTCTAGGGTTGCATGTGAACCATAGGATTATTTGTGTTCATTGTTTGCTAGAAAACCCTTCACGAATTACACAAGCATTTGAGCTTAAAAAGAAGCAAAATGAAAATCTGCCAGAAACCTGGGCGCACCCCGCCCACATCCAGGCGCACCGCGCCCAAAGGGGGACCAGATCCCGCTTTTCGTCAGCCTTTTGATTAAAATAATCGAAGCGTGCGTTTATCCAATGATTCAACCGACCTGCCAAGCATGTGCAAGGGCGCACCCCGCCTACCTTTTGGGCGCACCGCGCCTCAGATCCGACATTAAAGCTGCAAACCACGTGCTCCCTCGTGCGACAGTTGACCACGTGCACAGATCTGCTTTTTGGGCGCACTGCGCCTCACTTTGGGCGCACCCCGCCCAACTCCTGCGACCACTATAAATTCAGCCCTTCAGCTCTTCTTTTGGAGAGACCAACACACACCACCTTCAGACCAAATTGTCTCTCTGCACCTCAACACCTCCAAACTCGGCCAGGAAGCTTGTAGAATCAAAAGGGGAAACTATGGAATCGAGAGCTTGAAGAATGTTCGGCCGGGACTTCATTCGGTTTGCTTTATATATATTTAGCATTCTATTATGATTTCCTAAGCCGTATTCTTCAGATTATGTTATCTGTATTATTTATTACTTAGATTTGAATACTGTTTAGTTATGATTTGATTGTTATTTATCGAATATTGAACGTTTTATATTTTATCTCGCATAATTCATTTGACGCCAATTTGATTATCATGACCATTGAGATCAAAAGATCGAATGAACATTGTACGATACGAACCAATACATGATTATTTGGAATATATAATCGCATGACCATTGCCATTAATGACCTTATAATCATAGGATTAGGTAGTTGGACCAAAACATCTAATCATTTTAGAAATCGGTATTTAACGTTCAATATCCATTGCACTAATAGCATATCAAACATAACTAGATGGTTCAATCGAATCTAAGTATTAATGTTTACTTTTATATTTTGTAATTTATATTTCCCGTAACTTTTTCCTAGGTGATGTTGATTCATTATTATAATATGTGTTGATCTAGTTCTTGATTCGAGTTTAATATCGGTTAGGATATATAACTTGCATGCTATACATATTAAATGTGGTTACAGTTTGTATTCTTGATTGCCATCTTCATATGATTAAGTTTAAATGGCCGTTTAAACGTATTGATCACATGAACCGTCATGATGTATAATTGACAACTATATATCATTGGACTAGTTATTGACCATTTAACTAGGAAGGTAATCTAAGTTATAAACTTGATTAGTGAAATAAGACTTATATCACATTTAGTTGCAACTCATGACCATTGATTGTATGAACATATCACTTTGACCATTAGGATATGGGCTATGTTTGCATGCTAGATTGTATTAATACTTGATGATTATAAGTTAATTAGTTACATGACCATTGTGCTATTTTAACTTATTAGTCATAGAATTGGTGACTTGACCATACGATCCTACAACTTAATGCAACCTATTTAAACTCATTGCACATAATCGAAACTAGTCAACATAGGTTTATATGAATCAACAGATCCTAGACGAAAGTTTCCCTTGTTATTTTTGTTATGATCATTTATTATTTCGTCATTTATTTTATAATCAAAGTTTTACGAGTTTTCATCAAAACTCGCCCCTGAGTATTTGCTTTAATAATTGTTAATTGATAATTGATTTTCTTAACTTAAAGATAGCCGTTTTCCCTTGGGTCGACAACCCGGATTTACCATTACTATACTACAATCGACTAGGTACACTTGCCTAATTGTGTTGTTCTATTCATACATGGTATTTCCCTGTTCATAAATGTAAAACTAATGTGAAATCATTTTCGAAAATCTTATAAACGCTAATAACACATCAAGTTTCTTGGTGCCGTTTTTAGGTGTTTTATATGTATGTCAGAATGCACAACACTATGACTGTCGCCTCTAGCACCCGGCGACTCCTCAATGCGTCCCTCCGTGAGGTATACTCTACAGAACTGGCCAGCTCCGCGGGGAACTGGAGGAAAGCGTGCTCCAATCTGAACATCATCTACAAAAAGAAAATACAGCCACAAAACAAAAAATTTTGCAAAATCAGTCCTTGTCTTCCCAGCCGCACCGCGACGCGGCCCAAGAGCAAGGGCGCGGCGCGGCGTGCGGCTGCTTCCAAACCCCGAATCAATCTCCTGATTTATCCTGCTAAATCTCAATATAATCATACCACAAGGTAGCCTAGGTGCCGACTAGCTCATCTAGGGTCTCCATTTGGCAAAACAAACACCCTATAAGCTAGCATTAGTGATTCTAAGTTTTGAATTATTTTGGGCAAATCACTAAAATTAACTACCTAATCGCTAGTTTTAACGAGTAATAGATAGTTAGAATGGCATACCTTGGTAGTAGAAACACAATAAGCAAGAAAAATCGCAAGAAAATTTCAATCACCAGAGCTCCGAGTCGCGTGTGGGTCGTGTGAGCCGCGGCTCACCTTATAAAGTAGAAAACCGACTGATCGTTGACCGCGTCGCGGGTTTGCTCGTTGCGCGTCGCGCGTGTCACCAAATCAACCCCTGCGCATCGGGTTGGTTTATGATCCCGCGTCGCGTAATTCAAATACCCGCGGCGCGGACTTCAAAAATTTCAAAACTTCTCAAATGATCCCATACTTATTTCAAACCACTAGTACCTGCAAAAAGATTGATGTATTTTTGTATTTTATTTAAAGAATTTTATCCTAACTTATGACACGATGGGTTGCCTCCCAACAAGCGCTAAGTTTAACGTCTTCAGCCAGACGTGGAACTCCTTCTACAGCTACGGTGGATCGTATGCCTTCTTCCTTCGCTGATTTTCAGTCACCACCTTTCCTGGGTCGAATGGCTTGTTGGTTCTCCTACTGCTGCCAGGTTGCTGTCTTTTGATTAACTCCCGTGAATGCTTGGAGGTAGCTTTGAACCTCCAAGCTCGGTCCTTCCTTCTATATCTCTTCAAAATCACTGGCTTGACGTGAAGCGCGCCCAGTGCCGCTCCCAGTAGTTGTTTTATAGATCTCATTTTGCCAGTGTTCCACATATTATCTTCAGGTTGCAATTTTGGCTTGCAATGCCAGTAGAGATTTTCCAATCGAGTAGGATCGGAAGGCAACATGTCAGGATGCTTCCATATGTCCTCATCGATAGTATTGATTACATCTAATTTTCCATTCATGAACGGATCATGAGTGGTGACAAAATCGTTTTTATTATTTTCAAATATTAACTCGTCAGCATCAACTTCTTGGTTATCGTCCAACAGGTGGATCGGTACCAAGAGTGAGCGACTGGTTTGATCTGATGGTGGTATGACGTCACCCATCACCAGATCCTTATTTTTAAATTTCTCAAAATTTTCAAAAATCATAGGTTCGGGAGTAGTATTGTCATCTACACCCCCTTCCCCAATAGTATCAACATTTTCGGGAATCGTTGGGCTGGGGTCTGTACTGTCACTTACAGCCCCCTCCACAACATCCTCATTAACCAAATTGTCTGGTGATGGTACAGATTCACACATCACCAGATCAACATTCTCAAAACCCTCAAAAACATCAAAAGCTGTTGAGTCAAAGGTAGCATTGTCACCTACAACCTCTTCCTCAACAACCGTTACGACCATCTCAATGGTCTCTTGATTTTCCCATGGTGTATGCCCTTCCATCACATATTCAGGTGATGCAAGCTCACACACATTATCATTGGTATAAAAATCACTCACCTCCGGTTCTGGCGTAAGTGGTGAACATTTCCAATTTTCCTCTAACCTATCTAGAGAAGCTTGCACTTTTTCAAGAGCTTCAGCATGATCCTTCTGCTCGTGGTAGTTGTTATACATGAGTACCCAAAGTTGGGCCCAAGTTGCAGAATTCTCAGGCTGAGATGACTCCTCGGTCCGCCATCCATTGTCATCGAATGATCCATTGTAGCAATCATCCTCGTAATAGGTGTCGGCCGGATTTTCATAATAATCATACTGATCCGGGTACATGTAATCGCCCATTATGAAAACGTACACATACCAGAAATCAGAAAAATAGAATCAAACATCAAAAATCAGAAGCTAAGTCCTACAAATCACCTAATCTAAGCTCACAGCTCCCCGGCAACGGCGCCAAAATTTGACACGCGCAGAGGTCGTCGTGCGGTCAAAAATAAGAGAAAACCTAACACACACACTAGTATAGCGGTAGTCAGGGTCGATCCACAGGAGCTTCGTGGTTAGACTAGATGAGAGATTACCAACTAATAGTGTCACAGCTATAGTCGGAGGATCTGGTTTCTATTTTCCTAATCACTAGCAAATGAGACAATGATCAAACACTCAAGCCAAGCTAAGCTATGTCCAAATGACCTAGTCACTTTCTGAAATCAGAAGTACATCTCTGAATCAGAAGCAATCAAAGGCATTCAAACTAACAAAACCAAGCAAAGCATAAACTAACCACTAGTTAAAGTCCTGCTGAACAGTTACTAGCCAAGGTTTAATGCTTACCAAATAACCTAATTAGCTACTGATTTCAGCTAAGAAAAACAGTCCTAACAAGGTCCAAACACAATTCAATAATCAAAACCAAACACAAACATCCAAAAACACCGAAATACTAACATTAAATGTAACCAAATGATTTCATTCACCAAAACTGAATTCTAATCACACAAACAGTAACCAAATGTTTCTAAAACAGAAAACTAAGTGCTCAAAGTCAGTGGTTGTCACTCCCAAATACTTTAGCTACAAAACTACTTACTACTAAAAGGAAATTAAATCCAAAAACATAAAATACCAATTGTGAGCTTGCTGAAATGAAATCCTGGAGTCAAAGAGCTTCAAGGTCGATTTTACACCCGGTCTTTGCTAGGGTTTTCGGCTGGAAATGCATCTATTTATACTTGCAAATTTCCCGCAACCGCGCCGCGTAGAAGTGAAATCCGCGGCACGCGTACTTATCTTTTCCCCGTTTCTTCGGCATTTGAATGTGTTCCACCGCCTTAAGCCCGCGTCGCGCATGGGTGATTCCCGCGGCGCGCGTACGAGTTCTCTTGATTTTTCATTCCTTCCCAACTTCTTCCTTTTGCACGCTTTTAGTCCCTGTTTCTATTATTTTTCTCCAAACAAGTCTTGGCACGAAAAGTGAGAATACCCAGACATATTTGATATAATTTTATCAAGAACAGGGCTCAACAACGCCTAAAATACTTGATATCACTAGGCGTTGTCAAATACCTGAAGATAACATACACATTAATTTCAACAATCATCTAAAACAAAAACTACATGACACTATTATAAAGCCGAGTGTCCCAATCCATTCTTGATCGTATAAAAGCCAAGTCCCAAGCTTTTTGAAGTACGGCTACACTTCACGATCATATAGGTGATTCTTTTATTCATGTACCTGCTTACATTTTATCAAAAGAATCATTAAGAAACTAAATTCATCCTGGTCTCACTACAGGTACAAACACACTTACCTTGGGATATTTATGATGTGTGTTTCAATTCATATAAATGAGCTTTCCGCATTGAATTCAACCTCTAACATTGTATTAGAGGGGAATTGGGTGTCTCATCCATAAGAATTTATATAGACTTTAATCCCATCCCTATAGCAGACTTGTGCACTAAGTCCCGCGCCAAACTTTTCGTAAGATGGTCCGCCAAATTTTGTTGCGATTTAACAAACTCTACCGAAATGACACCATCCATTATCAAATTTCTAATAATGCCATGTCTAACGCCAATATGTCTAGATTTGCCATTATAAACCTGACTATAAGCTTTAGCCAACGTGGCAGCACTATCACAATGAATAGACAATGGTGCAATCGGCTTCTTCCACAATGGAATTTCATAGATTAAATTCTTTAACCATTCTGCTTCCTTACTAGCAGCAGACAGTGCAACAAATTCAGATTCCATTGTTGAACTTGTTATGCAAGTTTGCTTTTTAGATGCCCAAGAGATAGCACCACCTCTAAGCAAAAATACCCAACCACTAGTAGAAGAATGATCTTCCCCATTAGATATCCAACTTGCATCAGAATATCCTTCCAACACTGAAGGAAATCCTAAATAACATAAACCATAATCCTTGGTTCCTTTTAAATACTTAAATACACGATGAACAGCTTGCCAATGTTGAGTACTAGGATTATGAGTAAATTGACTCAATCTTCCTACTGCATAAGCTATATCAGGACGAGTGCTAGTCATAGCATACATCAAAGAACCAACAAGTTGTGATATTGCTTTGCCTCTATTAGGCATCAACTTCATGCTAGGATCCATGGGAGTCCTAACAGGTGTACAATCACTATAATTAAACCTTTTGAGAATTTTCTCAGCATAGTGAGACTGCGTAATAGCAAGTCCTTTGTTCACCCGTTTAATCCTTATTCCAAGGATTACATCCGCCTCCCCCATGTCCTTCATGGAAAATTTTGATGACAATAAATTCTTAGTTGCATCAACCTGATGTTGATCAGTACCAAAAATCAACATATCATCCACATATAAGCAAATAATCACACCAGATCCAGAAGAATCAAACCGGCTGTAAACACATTTGTCAGATTGATTTAATGAAAAACCACTAGACAAAATCACTTCATCAAACTTCAAATGCCATTGTTTTGGAACTTGTTTAAGTCCATACAATGATTTCACAAGTTTACATACCTTTTGCTCATTTCCAGGCAAAACAAAACCTTCTGGTTGTTTCATGTAAACTTCCTCATCAAGATCATTCAAAAAGGCTGTTTTGACATCCATTTGATGAATCACTAGATTGTGAATAGCTGCCAAAGCAAGCAACAATCTAATGGTAGAAATCCGTGCTACCGGTGCATACGTATCAAAATAATCGATACCGGCTTTTTGTCTAAACCCTTGTATGACCAAACGAGCATTGAACTTATCAATAGTTCCATCTACCTTCATTTTCTTTTTGAAAATCCATTTACAACCCAAAGGTTTAGAACCAGGAGGTAGATCAGATAACACCCAAGTGTTATTCTCCAGTATTGATGACATTTCATCATTAATTGCTTCTTTCCAAAAAGCAACATCCCGAGATTCCATAGCCTGTTTGAAGGTCTTTGGATCCTCCTAGAAATGATAAGATTAAGGAATATGTGTCCTTATTTCATCTCTTGATCCTTCCACCAAGTACACTTGAAAATCAGGATCAAAATCTTTTGCAACCCGACCTCGATGCTTTTACGAGGTTGCTGCGTTTCTGGAGTTGAAACAACTTCTTTACCCTCTGATTTAGGCATTTCACTTGTGCTAGGGATCAGATCCTTTGGCCTTTGAATTGAAGAAAAGCGCAGCTCATCAAAAATCGCATCACGCGCCTCGATAACAGTATGAACGAAAACTGCATCATTAGGTTCTATGATATAGAACCTATAAGCCTTGGAATGCTCAGCATATCCAATGAATATACTATCAATTCCTCTTTCACCCAAATTCTTCTTTTTGGGTTCGGGTAATCTCACGACTGCTCGGCATCCCCAAATTTGAAAATAACTCAAATTTGGTGCTTTATTGTGCCAAAGCTCATAAGGAGTAACTTTGTTCCTTTTATTAGGAACCCGATTTAGCACATAATTTGCCGTGAGCATAGCTTCACCCCAAAAGTGTAACACCCGATACCGATTTATAAATATTTATATATTAATTTGGGGGCTTAAGTGCGAAAAACGAGACTTATATGTATTTATTTGTGTGTTGGATGTAAAGTTTGCAACTTGGAGGGCTAAAGTTGTCATTATGTCAAAACTATTAATCTTGGGCATGTATATATTCACGTGGGCAGAACATTCTCTTCATTTGAAGAGAATTCTAGATGGAGAAAGTGGAGATAAAGAAATTCCCGTTTTTTTTCATAGCATGCTACGGCGTTCGAATGATCCGCGGAGATTGAACCGTTGGATCGTTGTGAAATTTGGACAGAAGCTTCAGGAGGGTGATACGCAGGATTTGACCGTAGGAATTTAAATTTTGATGTCTGGAAGTCGAGATAAAGGCTCGCGATCTGAATTGCAGAATTGAGGTAAAAACACTGTTTTTAACATTGTGTTGTAAAAATCGTTATAAATTCTAGAATCATCGGTTTGATGTGAAACCAGTGCCATATTCTCAGAAATTGAGTCTAGTAGTTTTATCCAGAATGGTGCAAAATATGATTCGGCCTCTTACATAGGTCAAATCGGAGTTTTTCACAGATTAGTCCAATGCTGACAGATTTGAGACAGCCTTGGTATGCAATCTTTCAAAAATCATAGTAAATTGTAGAAATATCCGTTGGGGTTGATATTGGTGTCCCTGAAAAGGTAAAAAGGAGTAGTTTTCTGTAAAATTGAAATTGTTATATATAAATGTTTCTAGGTTGAGTGAAACATATCAATAACAGGGGACAAATTCTTGGGTAAAACGGAGTTAATTTCTAAGAAAGTTGATAATAAAGTTATCGCTTTCAAGTGTACGAATTAGGTTTTCAAGAGGGTGTATACATATTATTTATAAATGTGGTTGAAAACCTAATGTAGGTCTATATTTATCGAGGAGTGGGGACGACACCGTGTTGTACGAGCAACAGAGCTAATCGACCCAGTTTATATCGAGGTGAGTTTCTCACTACATTGTATAGACGTTATATGTGCTTTACCGAATTTTGTGTGATTGTAAGATGTTTGTGGATAGTACCAGGTTGTGTGTATTTTATTAATATTATACGTTCCTGTTATAGTTGTATATGTTGGGGTATAGGGTGTGGTTAGTACTAGACGTGTCTAGGTCTAGTATGTAGATAGTACGGGCTCGACGAACTGAGCATTATAAGGTGGCTCGACGTACTGAGCAATATGGAGATGTCTGCAAGATGCACTGAACAGATACGCATGGCTCGACGTACAGAGTATGCGCGGCTCTGAGTGCTGAGCAGAGGTGTTAGACTTACTGAGCAGATACGTATGACCCAACGTACAGGGTATACGCGGCTCCGACTGAGCAGATACGCATGACTCGACGTACAGAGCATGCGCGGCTCAAAATGCTGAGTAGAATACTATAGTTCGGTGTACTGAGTATAGCAGGTTATGCGTGATAAATGGTAGTATATTTTTCCTGTGGGGGTTAAGTATGTATGATTGATATACTATGTAGATGTTGGAACTCACTAAGCCATGTGCTTATCCTTTCTCTATTAAATTACCATTTCAGGTTATACAGGTGAAATTGACGGCTTGGCATGGCAGGTACACACTGATGCTGCTTATTGGGAATTTATACGGTAAATTGATGTTAAAATGTTTTTAAATGTTTGTAAAATATTCATTTTAAATAAATTGTATTCTTTTAAAAACTGGGGTGTTACAAGTTGGTATCAGAGCCTGGCTTGAGTGAATCAGACTCACTTGGTGGGTTTTGATCTCAAGCTTGAGACTCAAAAGTTCTTTTAAAGTTATTTTTACAAGAAATTAAAAGTTGTTTTTCGAGTAAGAAGTTAAATGAACGTTGTTGTGAAGACGCAGTGTGTACCGCCAGCCGACGTCAGTGGGGAAAAGGTTTAAGTGCTTAGTCTTTGTTGATGTTTCTGTAATATATGATATACGTATGCCTAAATTCCTGCTAGAAAACCACATATTGGTGTACAGATTATTTGTTGCCTGTTGTTTTGAATAAATGCTGGTGTTGATAGGTTGTTCAAGGAATGTCATTAAGGTGTATGCAGTAGGGACTAAATTGTCCTAAAATGTTTGAGTTGACCCTATTTTATGTTCCTTGTTTGGTTGTATTTATAGGGTAAATCCTTTTATTTGAAAGATTTTATAATTCAATAATTGTATACAACTTTGTTCGTGAAACAACCTTGGGATATATGTGTTGGTGAAAAGTGAATTGGAGACTTCTGGACAAGTCCTGAAACGGACGTGGATAGGTGTGGAAGGTAGTAGTAGAGCTCCTACTATTGAAAGCACAGGATCCGCGTTCGAATCGGGAGTTGGTCATGAGGAATCCAATTAGCTGAGGGTGTGGGTAGTTATAACAAAAATAATAAGTAAAAGTAGTAACACGTCGATACATGTGATCCATTACTATAATTTTATATTAATACATTAAGAAAAGTTTACAGAGCTACTAACCTAAACTGAAGAATCAGAAGGAAGCGAGAAAAGATCTTCTACACTCCACTCTTTGTCATCATTAGGTTGACTTGTACCTTCTTGAGGATTTGGAAGGGGTATGTTTTCAGTTATTGGAGGAGGAGTTCCAAGGTGTGGGGTCTCGATAGGGTTGGAACCCGTAACCCCATGAGTGTGGGCAAAAAATTGACTCGTTTGGGGAGTGTGTAAGTAGGGAAGTGATGAGGAAGGGTTCCAATTCGAAACCAGTTGGGGATAGCTATAAGAAGGAGGAAACCAGGCTAGGTTACTTACAGAGCCTCGAAAATTCCCCTCACTTACAGGCTCGAGTAAACCAGGATTAATACTACTCATACCAGAATTAGATGGCAGAGATTGCTGCTGTGTATGAGTTCTTGATGAAGTTTCCCCCTTTTCCAGAAATTTTCTTTTCCTAAATACAACCTTATGAGCAGCTTGTATCAGTTTCTTTGTGCTGTCTGTTAGACCCGATTGTGATCCTTCAATTATTGCTTCTTTCTCCCTTTTCAGGTTGGGTATTAAATCTTTCGATAATCCTGCTGCTCCACTAAACTCGTTACCAAATTCCTGTGGCACAAACAACTTTAGTAATAATAACATTATGATATAAAGGAATTAAAAAAAAAATGTAATTCTTTACCTCAACACGATCAATAAGAGTTTGCAGACTCTTAAGTTGTCGTTGGGGCCAATGTTCGATGCCTAAATCTCTACAACGTTTTTTTAACTGTGTCGATCCAATGTTGAGTTCTTTCGCAGCTTCCTCAATTGGTTTATTAAAGTGTTCAGCTATTATTTCTCTACTTAATGAGTGTCTGAAACCTCTTCTAGTGCCAGCTACTGTGGTTGTCGGAATCGGAAGATTGAGTTCAAATGTACTATTAATATTTGGGATCATTTGAACATGATCCTGATTTTCTGAACCAAATATGGACATTGATTCATTAAAATCGGTAGCTTCTATCGATGGTAATTGTACGTTTTCAATTATGGACTCAGGATTTTGAAATCCTTCTAAGTTCCTCTGAATCACCTGAAGGTGATTTTGATATTGAAAACCAACCCCAAGTTCGGGATTCATTTCAATATTGATGTTATGAGTTGTTTGTAATTGACTTTCATTCTGAATGTCAGTCATGAATTCCTGATTCATGGGGATGATCTCACTACTCATTGAGGGTACGTCGATGAATGGATTGTAGCCAGATAGATCATCCACGGATGGGTCTACGAATAACAATTGTCAGATGATAAAACAAAATTGAATATTCATAGAAGCAATCATTTAAAAGAATTTAACCTGGTAGAATGTATGGAGTCTGATCAGGTGTAACATCTAAAGATGCGTGCACCGGATCTTCTGAGTTAATGTTTAGCTCGGGAAAAATTCTCGGCTCTTCGTTGAGTGGCTCTATTGGTAGTATATCTGGAAGACTGTATCGTAATTCAAAATCAAACAAAACATTAGAAAGAAAAAAAATGAAAAACAAATAATGGATGTTTAGAATGTTAAAGTCACCGAACTCCGGTAAAGATGTCTGATCTGAAGGACCCTCTCCTTGCGGAAAACCAGGTCCAGGGTTTGACAGATCGCCCATTGAAGATCTGTTTTCCATGACTCAGCTTTAAATATGAGTTTGTATACGAACAATCTAGTGATAGAAGAGAATGAGACTGAAAATGAACATGGAAATAAATGATGCTACTTACGTGTGTGTATATATAGCATTTTGCAGCTGGAACCGAAAGGACGCATGTAATTGAAAGCACATTTCACGTTCTTATTACCATAAATTCAAACCATCTACAGTGGATGCGACTCTTCATTACCCTAGATGCCGTTTCTTTTTCAAATTCGCTGTTTGTCTCTAGTGATAATAGGATATTGAAGAGACTCTTTGGAATAAAGGTGAATAAAGTGGTGTCGTTTACTGACTACTTTAATGCATAGACTGATGTTGGCCGTTGATTAATAGTGATATGATGTCACATAAAAACAAGGTGTAAGACCAATCTGTTAACATTGGAGAGATATTAACGTTGACTTATGTTAACTTTTCATCCCGTGTTGGACTCTAGACCTAATGGGCTAAAATTTAACATATTTGGGCTCGTGTTGTTGGATTAGTATTTATGGGCAAAGCGAAAGTACTATACAAATATTGGAGGATATGCTTCGTGCGTGTGTTATAGATTTTGGTGGGCGCTGGGAGGATCACTTGGTGTTAGTGGAATTTGCATATAATAAAATTTATCACTCCAGCATTCAGATGGCACAATACGAAGCATTATACGGAGCACCGTGCCGTACTCCGACCTGTTGGACAGAGTTAGGAGAAAAGCCGTTAGGAGAAAAGTCGTTAGCACAGTGGCGATACCATAAGGGTTCTGATGTGACTTGGGAAACCGAAGAGGAAATGAAGGCGAAGTACCCCTAGTTGTTTGTTAGATTCCGAGGACGGAATCTTCTGAAGGGGAGGAGAGTTGTAACACCCGATACCGATTTATAAATATTTATATATTAATTTGGGGGCTTAAGTGCGAAAAACGAGACTTATATGTATTTATTTGTGTGTTGGATGTAAAGTTTGCAACTTGGAGGGCTAAAGTTGTCATTATGTCAAAACTATTAATCTTGGGCATGTATATATTCACGTGGGCAGAACATTCTCTTCATTTGAAGAGAATTCTAGATGGAGAAAGTGGAGATAAAGAAATTCCCGTTTTTTTTCATAGCATGCTACGGCGTTCGAATGATCCGCGGAGATTGAACCGTTGGATCGTTGTGAAATTTGGACAGAAGCTTCAGGAGGGTGATACGCAGGATTTGACCGTAGGAATTTAAATTTTGATGTCTGGAAGTCGAGATAAAGGCTCGCGATCTGAATTGCAGAATTGAGGTAAAAACACTGTTTTTAACATTGTGTTGTAAAAATCGTTATAAATTCTAGAATCATCGGTTTGATGTGAAACCAGTGCCATATTCTCAGAAATTGAGTCTAGTAGTTTTATCCAGAATGGTGCAAAATATGATTCGGCCTCTTACATAGGTCAAATCGGAGTTTTTCACAGATTAGTCCAATGCTGACAGATTTGAGACAGCCTTGGTATGCAATCTTTCAAAAATCATAGTAAATTGTAGAAATATCCGTTGGGGTTGATATTGGTGTCCCTGAAAAGGTAAAAAGGAGTAGTTTTCTGTAAAATTGAAATTGTTATATATAAATGTTTCTAGGTTGAGTGAAACATATCAATAACAGGGGACAAATTCTTGGGTAAAACGGAGTTAATTTCTAAGAAAGTTGATAATAAAGTTATCGCTTTCAAGTGTACGAATTAGGTTTTCAAGAGGGTGTATACATATTATTTATAAATGTGGTTGAAAACCTAATGTAGGTCTATATTTATCGAGGAGTGGGGACGACACCGTGTTGTACGAGCAACAGAGCTAATCGACCCAGTTTATATCGAGGTGAGTTTCTCACTACATTGTATAGACGTTATATGTGCTTTACCGAATTTTGTGTGATTGTAAGATGTTTGTGGATAGTACCAGGTTGTGTGTATTTTATTAATATTATACGTTCCTGTTATAGTTGTATATGTTGGGGTATAGGGTGTGGTTAGTACTAGACGTGTCTAGGTCTAGTATGTAGATAGTACGGGCTCGACGAACTGAGCATTATAAGGTGGCTCGACGTACTGAGCAATATGGAGATGTCTGCAAGATGCACTGAGCAGATACGCATGGCTCGACGTACAGAGTATGCGCGGCTCTGAGTGCTGAGCAGAGGTGTTAGACTTACTGAGCAGATACGTATGACCCAACGTACAGGGTATACGCGGCTCCGACTGAGCAGATACGCATGACTCGACGTACAGAGCATGCGCGGCTCAAAATGCTGAGTAGAATACTATAGTTCGGTGTACTGAGTATAGCAGGTTATGCGTGATAAATGGTAGTATATTTTTCCTGTGGGGGTTAAGTATGTATGATTGATATACTATGTAGATGTTGGAACTCACTAAGCCATGTGCTTATCCTTTCTCTATTAAATTACCATTTCAGGTTATACAGGTGAAATTGACGGCTTGGCATGGCAGGTACACACTGATGCTGCTTATTGGGAATTTATACGGTAAATTGATGTTAAAATGTTTTTAAATGTTTGTAAAATATTCATTTTAAATAAATTGTATTCTTTTAAAAACTGGGGTGTTACAAAAAGCCTTCACTTAGACCCGAAAAAGAAAGCATCGAATTTACCATTTCCTTTAAAATTCGATTTTTCCATTCAGCAACACCATTTTGTTGTGGTGTATAAGGAGCTGTGGTTTCATGAATGATTCCAACTGATTGAAAGTATTGAGTATCCATATATTCTCCTCCCCGGTCCGTCCTAAGACATTTTATCGAAATACCCAATTGTAACTCGACCTCGGTTTTGTATATTTTAAACTTTTCCAAAGCTTCATCTTTAGAATGCAATAAATACACATAACAAAACCGACTGGAATCATCAATAAAAGTAACAATGTACTTTTTATTTCCCAAAGAAGGTGTAGCATGGAAATCACATAGATCACTATGAATCAATTCCAAAACATCTATTTTTCTATTAATATTAGGAAATGGTTGTTTTGTGATCTTAGTTAGCATACAAGTTTTACATTTTTCTGAATTAATGTCAAAAGCTGGAATTAATCCGGATTTTGACATTTCAACCATTCTCCTAATATTAACATGTCCTAATCTATTATGCCATAACATTGAATTATCAAGAGAAGGAGCAGAAGTCATAAAAACAGATTTGTCATGGGAAGAAAAACAATTAACAACATTTAGCTTAAAAACGCGTTCACAATAATAACCAAATCCCACAAATACACCACATTTAAACAACACAAACTTGTTCGACTCGAGAACTTGTTTATAACCCATACAATTCAACAAACCACTAGACACAAGGTTCTTTCGAACCTTTGGAACATACAAGACATCATACAAGCTAATTGTCTTTACAGAAGTGTAACGCCCGGTTTTTCAGCCTGGAATTTACAAGATAATATCATCGGGGATCGTCCCATGATCCAAGCCAAGCGTTACCTATCCTGCAAAACCACATAAAATAAAGGGGTAAGCTATAAAGCTTAGTGAGTAATCTAATCACAGTATGACCTATATGGTCACACACGTTACATGATTACCATTCCTGCCAGCTTCACAGTTCTAACAGACTCGTATTCCACACTGTGAAACTACCGTATTACCCGACGTCGCTCGCTATACATTATCACCCACTGATACTTACTATTAGACTGTCCCACACTGTAACACCCGGCTTTTAAAACAAAAACACCCCTGAAAATTTTTCATTTAAAACACAGGTTTCAATACATAAAACCATAACAAGGGGTATATTTTAATAAAACGGGTACAAGTGTATCAAGGAGAGTATAAAAATACCATAACTCCTTTAAAGCCGGGCTGCTACTGACAGCATCTACGAGTCCTACTTCACGAGTCACGGACCCTATCTTGTCCCCTATCAGTATCATGTTAACCTGCAGGGACAGTAACAAACGGTATGAGCTACAAAGCTCAGTGAATAATCAAATCTACAATAACACGTATTAAATACAATCATGTATTTGTCTGGATATCAAATCCAAACTCCTAGCCTTACTGGCTGACCGAATATCTCTTTAGGATTTCACATCCTAAGTTATAGTCTTACAGACTATGACATAATAACCTGCATTTATCAATCCACGTCAGTTATTTGCACGTATAATCATATACAACTATTTCTGTCCCATCTCTCTCAGTCACATCGGACTGCACCGTATATCATGGCTATTTAAGCCGCACACTGTCATAGCTATATAAGCTGCACCAAAACATTATCAATATACAATTCATAGCCCGTAGGCTGTACCAGCTGGGTTTAATAACCCGATATCATAGTCAAAAAGACCGCACCAAATACCTGTAACAAAACCATAGCCATACAGGCTGCATTAAATATTCTAGCCCGAAGGCCACATCGGAGACATAGCCCGAAGGCCGCACCGGAGTCATAGCCAACAAGGCCGCATCGGAGACATAGCCAACAAGGCCGCACCGGAGTCATAGCCAACAGGCCGCATCAAATCATAGCCCGAAGGCTGCATCGGAGACATAGCCAACAAGGCCGCACCGGTTGGATATACAATCCAAAAATCATAGCCATATAGGCTGTACTCATTGGATATTAAAAATCCAGAAATCATTGCCCGTAGGCCGTACCCATTGGATATAAAATCCAGAATTAGTTGAGGCTCACGGATTAGCCGCTATTGCCTAGACTCACGGTTCCGTTCTTGTCATCGCAATGACTCACGGCTTATCCGGTCTTGTCTCTTCAAACGTATCATTGAACTATCAATTTCGTCCCACAACGAGTTTCAACCTGTAACAACTCAATCATCATATATCACATATGGTATCAGTGAGATTACTCACCTGGATGCTAGCTGCATCAAATTCCCGGTTGTTTCTTGCCTTCCGATACGATCCGTAGAATTTTGTCCCGTACCTATAATTTAATCATTTTCAACATGATTATCGGTTAATACCCATTTCAACTAACTCTAATACATTAGAGTTCAACAAAACATTGTTATAAACAATGCCTAGTTAATAAACTTTCCGTTTACTAACTTTATATGAATTTTACTATTCACCGGGACATTCGGATCGGTCTACAGTGCTCCCGAGGGGTCGGAAACTCAATCTAAAAATTTTCCCAAACTTTTCAGACCATAACGAGCCTATGGTCCAAATTTGAGCTTAATCGGACAAGCAACGCAAAAGTTAGCGTTTCAAAGTTCCTGCCTGGCCACTGCCTTGGAGGCGCACTGCGCCAGGGTCAGGGCGCACTGCGCCTGGGCGCACCCCGCCTGGCTTCTGGGCGCACTGCGCCTGGCGCCTGGGCAGACCCCCTGGCCAGTCGCGATTTATGCACTGTAGCAAGCAGTTTTGGCTCATTAAGTCCTTAATCAGGTCCTTAATCGATTGGGGTTTGTTCTAGGACTAAAACCTTATACTTTAACAAGGTTTTCCATCATCCAAAACAACCAAATCAATCAAAATGAAGAATTAGGGTTCTTAGTTCTAACAACCCCAAACTTCAAATTCATCACTAATAGCAACCTACTTCCACTTTCTTTAGTTAAGTCCTCATTCTAATGACTTAAGGGAAGTATTACATCAACTTAAACACATAATCATCACTGCAAATGCAGTTTTGAGTTGCTACACAACCCATCAAGAAATAACAAGCTAGAGCTTGAAGAACTAACCTTTCAAGCTTAGGAATCAACAATTACAAGCCTTGATTCCAATTCCTTGCATCAATTCCTTCAATACTTGCTGAAATCGTGCCCTCCTTGCTCTCAAGAATCATTCCCGTAACTGAAAATTGGCCAGTCAACAAGAGAGTCAACTCTCTTATTTATACCACAAATTTTTGCAAATTTGGTCCCTAAGTTCATTTTCTTGAACTTTGACCACAATAATCAAGTTTTATTACAATAAAACTTCCATTTCTTACATTTTGGCCACAACCAACAATATTTTTACATAATTGGTCGTTGACTTGGTCAAATGACCAAAATACCCTTTTTCGGTAAAACGACCAAAAATCAGTTTTTATAACATTTTAAGTCCAAAACTCAAAATATTATCTCAAACCAAATACTTTTCTGTCCAAAAGACCATTTTACCCTTACAAGGTAAAATGACCAATTTACCCTTTTATTATAATTATATAATAAAGTATCTTGGCGTTACAAATTCTCCCCTCCTTCAAAAGATTTCGTCCCCGAAATCATATTATCACGCGAGGGTGTTTCTTTCTCGTTACAATTCCGGTTTCTCATATCATATGGAAACCTTCATGGTTTTGCTACAGCTCTTTAACCATACCAAACTTCGTATCTCGTGGTTATATCATCACGCGCATATCATTCATCCGGTTGTCCCGGGCACTATAATCACTTATCTTCCTCATTTCACATGAGGGATTTGTTAACACGTAACACTCTATGTTCTCAAAACCATGAGACCCATAGAAAACTTTACAATCATCTTGAAGTTCATCAAGGATTTTCAATCAATACACCGCAATTCTTGCGTTTGGGATATACGGAAAGGTCCAATAAACACGGACTCAACTTTCCTTTTTGTCCCACATCAATTTCTAGTCTTTCCGGAGGGTCACTTTGAGTTCCACTATCTTCCCTTACTCGGGGTTTCAATGGTTTTACTCGACAATCCGCATACTACTCTTGTTGATCTTGGTCTATTTCCAAGCTTTCTCGACCTTGCCAAATCTTTTCTTCTGTTTGAGATACAATCTCAGGTTTCGTCAACAGCTTCATTCCAACTTCTGTCTAGCAAATCGACGTGCAACACGGTAGTCTAAACGATACTTCCTACGGGTCAATAAAATACTAGTATAATACCTATACTAATCTACAACTTCTACCAAGGATAAACGGTCGTCTAGTTTTCCGCTAGGGTCTGTTATAAAGATTTCAGGCATAACTCCTAAGGTCTGCATCATTATTTCATCTCGTCAATCCATCTGGGATTCGCACACAGTGCTTACTAGTACTTTTGAACTAATTATTCTTGAAATTTATGTCAAATTCAAAGAATAATTCTGTTATCTCTGTTCGATATAATTTGCGCCGATAACTCACGTCGACAATTTTCTTTATCTTTGTAGTTTTTCACTACTTTTCCACTCTTAATTTCTTCTTAGTCAGTATAAATTTACACTGATTTCATCAATCAACCTGCAATTCACCCATATGGTGTCATACCCATGCGGTACTTGCAAAGACTTTACTACAAAGTCTATGATATTTTTTTTCCCATTTCATTTTTGGGACCGACAGTCCGCATACTTCAAATGATTTGACTGTAGTTACACACAAGTCAAACATTTTTTTTTTTTTTCACATATCTTTCAATGTCTTTCTTCAGCCCCGGCCACCAACACATAGGTTTTATCGACCTAAACAGTTTGGTATTTCCTCGGGTATGCTGCATATCTGATACAAAATACATCTCTTCAAGATGATTTTCATGTTTCGTTTGACTTTGGAATTCACATTCACAACCTCCACGGGTGTTAATTCACTGTGATATTCCAACTAACTTCCGCTACTATTCAATCATTCATTCACTTTTCACGTTTTCAGACTTGCACACATCTTTCTGTGCTACCCGAATCAACTCAGGTAATCAATTTGCCACGTTCATACACGTGGATGTAACTTACAAAGGTTACTCTTTCTAATTCAAGGCATCTGTAACCACATACGCCTTTCTGAGATGGTACAAGATTTCATACTCGAAATCTCTAAGTAACCCATCTATCTTTACTATCTCATCTTCAGCTTCTTTTGATCAATCAAGTATTTCAACTTTTATGATCTTATCACAATAAGCTTTACACCATACAAATAGTGTTTCCAAAGCTTAAACGCCACGTTCATAATTGCTACTGCAATGTCATGCATCCACAGTCAACGTTGGATACATTTCAATGATCCAATCCATCTTCTCTACTTAGCATCATTGCTAAAGTTAGAGGTTCACACAAGGTTCATTCCAAACCTTTACAACATATCTGTGATCTTTCTACCACTCAGACTTTACACTTTTCTTGGTCAACTTTAATAATCTAATCAGCAATCAAGGAGCAGTTTTCTACAACTCTCCTATAATAACCCGCCAATCCAAGGAACTACAATTTTCAGTCGGATTCCTCAGGCGGTTCTAGTTTTACCACATCATCTATCCCACTGGATTTAGTTCATCATCCTTGGCAGTATTATCATGCCCAAAGAGTTGAAACTTCTTTTAACCAAATTTTCATACTTGGAGAATTTACATATCACTGAACTCAGTGAAGTAACTCCAGTATCTGGTACAATGTACCTCATATTTAATCTGGTTTCGAGAATATCACATTCTCAGTAGTCAATGGACATACACATTAACTTATCTTTCTTCTTTTCAAGCAGATAGGGCTTCATCTGATGACACTACAGTCACATGAGATCCCAATTTTAAAACAATTTCTTCCAATTGTTTTACCACTCTGCCATCTCTGCAGAGGCCAATTAATACAGAGCCTAGATAACAGGAACGGCTCCCAATACCAGCTTAATCATAAGCTCTTCTTGCCAATCTGGCAGAAATCTTGGAAGTTCTTTTCAAAAGAATCATCCGAAAATTAGTTAAAGTAGTACACTACTTTCACCACTTTATTAAGCTTGGCCCATACCACGTATGCCAACTACAACATCATTCCTTTACTAACTCTTTTCCGAGTTTAAGCAAAGAAGCTAGCCGGTATTCTCAACAACGGTCATTCACCATGGATTTTCATCCGTTCATTTCTGCTTTCTGAACCATCATGTTCATTTTTCTACAAATCATGTTAGCATAATTCATTGCTAACCAATTCATAAGCACAACTGCTTCAGATTCACTGGTAGTCATCGGCTTCAGATTCATAGGGAAAAGGGTCCCGTAAATCCTAGGCAGACTACTTTCCAGGTGTTCAATATCTTGAACATACTTGCTATCTACAATAGCTATTTCAAATATTTCATCCAAAATCATTGATGAAAAATTCAAACAAAACATCGAATCATCGATCCAAAGCATAGCTTCATGGATCAAATATAACATACACGAGTTATATTCAGAACGATGATATCTACGACCATATCAGTCTCCTCACGAGCTTCTCCCACAATCTACTGGAATGCTCATGGTACCATGGGTCCTTTTCGACCATTCGTTCCTTCTTTCTTTCCTGGGTTCATCACCCGTCACTCCACATTCAGCACGTGAGTATTTCAATAAGAAGTGATCTATAGTTCCACACTGGAACCACTTCCGTCCCATACAACAAGCTCGAGCATCTGCTCCTATCATCTGCAATTTCAGCATGTCAACGGTAGAGTCTCAACTCTATAATCTTCCTTAGTGCCTTTCCTGCACTGATCACTATACATAGTGGCTCTGTTTTGGTCCTTTCCCTATAAGGTTGGACCCAGTTTGTGACAACTTCTTCTGAGAAGTCCACTGCTTTTCACGTAGTCTCAACTACTGTTCTTTCACCTTGAATATCAACTAAGGTGAGCAACCGTTTCATTTACTTGACCACATCAGCTAACATTGCTCGTCATGTGGATTTTTCCACTACTTGTCTCGTTGCCCCTCGTTCGATGGAGTCTTGAGAAAAGGCTGATCCGCCTCTTAAAGTGACACGCACTAAATTCCTCCCAGTAATACCCGCTGCTCATACTTCTTATACGTTAGAAGTCAGCAATAGTTAGGTTATATATGTATACTAACAACTATATACACCTAACAGTTCATCATGTCTACTGTTTCAGGGTTTAAGTCCAGGAATCTACTCTATAGACACCTAGTTCACTTAAACCTCGGCTCTGATACCAACTTGTAACACCCGGCTTTTAAAACAAAAACACCCCTGAAAATTTTTCATTTAAAACACAGGTTTCAATACATAAAACCATAACAAGGGGTATATTTTAATAAAACGGGTACAAGTGTATCAAGGAGAGTATAAAAATACCATAACTCCTTTAAAGCCGGGCTGCTACTGACAGCATCTACGAGTCCTACTTCACGAGTCACGGACCCTATCTTGTCCCCTATCAGTATCATGTTAACCTGCAGGGACAGTAACAAACGGTATGAGCTACAAAGCTCAGTGAATAATCAAATCTACAATAACACGTATTAAATACAATCATGTATTTGTCTGGATATCAAATCCAAACTCCTAGCCTTACTGGCTGACCGAATATCTCTTTAGGATTTCACATCCTAAGTTATAGTCTTACAGACTATGACATAATAACCTGCATTTATCAATCCACGTCAGTTATTTGCACGTATAATCATATACAACTATTTCTGTCCCATCTCTCTCAGTCACATCGGACTGCACCGTATATCATGGCTATTTAAGCCGCACACTGTCATAGCTATATAAGCTGCACCAAAACATTATCAATATACAATTCATAGCCCGTAGGCTGTACCAGCTGGGTTTAATAACCCGATATCATAGTCAAAAAGACCGCACCAAATACCTGTAACAAAACCATAGCCATACAGGCTGCATTAAATATTCTAGCCCGAAGGCCACATCGGAGACATAGCCCGAAGGCCGCACCGGAGTCATAGCCAACAAGGCCGCATCGGAGACATAGCCAACAAGGCCGCACCGGAGTCATAGCCAACAGGCCGCATCAAATCATAGCCCGAAGGCTGCATCGGAGACATAGCCAACAAGGCCGCACCGGTTGGATATACAATCCAAAAATCATAGCCATATAGGCTGTACTCATTGGATATTAAAAATCCAGAAATCATTGCCCGTAGGCCGTACCCATTGGATATAAAATCCAGAATTAGTTGAGGCTCACGGATTAGCCGCTATTGCCTAGACTCACGGTTCCGTTCTTGTCATCGCAATGACTCACGGCTTATCCGGTCTTGTCTCTTCAAACGTATCATTGAACTATCAATTTCGTCCCACAACGAGTTTCAACCTGTAACAACTCAATCATCATATATCACATATGGTATCAGTGAGATTACTCACCTGGATGCTAGCTGCATCAAATTCCCGGTTGTTTCTTGCCTTCCGATACGATCCGTAGAATTTTGTCCCGTACCTATAATTTAATCATTTTCAACATGATTATCGGTTAATACCCATTTCAACTAACTCTAATACATTAGAGTTCAACAAAACATTGTTATAAACAATGCCTAGTTAATAAACTTTCCGTTTACTAACTTTATATGAATTTTACTATTCACCGGGACATTCGGATCGGTCTACAGTGCTCCCGAGGGGTCGGAAACTCAATCTAAAAATTTTCCCAAACTTTTCAGACCATAACGAGCCTATGGTCCAAATTTGAGCTTAATCGGACAAGCAACGCAAAAGTTAGCGTTTCAAAGTTCCTGCCTGGCCACTGCCTTGGAGGCGCACTGCGCCAGGGTCAGGGCGCACTGCGCCTGGGCGCACCCCGCCTGGCTTCTGGGCGCACTGCGCCTGGCGCCTGGGCAGACCCCCTGGCCAGTCGCGATTTATGCACTGTAGCAAGCAGTTTTGGCTCATTAAGTCCTTAATCAGGTCCTTAATCGATTGGGGTTTGTTCTAGGACTAAAACCTTATACTTTAACAAGGTTTTCCATCATCCAAAACAACCAAATCAATCAAAATGAAGAATTAGGGTTCTTAGTTCTAACAACCCCAAACTTCAAATTCATCACTAATAGCAACCTACTTCCACTTTCTTTAGTTAAGTCCTCATTCTAATGACTTAAGGGAAGTATTACATCAACTTAAACACATAATCATCACTGCAAATGCAGTTTTGAGTTGCTACACAACCCATCAAGAAATAACAAGCTAGAGCTTGAAGAACTAACCTTTCAAGCTTAGGAATCAACAATTACAAGCCTTGATTCCAATTCCTTGCATCAATTCCTTCAATACTTGCTGAAATCGTGCCCTCCTTGCTCTCAAGAATCATTCCCGTAACTGAAAATTGGCCAGTCAACAAGAGAGTCAACTCTCTTATTTATACCACAAATTTTTGCAAATTTGGTCCCTAAGTTCATTTTCTTGAACTTTGACCACAATAATCAAGTTTTATTACAATAAAACTTCCATTTCTTACATTTTGGCCACAACCAACAATATTTTTACATAATTGGTCGTTGACTTGGTCAAATGACCAAAATACCCTTTTTCGGTAAAACGACCAAAAATCAGTTTTTATAACATTTTAAGTCCAAAACTCAAAATATTATCTCAAACCAAATACTTTTCTGTCCAAAAGACCATTTTACCCTTACAAGGTAAAATGACCAATTTACCCTTTTATTATAATTATATAATAAAGTATCTTGGCGTTACACACACAGTCTTATCTTACATCGTCACGACTCACGTCTTTAGCTCCTGTCTCCTCTTTTATTTATTATTTGGTATTTGGTTTTCACGAATTCTTATACCGTTTCACGGTATACCCACTCACTTAACGGCTTTCTCATACAGGTATGGTCATAGTACATCTATGATTACCTCGTGTTTTATTAGTATATGGTAAATCATGCCGTCCCCTGACATGTATTATATATAATCACTTATTCACTCTACTCAGTATCATCTTGTGATACTTTCGGGTGTATAACTCGAACTCATCCTCACGATAACATGACTGTTTCCCACCCAAGTATTATTATAATACTTTAACTATACTGCTTTGTATTTCCCTTCAATAATTCCAACATGATGCTCCATGATTTATCAAGTAAAGAAAGGTCAGGTAGAAGATTAGTTGGGGTGGCGGGATCCTTTCAGCATTTTAGCCTTTCGGAAAATCCAACAACCAGATCCCAAGTAATCGGCCTAGACACCGTCCTCGTAAGTAAATCAATCTGCATTACTTTGGGAATTATGAATTATAGGAAATAGTTTATTACATCCCTCGTATTTTATAGTTTAACACATATAAACTATTAGGGAGATACGGTAGCGATTACTCACCTGAGGTTGGAGTTTTCTCGGAGTCCTATCGCATTTCCCATTCCGAACCGCTGACAGTTCCCGAGCACCTCGTCGTTAGCTACCGCTCGTTTCTCACCTCCTATCATCCTACCTCAACGTATTTTCCTTACCAGAACACTCCTCTATATCGTATATGTGTTTGGTGTTTGTTCTGCCTCAAAAATGAGGCTTATGCCTCGTATTTATAGGCCTCTGGACCTCCGTCGCGACGCGATCCTACCCCAGATCGCGTCCCGATCTCTGACGTAATCGCTGACCTCATCGCGCACTCGACCGACACCACCGACAGAGATCGCGTCGCGATCCCATATCCCGTCGCGTCGCGATCTACTGAATTTTTATCACTTAAAATAGACTCAATTTACAAACTTTGTGCACTGGTTTGAGGTCAATCCGATTTTTATAGAATTAATTATGATTTTTCTAAGATCGGCATACAATGCTGATTTTTATATGAGATTATAACTAATGTTTTTATTTTTGATCTGAAACATTATTCGGAACACGGGTGTTACAAGAAGTAAAAGTAATACTAACAACACCAGTTCCTAATATTGGCTTTGATCCTTCATCCGCCATGCGTAAAACTGAACCTTTATTTACTATGTTCAACTTCGTGAACCACCGTTCATCATTACACACATGATGAGTGGAACAGGTATCAAGCCACCATGAACCCGAATCAGCCTCCTGTACAAAAGAAACATCTAGAGTTAGTGAAAGAACATTAGGTACTAAAGTTACAAGGTCAATTGTAAACTGACCTTTGGTTGCAGATTGGTCTTTAGACCCACTGCCACCAGCACCATCTTATCCACTACCACCAGCACCATTATTTCCAAGTTTCACTCGACAGTCACGCTTCATATGCCCTTTCAATTTGCATCTCCAACACACAAGATCTTTGGAAACTTTGTTTTTCTTGTTGGACTTGTTGTTGTTACCCTCATACTTACGTTTTTTACCCTTTCCCTTGTTGTTAGAATTGTTGGCCTCAACCATGTGAACTTGGGGCTGTCCATTTTCAGATTTTCCCTTGCCTTTATTGTCACTCTCTTGATTACGAAGACCCTCTTCGATTCTCAAGTGACTCCCAAGTTGAACCAAATTCATTTCTTCCTTTTGATGTTTGAGATTGTGTTTGAAATCCTTCCATGAGGGTGGAAGTTTATCAATCACACTCGAAACAGCAAAGGCTTCATCCATATTCATGTTGTGTTGTTTAAATTGACCATAAATTCGGAGGATTTCATTGTATTGTTCCATGACAGATCGAGAATCAATCATTTTATAATTGTTGAAATCAGACACAATGAATTTTTTACTGGACGCATCCTCAGCAATATATTTTGCTTCAAGTGTGTTCCATAATTCACTGGCTGTTTCAACACTATGATAAGTATCAAAGAGAGAATCACACATACCATTCAGAATATGACCAAGGCAGATGTAGTTGTCATTCTCCCATTTGCTTCTCCTTCTGTTTTGTTCCAAGGTTTCATTTTCCACTTCTTCTGGTTTAGGAGTACTCAGAACATATCCAACCTTCAAAGTGATCAACAGGAAGTGCATCTTCTTTTGCCAGCGCCTGAAATCTTGACCCTGGAACTTCTCCAATTTGCCAAACGTAGCAGTCATCTCCTTCACAGTATTTCCATATATGCTTACTCAGAAAATGAAATTATCAAACAAGATTGTTGGGGGAAATCGAATTAGGGTTATGAGGAAATTTGGATCAAATCAGGAAACGTGTGAATACACTTTCCTTGTTTGATAATTCGACCCTAATGCCTTGGGTTCACGAATTCCAAACTAGGATATTTCCCGAAGGAACAATTTTGATCTAAGGCACAAGAATCAAAATCCGAAAATGAAGAAGATGATGGAGAGAAGATGATTTCGTTCTCTTGTGTATCAAAACGCCACTTCTACCTTTTTAAAGGTAGTTTTTGGCGGTTTTAGGTGGTTAATAGGCGGTTTAAGGGTGGTTTTTGGTGGTTTAGGGGTAGTTTAACAGTTAGGAAATTGACAGAATATACCATGTACTTCATAGAATTATATAAATAACCTATAGTACCAAATGTCAATTTCGTTTAGGACCCCCGCCAGGGGCACTGCCCCTAGAACCCCCCGTTAAGTTTGCGTACCGGCGACATTTAGTTGATACAAGTGTGCACTCCCGCACCTCCTAACTTGTATCAAAACTAAAATTGTCACCCTTGATACACGTATTAATTCCATTACACCTAATGTAGTTGGTGACACTAAAATCACCAACATTATCTATGTACATTAATTAGATTCAAAAAAGAGACTATGTTGTTGGTAATCATTTAATATATGTTAATTTGCCATCTTTTGTAGGGCATATCTTGATATTGGTGTTAAGATTGTGGGCTTTTTTAAGGATTAAGATCCTTTAATTTGAATCACAATTGTCTTATATGTTTTCATAGCTTTTTGAAGATCTAACTGTGCAAATTGAACGAGCATATAAGTATTATGCATACTCTTTTAGCGAAATATTACCGTATAGGCATGGTTAAGTTTATCTCATGGATGGTTTATCACGTGGATAGTACTCATAGTAGTAGCTTATATAATGTCAAATTGGAAGTGGCTACTCATAATTACAAGATATATTTAGTGGAAAGCCGTGATACTAAAGATAAGTCTGAAATAAAGTCGGATTATGTGGAAACAAAAGATATGCAAATTTGATGTTTTTTTTAAGAAAAAGTACAAATCTCGTGGGACATTCCTCAATACAAGACAAGGTTGTTGCAGGGCAAAAAAAAAAAAAAAATCAGTTCTTTGGGTGGAGGGTCAAAGTAGGCGACTTGGGTTAACATGCAGATCAAGCCGCTCAGATCTTGTGGTAGATATCACATGTCGGGTAGTAGAAAAGTTCCAATTGAGTAACCCGGTCGGGTAACTTTTTAGAATCGAGTTTCATTATTTGTGATGTATATTAAATTTTTACACTACAAATAATACTATAAAAAAAATATTTATTAGAATAAATAAAAAATTAATAGGAGATTTTACAATGATAATTAATAAACTGTGGGTTTGTTTTGTCAACTTTCTGCCGTTTCTATTTTTATTAACTTTTTGTTTATGTTATTCATTCCAGGTAAAACCTTAACTAAAATCAACTAATATTTCGATTAGGGGTGAGTAAAAATCGAATCGCGTAAAAAAACCCAAAAAAATGTTATAAACAAAAACAAAACAGACGGTGCGCTTTTAATTTTGCCAAAACCGAGAATTTTCGGTATGGTGCAGTTTTGATGTATAAAATAACCGAAAAAACGAACCTCAAACAGCATGAAATTTACAAACTACACCGCATTGAATAACTTATTTATTTATTTTATATATAATATTGTAATTTAATTACTAATATATTAATTATAAGAATAAACCTTGGAATAATAGCTAGCCTACTGAACTTGGAAGCAAGATATTTCAATATTTTTCAGATTTTGCCCTAAGCTAACGTAATCCAGACCATTGTTGACTGGTAGTACTTAATTTAATGGTTTGGTAATGTTTAATTATTAAAACTAATAGACTAATAGTCTTTGATCTATTAAAACCGTAAAAAACTGTCGTGTGACCAAACAAGTTATGTAAAATCTAAAATATTTATTTGTGCTTTAAAACCACACCAAATATATGCGGTTAAATTCTGCGCCGCAGCCGCAAGAAATTGAACCACACAAAAAAAACCGAAAAACCGCACTGCTCGATTTAAAAAAAACTGCATTCACAGTTTACAATTCGATTTTGGTCAATAATCACAGTATACTCACCCAAATTTCAGTGAATTAGTTTTATAAGCATTAACAAAAAAAAACATAAATGGAAGTCGCGTGTGACTCATTTTATCAAAAAATTCACAACAGTTCTTGAAAAAAAATCGCGAACCTACGAAGTAGTATTTTTTGATAATAATAAAAAAAGGTTATATCTAGCAACGTATTCTTGAAGCTTATTTTATTCACGTAGTCATTTAAAATTAAATTGTTTGTCAGCTTATCTTTAAGGCTGGGGGAGCAGTCAGCGCATGCTAAGCATTGTCACGTCAGCATTTAACATGTTAGCACATGCTGACCAAATTTGGTGGGTGTAGTCAGCATGTGCTAACATGCTAAAATGTACAAGTCTCAATGGTATATGTACAAGTCACATAACCGAGAGGGAGCAGCTTGGCGAGCTCGCTGGAAAGTTGACGAGCTGGGAAGGCGAAGGCGAAGGCGAGTGTGGCTGGAGCAGTTTGGCGACCTTGGCAATGTCTTCGGCGAGTGGTTGGCCAGGGGGGTTAGCGAATTGCTTCCCCCAGCCTAAGGGTCCTACTATCTATACCCCATTTTCACTCATATTATCCTTCAATGATTACTTTTTTGGTAGAAGTGTAAAATTAATAATTGACATTAATAATAGCTATTTGCTTTTCGTGACTTGTTCCAATGATTACCCTTTTCTTAAATATCATTTTGTTTTAAAGAATTTGATTTTCATATTTTTTTATTTTATATATATATATATATATATATATATATATATATATATATATATATATATATATATATATATATATATATATATATATATATATATATATATATATATATATATATATATATATTGATGGTATACCATGGGCGACATACTCGCCAGCCCGCCAGCACGACAGCAAGCAACGTCCAGCCAGTCGCCAGGGGCCGCGCAACCCGCCTGGCTGGACGACACGCTTGCCAACAACCGCGAATATTCAGGAATCTCTCAAACCAATAAGAGGGTGACAGCTCTCCTCATGAGAGTCCTGTGTACGATTTACCAACAGACGATTCGGTTAATATACGATCCACTACCTGGTCAGACCAACGCACCAATCACAGATGAGCACAAAGGATTCGTCAATCAGAAAAGGCCCACGATCCTAACGATCGTGTGGTCCCCAAAGGTACAACGGTATATGATGATCAACCCCATGGGGAGATCATCATCGTCATTCTCTCATTCTCACTTTTCGTCATCATATCCTCTCTAATCTCTCCGATCACTGTACTAATTAGACCGTCGAAGTGCCCTTCCGGGATCGCCTCCCAGAGTGCGACTGACCGTTTTCTCGTTGTTGTGAACTCAGGCCCCCATTCCGACGACTCGGTCAACACGAAGGAGCAGAGTTCTTATCATTGGCGCCATCCGTTGTGTGACAACACAAGGATCATATTCTCTGATACAGAATGGCTACACCACCGGAGAATCGACAAAGCGACATTACGCCAAGCCCAATCCGACCGATGGTATCTTTGGACGCCGCTACACCACAAACACCGGTAAATGTACTTAATACATCTAATAAAATAATCAACTGAAATACTATCCCCATATTTAAGATTTATTGAAATATTTCCTCTACATGTAATTACCTTTAAATTACCAAAGTATTTGTAGGTTATAAATTAGAGCCGAAAGGTTAAATTTTTCAAGTATATTTCTTCGGGCTTTACAAATAAAATGATTTTATTTTAAAAATTAAATTCTACTATATTTATGTTCTTATTTTTTATAATTATTAGATCCACTCTTTAACAGTAATAATAATAGCAACAAATCGTTAGAAAAGGTAGGAACAAAAACATTTTCTCATAATATTTAGGGGTAAGAGTTAAAAAGCAAAAAATGTATAATTAGTCAACCCTATTTTTAATGATAAAAGAAATTTTTGCCTTAAATATGGACAACTTATATTCTATTTTAAAAACCTTATTTTTTTTCTTAAAATAGTCGGACACCCGTATCTTTTTTAATATAAACACTATCTCAATTAAAAGAAACTAAAAAATACTAAAATTTGTAAATTCTTTACAAATATAGTATAATATTGGCATATATTCATATTCAGTCTCTTTGTAATTTTATATTTGCTACAATGAATTACTTGTATAAAAATTGGGTTATGTATTTTATTACATATTTGATGAATATAAAATAATTTTTTATTTATTTTTATTTAAATTAAATAATTTATTTTTTTCAAAATAAATTAATCATTTTAAATAGAGAAAAATAATTATTAAATTATTAAATATCATATTGTACTTGCTTTATCCTTAAAACCAAAACGTATTGATCAAGTATACAGTCGTGCTGGGCAAACAATAAACATATCACGTCTACCAACGTCATCACCACTTGCTACAAGTACCAATCCAAGACTCTTCAATCATTCACCAAACTCATCTTTGAAACTCCAATGGCTTCATCTCCCACAGACCTTCACTTCGTCTTAATTCCTCTAATGCAGCAAGGCCATATGATACCCATGGTGGACATTGCTCGAATCCTAGCCCACCGCAACGTCACCGTCACTATAATCACAACTCCAGTTAACGCCAATCGTTTCCGGCCATCCATCGCCCGCGCAATCGACGCTAACCTCAAGATCCAACTTCTCGAACTCCAACTTCCATCTGCCAAAGTCGGCTTGCCGAAAGGTTGCGAAAATTTCGACATGATTCCTTCCGTCGATCTCTTTGTCAAAATGTACGCCGCCATGGACATGCTTGAACAGCCGACGGAAAACATCCTCCGTGGACTAACTCCCGCTCCAAGTTGCATCATCTCCGACAACCAGTTTCCATGGACAACCGATGTAGCTCGGAGATTAGGTATTCCCAGGCTCGTTTTCCACGGACCTGGATGCTTCACGTTCTTATGCTTACACATCGTGATGAATACCAATATCCTAAAGGAAATCGAATCCGACAACGATTACTTCATCCTGCCCGGAATCCCTGACCGGATTCAAGTCACGAAAGCACAAGCTGCGGGTTGGGGGAAAACAGAAACGAAGGAGATGGTGGATTTCTTTCAACGAATGGAAGTTGCAGAAAAAGCTGCGAACGGGATTGTAGTCAATAGTTTCGAAGAATTGGAGCCTAACTACGTTGAACATCTCTCAAAAGCAAAAGATAAAAAGGTCTGGTGTATTGGCCCGGTTTCTTTACACAACAGAAGCTTCCTGGATATAGCCGAGAGAGGAAACAAAGCTGGAATCGATGAACACGATTGCTTAAAATGGCTTGACAGGAAAGAACCAGGTTCTGTAATCTTTGTTTGTTTAGGAAGTATGTCAAGCATTTCGACTGAACAAATCTTTGAGATTGGGTTAGGTTTGGAGTTATCGAAGGTACCCTTTATTTGGTGTATAAGAAACGCCATGGAAGAATCAGAAAGATGGTTGTTAGGGTATGAAGAAAGGGTCAAAGATAGAGGCGTAATTGTCCATGGTTGGGCCCCACAAGTGTTGATTTTGTCACATAGAGCCGTTGGTGGTTTTGTAACACATTGTGGATGGAACTCGACTCTTGAAGGTGTTTCGGCTGGGGTCCCGATGGTTACATGGCCACATTTTGCGGATCAGTTTTTGAATGAAAGATTTGTTATTGATGTGTTGAAAATTGGAGTGAGTGTAAACATGGAGGTTCCTGTTGCAGTTGGAGAGGAAAATAAATTGTTGGTGAAGAAGGAAACGATTAAGTTATGTGTTGAAAGTGTTTTGGAGAAAGAAGGGGAAGGCGAAGCGAGAAGAAAGAGAGCTAAAGAGCTTGGAGAAATGGCGAATAGAGCAATGGAGGAAGGAGGGTCGTCTTATGTTAACATGAGTTTGATGATTCAAGATGTTATTGATCAATTATTAGCCAAGAGTACTAATTAAGATGGTCAATTTCGTTGTTTTAGATACAAATTTAAATTTTCCCACAAATTTAGCGCAAATCTCTTTTAAATATTCCGTTTTAATTGTAACATCACGTAATTGACTAATTTCCACATTGGCTATTATACATATGATGGTTCGTCGAAGCTTCAAAATCTTTTTCAGTTTTTAATTTTTGGTCTACTTTAAGCGATTCAAATCTCTAAAATCTAAACAACAGGTCTTCTACATATAAAGCATGAAACAATCATAAATACAATCGAATCTTCATCTTCCTCCATCAAGAACATAATAATCGACATAAATGTGATGTTTTATCTAGAAACGAAAATTTTAGGGTCAACATAAAAAGTTTGTCAAATGTGAGGTATTTTTTGAAAAGAAAATTTAAGTCTTTCAAAAAAAATTAGGGCCTTTTCTGAAAGAAAAAAAAAGTATTATCAGAAGATGATTTGCAAAACCAGGTAATAGGGCTGAATTAAGAAATTTCTCCGAAATTTATGTCTATTTTGAAAAAATAATAATAACACAACTTTAGATTTAATTGTAAAAACAGAAAAATATGGTATTTTTATGAAATAAACCCTTCAATTATCAATGATATGACAATATCTTAGACACATGTTTTGGAGATCACTTGAATTAATAAAACTTCTCCTTAATGTGATTCTTAGGTATTGTTTTTTTTATTGTTACTCATTTCGTCTTTTTAAACCGTCAATACACTCTAACCTACTCCTAAATTTCACGTACGTGTATGATATGTTATTCAAGTTTCTTAGACCGAAGACCTAGACACTCTGATCTACTCCTAAATTCTACATATGTTTATACATGACTTGAACCATCAACCTCAACAAAAAAAAATGTATACTATTCATGTGTACCATACATATGTTTGTATATTTTATACATATGTATAAGTTTATATAAATATAATTGTATTTCTAAGCCTTCATTATGCATATTTATATGTCTATTTGTTTGCATGTGCATTATACACACATATTGTTAGTATCCCAGATTTGCTAGACGTCTCTATAAATATTGTATGTGTATTATACAAACTATTTGTAGCTGTCACTCCCAATTTGTCGATCATTGGTAATATGACCATTTGGCTTCAACCCAATGGTTATTGGCTTTTAATTTTTGCAAGTTCTCTTAAATCCTGTATAAGTAGTGTCAAGTTTCGGTACGAAGACCCTCCATCTTGTATCGCTTTATTCGCTGCATTCCGAAGTAATCCAACTCTCTTTCTTCTCTCACTTCCTTCGACACCATCATCCATCATCTTCTCTATCGCCTTCTTCACCTGCTCACTTTTCACAGTAACCCCAAATTTCTCTTCTTCACCCCAATTTACAATAACTTCAGCCCCAACACTAACACCAATCCGCAACACTTCAACCACTAACTTCTCATTCAAAAACTGTTCAGCGAACTGAGGCCACGTCAGAAATGGAACACCTGCAGAAACACCTTCGAGAATTGAATTCCACCCACAGTGAGTCAAGAACGCTCCCACCGAAGGGTGTGATAAGATTAACAGTTGTGGAGCCCAGTCTCTGATTATAATCCCTCTATCTTTTGTTCTTTCTTCAAATTCGTTATCTGATAACCATGTGTTGATCTCTTTTGCTTTATCGCCGGCTCGAATTACCCATATGAATGGATGTTTAGATGCTTCTAGACCTAAACCTAGCTCGATTAGTTGTTGAGGGGTGACCTGACTACTGCTACCGAAACAGGAATAGATCACGGATTTAGGTTTTTGGGAATCGAGCCAGTTTAAGCAATGTTGTTCATCGATTGAGGTACTGTTTCCTCGAAGTGATTTACCCAAATCGTTGTTGGATAGTGATAACGGTCCTAGACACCAGACTTTACCCGCTTTTAGCTTCTTAAGTTCGTTGACGTATTCTTGCTCTAATTCCTCAAAACTATTGATCACCATTCCGTATGATTTAGATTCGGTTTCTCTTACTCGTTCAAGATGGTCAGGTGAAGCGAATGGGCTAGGGTTGAATTCAGGAGGCAGTTGTGCTCTGGTTATCTCGATTTGATGAGGTAGTCCCGGAAGAAGAAAAGGTTCTGAGTCAGGCAAACCGTCGAGCACCTTGGATGCGTACAGATGATGAGTACATACCTGTTTGAAACAACTCATTCCATCGAAGACGATCCTGGGTATTTGATATTTGATCGCAGTATCAGCAGTCCAGAGCATGAATTTATCGGAGAGAATACAGCTAGGTCGAGGCTCCAGCGAGTCAAAACGTTGTTCGAGTCTTTGTTGTAACATGTCAACTGCGACTGAAAAGTTTGGGAGTAAATGTAGACCAGGTAAAGCATCGGCGCTTTCGCATCCCTCCGGTAGTCCGGCCTCAGCCGCCGGAAACGGGAGTTCAAGGAAACGCACCGGGAGTCCGGCGTTGATGTGTTCTTGGAGGGTAGGGCTATATCGAATGGCGTTGAGGGGTGTGGTTACGATGGTGACTGTCACATTGGGTTGCTGTGCGAGCAGTTTGGCGATGTCAATAATGGGGATGGTGTGGCCAGGCGCTAGTAAGGGAATCAAGAGGAAGTGAAGCTGGTTGATGGATTCCGAAGCCATAATTGCGAATTCCCTTGAAAGATCGAGGCTTGAGGAAGTGTGAATTTGATTTGGAAATGGTTGAAACTGATAAATTCTTCATTTTTATAGAGTGGAATCATGTGCCTTGATTTGGTTGATGCATCATACATTTGTTGATAATGAGTTCTCTAAGAAATTTCCGACTTTTGAAAAGTACTGCATGAGACTTTTGGTCTCCCACGGAAGTAAGAATTCTGGAGAGGTGGAGATTCTTGAAACGTAAACAAATTTTACTATTCGGGCCCGGCCCAGTTTTGGTCTCTACTTTAGAATATAATAGTTGCCTATCAAATATGTTATGACCTTTTACCTACCTTAGTGTTTTCTTTCTCTTGATATATTGTTTTATATTTGTAACACGGAAGATTGATAGATGCAATACAAGTGAATGACAACCATGACAAAAAGGAGAGTAGTATAAATTACATTATAAATTATGTTAAACGGATCAAATTCGTTATTGAGTTATGCTATGCAAAATCCATATATTCATTTACTAATATGAAATGATTTTCTTTACTTATCCTACTCTCATAATCAACCATATCTAATCATTTGTTTTACCCTACAAAATACGCCAACGTGATACGAAAGTACTCATTATTGATGAATGTCTCTCACTTGTTCCATAATCCTCGATCACTTATTACCAGATGTCGTATCTAACACAAACAATGATCATATTGACTTTTTACGACTTCTCTTAAATCGTATCAACCAACTTTGACTCTAATAACCATTCGTTTCCATCAATGAAGGATATATCCATGTACGGACTCGCTTCTTCTGCACTTAGTTCCTTCGCATATGAGACCCTCAACGTGTTATTTGCACCAGGACCCGAACATCCATACTCTCCATAATAAACAGTCCTGAAAATACATTTTTAACGTTAACAATGTTGACTATTAACTAACTATATATTAGTTCATATCATTTTAGTATGGTGAAAAGACGAAAATAGACATAACTGATCTCTAGACGAATCCCTCCAGTCATTCCAACCGTCCGATGAAACTACTTGAGACATGTACGTTTTCAAGAACACCACAGTTGCGTACGGACCCCAAGCTCTTCCAAGCCACACCTTACCACTTCCTCCTATATTACACGACAAAAAAGAAAACCCGGTTTTTTCATTCTCGGAGCTCCTCCCTTGTGCTGTTATTGCTCCGGTGACCCCACCACCATTGACATCACTGGCTATCGAGTTCAGTGTAGAATCCTGGAAGACAAAGAAGTTAAAAGTTTTACGTATAAATTTAAGTTCATCTGTGTTTTCTTGAAGTGTCGATTAATTAATTACCTCATAGAGTGATCTACCATTTCCGAAAACAAAATCTATTGAACCTTCAATGAAACATTCTTTGAAGTAATGTCTTCCTCGATCATCATGTAGAGTGTCTTGAGCTCCATAAAACCCACACCCGTAAAAAGCTGCTTGATCACCTGCGATTCTTAGTGCCAGTGCTTGTGCTCCAACTGTGCCTTGGTTTGGGGGAGGAGCTGTGTTCTTCGCCATTGAATAACAAATCAACCATATGAATATATGATCAATTTCGAAAACTTCTTTATTCGTGAATTACTCGCATTAATTACCTTGAAGCTGATGTTGTAAGCAGTGAACTTTTGAGCAAAAATGGTGACTGTGGAGCTGTAAATGGTACCTCCAGTTGAATTTGCAGTGTCGTTCCAAGTGATCTCTGTGTTGAGGTAACCTTGGCCTTGAATTATCAAATTGGTTTTATTCTGGTTCACCGTCACTTTCTCCCTGTGACAACAATAACTTTTAATTTCATTTTAGAGGAAGAAAGATTGCACGATCATGTTACATGTAACATTACCTGTATGTGCCTGCATGAAGAATGATAAGAGTTGCATTAACGCTAGAATCAGGAACAGCATCAACTGCCTGTTGTAAACTGCTAAAGTTTCCACAACCGTCTTGGTCAACGGTCAAAACAAGTGACACCCCGTATTTTGATACAAGACTAGAGTTCCACTTGTTGGCACAGGTGATCTTACGCCGCCTGTGATGATGATGGTGGTGGTGGTGGTGGTGGTGACTGGAAATTTGAGTTATGAAAGAGAATAACTCATAAATTCCAGTTTTTTCAACGACCCTTTTGATAAAAGTGACTTGAAAGCCAGGTAAAGAGACGGTGGTTGTTACTGTTGAGTTGGTGGTGTAGAGAGAGAGTATAATGGAAAAGAGAGGAACGGCGGTGACAGCCAGCCAAAATAATATGGTTTTTTTGGTGTTCATGTCTTTGGATTAAAGGATTGTGAGATTAAGAATTGTTGTGGGTGTATTGTTGTATATATATGAAAGGAAAAGCATTGTTTAAAATATTGTACCTGACAATGAGTAGTGCTTAATTAATGAGAACATATATCTTCAAACACTCAAGCACTTGTGTCCCATTTAAAACGTACTTTTTAAACACTATTCATCATATGGTTACCTTAGAATAAATGACCTTTATGACCTTCAAACCATGCATTACAAGATAGATCAGATACCTTTAGAGGTATATGTGTTCTGAATAGTGTTTAAGAAAAGATATATACCGACCAAAGAGACCCCAATTATTATGTGAAATTTTACGTGTTGTCTTTTAAGCACTAATTATTGTATGAGATGTTTTACGTGTTACTTTAAAAACTATTTACCATGTGAGAAATGTTAATGCCCAAAATAGAAAAATGGTCTCAACCAAATTTGTGATTTGTCAATACGAAGAGTAAGATTGGCTTCCGAGTTAAGGGATGGTGGCTAGAAAGTAAAATGGCAGGAAAAATAATTGGAAAAAGGGCGGCAAATGGAGGTAGAATGATCCACACGCCAAGTTAAAAGACCAGGATTTTGTAAGACCATGATGAAATGTGAGTGAGTTGGTGATGTTTTTCCCGATATATAATTATTTATTTGGCAAACTACAGAAAAAATACCAATAAAATTTGCTTTAAATAGCTATAGCAGTATGTTACAGAAATAGTCCATGTGGTATTTCAAAAGTTTTGGATATTGTTTTGAGTTTTCATTTTGTTTTTTGATTTTTTTTTTTTTTTTTTTTTTTTTTTTGATCAGCTGAAATTTTGTTTTTGGTATTAAATTTTGTTTTAAATGTATAATTATTTTTTTGGATTCAGGTTGAAAGTAGTATGAATTTAAGGTTTCTTTCTTGAAGATGAAGAAATTGAGAAGATAGGTTAAGTTAAATTGATCAATTATCATGGACTTAACAAAAGTATTGTTAAATTAAAACGGTGAACCTTAGTAACCATACCTATTCCAAATGGAACATTTGGATTAAATCCAAAGTACCAAAGGGACCATTTGTGTAATTTACTTTGGACAACGACAATATATTCCAAATTTTAATCATAATAGCAATGTACCACTTGTACTTTTTTTACGTATCAAATTGAAGAATACATATGAACCAAAAGGTAGACGAAAAAGAGCAAAAAACAACCATTTCATCCACATCATAAACAAGGCAATATTTTATCATTTTGAACAATTTGCCAACCAAAAAATCACAAAACATAACTTGAAAACTTGCATAGATTGCTCTATATGTAGTCTACCACCAACTATAATTACCTAACAACCTTCTCCACCAAAAAAATAAAAACTAACTTTTCACCACCCACTATTCCCCACCAATGACTTTACTATCACCATCACCGCCACCATCACCACCACCACCCGTATCTTCACCACCATTTTGTGATTGGGGGATATCTTTTTGAAGCATGGATGTGCCTTTAAATGTCATCATAGCCGAACATCTTTGTCTCAAGTCACCAAGCTAAGAAAAAAAGATTATATGTTATAAGTAAATGTCAAAAGTATTTATATTTAAAAATGATTTTTTAAGGTAATTTTTACCTCTTGTTGTTCTATTGTTTCAAACCCTAATTTGGTCCATATGGATTTAGCTTCGTCTGCAGCTGGAAGGACGATCTTTTTTATATTTAAAGACGCAAGTAATCTCTCAATGCAGCTAAATAATACATGAAAGTATCCCTGCCAATTAAAAACAAATCATTAAATTAATATTTTTGCCACATCAGCAGTAAATAATGACAAAAAGAAATAATTTGAAAGTAGATTCTGACCTTCCCCTGGTTACATTTACTTGTAGCGACTATTGGAAGCTCTGCAATGTCCTGTCCAAAAACTCTAAGAGTCCCTGCACTTACTACATTTGAGCTGCACAATAAAAATAATTTATGATATATAACATTATATTTTGGAAAATTACAAGAATGGTCCCAGAATTTCATAATTTGTTGCAATTTTGGTCCTAAATGGATAGTTTCATTTCAATTTTGGGACTTTTTTGGACAGTGTTAAACATAAAGCGTTAATCGGTGCATTTACAAGGGTAGTTTCGTCATTTCTCTTTATATTATTATTAAATTGAGGCCGGACCACCTCAATTTGATGACAACATAAAAAGAAAACACGATTCTACTGCCTGAAAAATGTCCCAAATTTCAGATGAAACAACCCAATTAGGACCAAAACTAAAAAAGTTTATGGAACTCGGGGACCATTCTCGTAAATTGTTCATATGTTTATAACAAATCACAAGCACAAAAGATAAAGAAAATAAGAAGAATGTCCGTACTCTATAGTCAATATTGCACAAAGCATCCCTGCAAAGTCTTGGCTCCAAATTTTCCTTCTGTTACAGCGAAACGAAAGAGGGAGTGCGTTTAAGATTATAAATAAAGAAATAAAATAAGTCATTAATTTATGTTCCATTTATGCTTACCCGTACACCATTGATGGAATAAAATCACGCCCACTTGTTGCATCAACAATAGGGTCAAACCCTTCCTAAAAAGATAAAAAAAAAAAAAAAAAAAAAAAAAAAAAAAAAACAATTATCAATAAAAATTCTCAGTTACCATTTATAGCAATCAAGAAGTAAAGTATAACTCACATGAAATATATCAATGGTTTGTGTAAGCAACGGTCTGATTTCACGGGTAGCATTTTTGCCACTAAGAAGCACAAATTTCATTTCTGTATTCACATTCTTATCCCCCTCCTTTTCCTTTTCCTTTTCCTTTTCATTTTCTTTTTCATTTTCCTTTTCCTTTTCATTTTCTTTGCCTTTTTCATTTTCATTTGCATTTTCCTTTTCCTTTTCATTTTCACTTTCATCTGCATTTTCCTTTTCATTTTCATTTGCATTTTCCTTATCTTTTTCTTTTTCAATTTCCTTTTCTTTTTCCTTTTTCTTTTGTCTCTCTCTCACAAAATTCAACAGGTCATCATTGACAATCTCTGGTTCACGAAGTAACAAATTTTGCAAAACTCCATGAATTCTCTCACAATCTGTGCAGCAAAACCACTTCCCTTTTGGCAATGCCTATAAAATATACACAATAATATAATATCAATTTACTTTTTTTTATAAATTAAAGAAGGTATATGAAAAATGTTCCATATACACACCTCCAAATCAGCCATCTTTTGTTCCCTTAGACAACCGATATGATACTCTTTTTCACACTGAAAATATCATAAACAATGTATACTTATTAGAGGATAAAAAATAAAGTACATTACCCAAATTAGTACCAAGAGCAAAGTACATTGCTATTCTCCGTCCATAAATCCAAATTTAGTTACCTGATCACAAACTATAACAGTCCGATCATTGAAGACATTTCTGCTAAAATCATGGCCTCTGAAAACAATAAAGTTTCTCACATTATACATTATAAATACAAGACTAAATTACAAAAACAGTCCCTGTACTTTCTGATTTTTACAAGAAAAGCTTATTATTTATTTTAAAAAGAATGTTACCTGCATAAAACACATGCAACAAGATCAATGTTTTCAGGGGTTTTAACAATACGAATGCAACGTTTTGTTATCTGTTCAATAAGATCAATCCCTTCAATTCTTCCAGCTGCAACAGCATTTTCACATTCCTTATCAAATTTCATTGCCTGTTTACAAAATCTGCAATACCATTTGCCACGTGGGATGCTCGGTTCATCAGTACATTCTGTATGGACCAAAAGGAAAAGAAACATATTTTTAGACCATTAACATTTCAATCATAATTCATAAATTTTTATGATTTTGTTTTTTATGAAATTGACCTTGATGAAAGGACCTAGGGCATCCATCACAAAGCAAGAGATTTCCACCATCCCAACAAACTCTACACAAGTCATCATTAAACTTGACAGGAAATCTTCGGTTTTCAGCTATCTTTAAAGAAACCGCGTATTCATGGAGAGATACTCCATTTGAGATGTAAATGTTCTCATATCTGTCGAGATTTATATAAAAGATTGAAATTAGTATGTGGGAATTTATTAAAAAAATAGTAAATTACATTATTTGGTCCATGAGTATCGCTGATTTTTGCAAATTTGGTCCTCTTTTGAAGTTCTTGTGATGTTCTTGGTCACCGAGTATAGCTGATTTTCGCAATTTTGGTCCCAAAAAGTTATCTTTTGCAATTTTGGTCCTCTATTGAGGTTCTTGTAACATTTTTGGTCCCTGTTCCAAGTAATATGAGTCTTTTTGGTCCCTGTGTATAGTTGATTTTTGTAATTTTGGTCCAAAAAATATAGTCATCGAACCAAAAACGTTATGAAAACCTCAAATAAGGACAAAATATGCAAGAGAAAACTTCTTGGGACTAGAATTGCAAAATCAGCTATACTCAGGGACCAAAAATGTAACTTACTATAACCAGAAAATAGAAGGGAAGATATGTAAGAAAACTCACGGTTTTTTGCGTGAGGCCCAACCAGCATGAGCTTCAAACTGTGAGGCGCTGACCTATTCATGGAATTAAAAAAGTTATTGCAATTTTTATATTTTATAAAAGTTAATAGGGTTAAAATGGTATATACAAATACCTCAGTCTGGCAGCAGGAACAGAATATTCCATGGCCTATCTTATAACCATCTAGAAGTTTCTGTTAGCAAGAGAATGTTAGATTCTTTTTTCAAGAAAATCATATGATGTTATCAAATATATATAAAAAATGTCACCTTTCCATGAGAAACATAAGTTAGTTCAGTTCCATCAGGCAATCCTCCTTCCTCAAAAACAGGCCAATGCAATTGTTGATTCCTGGATAACAACAAATGATTTTACATTTTTAGTTTTTTATTCCAAGAAATTGGAAGAAAATTAATTAAATGAGAGACCAACTTTATTGTTAGCCTTTTTCCACTCTTCTGTTGTGATGGGGGACTTTTAATAGCACTCGCGGTTGACTTTGTTACAGTTGACCTTGGTGACCTGAACTTTTTTAGTATCTTGGTTTTTATCTTGTTTGTTTTGGGGGAATTCAGAAGTGAATCTGACCTATAATAGGAAGTATCAAAATAGCTATTAGTTAAATGTTATCTTTATATAATTTTTAAATAAAAAAGATTAAAAGTGGATTTGAAAATAAATGCTTACTTTCTTGGTCTCCCTCTTCCTCTCTTTTTTTCTGTAAAAACTGGCGATGCGGTACTTGTAACGGCCTCTGGAACTTGAATTGGTTTCCTAAAATTAAACAGATTAGACATTAATATTTTCCTAAAAAGCAAGTAAATTTTAATATACATGTCCATTATATATAAATTTTCTAAATATACACGTGTGAAATAATAGTATAAACGTATAATACACACCTAACTTCCTCATTGGTTGCAGCCAGGGCCAGCACTTGTTTCCTATCCGAAGAAGAATCACATTTTACAATATTTTCAGTAGAAGATAGTTCAGTTTGGCCTGTATATAATAAAAGAAAAACCAAAATTCAATAAAGATTATACCCAAAAAGTATAAAGAGTTAGGTATATTAGGGTATTGTTTACGTTTAGATTTTGTTCCCTTCACAGGCGATGAACTAATTGCAACTTTCACATTTGTTGCAGCCAGGGCCAGCACTTTTTTTCTATTCGAAAAAGAATCAGATTTTAACATATTTTCAGTAGAAGATGATGGTTCAATTGGGCCTGTAAATCATAAAAATAACACCAAAGTTCAAAAAAGATTATACCCAAAAAAGAATAAAGAGTTAGGTATATTAGGGCAATGTTTACCGTTGGAGTCTGAATTCAAAGAAGAATCACATTTTAACACATTTTCAGTAGAAGATGGTTTAATTGAGCCTGTAGATCATGAAAATAACACCAAAATTCAAAAAAGATTATACCCAAAAAGTATAAACTATAAAGAGTTAGGTATATAATATATTAGGGCATTGTTTACCGTTAGAGTTTGTATTCAAACAAGAATCAGATTTTAACTTATTTTCAGTAGATGATGATTCAACTGGACCTGTAAATCATAAAAAGAACACTAAAGAATATACCCAAAAAAGTATAAACTATAAAGAGTTAGGTATATTAGGGCATTCTTTACCGTTGGAGTTTGTATTCAAACAAGAATCAGATTTTAAGGTATTTTCAGTAGAAGATGGTTCAATTGGGCCTGTAAATCATAAAAAGAACATCAAAATTCAAAAAAGATTATACCCAAAAAAGTATAAAGAGTTAGGTATATTAGGGCATTTTTTACCATTAGAGTTTGTACATGTGGAAGGTCCCTTCACAGGCAATGAACTAATTACAGTCTGAAGAGCTACTTCCAAAGTTTCCAAAGCTGCTGATTTACATATTTCAAGCACTTCAAGAAGGCTTTTCCCATTTTCAAGACAGATAAATTTAATCGCGTGTCTATATGATTCACATGCATGCAACTCGAATTGAGAGGGTGAAATAACCTACCATTTGACAAGTAAATAAAAGTCAAACTTTACCCGTTACAAAAAGTTAGTATCTTTTAAATGATCATGTTATGTTGGAAGTTAAATTAACTTACTTTGGTACCCATACATAAATTGCAAGAACACAGTATGCCAGCACCTTGAATAAGTCCTTGTAAATTCTTTCCCTGTAACAAAGACAACTTTCAGTACTTGTAATTATAATGAAAAGAAAGCCCTAAGGTCACTAACTCAGATGGGATGAAGCCTTAATAATTATACTGAATCTAATATGAATTTCTTTCCTAAAGCATGATTATCAAATCGCATTGAATATTCTTCCTTTAAACCTTATTTCGCTCAAAGCAGATTCAGAAATATAGAAAATTGTTATAATTACCAATTTACCATGCAGACATATAAGAGATGTAAGTGAAACAACTAAAAACGAACAATGATAGATTGGTAAACAGGGTACCTCAAGATTGTAGAAAACTTGAAAACCCTCAAGCAAACCAGTCTCGAGAAGCTCTCTCATGTTAATTGGTACTCTACCTAATCCAATCTTCTTAGACATTTTCAGTTCCAGATTCTTCCTGGTTGGAGTCCCCAGTTCTTCACCATGATCCTCCTTCAATGCTGATCGTGTAAATCTCTTCGGAGAACTGCTATTCACTTTATCTTTTCTATATTTACGCTTTACGTAGACCTTCCCCACCGTTCTCGTACCCTCATCTTCCCCCCTGGCTGCTTCCGCCGGCGCCGATTCTTCTTCACCTTTGGCTACTTCCGTAGCGGTCGATTCTTCTTCACGCATGGCTACTTCCGCAGCGGTCGATTCTTCTTCGCCCTTGACTACTTCCACCGCGGCCGATTCTTCTACACCCTTGTCTACTTCCGCTATGGGTGATTCTTCGTCGCCCCTGGATCTATCGACATTTATCAAATCGGTATCCGGAATCGCAGTTTTAACCCGTTTGCTCCGTCTGCGCATGTTCACTTCATCAATCGAAATCTTTGAACAATCACTAGATGATCGCTCTTGGCTCTTCCTTCTAGGAAACTGAGGGGGTGGACTTTTTGAAGATCTAGTCCGACCAACGAAGCAAGAGAACTGAGATCGAGCTTCCAATGCGAAAGCTAGTTCTCTCTTCATTCTTGACTTTAAAGGCGACTTATGATCAAGTTTGGGTTTCAAGAAAGGGGATAAACAGAAATTCGACGGTGAATCTGCAAGAATGTGGGATATCGGAAACCCAATTGAAGGACCCAAGACTTTTTCGCTACAAAATCATCGCTATGTTTCTGAGTTTATCTGATCCGGTGCTCTCTACATGACTTGGAATTTGAACGAGAAAAAGAACCCTAGATTTTCTCGATATACAGAAACAGGGGGACTATATATCTCTCTGAACCAAATCGCAAAAAATAATAATAATAATAATAATAAAAGCTTAAAGATAAAAGAATTACGTTTACAAATTTTCTTTCTTTTTTATCAGTCAACCAAGAAGTGACGCGTTGACTTTCATATTAGATGTGTAACTTTCCTTTTTTCCTTTCACATAGTTTTGTTGTATAATACAAATATAAATATGGGATGTGATTTGTACACAATAACTTTCTCATTAGATGTGTAACTTTTCTTTTTTCCTTTCACATAGTTTTGTTGTATAATACAAATATAAATATAAATATGGGGTGTGATTTTCACACAATAAGTTTTCTCCATACATAATGATCTGTATAATGTTATACGATATGCATAAAATACGATCATTAAATATTGATACCATGCAAATCCTCGTCTTAGATTCCTAGGTAAATAGTTTGGTTTCCTTTTTAGGTAAAATGAACCGAAATCGTATGAATCAAATACATAACCGTAATTAACTTTTTTTAAATACATTATTCTTAAATGATTCTATCACACAACCCTTCATATGGGTGAATACTTAGCGTATATGCTAACTCATAAACTTATGTGACCAAAAATACCATAGGAATTTGACGATCATTTTATCTAACTGTTACTTTAGAAGAATCGTGAAACAAATTGAATTATTTGTTATCTTTCTAGTGGTGAGCTTCTTGTTATTTGGGTATAATAGAAATTTTCGAATTAGAGATCTTTTTATGATCTTAAGATAATCCTAATTGTTGACACAAATCCAATAAGGAATTTAACTATGAGAAATTGTTTTTGTTCCTACCTTTTATTCCTATTAATCTTCCTACCCAAGTTAAATTATGACATGTGTATTAAAATATTATTAGTTTTATTAAAATAACTATTTTAGAACATGAGTTATTGTGGTACTTATTAACTTTTATATGAGTTTAATTACTCTAAAAATTTGAGCTTGGAAAATTGTGTTTCTATGGAGTTGAAGAGTATGGGTAGGGGAATTAAAATACTTAGAGGAATATAGAATGACCCTAATAAATCGTTAGTTTGACGACCAAATGAATGTCTTTTTGCTGTTTTATTTTGAATTTTTAATTGTGTTTTATCAAGCCGAAGTTAATTTACGATTAATATCTTTAAAAAGTTAAAACAAAAAACCAACAAAATGATTGTATCCTTCCAAAGTTGGCGGACAATCATGGACTGATAGTACTCATGGGAAAGTACAAGAAGTCAAAAATGTAGGATGTATGATAGTGATGGTTTAGAGCAAAAGTTATATTCTTCTGCTTTGTGTTTGACTTGTAGATTTATTCCATAAAATGCATCAAGTACACCCAAAGCATTTAAGGCCAATGAAAGAATAAAGGGTGATCTTAAAAAAACCCTCTCAATGTGTAGGTGAATGTGTTGTGTGAGTTGACTCTCACACACACATGTCACATCATATGGGGTTTTTTTACCAATACGCTTGAACCTATCTAAAGAGGGCATCTTTAATGGATGTGAGGTGTAGGACACTACACAACCCATGTTTACTAGAAAGTCCGAGTGTCCGGCGGATTAGCATATTAGTGACAGATTTTCGTTGCTAATTCTTTGAAAATTATGTCGTTAATTTATCTTAAAATTTTGTCGTTAATATCTCGTAAAATTTTGTTGCTAAAATTTAGGGCCCCTTTTTTACTCTTCAAATTTTGTTTATATATATATATATATATATATATATATATATATATATATATATATATATATATATATATATATATATATATATATATATATATATATATATATATATATATATATATATATATATATATATAGACTAAATATCAAATGGTAACCATTTTTTTCCTAGGAACCTAGGAACCTTTTGACTGAAATTTTTTTTTTCAAAAAAAATGATATAATACACCTAATCGCTTATATTTAATACATTTTGTAAAAAAAATTGAAAAAAAAACATGTATACACGAAATGTGTACATATGCGCGAAACGTGATCATATACACATTTGCGAAAAAAGTGCATATATGCACATTTCGTGTATACATATTATTTTTCAATTTTTTTTTGACAAAAAATCTTAAATATAAGCAACTAGGTGTATTATGTCATTTTTTAAAAAAATATATATTTCAGTCAAAAGGTTCCTAGGTTCCTAGGAAAAAATGGTTCTTACTTGAAACGGAATATATATATATATATATATATATATATATATATATATATATATATATATATATATATATATATATATATATATATATATATATATATATATATATATATATATATATATATATATATATAATCACTCTAATACTTAGATTTTGAGCAAATGGTCTTTAGTAATTGAAGACTCGTGCTCTTAGAAAAGAGCAGTATCTTTTCTTTGAGCGCGTGTTAGGCGCGTGCGAAAGGAATTTTCTGAGATTTTTCTCACATATCTTATATCTCTGTCTTTTGCTTTCTCAATACGCAATAAGCTAATTTCCGATGGTGAATCCTTATTAAAGACTACCAACACCTGTCATTTAAGATGGTGATTCATCTAATCTTGTTCTACATCTTGAGACACCTGTCCCACACTCCCACTGTCTCTATCATCTCACCACTTCTTCTCTCTACTCTCATTCTCACCTCTCTCCCCAAAAAAACCACCGCTCTCGTCTGAAAACCAAGCAAAGGGTGCTTGTTTGATGTTCAAAAATAAGGGCGGTGGGCATTTCTCACCTCTCTCCCCAAAAGAACGACCGCTCAACTTCTTCCACCGCCATTTGTTCACCTGCTACACCGCTTTGGCCTTCAAGATACCTTTATTCCACTATCGATCTCGTTGCTACGTGTAAACCGCTTCATACTTCTATGCTTTCCTAATACACCGCCATCAATAGCTCCCCTATTAATCCCCTGTCTCTCTCTTCGTGGACGACTTTTCAATTTCTAGCGATGAATATTGACGGGATCGTAAATGTTCGATTCCTTCTCTCCGTCTTAACTGAATGATTTGTGCATAATTTTTAACAATCTTGAAAGCAGACTTTCTGTATTCCTCTTTAGGCATAGCAGGAGGAAACAAGAGAAGTACATCAGTTATTTAATGTCTCTACTATAACCCATTTTTTCGTTTCTATTGACGTTCTGAAGAATGATCACTGCTGCACCATCATCTTTTTCCTCTCCAGCTTCGTTCTCGGTCATGAGTAGTTTCTGGTAACCCCCACCCTACCCCTCTTCCAATCCTTTAATACTCGATTATATTCTTCTTTATTTGGATTTTGGGTTTGAAACTGCTACTTTTTTTTATTTAATGTCTTCAATTTGCAAGTAATTTGAATAACATTGAAGATGTTGGCATCTTCTTGTTGGTTATTGCCCTCTATTCATAGTTATGGGCACTCGATCACTTATAGATAAGGTACTACGTTGTAAATACTCTTCTTTTTCTTCGATTTTGTTTTTCAATTTGGTAATGAATCGACCCCTCATCTAGATACTTATGCTATTGAACTCTCATTTCCTGATAATACTCTCAAGGTTCGTCATAATTTCTTTCTTTTTATTCTATTTCCTTTTCCGATTTTTGCTTCATTTGCGGTTTTTCTTTATCAGGAAGTGTCAAAGATGCATTCTTTTCCTTCTTCTCCAGTCTTGATGCAGTTTCTTCTCTTCTCACGTGCTAATATGAATCGACCCCTCATCTAGGGTTTATGCTAAAAGATGAAATTGGAGGAATTGTGAGTTTTGTTTCTCCTTTGTTAATTGTTTATCTGGTAGATGGAATTAAAGTTAGGATCAAGCAGTAGCTGGCTTTATAATCTATATACTTGATTATATGTATAAGTGAACTATTATATACTTGATTATATGTACAAGTGAACTTTGACATAAATATTAAAAGATTGCATGAGGCATGACAGAAAAATAGCATTTCCTTCTGTTTCAATATTGATGAGATCTATTGTTTGCATGCTTAACAACGGACATATGAACTTATAATCATCCAAGTTATGCTCTTGTTTTTTAATAACTTACTAATTAATGGAATATGTACTTTGTTTCATTATATAGCTTTGTTACGATACCATATTTTAGGGGTTAATGTTCAAATCCTCTTATTGGAGAAATAACTTGTGGTTTTTTGCTACTTCAAATGCAGGTAAAACCTATAAAGCTTGATTTTGCTCTTCAAATATGAAAGGATTAGAGAGGTGTGAAGAACCTCCTTTTATTTCTTCATGAGAATCAACCAATTTGAGTAGTAATTTGATTCCTAATTATTCACCAAACTAGGTTGTGTTTGGTAAGTGTAATCGAAGTAGAGAAATCAACGTCTTTGCCACATAAGAACTGAATGGTTTCTCTAGCTAATTTTTATCCCATGGGTTAAGAGTTTTTTTATCCCTTAATGGAATTGAATAAAGTATTCTCTCTCTACTCTATTGGTGTCACTAATACCTACCATTATAAGGTTTAATTTTTGTTCATGTTAATGTAGAATTTGGAGGCAAAAGAGTTAATTAACAGATCTTTTTATGTACTTATGGAGGTGTAAAAAGATAAAGAACATAGTATTTCCCAGGATTGTGGATTGTTTTACCTTTGAAAGTATTCATATCAATCAGATCGTATTCCCTTCATTTTATGATTAGGCTTTTTGATTCCACTCATGTTATTGAGTTGGAGGCTTAATAAACAAAGAGTTTCTGACTATTTTTCTAATTTCATTTATTTCAATGGGTTCACCGAAATAAATCCACCTATATATAACATTATACTTTCACTTCTTTTAGTTATATTCTACAATATAGTAGACAGTAAAAGGAAATCCCCAAATTACCCTTCATGTGTCGTGCTTAGCACGGCCCTGAAACTTACCTTTTATATATATATATATATATATATATATATATATATATATATATATATATATATATATATATATATATATATATATATATATATATATATATATATATATATATATATATATATATATATACTTAGGGGCCTATTTTTATTTTTCGTGCAGGCCCTCAAAATCAACGAGACGTCCATACATTTAAATGGATCAATTTGTTGGCTCGATCTATTTTGGCAAATTAATATATGGAACAGTCTGTTAAATGTTTATATATACTTTTTAATTTTATATAGTAATTATTTATGATATTTTTAAAACAATTTAATTATATTGAGATGGAAAGCAAGATAGTAACAAGATCCGTTGATAACCCTTTCTGTATATCAAAACTAATTCTTTTAAGAAACTACATTCATAAATCTTTAGGGTTATAACTGAAAGGTTTTCTGCAACTATGAACTAAAAATCCTAAGTTCACATGCAACCTATATAGATCTAGTTTTTCTTCTAATTAAACATATAACAATTCCTAAAAGGCCAGAAAGAATTAAACTAAAAGAAAGATCAAGAAAAACCAACCTTAAGGTGAATCTTGGAAGCAAAGCAACAGAAATCTCTTGCCTCAAATGCAGTCACACCCAAGCTGGAACTTTGGCCGAAAATCCTTCAAAGAGAGCTTCAAAAATCGTGGCCTTAGGGTTAGGGTGAGCCTCCCTATTTATAGGATCCAAATGGTGATCAGATAAACCTTAAAGATAAACCTTTTTGAATTCAAATTAAGATAAGCCTTTATCTTAATAATTCAAACCCTTTTATCCTCATTATCAAAATCGAAAATATATATGTTTCCATATATAATTTCGTTCACCACTCTCACTCACTCAACTGTCACTTACTCAACTATTGAATAATTACAGTTTTAGTCCCTGCACCTTAATTAATCAATTTAACTGCCAAATTAATTCCAATTAATTCCAGAAAAATTTCTAATTAATTATTATAGTTTCTAATTAATATATTATCACTTAAATATATTAATAAACTATTTATTTAATTTCTATTGATTTATTAATCACATAATAAATCAATCTTTCTCTCTACCGGACTTTCTGCCAATCCTCCAACTATGAGGGCAACCCAAATGGACTATGCTACTATTAATTAGATAAATACTAATTATTAGTCATGGCTTAGACACCTAATCCAACAGTCTCCCACTTGGATAAGTCTATGACTAAAATTACCAATTTAACCTCTAATTAATTAGCAACTGTAGCTTCCTAGAAACCGCTGCCGAACTCTGACCTAGTCAGTTCTGTCCAATGATAAGTGATCATATGATCCTTCGTCCAACAAGATATTTTCAGACACGAGACATGGATTGAGATCAATCTCGGTCCGATACTCTGTTTCCCGATTTCCGATTCTGCTTATGACTTTAGAACTTCTAATTGAACACATCAATTTAGTCCAGGCTGGCCAGCACTTTAGTCAACTTCAAAATCATCGAGAGGCCTACAGATATCTGTTTCCCATCAGGGTCAAGGAACGAATAAGCTTTGACTTATATGCTTATATCTTTTACAAGTCAAAACATTCACAACAACATGTTTTATAACATCGAGTTACCGATGCGTTTTCATATTATCAATGAACAACTGCCTTGTAAATCATAACTCATATCTCTCCACTTTAAGATCATAAGATATTATCGTCTCAACATTGCTTGTGATATAATCCATGAAGCAATCTGTTGAGCGTGGGTTTATCCAATACTCAAATCTCTATTTCTAAGTACTCATGAATGTTGTAGCAATCCTATTGCTATGTCTAACTCTTTAGACAGTCTACAAACCAATTCATGACAGTCTTGATTCAATACTTACTTCCCAAAGTATGAGCGACTGTGGACCTATCTGAATAATTAAATTATTCGGGAAGTAAAACATGCAAAAGTTAAACATAAAGATCTGACTGGCAGCTACTCCTGCTTATTACCAAGTCTCCACAAGGTAATCACCAAGTCGGACCTTGTCATAAACTGTTATCGGTTTCAAGATTTCTTTTAAACTTTCAATTCTAATTTTACATCTATGTCTTTATCAACCTTACACTCTTTCTATGTATCCAAAGTATCTTATACTTATACATTTTATTGCAGATGATCCAATCGGATGCTCATCCGATAACATCTCAATATGTTATCCTGTCAATTTCTCTTTTAACTCCATTCTGTGAATGTGTACTGTGACTTCCTATGGTTCTGGGATCTTTAGTCTACTTGACTGCACCCTAAGACTATTTCGAGGTGTTATGATGTGCCGGTGAACCACACGCGCTCCATCAGAATACCAACGAGACTTTGTAACCATGAAGTCTATTAACATCATGCCCTGATGTTAATAATTACCACTTTGAAAATCTTTCAAATTAATACTATCACTTTCACCCTAATCATTTCCTAATGAATTCTCACTTTAGTTCAACCAATCCATCCAGTATTCCCAGCCAGGCAATGTCCTGAATCCAACTTACTATGCCCTAAGCATTAAGTTATCAGGACATGTTCATGACTTTATGATCGATCCAAAACTTGTGGAACCCTATCTAATCCTATTCCAAACCCTTTCGGAATCCAAGGATTATTTATAATCCTTTGTGTCATGATTTTCGAAAAACTATTTCCTTTCAGAGACTCTTCTCATGCATCTTGAATCTTATCAAGATCATGCTTAGAATGGCTAGGTCTATGCTGGTGATTTCATCTATCTAATAGATGACTTTGAATTATGTGAGTATATTGCACCTTCTTAGTTTCTTTCACGCCAAGTCATCACACTTTGAAATGATAAGAAAACTTTTCCTAGGTCTATGCATTTTGAATCTCATCAAGATCATCTTGGCAGAATCTGGATCTATCTCATAGACGTTTACAACCACCTGAGTATGCCGTATTTCTATTAAGGCTTTCATAGCGATCTGTCTCTTAACACCAAGTCATTACACTTTGTAACGAAAAGAGACGTTTCCTAGAAACATTATGTATCCCACGTATGGAGATAGTAGATAACGGCGACTCCCACTGGCTTTGACATGGTTATAGACTATTCACAAAATCCAGGACTTATGGTACATTTTGAGAATCCAAACCTTTCTGACATTTTAATGGAAATCTTTCAGTCCTTTCTCAAAATCCAATCCTTTGGCATATTTTGAGAATCTGAATATCCTTTCTTGCGAGATCCCCGTGGGACGAAACCCGGGGCCATGTACCTTTTGTAATGGCATGCTCTATGTGTGTCCCTATTAGTGTGCCGGTAAACCACACACGCTCCACTAACGACTCACACTATGCCACGCAGAATCCTCTCGGATTTCATCTGCTATTGAGAGTGCTTTACTCGAAATCAATTGCTTGACTCTGAGTATCGACTCACTCAACTAGATGCTCTGAAGGTATGTATATGTCCAAGTTGCTTTCTTTTGATAACTCAGTTACTCCCACTGGTTTTTAGACCAGGTGTAAAATCAATCAAATTTTCATACAGACCGTGTCTCGCCCTAAGGTCCTCTTATTTGGCAGCAGCCGGGCTCACCAATGCTTCCAAGTAGTCGGATTGCAAATCCGTACCAACTGCAGTGTTTTACCACCAATCGGTATGTCACCCTGATCACAACTACTTATGATGGTGATCAATACTACTGGTTAAGAGGAGATTATGTCAGTTGTAAAGCAGAAATCTGATTTCTGCTCCAAGCCTAGTGATGACTAAAAGGTTCTTTCATTGCTAATCCTAAACTCATTTAGGACTGTCCCAACTCCCACTGTTTCCTTAGACCATGAGTTCTTTCTAAAAGAGCTCTTTAGTTACAGTGGGATAGCTAATGAAATGACAATGCTGATCAAGTTCAGCTGGTCATGAGGTTCAGATGAACACTACAAGACCCTGGACTTTCTATGTACAAGTGGGATAATCCCAGCTTTACATTTCAAGCAGTGTTTGCAAGACCTACTTAGTCTAGGATGTGGTCGGAGTATGGTTTATATGGACTGACTGGTATAGTGTTCATCTTATTGGAAACTAATTGGCATTGTATCTCATACATCGAGGATCGAACTGTTTCGACCAATGCTCCATTATCTTCCCTAAGACACATTATAACCATTAATGCTCTTGGAAGAGAATGAACTGTGAAACCTTTTTCTCAGTTTATGTTATCGCTCAGGTTCTGTGGAACTTGTACTTCCTTTGGCAGCCTTGGACTGTTTAAGGTCTCAATTCAATTACTTATACCGATAAGCAATGTCATATTCATCATACCGAATGATGAATATTGTGAAGTACAAACAATTGTGTTCTATCTCAAGATTCGAGCAACACACCGCAACAGGTGTGTCCGTTGCTCTTAATCTCAATGTCTTTTACATATCTATGTAGACTAATGACTTTGTTAACTTGGTTTAAGACTTGCAATCTTCAGTTGACTCTAAGTCAACTGATTCCAAAATCCTATCCTCTGGATCTTTGGGTGATTCATTTCTTGCCATATGTGCTTTATGAAGAACTTAATCATCATCTGACTCTAAGTCAGATGATTCCAAAGTCCTGTCCAACTGGACCTTTGGTTGATTCACATTAAGAACTCAATTCATCAAGTGACTCTGAGTCAAATGATTCCAAGGTCCTGTCCAACTGGACCTGTGGTTGAATTGATTCTTATAACATTTGTATTAACAATCATAAATGACACAATTCTTGAATCCAAACACTTTGGATGCATCAACATTCAAGTTATTACTAATCATACATTCAACACATTCATATAACATTTCAAGGATAATTTCAGACAACAGGTGTTAAAAGAAAATATGACAATTTTATTAAAAATAAAATCCTTGAACAATGTAATAGACAATGCCAAAAATGTATCTAAAGACTAATAACAATATTTAATATCTATCTAAACTTCAAAACTGCACGAGCTAGAGATCCAATCCAAATGTGCTCCTATGCGACAGAGTCCCGTGCCTTCTTGATTCCCTGCATACAATCCAAAATGCGACTCTCACATTATGTATCAAGAAATCTTGGAACAGGAGTTTTGAGGTTTTTAGATATACCTGAGCTTTCAAAAGAGTTGGAGCGTCTTCCAATCTTTCCGTGACTGTATCCGATTTAGCGGATTCCCAGTTTGAGACATGTCTAGTCGATCTCGACCGTTTCTTGTTACGTCTCTTCACTGGACTTAATCCAGAAGTAGCTGAGCCATTGGAGCTATGCCTGTCCAAGAGTGACTCGTATAAAGTCAACAGTGGACGCATTTCCATGAGGGTCTTTTTCCGGTCTTCCTTTCTATACGTCTGAATGAACAGATCGTACTCATTTGTCAGCGAAACGAGTAGGATGTTAACACTCTCTTCCTGACTCATGGAATAACCAAGTTTATGCAATTCGCCTATGTACGCTTCAATCTGAAGAACATGCGAATTGACGCTACTTCCTGCTTTCAGCTTGCACTCTGCAAGTCTTTTGAAGATCCTGGTTCGTTCCTCTTCAACTGGTTTCTGGAACCTTTTCTCAACCAGTTGCATTAACTCATATGGCCCCAAGGATTCAAAATCCTTGCGGAACTCGGGGTCAATGGTTGATAGCATGAGGTCACGAATCTCTTCGGATTCATCATAAGGACCTTTTATGATGACTTGTTCCGGTGGAACTGGGATCGGATACTCGGTGAGATGTAGCTTGCCAGCAATGCCGAGACCCAGTCTCCAATTGCGAAGCCATTCTTTACAGTTGAGGCCAGTCAGCCTTTCCATATTAAGCAGGTGCATTCTGATGCTTTCAGAAATGGGTGAAGGAGGAGAAGGAGGAGAATTGACACTTGACATCTATAAAGAAAATAGAATTTATTAGCTTAATTTGTCCTTTTTAAATAATTACCCAATATGTTATTTAATAAGGCTAGGATCCAAAATACCCCAACTATGGTGTGAAGAGGGATGCCGTAATCACAACATAATGGTCATTAAGGTAGATAAACACTTATCAATTTCATCTTATGAAATTCCTAGATCTGTTGAGATTCATTAAACTCTTCAATGGCATGTTTAATCTCGGATGTGCTCTACTGTTTGTGACTGGGATGCCGAGGATCACAAACTGGATGTGAATAACCATGCAAATTAGCTTGGTACTCTCGGGTTAATTATCATCTCTAATTGATGTGCCGGTAAACCACACACGCTCCATCAATAATGATAATACCCGGGAAACCCATTGCAACTCTTTATGAACCCCTATTGGCATGCCGGTAAACCACACACGCTCTACCAATGTTTCATAAAGTGCAATGTGCAATTTCATGGATTAGCACCAATTCACATTTTTTCCTAAAGTAACTAGATTTGGGTTTTATTAAGTGTTCTAGTACTTTGAATCATTATACTTTTAGTGATTATTAGGTGGTCCTATCAAACCTGTTCGGCTAACGACCCTCCACTGATCAGGCGAGCGGTGGGCGAGAGTGTTCACCCATTAGACCGCCATTTTATAGGCAGTCTCCTTATACCCACTTTATAGACCAGCTTCGTGAATGAGGCCTACTAATGATTTGACTAACCATTTAATCTCATACATATAAAAATAACTTCCTAGTTATAATATATATAAGATGTAATTTTTTAAACCTTTAAAAAATTGTTTCTGGTTTATCTTTTAATTTATTGTCGATTTAAGCTATTAAATTTAAAATTAAATTAAACCATTTAAAGCCGATTTAATTATCTTTTAATTAACCAATTAATTAAATTAATTAAATTTGATATTTTAAACCTTTTAAAATATTTTAGGATTTATCCTTTTAATTTTCGCCAATTTAAACAATTAAATTCTAAATTAAATTAAATCCTTGAATTATCTTTTAATTACCAATTAATTAAATTAATTCAAATGTAGATAGGTTTATCAAATTAATCAAATTAATTAAAACCTATCCTTATCCCCTAATTTTCGATTTTTTAGGATAAAGGTTTTAAGGTTTATCTTTTAAACAATTTAAAGTTACCAAAAATAGAATACCTTCTAAACCCTAATCATAAAATCGCCAAAATAGAGGGGAGGGGCTAGGGTTTTCAAAACCCTAACCCTAATTGTCGATTTGCCCAAAATTAGGGTTTAGAGACTATAAACCCTAATTACAAGGAAAGCAGTTATAGCAATTTAACAAGAAAAACAACCAAACGCTCTGATACCACTGAAAGGTTTTCTGCAACTATGAACTAAAAATCCTAAGTTCACATGCAACCTATATAGATCTAGTTTTTCTTCTAATTAAACATATAACAATTCCTAAAAGGCCAGAAAGAATTAAACTAAAAGAAAGATCAAGAAAAACCAACCTTAAGGTGAATCTTGGAAGCAAAGCAACAGAAATCTCTTGCCTCAAATGCAGTCACACCCAAGCTGGAACTTTGGCCGAAAATCCTTCAAAGAGAGCTTCAAAAATCGTGGCCTTAGGGTTAGGGTGAGCCTCCCTATTTATAGGATCCAAATGGTGATCAGATAAACCTTAAAGATAAACCTTTTTGAATTCAAATTAAGATAAGCCTTTATCTTAATAATTCAAACCCTTTTATCCTCATTATCAAAATCGAAAATATATATGTTTCCATATATAATTTCGTTCACCACTCTCACTCACTCAACTGTCACTTACTCAACTATTGAATAATTACAGTTTTAGTCCCTGCACCTTAATTAATCAATTTAACTGCCAAATTAATTCCAATTAATTCCAGAAAAATTTCTAATTAATTATTATAGTTTCTAATTAATATATTATCACTTAAATATATTAATAAACTATTTATTTAATTTCTATTGATTTATTAATCACATAATAAATCAATCTTTCTCTCTACCGGACTTTCTGCCAATCCTCCAACTATGAGGGCAACCCAAATGGACTATGCTACTATTAATTAGATAAATACTAATTATTAGTCATGGCTTAGACACCTAATCCAACAATAACATTACTATGTATGACTCATTGGTCTCTATTAAGTAGCTCAACAGCCTAGGATGCAAGGAAGCGAAGATAATCAAATGTTAATGGTATAAACGTGTTGATTATTCATGCGCGTTTTCTCGTATTTTGTCACTTTGCATGAGGCAGCTTTTGAAACAGTCTTTCTCACAGATAAACCCTCACTCTTCAAGCCAACAAGAGGGGAAACCTCTGTTAGATCCACATATACGGGTTTCCCTTTTATTCATCCAAAAACCAAAATGTTAGCCATATAAAGTGTTGATCTACCTTCCAACGGGTCGGTTAAGAATTTCATAGGTACTTGTTTCTTAACAGATATCCCAACATGCCTAAATACATCAAAAAAACATGTTTCTAACCATATTTTGTCGGTACTTGAAACTCGAGAGCTCTCTTCATTGTAATGCATCAAAAGGAGTGCAAGCATGCCTTGTGACAAATTAGACATATCTCATCAAACAAAAATAGTAAAGTCATGATGCGATATTAAAGGATAGTACGATACTCTACTGGTGACATATGTTGGCCTAGACTTGTTGGGATTAGTACACAGCTCAACTGCAAGAAGTACCGATCCACCTTGACTAAGTACTTCAACAAACGATCAACACTCACAACTTATCTAGATTATAGAGAAATACGAAGAACAATTTGAAAAACACAATGATTTAAAGTGATTTACTTGACAACGAGTCAAGCTACTTCCAATGTGAGAAACCGAGTAAATTTCATTAATAAACTTCAATATTTACAAAAGAGACTGAATTATCTTCACAATGTTCACAACCCAAACATCGGATATCCACCACTTAATATTGACATATATCGTAGTGAAGGATAATGAGATTCATATAAGAAAATATGAGAGACTGAATACGCAAGGTCTTGGGCAGGAAATGTCACCTAGGCATGAGCACCTAGTTGCTTTATAGTATGAGAAGCGACTAAACCATGCTCCCCATGCTGCCCTGAAACTTTGATAGTGTGCCCTCGCGTATTCCCAAGGTATTCTGACAGCCGATGTGACAACACCAAACCAGGGTACAACCGAGGACTCTTCCTCCGGTTGTGCGACCCGTCATTAGACTAAGTCCGAGTAACATGCCCTCGGACGAGATTGTGTAACTATCTAGCCATGCTTCTGCATGGCAGATAGACTATACTTTGGTCTGAGGCCAAATCTTCGCCTGAGGAAACTCTTCGGTCTGAACTAAAGGTCGGTCAGAGGATACTACAGGCTCACCTTCTTCTGCTATTGATGCTTTCACTCTTGTGATTGTAGCCCAAGCTGTTGCTATCACGGTAAAATGCGGTTAGCAGAAGATACTGGTGATTGGCTTCTTCTGACATGGTTCTTTCATTCTAATGGAGTTCACTCTATATCACAAATCTTTGGTCTGATAATCTTATCGGTCTGCTGACCTCCTCGATTAGCACCAACTCCGACTGTCTATCTTGTATTACCTTCTTTGCATGCCCAACCAAGGACATATCTACTGATCCAGATGAGGCATGGCTTTCCTCAGTCCTGCTAATCCAGATGTCTCTGATTCCAACCCAATTCTATTGATCAACTAAAGAAGCACTGCTGTCATACTGGATGAGATGCACCCGACTCGTGATATCTTATTCCACTGTCAATCAGCTTCGGTTGGTCTGACCGGAGCGAAGACCTTCATTTACCGAGGACTGGGGATTCATCTGAGTCGCAAACCTCAACAATACTGACACGTTGTAGTCGTTGATGCGGTCAAAAGTCAAAAATAAAACCTTATGTTCCACTAGTAGTGGTAAGCAAGGGGCGATCCATGGAGTTTGTGGTTGGCACTATGTGTCGATTATATGATCGTACTATAGTGTCACTCTATAGTCATTAGATATCATTACACTTTTTCATCCAAAACAAACTCAACAATTGTAAACTATCAATCAAACTTAGATCTAACCATAGAAACTAGATCAAACACCAAATCTTGAACAAAAACCAAATCTTGCATTAAAATCAACCAACACTTGTTCATAAACCGAAACTGAAAAGAAAGTCGAATGATTACTCTCAATTAGAAAACTAAAAACTCTGTGATCGAAGAAATTCCCAGAAGCGGAATACTCGTAACACAAGAGTGATTACAAACTAAAAACGTTGCAAAGAAAGTAAATCTAACCAACTATGAGTATGAAACTAAAAACTACGGAAATTGAGTCAAATGAGCCAGAGATTCACTCGATGGATCAATATTCTCTCTCGAATTTCGACCAAGAATCCTCTATTTATAGTTGAAAATTCTGACGGCCCAAGCCGCTAACAAGCTTTATCAGCGTTGTGAGTCAAGCCTTATACCCGTTTTATCTCACTTCAAAATTCCAGCCGATTCAGATTACGATTTTATCCCGATTCCGGCGCCGTGTAGAGGTCTTCTCCGCGTCACAAGTTGCTCTTTTGGTTTTATCTTCGTTTTTCATCACCAATTTCACACTTAAAACCCTGCATTTCGCTAAAAATACACACAAGAGACTTGACACTAAAAGTGAGCGATATTAGTCTTTTATAATAATAAAACTGGTAAAACCCAGTCCAATAACGCGTAAAATGTGTAACATCAAAGCACATTATCAAGTATTGGCTTTATTTCGCCTATGTTTCTGGTTATTCAGACAGTTAATTCTTTTCGGTCATCTGGACTTCTCCGGTTCAGATTTAGGCTCCACACTTTGCTCAGCAACTTGTGTATATGATGAAGATGTTGATGCAGTTCGAGGATGTATCAACAAGGGTCGAAATCAAATTGTCTTTGATGTAGACCTTCTTTGAGAGACCTTGCTTCTTCGAGATTTTGTCACATATGATCCTTTTCCTTCTAAAGCATAATGCAAAGATATCCTGCCCTAATTATGCTATGATTTAGCTTGTCAAGGGAATCGGTCTGCTAATCTTACCATTCGTCAACGTTTTCCTCCTACATGGAAGTATCTCACATGGGTTATATCGAAGTATTTTACTCACAAAACTGGAAGTCATTATCAGCTGAAAGTTTTTGAACTTTAGATACTCTATAGAATGGTTCAGGGAGCTAGACTATATTGGGCATCATTATTCTTTCGATTTTTTATTGGATTATTATCTCTCAAGAAGAAATAGTCGATTGTTCCTTTCCCACGCTTTATTAGTTTGATATTTGAAAAAATAATGACCCCGATTTATGTTTCTGAGGATGCTCCAACAATAAATATTTTAGTTCTTGGATCAAAGCTTTTTCAGTCAGTCCCAGCTGTCACTGATCCACCTATTACTGAGGTGATGCAATGGTGTATTCAATTCGGTCCATCAACTGCTCAATCTACTTCTCCTCAATGCCCCAAGAATCACATTCATTTTACCTCTCCTATCTCATCTAATGCAAACACTGATAATTCTTCCAGGTATACACCTGCTGCATCTCTTACTTCTTTTACGTATTCTGTAGAAATGGGTGCTACAAACCTAGTACACCTTACCTACTCTCCAACATCTGTAGTTGATAGGAAACCCTCTAAGTCACGATCACATTCCTCCCATATTGTAATTGATCATGTTCACATTGAACATTCTCAGTTTCCACACACAAGAACCCGTGATCATTTAGATCATGGCTCCTTGTTTGTGGATCAGCCACCCTTAAGCTCCATACATGCCTAATAGGCTACCCTCACACCAACTGATGCTACTTAGTTCATCAACCACATCCGCTTCTCCAACAACTATGGTTGCACCAACACCATCAGAAACAACATATGCTGATCTGATACCATCGGTTGTTCAAATCAAGTAGTGTTCTTTTCTTCAGAATAGTACTAGAAAGGGCTTGATCATCTGAACCAGAGGATTGATTCTGTTCCCCTTCAGTTAAGGACTCCCCCTTAGTTTGTGATTCCTCTTCAGCAGTTGAGGACGGAAAAGGAGCCATGCTGATTGCAATAACTTTGATAGGTCCTTGGAGATGATCTTGAATATAATCAATATCATTGAATCCTTCCTTATTATCTGTTTCCTCCCCCTCATATATAAACCTCTCCCTCTTTTTGACATCATCAGAATAAACCACAAGTGACAGATCAACGGAAAGTAGAATATGGAAATAGAGAGTGAATTTGATGAATGAGATCTTGAATAACCAAAACATTTGTTGGGAAAGAGAGTTGTTATCACCGATGCAATGACAGTCTGCAGAGATAGTATAAGAGAATCAAGAGTAGGTACTGATGTTGCTGGAGCAACAACTGCACGTGTTGGTGTTTCTTGAGCATCAGACAACGAGGCTGATGTGGTTTGAACAACCGATGGTATCAAATCAGCATATGTCCAACACCATCAGAAACAACATATGCTGATCTGATACCATCGGTTGTTCAAACCACATCAGCCTCATTGTCTGATGCTCAAGAAACACCAACACGTACAGTTGTTGCTCCAGCAACATCAGTACCTACTCTTGATTCTCTTATACTATCTCTACAGACTGTATATAAGCTTGCGTACTAAACCTTCAATACGACGTCGAGTTACATGTATATCGATTATTTCCTTATTCCCGTATTCTTTCTTCCTTGAATTTCCGTTCGACTAAATAATTCATTAATCCTGATCGTGTTTTCCTCCTTCAATGATTCTTTCTTCTTCCTTCAGACCTTCAGGAAGTCGTATCAGGACTAAAGAATTGTTGAAGGAGGAAGACATGATTGGGGTTAAATAATTGTTGAGTCGATCATAAAATCAAGGAAGAAATAATACGAGAATAAGAAAATGAGCGATATACATGTAATACGACGTCGTATCGAAGGTTTAATACGCAAGCTTATATACATAACATCAGTAGATTCACTTTTCCCATATATATATATATATATATATATATATATATATATATATATATATATATATATATATATATATATATATATATATATATATATATATATATAATACTATATAAAGCATATATAATTTACAACACTTTATAGCACAAAGTCTTAATTTTTAAGACAGTACAAGTCTATAATGCATGACACTCGTTGCTTCTTTGGCTGAAATCACAAACCACACGGATCACCAAGGTGGTGAGGCAGGATTGCCAAGCTGGCAGGTTTTCATCCGTATGATTATTTCATCACCGTCCATTTACAAAATCCGCCCATATTCTCTCTTTTGAAATATTTTGAAATACAAAATCCGCCCATAGATTCAGATCTGTATCGTCTTCTCACTTCGTCTCCTCTCTTTTGCATGCTCTCATTTCCTTTCTCACTCAGCCAGCCACAGCAGTTCGACTTCACCATAACCGACTATGGTTCGACATACCAACCACCGTGGCCACCATCTATCATCGCATTCACCATCTTCTACATCAGCTTTGTCTTGACGGTCTCGACACCAAGAATCAGCTCCATCATCTTTGGAAACCTTACATCGAGATATAACATATCGACACCAAGAATCAGCTCCATCATCTTTGGAATCCCTAACATATTGAGGTTTTTATTTTGGATTACATGTTCCACTTATATTGCAGGTTACCACCACCACCATGCTTACTTTCAATCGGTACCCAGATCTGGTTTAGATATGATTATCACCAAAAGGTACTTTCAGTTATTTGTTTATCAGAGCATTCCCCAGTTTCTGCAAATAATACCATGTTCACCACCTACAGGCTACATCCGCTTGTTCCACCTGTTTGAGCGGTCATCACACACCATCACCACCATGATCGGAAGCCCCTTATGCAACTCCAGTAAGTGATTTTCTGATTCTTCTCTATTTCCCGAGTCTTCCTGCTTCTGTCACAGTTTGCGTGTATTTATTTTGCTTGATGCCACCATCGACGCCACCAAAACCTCCCTCTGTCTCCATATTTTCTCTCTCACAAACCCTAGCCGCCAGCCCGCCACCGCTTCCGCTCCGCCTTCTCTACCGCTACCTCCTTCGCACCATCGCAGTTGCTCCGCCTTTTTCTACCGTTACCACCATCGTTTTTGTTCCCACAAAAGGTAACACGGTAATTATCATATTTTTGTTTCGTATTCATCACCATCACTGACCTTCGATGTTGTCTCTTTTTCTCTTATTCTCTACAACTGCTTGTCCTGACCATCAGGGAAACCCCAAGTCAAAACTATAAACCGGCCACCACCATTTCCCCTGAACCGGTTTCTTCCTATTAAGAATATGGTTAGCTGTTATATATACGTTTTATGCTTAATTCTTAATTTTTTTTGGTTTACATGTATCTATATGGAGAGAAAGAAACAGAAGCACGCAGTGACACAGACCATCACAAAATGAAACAGAGGTTTATGTTATTCTTTCTTTATTTTGTAGTATTCTTATTGCTGGTCTGTACTTTGCGTGGGTGTGTAAACTGTATGTGTTTGTGTTTTACAGTTCTGAAATAGGAGGACATTGAAATAAGAGACTCGAACGAAGAAGCTTCATGAAGAGGTGTAGTTCTTCAGATCTGCAAGGAACACAAGTATACAATTTAAATCTAACATTGTATATTTAAATATTTATAAAACTTTCTTTTGGTTTCAGGAAGGCCATCTGCAAAGGTCCTCTTCCATTTTCTCACGTTTTAGATTATTAGAGGTTGGAAAGGAATGAATACCCAACTTGATGTGCTTGATTCTTGGAAAGGAGTGAATACCAGATCAATGATCCAGGTTTAATGTTAATCAGATTTTTATGCTTAACTAAACCAGAGTCTGCCTTTGCTGGTTCCAGGTTTAATCCGCCAAGCCAGTTTCCAAAATACAAAAAGCATCGTCTTCATTCGTCATGTAACTTGCTTCCATCACTCTCTTTTTATCGAGAAAAAAAATACATATGATAATCATATTAGCAACAACGTAAGCTGCTAGCCTGCTATAACAAATAATTAGATGAAAGTACCCAACTATTTCTTGTAATTAGTAAAAAATAAAAGGAAAATGAATTAATGCATACAGATATCATATAACAGCTTACTTTCATTTGGTTTTATATATTAACATCCTACTTTCAATTAGCTTACTTCAGCAGCAATATTTGCAGTAGCAATGACATCAGCCGCTCTTCCTGTCACGAGACCTTGCTACAAAAACATGGGTATACCCACCACAGCTATGAAACCATCAACATGACACCCATGCCACTGTAACCAACCAAAAATTTTCATAATATTAATTAATAATAGCACAAATCAAGCCATTAAGTTTTAAGTAAACCGTATAAAAACTTGTGAGCCTTGACAGCCATATTTCTATTGATTCATTTGAGTTTTCACTGCTTAAAAATAGCAAACAACAAAAAAAATAATAACTAATGTAACCTTTTTACCGGTCTCATGTTTTCTGATTCATTATGTATGGTTTCTATCTTATGTCTCTTTGTAATTCATCATGTATCACACACAAATTCACAGATAAAGAGTTTCCATGGTTTTTATATTGTCAGCAGAAAAGGCTTGGATTTAGTCCTATTACTAATGTTATTCTTTGTGCAGGAACCGAACCAAGATGACATTAAGTCAGTGATATCTTCCTGGTTTATAGTTTTTGCTAAAAAGAAAGGTTTTACGAAACAAAAGCTGGTTTATTTTTTTTATAGAAGGTGAAAAAGGTCTGAAAAGCTGAATAATGGTGGGGACATGCATACAGATCAGTTGGTATCAAAATGTTTTAGTTATAGTATTTCTAAATAATTTTGTATATTTTTTGGTTTGAAATGAAAACAGAGGAGGCATCCATCTGCATTGGAGATCACTGGTACATGCATACAGATTACATTGTGGATTTTGTTATCAGGAATCTAAATTAGAAGGTTATTTCTCCTGCAAATATGAATGCACAGGGTTCGACGAAATAGTATGCTTTTGAAGAAACATTAACATACATTTGTTGGATTAAATAGCAACATGCTTTTGTTGGCTTAGAAGAATTAGCAAATTAGTTTTATGTAAATATGCGATCTACTCCATGAGGTTAATGATGTAAAATCTTAAGTTTTTAGATTTGTTTAAACAAGATGATAAATCTGCAATTATTGATATAAAGGTTACTGTAGAATCTGATATGTTGGTTAAGACTACGAATTTTATAATTCTCGAATCTCCTATTGCATTTATCCTTGTGTTGCTTTTCCGAGGAATGGAATGCATAAAGTACATGATACTTATAAAATTGTCCCTCGGTATTAAGTGAGGGTATGTTAGTATTTTACATATTTAACCAAAACTCCTAAAAACATATTATAATTCTTAATGTTACAAAATGCTTGAAGCTTTGACTAAGTTCGAAAAGTTCAAAGCTAACTTCCTGGCCAACGTTTTTATCTCTTTAAAATTTAAAGTTTTTTGAAAAGGTTGAATAATTTGAAATTTTGAAATGTTTGAATAATTTAAATTTTTTGAGAAGTTTGAAAAATTAGAAAGTTTGAAAAATTTGAAAATTTGAAATGTTTGAATAATTTATAATTTTTGAAAATTTTGAAAGTTTGAATAATTTCCCGGAATTTTTTTTTGAAAAGTTTAAATAATTTGAAATTTTTTAAAAGGTTGAATATTAAATATTATAGTAATCATGATAAATATATTACTTTTTATTTATGGATTTTGGGAGGCGATTTGGTGTATTTGTTGTTTTTCCCTGTAGCTGATTAACGGAAAGACTAACAATATCACATAAATGGCGGAAATCAGATCCGAAATCAATTGGAAAGTGCCATGTTAGATTGAAGATAGAATTCATTGTTAGTTTTCCTGTGTTTAATGATAAGATCGATTGGAGCAGATAACACTTCGACTGCATTAACAAATGCAAACCCGGTTTTCCCCAAAGGACTACCTCTGCAAGCTAAATTAAACATTGAGGATCATGAAAGTGAAATTTCAAAAGTTCGACTAAAACTGAAAGCAGTCGAAAATAATAACATGAGTTCTATTTTATGAAAAGTATCTTAAATAATAACATGAGTTCTATTTTATGAAAAGTATCTTAAGTCCTGGTATTTGTTTAAATCGTTAATTAAAATGTTAAATTCATGTGGAAGTTAATAAAATACAATTGTGTCTCCCGAAAGACACTTATCTTCGAAATGAAACTATTCACTGAAAGAAAACTATTCAATATAAGAAACTACTCACCGATTAAAAACCATTGATCGAAAGTTACTATTTGAGCTCCGACGAAAAGAAACTAATCGCCGTTTGGGAACTATTCGTGTTTAGATCAAATTAATCGCACCCGCTGCATGACTGTAATTTGTTGTGTATTTAAAATCGTGGTAGTTAGGTGCAATATATGTTATTCTCATTTGTTGTGTAATTTATTAGCCCTATAAACCTTAAGCCCTAAATCCAAATCCATAAACCATAAATCTTGAACAACCCTAAACCGTAACTCTTCATCTATAAAACGAGAGAATGTATTCATGAAAACAAACTGTTCGTAGGAATAAACTATTTTCAAAACATAACTATGGACCCAAAAAGATTATTTCGGTTCTAACTTTATAAGCAATGTCTTTTAGAAAAAAACTAATCAATAACGAATCACTATAATTTGTCACTTTTACTATTTGTCGAAATAAATAAAACTATTAGCAACCCCTAAACAGACCCCGTCATATTTTACGGATACTCAAAAATGTCTACCGTACTTCTACATTTAACTAAAAATAATTGTACGAAAGAGTAAAGACAACTAATCGGCCTCCGGAAAATATTCGCCGAAAGGAACTATTCGTCGCCGCCGCATTGCGCGGGTACGCACCTAGTATATATATATATATATATATATATATATATATATATATATATATATATATATATATATATATATATATATATATATAATCATATATGTATAGTAAGTATTGTGTGAACGTATGACCAATTCTAGACCAATCAACTGATAGGGGTGATTTAGAATTTTACATTAATTAAATTATTATTCTAAAATAACAAATCTATTAATTAATTAGTTAAATTCTTATCCCCTTACTGAAACTGGTTTGACATATTTTTTGGGTTGTTTTAGTTTAATTCCATAATTGTAGGCTTTTAATTTGGGTAGTTCCCAAACGGCGATTAGTTTCTTTTCGTCGGAGCTCAAATAGTAACTTTCGATCAATGGTTTTTAATCGGTGAGTAGTTTCTTATATTGAATAGTTTTCTTTCAGTGAATAGTTTCATTTCGAAGATAAGTGTCTTTCGGGAGACACAATTGTATTTTATTAACTTCCACATGAATTTAACATTTTAATTAACGATTTAAACAAATACCAGGACTTAAGATACTTTTCATAAAATAGAACTCATGTTATTATTTAAGATACTTTTCATAAAATAGAACTCATGTTATTATTTTCGACTGCTTTCAGTTTTAGTCGAACTTTTGAAATTTCACTTTCATGATCCTCAATGTTTAATTTAGCTTGCAGAGGTAGTCCTTTGGGGAAAACCGGGTTTGCATTTGTAATACAGTCGAAGTGTTATCTGCTCCAATCGATCTTATCATTAAACACAGGAAAACTAACAACGAATTCTATCTTCAATCTAACATGGCACTTTCCAATTGATTTCGGATCTGATTTCCGCCATTTATGTGATATTGTTAGTCTTTCCGTTAATCAGCTACAGGGAAAAACAACAAATACACCAAATCGCCTCCCAAAATCCATAAATAAAAAGTAATATATTTATCATGATTACTATAATATTTAATATTCAACCTTTTAAAAAATTTCAAATTATTTAAACTTTTCAAAAAAAATTTCCGGGAAATTATTCAAACTTTCAAAATTTTCAAAAATTATAAATTATTCAAACATTTCAAATTTTCAAAATTTTCAAACTTTCTAATTTTTCAAACTTCTCAAAAAATTTAAATTATTCAAACATTTCAAAATTTCAAATTATTCAACCTTTTCAAAAAACTTTAAATTTTAAAGAGATAAAAACGTTGGCCAGGAAGTTAGCTTTGAACTTTTCGAACTTAGTCAAAGCTTCAAGCATTTTGTAACATTAAGAATTATAATATGTTTTTAGGAGTTTTGGTTAAATATGTAAAATACTAACATACCCTCACTTAATACCGAGGGACAATTTTATAAGTATCATGTACTTTATGCATTCCATTCCTCGGAAAAGCAACACAAGGATAAATGCAATAGGAGATTCGAGAATTATAAAATTCGTAGTCTTAACCAACATATCAGATTCTACAGTAACCTTTATATCAATAATTGCAGATTTATCATCTTGTTTAAACAAATCTAAAAACTTAAGATTTTACATCATTAACCTCATGGAGTAGATCGCATATTTACATAAAACTAATTTGCTAATTCTTCTAAGCCAACAAAAGCATGTTGCTATTTAATCCAACAAATGTATGTTAATGTTTCTTCAAAAGCATACTATTTCGTCGAACCCTGTGCATTCATATTTGCAGGAGAAATAACCTTCTAATTTAGATTCCTGATAACAAAATCCACAATGTAATCTGTATGCATGTACCAGTGATCTCCAATGCAGATGGATGCCTCCTCTGTTTTCATTTCAAACCAAAAAATATACAAAATTATTTAGAAATACTATAACTAAAACATTTTGATACCAACTGATCTGTATGCATGTCCCCACCATTATTCAGCTTTTCAGACCTTTTTCACCTTCTATAAAAAAAATAAACCAGCTTTTGTTTCGTAAAACCTTTCTTTTTAGCAAAAACTATAAACCAGGAAGATATCACTGACTTAATGTCATCTTGGTTCGGTTCCTGCACAAAGAATAACATTAGTAATAGGACTAAATCCAAGCCTTTTCTGCTGACAATATAAAAACCATGGAAACTCTTTATCTGTGAATTTGTGTGTGATACATGATGAATTACAAAGAGACATAAGATAGAAACCATACATAATGAATCAGAAAACATGAGACCGGTAAAAAGGTTACATTAGTTATTATTTTTTTTGTTGTTTGCTATTTTTAAGCAGTGAAAACTCAAATGAATCAATAGAAATATGGCTGTCAAGGCTCACAAGTTTTTATACGGTTTACTTAAAACTTAATGGCTTGATTTGTGCTATTATTAATTAATATTATGAAAATTTTTGGTTGGTTACAGTGGCATGGGTGTCATGTTGATGGTTTCATAGCTGTGGTGGGTATACCCATGTTTTTGTAGCAAGGTCTCGTGACAGGAAGAGCGGCTGATGTCATTGCTACTGCAAATATTGCTGCTGAAGTAAGCTAATTGAAAGTAGGATGTTAATATATAAAACCAAATGAAAGTAAGCTGTTATATGATATCTGTATGCATTAATTCATTTTCCTTTTATTTTTTACTAATTACAAGAAATAGTTGGGTACTTTCATCTAATTATTTGTTATAGCAGGCTAGCAGCTTACGTTGTTGCTAATATGATTATCATATGTATTTTTTTTCTCGATAAAAAGAGAGTGATGGAAGCAAGTTACATGACGAATGAAGACGATGCTTTTTGTATTTTGGAAACTGGCTTGGCGGATTAAACCTGGAACCAGCAAAGGCAGACTCTGGTTTAGTTAAGCATAAAAATCTGATTAACATTAAACCTGGATCATTGATCTGGTATTCACTCCTTTCCAAGAATCAAGCACATCAAGTTGGGTATTCATTCCTTTCCAACCTCTAATAATCTAAAACGTGAGAAAATGGAAGAGGACCTTTGCAGATGGCCTTCCTGAAACCAAAAGAAAGTTTTATAAATATTTAAATATACAATGTTAGATTTAAATTGTATACTTGTGTTCCTTGCAGATCTGAAGAACTACACCTCTTCATGAAGCTTCTTCGTTCGAGTCTCTTATTTCAATGTCCTCCCATTTCAGAACTGTAAAACACAAACACACACAGTTTACACACCCACGCAAAGTACAGACCAGCAATAAGAATACTACAAAATAAAGAAAGAATAACATAAACCTCTGTTTCATTTTGTGATGGTCTGTGTCACTGCGTGCTTCTGTTTCTTTCTCTCCATATAGATACATGTAAACCAAAAAAAATTAAGAATTAAGCATAAAACGTATATATAACAGCTAACCATATTCTTAATAGGAAGAAACCGGTTCAGGGGAAATGGTGGTGGCCGGTTTATAGTTTTGACTTGGGGTTTCCCTGATGGTCAGGACAAGCAGTTGTAGAGAATAAGAGAAAAAGAGACAACATCGAAGGTCAGTGATGGTGATGAATACGAAACAAAAATATGATAATTACCGTGTTACCTTTTGTGGGAACAAAAACGATGGTGGTAACGGTAGAAAAAGGCGGAGCAACTGCGATGGTGCGAAGGAGGTAGCGGTAGAGAAGGCGGAGCGGAAGCGGTGGCGGGCTGGCGGCTAGGGTTTGTGAGAGAGAAAATATGGAGACAGAGGGAGGTTTTGGTGGCGTCGATGGTGGCGTCAAGCAAAATAAATACACGCAAACTGTGACAGAAGCAGGAAGACTCGGGAAATAGAGAAGAATCAGAAAATCACTTACTGGAGTTGCATAAGGGGCTTCCGATCATGGTGGTGATGGTGTGTGGTGACCGCTCAAACAGGTGGAACAAGCGGATGTAGCCTGTAGGTGGTGAACATGGTATTATTTGCAGAAACTGGGGAATGCTCTGATAAACAAATAACTGAAAGTACCTTTTGGTGATAATCATATCTAAACCAGATCTGGGTACCGATTGAAAGTAAGCATGGTGGTGGTGGTAACCTGCAATATAAGTGGAACATGTAATCCAAAATAAAAACCTCAATATGTTAGGGATTCCAAAGATGATGGAGCTGATTCTTGGTGTCGATATGTTATATCTCGATGTAAGGTTTCCAAAGATGATGGAGCTGATTCTTGGTGTCGAGACCGTCAAGACAGAGCTGATGTAGAAGATGGTGAATGCGATGATAGATGGTGGCCACGGTGGTTGGTATGTCGAACCATAGTCGGTTATGGTGAAGTCGAACTGCTGTGGCTGGCTGAGTGAGAAAGGAAATGAGAGCATGCAAAAGAGAGGAGACGAAGTGAGAAGACGATACAGATCTGAATCTATGGGCGGATTTTGTATTTCAAAATATTTCAAAAGAGAGAATATGGGCGGATTTTGTAAATGGACGGTGATGAAATAATCATACGGATGAAAACCTGCCAGCTTGGCAATCCTGCCTCACCACCTTGGTGATCCGTGTGGTTTGTGATTTCAGCCAAAGAAGCAACGAGTGTCATGCATTATAGACTTGTACTGTCTTAAAAATTAAGACTTTGTGCTATAAAGTGTTGTAAATTATATATGCTTTATATAGTATTTTATATATATATATATATATATATATATATATATATATATATATATATATATATATATATATATATATATATATATATATATATATATATATATAAAGGAAATAATTAACTCATTCAATCATCTTCCCACCATGTTTTGCCTTGATCAGGCCAATCATTATTTTACGCAACAGTCTAGGGGTGTTATTCGGTCGGTTTTTTCGGTTTTCGGTTATTTCGGTTCGGTTTTTTCGGTTTTTTAGTATTTTAAAACTAACCATAACCAAACCAAATAGGGTTCGGTTTAATCGGTTTTGGTTTATTCGGTTACGGTTTAATCGGATCGGTTTACCGGTTAAACCAAATAAACTTTCGTAAGAAAAATAGACATAAACTTAAAAAAAAAAAACTCACTGAATTTTTATGTGTCTAAACTATGAAGCTACATAGGGAATGGTCGGTAACTAAAGTCAGTATGGCTAAATGCTAATCTATAAAGAGGAAAAAAGGGTCGGCAAAAAGAAAAAGAGGATCTCAATTCTAAAATAGTCAAATGGGTATGTAGAGTTTGGATTTTGGACACTTATTGGACGAATTGAGATTTATACATATATAGACTATATATATGAATTAAGTAACGTAATCAAGTTGTTGGACTAATTCATTGTAACATATTCACGAGTTATAGAAATTTCCTATTAACAAATATATATAAATTAAGATATAAAATATTAATTTATATAAAATAAAATATAAAAATATACTTTAATTAATAATTTATTCGGTTTTTTCGGTTTAACCAAAATATTTATATTTTAACCAAAACCAAACCGAATAATGTATCCTTATTCGGTTAACCAAACCAAATTAACCGAAAACCAAATAACCCGAACCAAACAACCCAAACATCATTCGGTTCGGTTCGGTTATTCGGTTTCGGTTTTTTCTCACACCCTACCCAACACAACGGTCCAATTTATAGCTGTCATGAACTAGGAAACGCAGATGAAACAATCACCTGTATTCTACAGTACACTCGCTATGCGTCTCTCCAGCGGCAGCCATACCTAATATCGTAATATGTTGACATTTAAGTTATAATATAATATAAAATAACATTATTAAATCCAATCTAATTAAAAAATTAGATTTGGAAATAACTTTCCACTTTTGTCAATCCGGTTTTGGTGAACAACCGATTCTTATCCATACGTCTCAAACCTAACCAGCTTGGACCAGATTACAATCGGTAATGGGCTTAGAAAATCTAGCAAGGTACAAGATTCACAGCTTGATTATAAATTATATATATTTTAATTTGCAAGTTTATTTTGTGAGGGAAATTATTATTAATTTGTTTTTGCTATTTCCAGAACCATAACTACTAAATTAAGATCATAGTATAATTGTTAAAACATTTGATACAAATTACAAATAAACTTTTATTTGAAAATAGCAATTTTAATTCTTCTTATAGCAAACTTTTATATTTACGTTTTCCCCTCAACTAATTTCGAATTAATTGTTTTCATCCATATTTATTATAAAGTTATATTATTGGTATTTCATAAGTTATGATTTCGGTCCCTTATTATATTTTAAAGTTACATTTTTCGTCCCTTATATAATTTTGTTTTTGTCGAGCTGCATTTTTCAATATACCGGGATTCCGCAGCATCACGCAGACAGTCCAAAAACTAGTTTATTCTAAAAAGCAAAATTTATTTAACTCATGATTATAAACTACGACAAACACACGTTAACTACAAAAAAAAAAAAAAAAAAAAAATCACTCATTTTATCCACATTTTTCTGCGGAGCTCCTTTTGTTCTCATCATGTACAATACGATGTATCTCAATCTCCGTACAAATAAACAGTTTAAATAAAGTACCATGTTATATCTATATTTTGCCCGCTATACAACTTAAATTACGGGTAAAGAAAAAAATACAAAAAATTGAATATATGTTTACATTTATGGTATGTAGAATTATGCGACCTATGCTGAAGCGATTGCCATGGAATTAATCTTTCGCTCTTTAACTTTCATGTACAAACCCTGCAAAACTCAAAACATTAGTTTTAAATCGGAAAAGTGTTCAATGTTAATTTTATTTTCTAGTGATAAAATAGCAACAGTGTGCAGAAAGATAATCGAAATATAAAAGCAACAAACAAATAATTTCTGGCTTAAATGCAAGATATAGCAATGTAGTATCATTGATTTGTTTACTATATATAGCATCCTACTTCCATTTGTTCCAATTGTAGCATCGTACTTTAAAATAAAATACAAACCATTTTCCACAATTATAATAAGAAAAAAATTGAAGTAACAATGCTATAATCGGGCAGATTTTTCAAAGAATCAATGTACAATGCTATAACAAGGAAAAAACTTAAACTACAATGTTATTTTTTGCATTTAGCCTATATTTTTTTTTTTGCGATAGAGTAATTTTTGTGAGAAAATTACACTTGTTGTATGAATAGTGGCGCCAGTTGTCATGTTAATCTTTTGATTAGGAACCAATTCGAATTCCATATTCTGCAAGAAAATTGCAAGAGCAACAATGGCTTCCATCATAGCAAATTGATCGCCTACACATTTACGTGGGCCACCACTAAACGGGATGAACCTACAAGATGAATTTTGACTTTTAAGGTCAAACAAACTGAGTTTTGGCTTCAAAATTACTAAAAGTTACTCGAATAATTGAAAAAAAGTTTGAAAACCAAGTTGAACATGATACCAAACAATGTAATATTCAAGAAGTTGATCCCAAATTCATTAAGAAAACATAATAATTATTAATTCGAAAAGTAATATGTTTGACTAATTCGATAATCAAATAACTTACTTGTAATCGGTGTTGGTTTCATTTGGGACTGGCCCATCTAATCCAAATCTTTCGGGTATGAATTCTTCCGCCCGTTCCCAAACCTTCAAAATTTACAAATTTGCCCTCATTTATTGTTTCCTTCTATTTCCCCAAGTTTGCCGTCATTTTCTCAGATATTTTTTAAACACCATTATAAAACAAAATTATAAAAGAGAACAAAAGAAAAAAAAAAGAGAAAATTATTTGCAATGTATCATATAAATCATACCTGGGATGAATGATGGATATTATATACCGATATCATAATATCTTGACCAGGGTTGACTTTGTAATTTCCTGGAAGCTCATCCGTGACTATAGCTCTTCTTATCAAGACCTAACAAAGACAGTGTCAAAATCTTTTTTTTTTAAAGGTAATTTTTATTATTTAGGCTTATATTTTATCGCCATAAATAAAACAGGTCAAACGCTTCAAAAGTCACCAAAAGCATATTAAAAAGCTTACTACTTCCGATTTCTATTCAAGAAAATTAGATTATTCTTTTTTATAGTATACAATTTCATAAATATAATAAATTTATAGATTTTTTTTTAAATTATGTTTTACCTACCGGAGGATGGGGGTAGAGACGCATAGACTCATTTATACATCTTGTTAAAAACTTGAGATTCTTTATGTCTTCATAAGTTGGTCTTTTACCTTGTAAAACTCTATCAACTTCTTCTTGTGCTTTTTTTAAAGAACATGGATCCTGCATATTTTAACATATAACAAACAATCCAAATTAACTTTATAGAAATCTTAATTGACAATAATGCCCTCGTACCTTACTTAAAAGATACGCAGTCCAAGTTAACACTGAACCAGTTGTCTCATGTCCAGCAACCAACATTGACAAAAGATCATCACGTAATTGTTCACTTGAAACCTAATTTCATAAAATACAAATTAAAGAATAATATACGAAATAAAATTTTGATTTAATGATTTAAAATTATAAAATTGCACTTGCGCACCTCTTCCCTACTAGCAAGCAAGAACCTAAGGATACTTGGATCTGCATCATTAACATAATCTTCATCATCGATTTTTTCGCCTTCTTTTTCAACAATTTCTTTGCATTTTAAAATAAGTTCTTCAACGGTTTCTCTAATTATAGTAACAGCTTGTTCGGCTTTTATTTGTCTTGGAATAATCTTACATAATGCTTTAATCTGCACTTAACCTTAAAAGTCAAACATTGTTTCTTTTACGAAAAGGGTAGTAATGGAAATTTACCTTCCAATATGGTAAAAGGTCAGTTGAACGGGCTTCAGCTTCTTTTAGCGCAGTGTAAACAGATTCAATTACAGGACTATCAGCAGTGAGTGAATCAAAATTATAATTAAATACCGCGAGACCAATAACATCTAGGGTTAATTGAGAAAACTGCTCCTCCATGTTAACAGCGGTGTCATTGCGTGCATACGATTTGAGCTTTTCTACAAATCTTTCAGAGCATTTGCAGAATACACGATCAACTATTACTGATAAGTATTTTTTGTGAAGTGATGGAACTACTGCCCTGCGTCTTGCCTATGAACAATTAGAGTTGTAATCAAGAAGAAAAAAACAAAATTATGTTGGTTAAACAGTTAAATCAACCAAGAAAAGCTAAAATTGGTACAGAAGACCAACATCAAAAGCAGGTACAAACATTAAATGTATCGAATTTGATGAGAAAACAGAAAGAAAATTACCGTCCAGAGTGAACCTTCTGCAATGGCAAAACCAGAACCAAATAAGAACTCGGACACCTCAGCGACAAGACCTTTAGCATACTTAGTTCCGTAATTCCTCAAAACATGTTTAGCGATTTCTGGATCACTAACGATTACGAAATTTCTTGGCCCGGCTGCTAGTCTGTAAATAGGTCCATACTCGTTCATCCACTTGAACAGTGGTAGAAAAAGGGCTCCGCCCAGAAGGTCTGACACGTCTTCCAGCTTCGCATTTGCAATTGGTATGTTTGAATCGTCGGGTTGTGTATTGGAAAGGGAGCGAGTCAAGGAGGTGAGCCAATCTGGACTGACCCATGACCCGTTTTTTGCTGTGGAGGCGGGTTTGGGTTTGGGTTTGTTTTCAATTGAGGATTTGATTGTTAGCGAACGGCGGTTTGTGACTCGAAGAGGGGATTTGGGTGCTACGGAGGAGAGACGGTGGTGGATATGGTGGTGAGTGGTAGGAGCGAGCGGAGATAGTGCATGTACGGGAGACATGTTGTGAGGATGATGGTGTTCGTCTGCAAACACAAAGGATGTGTCGCTATTTGCAAATTTCTTTTTATTTCGAGTAAATTAAAAAAACAGCCCTTCAACTCTTTCTCAGTCTCAAATTGATCCATTGACTGTTCTAGATATTTTCTATTGTTGAGCTGCTTAGCATATAAGTGAGTCTAGGGGTGTTATTCGGTCGGTTTTTTTCGGTTTTCGGTTAAATCGGTTCGGTTTTTTTCGGTTTTTTAACATTTCTAAAATAACCATAACCAAACCATATAAGGTTCGGTTACATCGGTTTCGGTTTAATCGGTTTCGTCTTATTCGGTTTGGTTTACCGGTTAAACCAAATAAAAAATAAGTTCGTTATAAAGTACAAAGACTTGGCAAAAAATTAAATCTTGTCCAAACCAAGGTTGAAGCGATTTAAAAATGTTGTTTTTCCTATTTAGAGGCCGATGAATTTCTACTACTCATTGATGTCCTTCTTAAGTTTCCATTTTCTAAGTAAAGTCTTCATAATTTTTTGTGCATTGACATGGAATACCAAATAAGACATATACATATACCACATTCATTTGTTAATTCAAATGAATGTAAAGTGTAAAGTGTAAATATATAAATATAAAGTGTAAAAAAAATATACTTGATTGCTTATTCGGTTTATTCGGTTTAACCAAACTAATAAAAATTTAACCAAAACCAAACCAAATAAGGTCATGCTTATTCGGTTAACTAAACCAAATTAACCGAAAACCAAATAAACCAAACCAAATAACCCAAACATCATTGGGTTCAGTTTGGTTATTCAGTTTCGGTTTTTTGTCACACCCCTACATATAACTGACGAGGTTTTAGCTTTTAATGACTTTACATTGGGACTAACCGACTAATTTTTTAAAACTGGTTCGAACCGGAGATGATGACAGTTTGATTAGAGCCGGTTTTATGATGATTTTCTTAACCGGAATGAACCGGCCAGTTTTAGTAAAAAACTGGTTGAATCGGACCGATTTTGGTAAAAAAACCGGTTGTAATGAATCGGAATTGAAGGGCCTCATATTGGGCTTTTGTGTTTGGTTTGGGCTAAGGATTCCTAAATCCTAACTAATTTAATTAAAATCAGTCTATTATAAAAATAAAATATGTCGTACGTGACGTTGTCGCCTTGCGTCTTCTTAATCATATACATGATACAACTTTTGATTTACTTTCCTTGTACTACTTATTGTTATTTGTATTTTTAATTGTTGAACTTATTGATGTCAAATTCTTGGTTTTATATATAATATATATGCAGGAAAATAGTAAAACACATAAAAATTCTGAAAACTGGTTTGACCGAATGGTTGAACCGGAAAAGATCACCAGACCGGTTCGATTGTAAAACCGGTTTTTAAAACATTGACTGGGACCCCTTTACATTTAATGTCTGTGCAAGTACCAAACCAGTTCTTACAATAGGGTCAAGTGGTCCCCAATATTTAATGTTATTTTTTTCATTTTGCAAACTAGAAAATCACATACTATAAGAGACTTTTTACTAATAACATGTCTGAAAACAACCATAATGCACCTGAAATGGTATGCATTTATTTTATTAAATTATTTGATGAAAATATAACAATGAATCGAGTTCCCAACAACAAAATGCCATTTTCGCAGTCGAGATAGTTGCTAAAATCCGTTTTTCATAGATGTATAGATACAAAAATGTCCGTTGGCCCACGAAAATGTAATTGCTGGCTGCAAAAACCTGAAATGTACATTTGTTTTTAAATTTAAGTTATTTAATCATAATCCATACAATCTACTCGATCCGTCGTCAAAGGAAGAGATAGAGCATGACTTAATGTCCCTTCAAGCTAGATAATAAGAACTTCCGAGAAGTACTTTGTTGCAATTTACCGGCGCTTATCGTTTGGTCTAACGACAGTTGGTTATATTTGAAGTCTCATTCACTAGTTCAGAACACGATGAGCCTAGAAAGTTATGGCTTTATAATATGTAAATGCTAGTGATTACAATGGCCGAAGACATTTAGAAATATGTCAACTCAATGACAAAAATCACGTAAGCCTAGAGGAACACTTGAAGAGCAAAGTGAGTTCATGGATATTGGGTTTAAATTAATTGAAAGTTACATTGAATTGTTTGAAGTGCACGAATTATGCTGAGTTTCCTCTGCAAGGACTCTGAAGCTTAAATATAAGTTTAATGTAAAGTAGAGAATAATGTATATGTTGTTATAAATGAATAAAACTATGTGAACTAAACTTATTTTTTATGGTTTTGATGAAAGAAGGTACTTTAGTTTGATTAATAGTTGGCATACTGTTAAAAGGGGTCGTCTTTAAAGTGATACCAAATGTGTTATTTTCGCTATCATTTACATTCATTAGTAACTTAATTTTCGAGCCACAGATCGGGAAATTATAAGGGATACAGTGGCTTTTACAGTCAGTAAAACCCCCTCTAATTCTTATAACATATTCAAGACGGTTTTATTCCATTACAAGCTTGAAAACATCCGCTTTTATACTCTAAATCCATTTTGTTGCTGCTTTAAGGTTTTTTTTTTTGTATATTTGACACATTCCTAACATCATCTAACATGAAAAGAGGAAGTCACTGAAAGAGTGTTAACACCTACTACTGGAAACCAAAATGATCTAGTTTAGAAGATATTAATGCTCCGTCATTATCTTTGTTGTATACATGATGGTTAGCCACGTGTTCCGCCAAGATAATAAAGTTAGCATCAAAGTTGATATAAACAAGAACAAACATATAAGGTCATGAAACAACATTGTACTATTTCATTAGTACCACCTATGTCACTAAAAGTTTCATTCATGTTTATCATTGTACTTGCAAAAAATGTTCCACTCAAGTTTTCATGGTAAGTTTTGCTGACATAGCATGTATTTGATGCATTATTTATTGTTTACAACCATAAGGACGTTTGAATACACAAGAACAAGTAACCTAAGCGGAATGTTTTTTTAAAGTTAAGTGTCTTGGTACACATGGAAAAAATTTGTGACCAAGGTGGGATAAATGAAATAATATGTTGCTTTTTATGACTATAACTCTTGGAAATATCATTCTTTCAAGCAGAAAACCCTAATGGATTTTAGAAAATTTTAACAAGTTGTTAAAGTGCTATAAACCCTTAAACTGATAAATCTTTATAAAAGGCACAAGAGCAAGATTAAACCTTAGCCAGTGTGCCAACCACATTAGGAAGAGTATATAGTACTCTTGCATCATTGGCCTCTAATGTTTCAATAAGGGAAATAAAAAATTATATTGTCACCTATATGCATCATATAATATACAATACTTGATGATCACAATGTCAGCACTTGACAATCACAATTCATAGATGCTTACATATAGAACCATTAAGGTTGGACATATCATTTGGAGTCATACTCGACTTCCTTGGTACATCAATTAGAATGACAACAACATCAACTCCCTATAATGCCTTTCCTAATTTTTTTCCCATGTGACCAACCACCTAAACATAACAGAAACATCACTAATACATTTTATCACAAATAAATCAATCCTACCTACCACACGTTAGGAAGTTAACTAAGAGATTAGCTTAGTATCATTTACTTCAAAATTGAAACTATCATTACAATACCTCCTTTCATTACCTCCAAAAATCCCATCTTGAAGATTAACTTATCCTACAATACAAATTAAATGTATGGAAGTCATCAATAAACCACTAAGTACTTATTAAGAAGTGACTTTATGTAACCAAACTAAAGAAAACCTTTAGAGAAGTGCATACAGGCCAAATGAAAACCAACATATTTAAAGATAAACCCTATAATAAAATAAGATATTAACACATGGCAAAGCCAAACTAGCCCCTAGGCAATTCAAAAATGTAGAAATCAGATTTCAACTAAGAAGAAACAAATTTAAATTCCATGACCTATGATGTTGTAAAATGAATGACTATTGAGAAATGATTTATCAATTATCTATAAACAAAGAAAAAAGTAATACAAAGCCACACCATATATTAGTATTAGTTGACATGCATAATAAATTACATCTCCATATAACCAAATAGGCCCTAAATAAGCTAAGATGGGCAAAAAACAATGAAAGCTTTAATATAACCGAGAACTATCCATAGTGTACCTTTGATTGCGGCAATAAGGAACATATGATACAGAGGAATTGATGAGAGATCTCTTAAGGCCATTTCTACGACATCCCACCCCTCGTTTTTTTTTTAACATGTTTGTTTCTCTTCTTGATAAGTTTTGATTGAGAAGTACATGTGATGTCGTTCTCCTTACATTCATTCAATTTGTCTCTCGACTCTTCATCTTCAACTCCAAGTATTTTAGTATGAAAGAAACACGCGAGAATATTACGCCTCTGCCTTTTTGGTGTCAAGCCTTGGGCCAACCCTGTTTCAATACCAATAGATTTCGTGAGGTTGTGACTAACGATGACAATAGCCTTGTGAGCACAACACCGTTCGATTTCATGAGAAGTGAGGCAATGATGAGGCCTGAACGATTCACCTCCAAAAACCCTAACACTAAGAGATAATGAAAGAAACACGAAAAAGAGTGTCGATTTAGGAGAAAATAAAAAGAAGACATGTGATTTTTTCAAAAACGACATATGGGTAGCACGTGTTTTTTTTTTCTATTTTCATTTACGACACTAAACTAAGACGTCCATTTTTGTATGTCGTAAATTTTTTTATAAAAGATGATATAGTTTTACGGCACAAAATTAACTCTATCATAAATCGTTAAATTTTACTAAAGATGACATTATTTTTATGAGAGACTTTCTTATTAATCATAGAATCAATATGTAATTTTCTAGTGGTGACTCAATCGTGATGGATTGTCATGTTGACTTCAATAAATATGGAGTGCAATATTCATTAGACTTTTTAATGGAAAAATAGAAAATATTTTAAGTTTATGATTAATATTCCATTGAATTCTATTAAGAGTTTGATCGTTGTAAAAAAATAGAATTGTATAAAAGATAAAATGACGATTACAAATGCCCTAAAAGCATTTGATTTCAGAACCTCTCACTTTGAATGTGAATGTTCGAGGGCTTTAGCAAATAATTTTGTGCTAACAATCTGGCCTCAATATTTTATACTTTGTTAACTATTTTATGTATGTTTACTTTGTTTGATTTACTATTATTGAAAACCCATGCATTTCGATCCCTCAACATCTAATATTGAAAGCATTGTTTAACCCACATTAACCATGATCAATTGATATCAAATTATCAATAAGAATAAAGCAAAGCAATATAAACCTAAACGAAGAAATAGAAAATGACATAACGAGCCCTGATATTATACACATATATAGAGATAACTGTAACAATGATAAAATCGTTTAGAAATAGATATGATAATGGCATTGCATTCACTTGAAGTTGAAGGACAATGTTACAAAGAGGTTTACACTTTCAAGTACTAGTTCGATGTTCATAAAATCGACCCAACGACTTTTTGATGATATGTAGTGTTTCTATAGTTGGTTTATCGAGGTCCGTACACAAAGCCACAAAAGGACTTGATCTATGCCATAATCACGTGATCAGATTCATCTTCTTAACCATCATGAATCTGGTGCACCCTGGTGCAGTCTGTTTGCCCTCCTTTTCACAACCCAAAATAATCCTTGTTAGACTTGTCGAATGTCAGACAGTTTGGTATCAAAAACATTTTCTAGACCTCAAGCCGTTGTAAGCCTCCACGGTTTTGTAGTGGTCTTTACCTCAGAAATTAACAAATTACTGAAGTTCAAAAACTAAAGAAACCATATCCGAGAGTATGAACTCTCGTCTGTTTATTCATGCATCCCTAGTAATCCACTAGGCGATACCACATATATAGATTCGATCCAAGATCTTTAGTTTATTTACAAAAACTAGAGGGTGATCACTGGTCAGGTTTGTTTACAAAAAAACAATCTCCCATGTCATTAGAAACATTCCTGGTAACCCTAAAAAGAATATATAATTTAGAATAACAGGTCATAGACACATGTCAGTATGGAAGAATGGCACTCCCTTGTGCTACACACATTCGAGAAATCGACTGCCTCACCTTCGAGGATACCAGTAGAAACCCCCTGACTGATTGTTCCCTAATTGAAGAATAATACTCACAATCTTTATCAGCATTGTCTATCTGTATATCAATGGTTACACAAGTACTTTGCCCCATTGATAACGATCTTTTTAACTCCATTCCTGATAACCTTCCCTTCGTTTCTCTTGGCAAAACCAACGAATTACAATGTCGAAGCGTTTCACCACCTCGAATTCGTGGCCCAGATGTCAATTCACCACCATTACCATCTAAAACCTCGACCCCGGCATCGGTTTGATCATCACCTTCTAGTGTAGAACCCACAGAAGTACGATCATCTGCCAATGCTCCCACCGATGATCTGCAAACTGGGCAACTACGAACCTCATCATCTGGTGCAACGACCGGAACCCTACAAACCGGACAACTCGTGTGTCCCACGAACCATTCGTCAATACACTTGACATGAAACATATGCTTGCAATTAGGCAAGCATCGGACCATATCCCCATTCTCCACATCGCCTAGACAAACCGCACATTCGTATTCATCCTTGACCGAATCAGGTCTCGTATAGGTGATTATTGGGATCGTTAGGAGCGTCTTTTCATCGACGCCTGTGGGTATTCCTTCTCCGGCCAAGTTCTGTATCGATGCCATTCTTGCAGCTTGCCTTCTCATGCAGTATCTAACAACGAGGAGATGGTACATGAGTATGGCTAAAGCAGTGGCACCAATTCCCAATATGGAGATAAATAAAGGAGTAAAGAAAGAATTTGAGGAGAAGTTTTTTGAGTTTGATGATGATACTATAGCATCCATTCTCATGCATGTAAACAAAATCGATCTGCTTGCTGTATTTATGGTTTCGACTTGGATGATAATTGGCCCTTTTTTAGCTTTTCCTGAGGGTGAATACAGGGGGTAGTTCTGGTAGGAAACTGGTGGCTATTTTTTAGGTTAAAAGGTCTATGTTGTTGGGACAGAACCGAAGTAGGTGAACACTTGTACGAAGGGCAGTAAGGGCGGTGAGTCTCTGGTGGTAAATTCGCCAGGTGGAATGCTGTTATAAAGGACGTGCAGTGACTTGGCCCAAAGATAGAGACTACTTGTGTGTACGTAGTTTGGTTTATGGCTCACAGAAACATATATAAACAATCGGTGGCTTGACGATATATTGATATAAATATATAAACATATATACGGAGAATCTAGAAAAGTTTTAAGAAAAACTTTATAACTAAAATATTCTATGGTGGGCGACGAAATTATTGCATTTTTTTTTTAATTTGAAAGGTTATTTTTATTAAAAAATCAAAAATAATATCTACAATTTTTTTCTTTTACAAATACATATTTATATCGATCTAAAAAAATTTAAAATTTTAGTTTATTAAGATTCACAATATAAATCTAAATTGTATCTAATTATTCACAAAATTGAATGTAACCATATCATATTCACGCGTGGATTTGAATAATTTTTATATAAATTTAAATAAATTAGCTTATAAGTTCTATTAAATTTATTTGAGAATAATCATAAGGTTGAAATAATAAAAAAGAAATGTTATAATTAATCTTCTTAAATATTGTATCATTTTTGTATATGATTTCAATTTTAAATTGCCAAGAAGGAATTAAATTCAGTTCAGATTTATATAAATCCAACGAACTAAAAATTTGAAAAAAAAAATTATTAATTTTGTTACATGGATACAGATGTATATTTTATAAAGCACAACAATATAAGTTTTGATGTATAAAGTTTTTTTTTTCTTTTCAACTAGTATCCACCGTGCTCCGCACGGGTTTGGTGACACATTTTAGGGATTTTTTTTTAAGTTATTAATTTATCTTTTTTCCTTTGCTTTGACTTGTTCTTTTATGCGATTAAACCTTCAAAAAAAGATAATATATAATAAGATATTTTCCAATTATATAATGGAATATCTATAAAAAAAGCAACATAGTTACCATAACTTTGCTTCAATTTGGCGTTCTCACATTTTCCATCTATAATAAGAAGCAACATTATTTCAATTATGGCATGTCATAGTAATGGACTAATCTGAAATGTATAAACTATAGATGTAGTTCAAAATATGAAAATATCAAAAGAAGATTTATATGAGACTGTAAACAAACAATAAAATTTTGGTTTTTCTGATACATAATGAAAATTCAATAAGAAAAAACCATTTGCTACATAAGGGTTTTGCACCATTGTGTGGTGGTTGACTATCGTATATTGTAAACTTTGTGCCAAGAAAATCCGAACTAAATATTTATTTTATAATATAGATAATTATTATGATGAAATAAAATGTTTTACAATCTAAGGGAGTAAGGGTTGTTTTTGTTTTTATTTTTATCATTAAGTCGACGACTGATTGGGTAACGATGTATGTTTGGATAAAGTTTTAAGGTTTATTTATCTTCTACTTTGAGTGAGACCAAATGACCATTTTACCCTTATGTTCCAAAAAACAAACTCACCATATTCATCATTTTTAACAATATTTATCAATTTTAAAAAAAAAGTTGGGAAGAAAAAATAAAGGAAATAGGTAAAGGGTTAATGTCTTAATATATTAAGTCATGTTTTTGACTTAATCCATTAAGTCCTTCTGTTCATATTAGGCATTTTAACTTATTAAGGACATTAAGTCAAAAAGAAACCTGCAAAAAGAATTTCGTGTACAAAACTTGTAATTAAGGACATTCTGTTCATGTTTTAACTCATTAAGGACATGTTCATGTTTTAACTCATTAAGGACATTAAGTCATTAAGGACATTCTGTTCATGTTTTTGACTTACATACATATTTCCTCGTCGATAACCCGATATTCATAATACTTGTAATCAGCACAGCTTTCATCAAAAAGAAACCTGCAAAAAGAAAATAAAAAATCATGTACAAAACTTTTGGTTCTTCTCTTTTGAAACGAAACAATATAATGTTCATTATATAGAAAGTCTGGCATATAATTAACCGTTTTTTATAAAGTCTACATGTTATCACATAAAAAAGATAACATGATACAATAAAAGTGTATGTCCAAAACTTAATGTAATTCCAATTTATGAACATACTTGAGAGGGGTATGTAGTTAAATTTTAGAAAGTTATTGTTTTTATTTTTCTTGGTCCAAGGCCAAAATGGTCATTTTAGAAAAAAATGGCAAAACGGCCATTTTAGAAAGATTAATAGCTATGTAGTTAAATTTAACAATTCACATACATCAAGATATAGACAAAAATTGCAAACTTATTCCTTTTGGGCCAAAGTCGATGAGAAAAAGTGTAATTGACATTAATTAATAAAGATATCAATGAAAGTACAATGATATTTCTTGCACTATCGGTTTTAAAGCTCTAACATCATTGGTTCCATCACCGCACATCAAAGTAATTCTCCCGGATAATTTAAAAGTGGTCCTTATTAATTGTTTTTGCTCCAAGGCCACCCTTGCAAATACCTGATATTCAAAAAAGTTTTGTTAGCAAAACACCAATATAATCATCGGTCTGATAGTTAATATAAAGCTGAGTAAAATTACAGGTTTCATTGTAATTTGGCCCCTGTGGTGCTGTTTTTTCGGTTAAGGTGCAAAGGAAAAATTGATATTTTCAAAAGAATTGTGCATACCAGGCTGAGTTTACCACAATGCTCCTATGTAGACAATATTTGGTTATATATTCACATAATAAGTATGGTTTATACATGATATATATACTAAAGTTTTAGTCGTTGAGGTTGGCATGACCATGCGAGTTTAGTCTTAATTCTGAAAAACTAATACATGTAATTTTTATGGTCTCAAAATGTATCACCGTTGACCCATTTGCTCATTATCGCCAATCTTCCTCTTTTTTACTATGTTTTCATTTATAAATCTCATTGACTATTTTTGTAGACAAAATAAAAACTCAAATAATAGCCTTTAATGTAGTAGCTCCAATAATTGTTCACCGAATCGGTAAACCTCACCACCTTTGACATATCCCAAATTGCCCTTGGACTTTTGGTTTGGAGCCCTGTCCTTTCCATTAGTGTAACGACCGTTTTTCAAAAAAAAAAATCATGAATAGTAACTCCGGCGTGAATAGTAACTCCAGCGTGAATAGTAACTCCGACATGAATAGTAACTCCGGCGTGAACAATAACTCCGGCATGAATAGTACCCGAGAAATGAAGTAAGCGCTTACCTCGTGATGACGTCGACGATGATGTCGTGATGACGTCGTAATGGTGTCGACGATGATGTCGTGATGACGTCGTGAATAGTGTTTTCAAGCCCTATAAATAGAGGCCCAACTTCTTCATTTCAACCCACAACAAACACCAAACAACCTTACGATATCGAGGAGTGTTCTGGTGAGGAAAATAGGTCGGGAGGAGTTAGGAGCGAGCGGTAGCTGGTAACGAGGTGCTCGGGAAGTGTTGGAAGAGCGGAACTGGAAACGTGCCAAGGCTTTCCAAAAACGCCAATCTTAAGTGAGTAATCGTTATCGTATTTCTCTAGTAGTTTATAAGTGTTAAACTATAATATGTAGAGGTTATACTATTCGTAATTCCAAAAATAATACCGAGTGATTTACTTACGAGGATGGTGTCTAGGCCGATTACTTGGGATCTGGTTGTTGGATTTTCCGAAAGGCTAAAATGCTGAAAGGATCCTGCCACCCCAACTAATCTTCTACCTGGCTATCCTTTACTTGATAAATCACGAGGTATCATGTTGGAATTATGGAAGGGTTTAGTGATGCAACTATGGTATAGTTAAGGAGTAAAGAGTGATAAATGTCTTACTGTGTTAACAGTTAAAGAGGGAATACGAAGCAGAGATAAACGCTGTAGTCGACTATAATCAGGTGAGTTTCTCACTACATTGTGTGGACGTTATATGTGTTTTACCGTATTTTTGTGTGCTTATAAGATGTTGGTAAATAGTACCAAGTTGTGTGTATATTATTGATATATATCTTTCTGTTATAATTGTATGGGTTGGGTTATGGTGTGTGTAGGCTTGACGTACTGAGTAATATAGAGATACGTGCAAAATACACTGAGCAGATACGCATGACTCGACGTACAGGGTATGCGCGGCTCTAAATGCTGAGCAGGGGAATTAGATTTACTGAGCAGATACGTATAGGAGGATATAGTCCAATATACTGGGTAGAGCATATTATGTGACGTGTGGTTGTATTTTTCCTGTTAGGGGTAAAGTATGTGTAGCTGATATGCTGTGTAGTTGTTGGAAATCACTAAGCCGTGTGCTTATCCTTCTCTTTTAAATTACCATTTCAGGTTGTACAGGTGAAAATGACGGACAGGCATGACGGGTACACACTGATGCTGCTTAATTGGGGATTCATGCGGTGAATTGATGTTTAAAATGATTTCTAAATATCTTCAAAATGTTAATTATTGAATAAATTGATATTTATTTAAATGAAGATGTTTTATTAAAAACCGGGTGTTACAAGTTGGTATCAGAGCCAAGGCTTGAGTGAATCAGACTCACTTGATGGGTTTTGATCTCAAGCTTGGGACTTAAAAGTTTCTTTGGAAATATTTTTACAAGAAATTATAAGTTGTTTTTCGAGTAAGGGGTTAAATGAATGTTGTTGCAAAGACGCAGTGTGTACCGTCAGCTGACGTCAGTGGGGAAAAGGTTAAGTGCTTAGTCTTTGTTGCTATTTCTGTAATATATGTGTGCTTAAATGCCATTAAAGTGTAGGCAGTAGAAACTAAATAGTTCTAGAATTTTTGAGTTGGCCAAGTTACATGTTCCTTGATAAGTGATATCCATAAGGTAAATCCTTTTATGTAAAAAATTTTCTACGACTATGTTCGTAAAACAACCTGGGGTATAGGTGGTAAAATTATCGTGAGAAGTGAATTGGGGACTTCTGGACAAGTTCTGAAACGAACGAGGGTAGGTGTGGAAGATAGTAGTAGAGCTCCTACTATTGAAAGCACAGGATCCGCGTTCGAATCGGGAGTTGGTCGTAAGGAATCCAATACACTGAGGGTATAACTAATTGGTGTATATGCTGATAAACTGTATTTGTCCATTCTATTGGTTGGCAATCATAGAGTTTATTGGGATCAATTAGGACGCTTGAGATTGAGAATCTAGTGACGTTTCATTTCTTAATAATTAAGTAATGAACAGTTGATGTGACTATAGTAGATGAGCTGTGCAAAAGTAACACGTTAAGTCTCTTCGTTATTAAGAAAAGCACATATAGTGGATGTAACACCACTTTTGGGTTCGGTACGTATGTTGACCTTCTTGTTAATAATTGTGTTATACGTAGTGAAAAATAAGGGGGTTTAAGTGTAAAAACCCAAAATTTGTTATATATATAAGGGTATAATGGTATTTTTTGTAATTTGAGGGGCCAAAAGTGTCAAATAGGCAAACTTATACATCTAAATATGGGAAAAACGGGAATTTCATTCCCAATTGAACATTTGAACTTCTTGAAAGGTGAGAGAATTCTAAGGGTTTAAGAACCCTTTTCAAAGGTTGTGATTTCCGTTTTTTTAAGAGTTCATTACGGTGTTCGCACGATCCCCGAAGATTGAACCGTTGGATCGCCATGATTTTTGGACCAGAGGTTCAGGAGATATATTCGAAGGCTTTGACCGGAGGATTTGTAATTCTAACATCAGTAAGTCGAGTTATAGTCCTTCGATCGGAACTGCAGATTTGAGAGGTGAGAAACGTGATTCGGCCTCTAACATAGCTCAAATATGCATTTTCCACAGACTGGAGTCGGGACGACACCGTGTTGTACGAGCAACGGAGCTACTTGACCCGGTTTATATCGAGGTGAGTAACTTTACATAGCATTGTGAGATTTATTATGCATATGATGCATTGCATGTGTATGTTATATGATTGGGTGTGTATGTTACATAGTTGACTACGTGAAAACCCCGTAAGTAGGTAACCCGTAGACGTATACTTGTGGGTAGACTGTATTGGTAGCTGGTTAAATATTTAATTGATATTAGTTGTGCGGACGAATGCGTGGGTATTAAGTGGTGATAATCATGGATATGGTATCATGTCGTGGGTGGAGATTATGTAGTTGAATGTGGATGTTGAGCTAATATGGGGATTGTTGGTGTCATGTGGTTGGTTGCAGAACTTTGCAGCTGTGTGTTAGCTGTTAAACCTTTATGGCTCGATGCTGTTTATTCTGTGGGGCCACTTATACTTGTAGTTGGGACCACTTATTAGGTGGGGCTACTAGTATTTGTGGTTGGGACCACTTATACTGTGGGGCTACTTGTACTTGTGGTTGGGACCACTTATTCCGTGGGGCCACTGGTACTTGTAGTTGTGACCACCGATTTTGTGGGGCCACATTACTAGCACATGTGGTTGGGACCACTTACTCTGTGGGGCCACATATATAGTATTTGTGGTTGGGACCACATATATGTTGTGACGACCTTATGAGCAGTAATTGTGGTGGGACCACATATATACGTTGTGACGATCGTGTAAGCAGTAATTGTGGTGGGACCACATATATGTTGTGACGGCCTTATGAGCAGTAATTGTGGTGGGACCACATATATGTGTTGTGATGGCCTTATTGGTCGGCAGTTCTATCACATACACTGTGGGATGTCCGGTGAGTCCCACATGCAGTTGGGTGTCCGGTGAGTCTTCGTCACTCGATATCGCAGGGGTCGAGGAGGAGACGAATAGCTGAGTTGTAAATGTTGTGGATAACAGGGGGTTGTGATGTATTATGGTGAATATATAATCGTGTTTATACAGTGTATTAATGGTTGCATAATAAGTACCTTGTGTCCATGTTGTCTGTGTTATGAGTGTTTGAGATTACGTAACGCGTACCTTGTAGTATCAATAGGTTGGCCTATTGTGGTGACCCGAGTGTATGTTATGTAAATGTTATTCACTAAGCTTTATAGCTTATCCTTTTACGTTGTGTTGTTTTTACAGGTTTAGGTGATACGTAGCGCTCGGCTTGGATCGTGGGACGATTCCTGGTGATATCAGTTTTGTAGCTCCAGCGCACAGGGATATTTAGTTATAAATTGTTGTATTTTGTAGTTGAAATTAAGAAAATTTTTGGGTACCCCTGTGCTACAAGCTGGGCGTTACAGTGGATGATAAAAAGAAGATGTTGATTACTAGAATAGTCGATTTTGATTGACTATAAATAAACGTAATGTTATTTAGAGAAGAGCATAAGTCGCAAATTTCATTTTCAGATATGGAGATATATGTGAGGCTTCCAGGTCATCTACAGTTGCTGGTTAACAAGTTTTATATACGAAGTGTGTCAGACGACTGTAGTACGATAATGATGAAGGCTGAGGATGTATGTGAGCGTATCAGCAGAAATTGGGATCCAGTAACTGGATGGCATAATTTGGAAGAAGACATACGTGAACTAAAACAGTATATAGATGTGAAAAGTATACGTACAGATATACGTGTACATGCTAGAAACATAAGGTTTTATACATGGTGTCGTATGTTTGCAGAATTAGAGTTTTATCCATTCCCGTATAAGAGATGTACGTGTATACGGGATGGACGTATAATAACAACTCGTGAGAGTGCAGATGACATAGTGGTGTGGCGTAAGGGTATTCATGTAGGTAGTGAATACTATGAACGAATGTATCATAATAGGCTAGATGTGGCCTATCAGTGTATCATGTACTTAAAATCTGTTAGTATATGAAAATAATGAGTTGAGAAAATATTGCTAACTGACCAAGATAACTATCTTGTTAGCATATGTGTGTTGGGTAAATGACTAAGTGAATACCTCTTAAGTAGGTAACCCGTAGGCAAGTAACCGTGGATAAACTGTGTCGGTAGCTGGTTGAATATCTAGTTGATATTAGCTGTGCGGACGAATACGTGAGTATTAAGTGGTGATAACCATGGATATGGTATCATATTGTGGGTGGAGATTTTGTAGTTGTATGTGGAGACTGAGCTGATATGAGGATTATTGGTGTCATGTGGTTGGTTGTAGAGCTATGCAGTCTTATGTGTGTTAGCTGTTAAGCCTTTAGAGCGAAAAGCTGTTTATTTTGTGGGGCCACTTATACTTGTAGTTGGGACCACTTATTAGGTGGGGCTACTAGTATTGTGGTTGGGACCACTTATGCTATGGGGCTACTTGTACTTGTGGTTGGGACCACTTATTCTGTGGGGCCACTGATAACTTGTAGTTGTGACCATGTATTCTGGGGGTTAATAGTACTTGTGGTTGTGACCACTTATTTAGTGGGGCCACATTTGGTAGGACCACATATGTGTTGTGGATCTTATGAGCAGTAATTGTGGTGGGACCACATACAAATGTTGTGATGACTTTATTGGCTGGCAGTTCTAACACACATACAGTTGGGTGTTTGGTGAATAGCTGAGCTGTTGAGGTTGTTAAGAGCAGGAGTTGTGATATGATGTGGTGAACATGTGATTATAAGATGCATAACAAGTACCTTGCATCCATGATGTCTGTATTGTGAGTGTATGAGATTACATAACGAGTACTTTGTAGTCTCAATAGGTTGGCCTAGTTGATTAGAGGTGGTTAATGTGCCAGTATTGTGGTAATACCCTTTGGGTTTACTAATACAACCGTATTGTGTTGAAATAGAGAATGATTGAGTGGAAGAATAAGTGTATGTCAACGTTGGAGATTCCGGGGACGGAATCTTATAAAGGGGAGGAGAACTTGTAACGACCGTTTTTCAAAAAAAAAATCATGAATAGTAACTCCGGCGTGAATAGTAACTCCAGCGTGAATAGTAACTCCGACATGAATAGTAACTCCGGCGTGAACAGTAACTCCGGCGTGAATAGTACCCGAGAAATGAAGTAAGCGCTTACCTCATGATGACGTCGACGATGATGTCGTGATGACGTCGACGATGATGTCGTGATGATGTCGACGATGATGTCGTGATGACGTCGTGATGATGTCGACGATGATGTCGTGATGACGTCGTGAATAGTGTTTTCAAGCCCTATAAATAGAGGCCCAACTTCTTCATTTCAACCCACAACAAACACCAAACAACCTTACGATATCGAGGAGTGTTCTGGTGAGGAAAATAGGTCGGGAGGAGTTAGGAGCGAGCGGTAGCTGGTAACGAGGTGCTCGGGAAGTGTTGGAAGAGCGGAACTGGAAACGTGCCAAGGCTTTCCAAAAACGCCAATCTTAAGTGAGTAATCGTTATCGTATTTCTCTAGTAGTTTATAAGTGTTAAACTATAATATGTAGAGGTTATACTATTCGTAATTCCAAAAATAATACCGAGTGATTTACTTACGAGGATGGTGTCTAGGCCGATTACTTGGGATCTGGTTGTTGGATTTTCCGAAAGGCTAAAATGCTGAAAGGATCCTGCCACCCCAACTAATCTTCTACCTGGCTATCCTTTACTTGATAAATCACGAGGTATCATGTTGGAATTATGGAAGGGTTTAGTGATGCAACTATGGTATAGTTAAGGAGTAAAGAGTGATAAATGTCTTACTGTGTTAACAGTTAAAGAGGGAATACGAAGCAGAGATAAACGCTGTAGTCGACTATAATCAGGTGAGTTTCTCACTACATTGTGTGGACGTTATATGTGTTTTACCGTATTTTTGTGTGCTTATAAGATGTTTATAAGATGTTGGTAAATAGTACCAAGTTGTGTGTATATTATTGATATATATCTTTCTGTTATAATTGTATGGGTTGGGTTATGGTGTGTGTAGGCTTGACGTACTGAGTAATATAGAGATACGTGCAAAATACACTGAGCAGATACGCATGACTCGACGTACAGGGTATGCGCGGCTCTAAATGCTGAGCAGGGGAATTAGATTTACTGAGCAGATACGTATAGGAGGATATAGTCCAATATACTGGGTAGAGCATATTATGTGACGTGTGGTTGTATTTTTCCTGTTAGGGGTAAAGTATGTGTAGCTGATATGCTGTGTAGTTGTTGGAAATCACTAAGCCGTGTGCTTATCCTTCTCTTTTAAATTACCATTTCAGGTTGTACAGGTGAAAATGACGGACAGGCATGACGGGTACACACTGATGCTGCTTAATTGGGGATTCATGCGGTGAATTGATGTTTAAAATGATTTCTAAATATCTTCAAAATGTTAATTATTGAATAAATTGATATTTATTTAAATGAAGATGTTTTATTAAAAACCGGGTGTTACAATTAGACGCCTTTGTTTCCATTTGTGGGTTTGGCTGGCTAGAGGTCTGCAAGGTAATTATAAAGGAAATAAAGAATTGGATCAACATCAAACTGTGCTAAAAAAATAAATAAATAAATAAAAAGTGGAGGGAATCCTGGATTACCAAAGGCATACTTGGATGACCATAAACTCCTGGTGCGGTGTCCCATATGGCAACACCATAGGATGCTGAAATCATTAACATAAAAGGTATAAATTCAGTTAAAATGACTAAAATACCCCTTATTGATTTCATTTGAAATGTGTTCACCAAGCCAATTTGGTATTTTCTTATAAAAATCAAGAATGAAATTCAGTAAATCCACCCTCCCTCGGGATTCTAAAGGAACCTGTTTGGTTTGGCAACCAACCACGGAATCGAATTCGAGATTCCGATTCCGTCGGAATCCGCAAAACAAACACGTTTTAAAAAAATTAATACAAAATGGAGATGATCACAGCGCCACCCCACATATATGGATAAGGTGGAGCATATCCAGAGGTATAACAATCCTAAAAATAACCATCATAAACTACTATCAGAATTATTTAAATCTTGTAACAAAAAGTCAGGAATTTTTGTTTATTATAACATGCACCTGTGACCAATTTGGATATGGGGGTTGAGGAGTTGTTTCCTGTAGCTAAATAAAATAATAAAACTTTAAATTATAAACAGAAAATGCTAAAATTCCTTTTAAATCGTGTGATAATCAATACAGTATAGTTTTCATAATACACATATACAAATAAATTAACAAATTGATTATCATATGGTAAATAGTTGAACATGCTAACCGTATTCATCAATTCGTGCATCATAATCATAATTTGTGGTGATAAATAGCCGACCAGAAGTACGTCCAAAATTCGTCCCGACATGATACTAAAGACACAAAGAATGAAGTAAATAAACTTTAAAAAATGGTAAAAAAAATTGACTATTAAGTTGTGAAAAACAATACCATATAATAATTATGAACACTTCCTCCTTTTTGAAAAAACCGAGCAACAGAATAAGCAACATCTTGTGCAGGACGATGTGGATCTCTACCTCCAAATGTTTTGAACCTATAAAACAATAATAAATAAATTCAGGATTAATGAAAAAGATTGAAATGAAAGTATGTTGCTATTATAGGTAAAAGAACAGAAGTAGGTTGTTATTATGGACAAAACATATCATCCTAGCCAATTCTCGGTCCATATATCTTGTCTCAGTTTTTTATAGATTAACTGCATAATAGGTTAAAAGAATGGAAGTACGTCGTTATTATTGGTAAAAAGTAAACCAAATTGGCTAAATTGATATTAAAATAGTAAAGTATGTTGCTATTACTTACCTGGTTCCATGGTTTGTGGAGGGCTAAACTAATGTCTCCAAGGCACCTGTATAAAAAATCATGTTGACGTTTTATAAACTATAAAGAAGTAAAACCTTTATTTATTTTATTTATATTCATACCACTTTTATTATCGCCACCACCAACTATATACCAATTTTCATCGACAGAGATGCCAGCATGGCCTGCCCTAGGAGACACCAAATGACCTTGAATCTGCGGTTGGAACCATTCTAAATGCAACAAAATAAAATAAATAATCATAAATTTAAAAATTAAAATGATAGTACAAAAAGAAAAAGAAGTCACTGTCTCCAAATCCAGGACGTGTAAATCATTAAAGAAAATTGAATGTGAACAACCACCAAATACTTGAAGGTAGCGGTCTGCATGCACCGCAGCAGTATGATGAAATCTTGGAGATGGAGGAGTCTGTCTATCATACAAATTAAAAAATAAACGCAAAAACTTTTTAAAAAAATATATAAATATGTGTAATATACTTGCATATTTTCAACATCATTCCATGCCAGTCTCCAGATCAAGGTCATGAACATCATTCATAAGCCATCTATTTTTACCCGCTCCTCCAAACATTATAAGTTTTGAACCAACTAATGAAACAGATTGTCCACCACGAGCTTCCGAAACTTTCCCTGTGGCTTCCATTGTCCCACAAAAGTGTGATTCAAGATCAATGAAACGCACTGCAATTTAATCAGTAAAACATGAGGTTCAATCAGAGCTAGCTACTTGTCCAGGTCAGCAGTCAGGACAGCTGTAACAATAGAATAAACCTGTCACATTGTCAGAGAGTGACCACCAAGAAAGAGGAGTTTGTTTCCCCATTTGACCATACTATGACCAGATACAGCACGGAAAAATTCTGTTGGTGGACTATCTTTAACATCTTCAGTGTCTAATTGTAGACCAGTTTAAACTTTTCAGATCAAATTCCTCCCATCATAACAACTTATTAGTAAACCTACAATTTATACCTGAACATCGAAATAGAATAATTATACCTGAACATCAGACAGGTATCTTCCATTACGACTTCCACCAACAATGTATAACCTTCCATCAGCAACAACTGCAGCATGCTACAATGAAAGAAAAAAGATGGAAGAACACATAGATAATAGTGTAACAAAAAATAGGAAAAGGAAAGTGTGACATGAAAATAATCGTATAACAAAGAAATAGTGAACCTTACAGCAGGCTGATGGTAATCTCCCAGCTACTGGGAGGGAAACCCATTGGTCTGTCTAAAACTGAATGCCAATTCGCAGTATGCGTATCTGTTCCCATATTAGCTTTGAATTTTTTCAGATTAAAGAGCTCAATAAATTTCAACAAACGAAAAGTTGCAATTAGAATCGCACATGCCTTGGTTTAACAGTTGATTTCTATTGCTAATTGACTTTCAGATTCTATTAACTGGTTCTAGATGAGGTCTTCAACTACAAAATGCACAGACGTGTCTTGTCATATATTTTCACAATCCATTTCTTTTGAAAATGGCCAGATCCATGACATTTCAAGTCGAACTCAACCTCCTCCCATAACAAAAGAGAAAGAAACTCATGATTAGCATATGATAGAATCATATAACTGTTTTCCTGAATCCGAATTTTTTCAATAGATCAGAATTGAACATTGAAATTTGAAAGCCTTGTCGACCGTGCAAACTATATTTAATGCGTTTTGAATCAGTGCGATCATTTTCCTCTAAATCTAATTCGATCTCTACTAATATTGAATCCTAACAATATTTATTCAATGACCGCAGTCAACAATTGTTTAATTTACCGATCTCAAACCATAATTCACTTCACATTGTAGTTCCCGTCTCAGTCACTAATCTCCCTCGATCAAAAACAATCATTTATTATTAGCCCAGACCAGCCCTAACTGCTTAGATCTTACTGACTTTCCGCCTCATCTTTTAAGTTAAGAATTAAGAAGCGCTTTTTTGGAATTTCATCTATTTATTTACCAAATCCACGATACCCAAAAGGAATCCCCACAATCTTTTTCACACCATAAATTTGAAGGGTGATGACAATCTGTAGAATATTAATAATTGAAATCAAAATAAAGTATTTTTTTTAAAAAGTAACAACAATAATTTCTTGATACAACAATTAGTTAATGACCCACAAGTTACAATTGCAGCCTTCACATTTTCTGGTTTGAAGTATATTTTCTCACATGGACCTGCACGGTGAATCCTACCAAGATTTGAATGTCATTATTTGTAAAATTGATTTTTGTTAGTATTTTCATAATATTAGAACATCTTCTTAGGTATTTATTACCATTGCTAGACCAAAGTACAATCAAAGTCAATACACAACTATTTTTCTCTAGTTTGGTAACAAAGAACCCTTAGTTAGTTCAAATGACAGGAATGGTGAAATTTACAGAAACGGAATAAAGGACTACATACAAATTCAAATAAAAAATAAATTGATAAGAAGAAGAAGAACACAAACCTCTAAAGTTTTCGAAGTAAACTCAAATCCTATGGTGGATTTGGACTCCAAACAGAACTCATTCCTCGTAAACCTCGACAAAATGTTGGATTTCCCAATACCCGAATCGCCTATCAACACGATCTTGAATAAGTAATCGTACTCATTATCTACCCTACCCGCCATTCTTCTCTCGTTACCTTGTAAACCTACACATACATCAAAACGACAGTATGTATGTCATTCAATTCGCTACAGATGCATAGACGTAGTTTGGTCCCAAATACACCCACTTCACTTGCTTGATTTGGAACAAAACCCACAAATTACTTTTAAATAAAAACTGATAGTGATCAGAACTCAGTAATAAGAATAATAGACCAATAAGCAATCATCGATAAAACAGAGTGTGTAAGATGCGTTCTAAATCTTACCGTATATTACAACCTTATTAACTTAGAAGCACAGTAAAACTTAAGAAATTTAGGGTTCGGTGTCTTCAGATTTGAAAGCAGATGTTAGATGGATTAAAAAGATGAAATCAATTTAGCGTAATGAGAGAAATCGATCATTCAGATAGTTACCAGAAATTAACAAATGAAATAGAGGAGAGATGCTCGGAGAGAAACTTAATCCTGTATCTTCTTGATAAATGTCTATCATAAATCAATACATACTTAATTCCAATAACATATTCGGCATACCGGTAATCACCACCGGAGCCGGCGCAGTTAGAAAACTCACATCCTCTAGAAGTTTGATTGGCTGTTGCTGTACACTGATATGAGAAAACTGCTCCTGAATTCCTCCTACACTGAAACCGCTTCTATCTCAATCGATTTTAAGCAGTGAAGAAATATGGATAGTGATAAGAAGAAAGGAAAGACTGTTGAAAGACAAACCTAAAACTGGAGACGAACCTGGAAGATTTCTGATGTGTTGAGAGAGACGGAAATGGAACCCCGGTACCCTCTTTGTCTTGTGGTTACTTTGAAGCTCTTCAACAATGGGGATATTGAATGATGAAACAGAAATCGATGAGGAGGGGGAGGTGTCGTGAAAAGGGAGCACGGTAGAAACAAACCTGGTGGCATGTGATTGGTAAATAAAACTCACCCAGCTAAAAACTTTCAAACCCCTCTCACCCTAGCAAAACTTCTAGAAACTCTACGGGTTTTAATATATAGAGTAATAAGCCTAAAAGTTCTAAAATAGAAAATGTATTATTTTTTTGTTATGAAATACAGTTACAACTAACAAATATACATCGTATTTTTTAGGCATTGATATTTTGGATTTAATAAAAACCGTTTATTCACTGGTTCCAATTTTTTTAACAATGAAACAACCAAATATATTGAATATATTTTTACAGCCACGTAAATATCTTAAGTATATTATTATATATTTTTTTTAGTTTTTTCTACTTTATAATAGCCTAAATATAAAAACAAAATTAAAATGACTTCTAATAGTTTAACAATATTTAAACTTTATTGATAAAAAATCTTAGAAAAAAATATAAGTACTTAGATGATATAAAATTGAATGTTTGTTATTATTAAATTTAATTATTCCATGTATATTATCAGTTCATAATCAAGTCAGTAAATTAAATTGGTCATATACATAAAATAAATCACTAGTTTTTTCACTAAAATGAAATTGAAAATTGAAGTTAATGACAAAATCTTTTCAAAAATAATAGCGACTCTAGCATTAATTTCACATTAAATCAATTAATAACCTACTCTCTCCATTTAAGATGTATACACCATAGTTCAATATTTAATTTTTTTAAACCAGTTAGGCTAAAGGGAGTGGTGCCTCCAACATGTGGGAGGCAAGACTGTCACGTAGGCGCCACATCAGTTTTGTTGCCAACATCCAAATTTATGTTGCACTCAGGGAGTAGTGCCTCCAACATTGTGGGATTTTCTTTTTTATTTTTTTTTAAAAACTAATTTTCATTTAACACAATATATTAAAAAAAACACATTACATTAAATAAAAAACATTACATTAACTTGAAAAAACGTCACATTAATTTAAAAACATAAAAAAAAGCCGAAATAAAAACAACATTCCTAAATAAAACGATAACTTTCAATCCGAGTATTCTTCGGAATCATCTTGTGGTGGCATATTGAGGTCCAGATTTTGGAGTCGATATATGTGTTCCGCCAAATCGGCTCGAAGCTCGTGATGTTTCTGATTGTTTCGTATCTCCCTTTTTTTTGCCACGTACGGTGGGCTACCCGGCTCTATTGGTGGAATTGACGGAACTTCCTCATTTTCCACATATTGACATATCGCGTTTCCTTGATCTTCTATGATCATATTATGTAAAATTATGCATGCATACATAATACGCGATAGCTTGTCCACCGACCGTGGACGTGCTGGATTTTCCAAAATTTGCCAACGTTTTTTAAGAACTCCAAATGCTCGCTCCACATCCTTTCTTGCCCTCTCTTGAGCTGTTTTGAATTTTATACGCTTTGCATCACCTGGACATGTCAAAGATTTCACAAGCACAGCGTATTCTGGATATATACCATCTACAAGATAATACCCGTATTTGTATGTGGTTCCATTTACTTGAAATGGACAATCCGGGGCGGAGCCGTTGCAAAACCCGTCAAATAAAGGCGACATGTTTAAAACGTTGATATCGTTAATTGAACCGGGAGCACCAAAGAATGCATGCCAAATCCATAGATCCTGTGATGCAACTGCTTCCAAGATGACCGTTGGGTGAGTCTTATCACCCCGTGTGAATTGCCCATGCCATGCACTCGGGCAAGTGGACCAAGACCAATGAAGACAATCTAGACTTCCAAGCATCCCAGGAAAACCGTGCACATTTGCGTGATGCGCGTACAATGCCTGAACATCACTGAATGTAGGCTTGCGTAAATACCTTGGACCGTATACTTCAATAACACATCGGCAAAACTCCTCCAAAGTTTCTCGTGTCGTCCGCTCCGACATTTGAAAATACTCGTCCCAAGAATCTCCCACAGAACCGTATGCTAGTTGACGTACTGCACACGCGCATATCTGTATCGGAGTAAAGCCTTCTGCACCTCTTGCGTCGGGACGTTGACTAATATACTCAGAAAAATTAGTCACGTCGGTGATAATACGCATAAACAAATGTTTCTGCATGCGAAACCGTCGGCGAAATTTGCTTTCGTAGATGGCATCATCATTAAAGTAATGCGCCATAAGGAGATTATTTGCAGCCCAACGGTCCCTCAAAATAATTTTTCGAGATACCCGTTGTGAACTTTCGGCTTCGGATTCGTCTTCGTATTCTAAAAGACCGAGCATAACTTCCATTGATTTGAGAGCCGCCTCACCAATCATTAGTAGCTGTTGATTTCTTTGAATTGGATTCATTTTGTTATATATGTGAAGAGGTTGTGTGTATATCAAATGAAATGTGTGTATCTATATATAGAGAAGTAAATTTTGAATTTTTTTTTTTTAAATATATTTGACCGTTCAAACGGTCATTTCCATATAAAAGTGAGAATCTTTGACCACTTTTTCAGGAGAAAGAACGCGGCACTTCTTTGCCGCTTGCATCTTGCCGCCAGCCCTTGCCGCACCCAGGGGGCGGTGTTGCCGCCGGCATGCCTAGCACACGTCGGATGCCTCCGGCAAATGTTACTCCCACTCCGTGCAGCCTTATTATGATAGCTTTTAGTAAGAAGCAAATCAAGAAAATCCCAAATTACAATAATAAATTTTATTGATCAAGATTCACATATGGTGGTCGGTTGACATTGAAAGAAAAACTACATTTTCTTGGGCGCAACCAAAATAAAAGTCGTTTACACTTTTTCTTCTTTGCTATCATCATGGTTGCCGCTCTTGTTCTCATCTTCATCTCAATCCTTGCAGATAACTTCAGCCACAGGACCTGTACAACATCTGAAAATTCTTAAAAGCAGGGTCGTTGTTGCTAAGTTAGATATCAGCCACAAGACCAAGGACTAGAGATGGATAAAGATCGACTTTACGTCTGTCCTAAATGATTTAATTCTTCTGAACATATATCCTAATTTAGTTGGTTCTTTTATTGTCAGTCTATCTGGAACCGATAGTTCGGTTGTTTACCATTGTCGGCTCTAGTTCGAGTCCATCAGCTTTCATCTGAATCGATATTTTTGTTCAAATACTAGAGTTTGACTAACTTATAATAAAAACATATTTTAGATAACTTTAATAAGTATTATCAATTATGATAGAAAGATAAAAATTTTAAATAAACATCCCAGAGAATATATTTTGGCTTGTAACTTATATCTATAAACCACAAATATAATTTGAAAAGTGGATAAATGTCAGACTTTTAATTTTCTAATCTTTAATCTTCAAAATATGTTATAAAATTAATCTTGAATCGTGAAATTGTAAGAAAGTAATCTTATAACTATCAACTTTATGTAAATCGGAATGGAACGGTGTTTTTGGTTTCTTTTACATTTAGGACTTCATACAATACTGCCTTCAAATTGAGTATTTCTTTTCCTAGTCCATCGAATGGGACTCCCAAGTCTCAAGCGATTATTGGTGTTCAAGTTGATACAACTAGCAAATTAGTCCTCAACCAAATACAAATTTCAATCACTGCACACCAGAGTTTTCTTATACTGTAAATTAATTTCGAATACAAGCAAAATTCAAAGCTAACAGATCTATAAATAATATTTATAATTATATATCGATTAGTTGCTAATAATAAATTCAATTATTATTATTTATCGAATTTCGTCTAGAAATCAGAAGAACCATTCGCGACCAGATCTGATTATAAGAAATGTAGAAAGAGACTGTCCCGTTGTCAGCCAAAATAAAATATGAGACAGAAAATTAAAACCAACATGAAGATCGCTGATTATTGAGTTGTTAAGACTGCACAGAACTTAATGCAGAATTTTTTTTTTACGACGCTTTTCAGTTGTAAGCTATTAGTATAAAACACAGGACTTAATGCAGAATATCTTTTCGTTTCAACAGCTTTGGAAAAAACAAATAAACGCAAAGTGAATATACTCGGAAACTAGAAGAAGTTGGATCGTAGAGAGATGAGAGAAATTTGTATCTGAGGTGTAGAATAAATAAGACCCGGGAGGTCGTATTTATACTAGCGGGATATTCTAGATGTCTTCAAATTTGAATTTTGAAATTCAAAATTCGAATTCTGAATAAAAATATAATCAGCAATTCGAAATTTGAATACAGGATAACCTCATCCGAGTTTAAATCTTATCATTATTCGATTCTGGCAACTTCTAGAAACTTCTTGGACTTCGTCCACGAAGTCAACGGTGGTCAACCCGTTGACAGGTCGATGCAACCCAAAATCCCATTAAAATTAAAAACTCCTCAGCTCCCGATGCATCATGTAAAGTGCGCCTAAATCACGGCATTTCGCAAACCTCGCGTTGACGGCCCAACTCGGCACATGTGTGGGTTTGACTCATCTCTTGATCCACTTAAAGCTTAACTTGGACCTTAAGTAAATCACGGATCATGATGCGCACATCAGATAACATCCTCTTGTCACCATAATATAAAATACAAATATCATTCTTGAATTATGTTATCTAATAGAAATTCTTTGAACATTATACGTTTAATTCATTAATTGAATTCAAAAATCAAGAGCGTTTATTAGATCTCGTTTTCAATAATGAAACCACATGCGATTCAGCCCCTTTTATGGAAGAATTAATATGACCAACTTATGTTGTTGGGTAATACTTGTTGCATATTTTTGTTCATAATACAAAAATTGTGTGGAATTGTTTTTGTTGTATTGAGGAGGGGTTGATAAAATTAATCCAAAGGCTAATGGTGCGTTTGGTTGCGAAAAACCGTTTTTAGTTTTATAGAAAACATTTTCGGAAAATGGAGTGAAATTTTTATTTTCATTTTCAATAGAAAACGCGTTTGGTTAAACTAATTGAGTTTTCATTTTTCGTTTTAGAACATTAGAAAACGCGTTTTAGAAAATTAGAAAACCGTGGAAATTTTTTTTTTAGTTTTCCAAATTCTTTGTAATTTTGGAAAACGGAAAATTTTCATTTTCTAGAAATTTTTTGGAAATTTTGATTAACCAAACGCGTTTTCTAACTTTTCATTTTTCTTAGAAAATTTTAATGAAAATCAAGAAAATTTTCTGTAAACAAACACACCCTAATAGTTTTAAACAATCTAGATTATCAAATTTTTCTAAAATTTCTTAGAACACACTTCAAAATTACAATGCTAACATAAAAATTAGAAATTATGAGCACACAATCAGACATATCTTATTTAAATAAAAATTATCATGTGTTCACTTGGAGACATTACAATTTCTTCACTTGTTACGTAATTATGTTAAAAACTAGATCTCCTGATACGTAATGCATGGTGATATTTTATCTTGAGCAAATAGTGCCATCTTCACACAAACTTGATGCAAATATTGGTGAGAAAATCTAGAATATTGACATTGTTAGAAATTAGGGTTAAGCTAATACCCGTTAGGATTTAGGTTAGTCCCTATTAGGGTTTAAGTTAAGCAAAGAGCCTATTTTGTATCTCTATTTATATCAGATTAAACATTTACTATGATTATCAAGCATTCTATATTATAACAAATATAATATATCAAAGTAAAAAACCAAGGTGTAACGCCCACCTCACCCGTCCTCGATTTGGACAGCCTAGAAAAATAGCACCACAGTCATACTGATAGTAACTCTGAACAATCAAAGCTTACAAGGTTTTTTTATCTATATTTTTTTAACACATAGTCAAAATTTCGGTATTACTTTTGCATAAACTCAATAAATCCTAGATAATAACCTATGCATGTAACATGTTTGTACCAAATTCAAAAAACAGATGCGAGAATTCCAAGATGCGAGAATTCCAATTTACATACAAAAAGAACTTTACCGGTGTTACAAAACTAATAGATTAAGTCCCGTAAATAATATACCATAAATCAATAGATATTGAGAGAAGACTATGTTTTAGTCAAGACTTCTATACAAGTAGCATTGGATCGAACTAGACTCTCAAGATCTTCACAACTTGATGCTTTGCAAAAATATGTGTCTACAATAAATGTTATAAAAGTAGAACGTGATAGAAATTTGTCTCACTATATATATATATATATATATATATATATATATATATATATATATATATATATATATATATATATATATATATATATATATATATATATATATATATATATATATATATATATATATATATATAAGCCGAGGAGAGCACTGTGTCCCGCTCATAAAATGAAAAGAGAAGGGCCAGCATCGATGGACGCTCAAAAACCATCAACGGAAGGGTCCCCCTTTTCACCAAGGAAGGGACGAGTCGCATTGACGATGAAGAAAAGGTAACACGAAATAATTTGTGTTAAAAATCTACCAAAAACGATGGGTCCAGGGAAGAAGATCGAGCATTGGTCGAAACGGTTCGATCCTAGATGTATTAGATACACTTCCAATTAGTTTTTGATAAATTAGATATTCAACCAGTCAGACCGCAAAAGTATATTCCGACCACATCTTAGACTAAGTAGGTTTAGCAGACACCGTCTGAAATGTGAAGCAGGGTTCCTCCTACTTGCACATACGGGTCCAGGGTCATGTAGTGTTCGTCCGAACCTCATGACTGGCCTGAACTTGATCAATAGTGTCGTTTCATTGGCCATCCCGCAAGTACTTATGAAAGAAGAGCCTTTTTATAAAGGATTCACATTCTAAGGAAACAGTGGGAGCAATAGTAATCTTGAAGAGTTCAAGGATTAGCCAAGTGAAAGAACCTCTAGTCACCACTAGGACTTGACCAGGGATCGGATTCCTGTTAAACCTAACATACCCTTCTCGTTGAAGACCAGTAGTATTAGTCACCGTCATAAGGTGTTATGATCTGGGTGACATACCGATTAGTGGTAAAACACTAAAGTTGGTGCGGATAAGCAATCCTACTACTTGGAAGCATTGGTAAGCCCGGTTGCTGCCAAAATAAGAGAACCTAAGGGCGAAACTCAATCTATGTGATAATTGGATTGATGTTACACCTGGCCTAAGAACTAGTGGGAGTAATTGGATCATCAAAAGAAGACAACATAGATAGAGATGTACCTACATTCTGAGCAAGAATGGTTGAGTGAGGCGATACTCAAAGTCATGAGATTGATTTTGAGAGAAACGCTCTCAACAGAATTGAAATAAATCTGAAAGGATATCATCTGCTGTAACTGCACTTCGTGAGTCATAGCAAGATTGGATGATCTGAACTGCTTTCCTTAAATGGAAAACACAAAGGTTGTGTGTAGACGCAACAGAAGGGGTTTAGAACATGCTGATATATCCAAACAGAAAATGTACATGGTCCCGAGATTCATCCTACGGGGACATCGCAAGGACGGATATTCGAATTCTCAAAATGTGACAAATACTTGGATTTTGTGAATAGCCTGAAAGAATCCTACGATTATGTCAGAAGGTTTGGATTTTGGAATCTCAAAATATGCCAAATGGTTTGGATTTTGTGATAGTCTAAAAGAGCCCTAAAACCGTGTCAAATCCAGTGGGATTTTCGTTGTGATCTGTCTATCAATTTATACCAGTTACATACAATTTCTAGGAAACGTCTCTTATCATTGCAAAGTGTGATGAGTTGGCATTAAGAGATAATTCGCTGTGAAAAGTCTAGAACAAATACAACATACTCAGATAGTCACAAGCATATATCAGATAGATGACATCATCAGTATATACCCTGCGAATGTAAGTATGATCTTGATGAGATTTAAGATGCATGACTTCAAGAAAGGAGTTTCTTGTTGTTACAAAGTGTAATGAATTGGCATACAACGTAATCACGCTGTTGCCAACATCTATTAGATAGATGAAATCGTCAGTATAGACCTAGCCATTATGAGTATGATCTTGATAAGACTCAAGATGCATGAAAGAAAGAGTCTTCAAAAGGAAATAGTTTCTGAAAGTCAAGACACAAGGATAATGAGTAATCCATAGGTTCTGAAAGGATTCAGAATGGAACAGATCGGATTCCATGAGCTTCTTCAAATTAGATCGATCATAGGTGTCATGGACTTATCCTAATGACTTGATGCTTGGAGCATAGTAAGTTGGATTCAGGATACATCCTGGCTAAGAATACTGGACGGATTATTTGAGCACACGTGAGAAAATCATTGAGGAATGATTGGGGTGAAGGTAAAAATAATTTGAAAGGAGTTTCAAATCTGCAATTATTAACATCAAAATATGGTGCTAAAGGCCTTCATGGTTAAAGAGTTTCGTTAGTATTCTGATGGAGCGTGTATGGTTCACCGGCACATCATAACATCTCAAAATAATCTTACGGTGCAGTCATCTGGAGTAAAGACCCCGATAACCATGAGAAGTCACAGTAGACATCACCATTCCTGGAATGGAGTTGGGAGAGAGAAAGACATAATGACATATTAAGATATCATCGGAAGAGTATCCGATTGGATTATCTGCAATGAAGTGTATCCATATAAAACATTTTGGATACATAAAAAGAGTAAAAGGACATTTTAGGTATATAGACATAGATATAAAACTTGAATTGAAAGCTTAAAAGAAACTAAGAAACACATAACAGTATTATGACAGATCCGACTAGGTGATTACCTCGTGGAGACTTGGTAATAAGTAGGAGTAGCTGCCACTCAGATTTTTATGTTTCGCTATTGCATGTTTTATTTCCCGAATAATATGATTATTCAAATATCCACAGTCGTTCATACTTTTGGAAGTAAGTAGTGAGTCAAGGCTGTCATGAACTGGATTGTAGATTGTCTAAGGAGTTAGACATAGCAATAGAATTGCTACAATGTTCATGAGTACTTAGAAATGGGGATTTGAGTTTTGGATAAACCCACGCTCAAAGAATTACTTCATGGATTATGTCACGAGTAATTCTGAGACGATAATATCTTATGGTCTTGAAACGAAGACATATGAGTTGAAATTTACAAGTCGGTTGTACATTGATAATGCGTAAACGCATCGGTAACTCGATGGCATATAACACATTGTTGTGCGCGATTTGATGAGTAAAGGATACAAGCATATGAGTCAAAGTTTATTCATTCCTTTTATCCTAACAGAAAAAGCGATATATGTGGGCCCCTCGGTGATTTGGTGTTGACTAAAGTGCTGGCCAGCCGGGACTGAATTAATGTGTTCAATTGGTAGTCTTATGTCATTACAAATCGGAAATCGGGAAACATAGTATCAGACTGAGATTGATTATAATACATGTCTCAAGTCCGAATGATATCTTGTAGAACGGAGGATCATATGATCGCTTATCTTAGGAAGCGTAACTGACTGGGTTAGAGTTCGACAGCGGCTTTTGGAAGCTATAATTTGCTGATCGATTTAGAAGTTATACTAGCAGTTATAGTCAAAGACTTATCAAAGTGGGAGACTGTTGGATTAGGTGTCTAAGCCATGACTATAATTGGTATATACTTGATTCATAGTAGCAAAGTCCTTTTGGGTTGCCCTCATAGCTGGCAATTTGACAGAATAACTTTTAGAGAGAGAGATTGATTTATTATGTGATTAATAAATCAATATAAACAATTTGTTAATATATTATGAGGATAATATATTAATTATAAATAGTATTATTTAATTAATAATTAATCAAACTTTAATTGGAATTAATTTTGGGATTAATTGAATTATTTAAAAGTGCAGAGGCTGAATTGTAATTGTTCAATAGTTGAACAATAGATAATTATAGTGTGTATATATATATATATATATATATATATATATATATATATATATATATATATATATATATATATATATATATATATATATATGGTGAATGAAAATTAGGATAATTATATCCATAATTTTCGAATTATATATATAGATAAATAAGGGTTTGAATTTAAAGATAAAAAGGTTTATCCGGATTGAATTCGAATAAAGCTTATCTGCTAACCCTTGATGTTATAAATAGGGAGCCCCAGTACCCCCTAAGAGCCATGAAATTTTAAGGGTTTCTCTCCATCTCTTTGGTTTTTCTTGTTTCTTGCTTTGGGTGTGAACCATTTGAGGCACGACGCTTGTGGTGCTCGCTTCCAAAAGATTCAACAAAGGTTAGTAATTTTCTGTTTATCCTTTTAGTAAATTTCCAAATACATATAGGTTTTAGTTATAGATTCAAATAGTGAAAACATATATCCTATTAGGTTGCATGTGAACTTAAGAGTTAAGTTTATCTGTTTTGCCTATTTCCTATCAGATAATTGATTAAATAATCCAACTTATCTTTAATTCAAATATTTCCTCCCTATCCTAAAGCCTTTGAACGAAATTTGAAGGATTATCCCTTCAAATTTTCTTCCTCTATCCCTCAATTCGTGATTATCCATTTTCCCAACTATTGAACAATTAATATTCAGTTCATACACTTCAAACTAATGCCAAATTAATTCCAAACTAGTTTCTAATTAATTTATCATCACATAACAAATTAATAAACTATTTATGTCTCTCTCCTAATTAACTCTAATACCATTTGGAAGATTTGAGGGCAACCCCAAAAGGACCCTGCTATTAATGGAAAGTCCTTACCAATTAGTTATGACCTTGGACATTATTCCAACAGTCTCCCACTTGGACAAGTCATCAACTACAATTGGTCACAAGTCTCCTACTTAACCTGCAGAGCATGCTTCCTTAGCCACTATCAAACTCCGAATCATATTCTTAGAGACGGCCCTTAGATAAGTGATCAATTATTCCTTTGCTCTACAAGATATCATATGAACCTGACACATGGATAAGAATCAATCACAGGGTTCAAGAGTATGTTTCTCGATTTCCGATTTATGTTGACCTTATTAGACTACTGGATTGAACACATCAATCTGGTCCAGGCTGGGCCCAGCACTATAATGTCTATATCAAATCACCGAGTGGTCCATGATATCGCTTTTTCAATTTTAAGACAAAAGGAACAAATAACCTTTGACTACATAGCTATAGTCAAATCTTCATGTCATACATGGATATACTTTTTATGATTCCTAGTTCCGGTTGTGTTTAGGTAAACCAATGCATAACAGAAATGTAAACAAAAACTCATACATCTTTGTTTGATTAATGGTAGATATGAAAGGTTTTATGCAAACCATGAACTAAATAATCTAAGTTCACATGCAACCTATGAGGATCTATGTTTTCTTCTAATTGAACATATAACAAATAAAACCTAAAGGCCATAAGAAAATTAACTAAAGAATAAAATTAGAAAAACCAACCTTTAGAATTTTCTGGAAGCTGAGCAGCAAAAATATCCTGCCTCAAATGAGATCACACCCAAGCCAAGAGGATTATGGATCGAAATTCCAGAGAGAAATAATAGAATGAGCGACTGATAATGAGGTCTAGGGTTCCCTATTTATAGGGAACCAAGTGGCAAAGCTAGAAACCCTAGCCGCAGCCCATTTTCCGGATTATCTGTACGCGCGCCGCGGCCAAGTCATTTGCGCGCCGCGCGCCGCAATTCAACTATTGAGTTTGTACGACTTTAATCCCTGACCTCCTGATTAATCTAATTAATGCCACAGAAATTAATCCAATTAATTTCTGATTAATTATTAATCAATTAATATTATTTCTAATTAATATATTATCTTCATAATATATTAACAAACAATATCTTGATTTATTAGTAACATAATAAATCAACCCTTTCTCTCTACTTAACTTTCCAACAAACCTCCAGCCATGAGGGCAACCCAAATGGACTATGCTACTATTAATTAGGTATATACTAATTATTAGTCATGACTTAGACACCTAATCCAACAGTCTCCCACTTGGATAAGTCTATGACTATAATTACCAATTTAACCTCTAATTAACCAGCACTTTTAGCTTCCTAGAAACCACTGCCAAACTCTGATCTAATCAGTTCTGTCCATAGATAAGTGATCAGATGATCCTCCGTCCAACAAGATATTTTCAGACTCGAGACATGGATTAAAGTCAATCCCGGTCTGATTCACTGTTCCTCGATTTCTGATTTGCACATGACTCTTAGACTACCAATTTAGTCCCGGTTGGCCAACATTTTAGTCAACTTCAAATTCATCGAGAGGCCTACAGATATCTGTTCCCCGTTAGGGTCAAGGGACGAATAAGCTTCGACTCATATACTTATGTCTTTTATCAGACAAATCACTCACAACAATACGTTTTATAACACCGAGTTACTGATGCGTTTTCGTATTATCAATGAACAACCGTCTAGTAAATCATAACTCATATGTCTTAGCATAAAGATCAAAAGATATTATCGTCTCAATATTGCTCGTGATGAAATCCATGAAGCAATCCATTAAGCGTGGGTTTATCCAATACTCAAATCTCCATTTCCAAGTACTCACGAATGGTGCAGCAATCCAATTGCAATGTCTAACTCCTTAGACAATCTATTACCAATTCATGACAGTCTTACTTCACACTTACTCCCAAAAGCGTAATCGACTGTGGATATTTGAATAATCCAATTATTCAGGAAGTAAAACATGCAAAATGAAACACAATGACAAAGTATTGATAAAAATAGCGAACCATTACTCATTAATAAATCTCTATTATTAAATCACAAGAGTCAAATACAATACATTGTTACAAGTTTCGAAACCTATCTAATTACAAAAACTTATATCATCTATTAATCCAATGCTCCTAGCATGCTGATTATGCTTAATCCTACTCAGAGCCTTTGTCAAGGGATCTGCAGGATTATCTTCCGATGATACCCTCTTTACCACGAGGTGACCTTCTTCTACTTTATGCCTTATGTAGTGGTACTTTCTGTCGATATGTCTGGACTTTCCATGGTCTCGCGGTTCCTTTGTCAAGGCGACCGCACCTTCGTTATCGCAGAACAGTTCCACATGCTCCTGAATACTCGGGACTACTCCAAGGTCACCGATGAAGTTCTTCAGCCAAGCCGCTTCCTTTGACGCTTCACTTGCTGCTATATACTCTGATTCACAAGTGGAATCAGCCACCGTATCTTGCTTGGAACTTTTCCAAGTTACTGCTCCTCCATTCAGAAGGAATACCCAGCCAGACTGAGACCGACCACTGTCTCTATCCGTCTGAAAACTGGCATCCGTATATCCTTCAACTCTCAATGTATCACTGCCTCCAAGGACTAACACCATGTCCTTTGTCCTTCGCAGATACTTTAGTATATTCTTTACAGCTATCCAATGCGCCCTTCCAGGGTTGCCCTGGTACCGACTGACCATGCTTAAAGCAAAGGCCACGTCAGGGCGAGTACACGTCATAGCGTACATGATCGATCCTACAGCCGAAGCGTAAGGTACCCGACTCATTTCAGCTATTTCTTCGTCTGTACTCGGACTTTGAGTCTTACTCAACTTTGCATTACTTTGGATAGGCAGCTCTCCCTTCTTGGAATTTTCCATACTAAACCTTTTCAGTACCTTTTCCAAGTATGTACCCTGACTAAGTCCAATTAGTCTCTTCTTCCTATCTCTCAATATTCTTATCCCGAGAATATAGGCAGCCTCTCCTAGGTCCTTCATGGCGAAACATTTCCCAAGCCAAGCCTTGACATCTTGCAAGGTTGGAATATCGTTTCCCATGAGCAGTATGTCATCGACATACAGTACCAGAAAGGTGACTATACTCCCACTAGCCTTGACATATACGCAGGACTCATCCTCGCTCCTAGAGAAACCAAACTCTTTGACTTTCTCATGGAAACAAAGATTCCAGCTGCGAGAAGCTTGCTTCAATTCGTAGATTGATCTCTCAAGCTTACACACTTTATTAGGATACTTTGCATCGACAAAACCCTCTGGCTGATTCATGTAGACATCCTCAGTCAACTTTCCATTAAGGAAGGCGGTTTTGACGTCCATCTGCCAAATTTCATAGTCATGAAATGCAGCTATGGCCAGCATAATCCTAATAGACTTTATCTTGGCTATTGGTGAGAAGGTCTCGTCATAGTCAACCCCTGGGGTTTGAGTAAAGCCCTTCGCAACCAGTCTTGCCTTGAAAGTGTGTACCTTTCCGTCCATGTCGGTCTTCTTCTTGAAGATCCATTTGCACCCGACTGTCTTTCGACCCGGTACGTTGTCAACCAAGTTCCAAACTTGATTGTCATACATGGACTTGATCTCGCTATCCATGGCCTCTTTCCACTTGGCAGACTCAGGGCCCGCCACTGCTTCTTGGTAGTTAGCTGGTTCATCCAAATTTATCAGTGTCCTATCACTGACAAACGTGTCCCCATCCGAAGTGATATGGAACCCATAAAACTCGGGTGGCATGCTAACCCTACCGGAACGCCTAAGAGGTAAGGATACATCTGTCGGACCAACAGGAACTTCTTCCTCACGTCGGTTGCTAGTTTCACCTAAGGTTGCGTCATCTAATGACTCTTGAATTTCTTCCAGATCAATGGTACTCCCACTGTCCTCTTTGAATATGAGCGCTCTCTCTCGAAAGACCGCTCGTCTAGCTACAAAGACCATGTCCTCGCTCGGTCTGTAGAATAGATATCCAAAAGACTGTTTAGGATAACCAAGGAAGAAACACCTTTCGCTTCTTTCTGCGAGTTTGTCTTGAGTCTCTCGTCTAACGAAAGCCTCACACCCCCATACTTTGATATGTGCCAACGAGGGAACTTTCCCCGTCCACATCTCATGAGGTGTTTTAGCAACCTTTTTAGTTGGGACAAGATTGAGGATATGGGCGGCAGTCTCTAAGGCATACCCCCAGAAGTGAATGGGAAGTGAAGCTCGACTCATCATCGAACGAACCATGTCCAACAGGGTTCGGTTGCGCCTCTCTGCAACACCATTCAACTGTGGTGTCCTGGGAGGTGTCAACTGCGAAACTATTCCGCCTTCCTTTAGATAGTCTAGGAACTCGATACTTAGATACTCTCCGCCTCTGTCGGACCTGAGCATCTTTATCTTCCTGCCTAATTGATTCTCTACTTCGTTCTTAAACTCTTTGAACTTTTCAAAGGTGTCCGACTTGTGCTTGATCAAGTAGATATAACCGTATCTACTAAAATCGTCGGTAAAGGTCACGTAGAACTGCGTGCCATCCTTTGTGGTTGATCTGAATGGACCACACACATCCGTGTGAATGATGTCCAGCAGACCCTCACCTCTTTCAAAAGATCCTTTGAAAGGTGATTTAGTCATTTTGCCCAACAGACAAGATTCGCATACATCATCCGACCTGAGGTCGAATGATTCCAACACTCCATCCTTTTGGAGCTAGGCGATGCGTTTCTTGCTGATGTGCCCGAGCCGACTATGCCACAGACATGCCTTTTCTACACCACTAGTAGAATCAATATAATTTACACTATGTCCTAAATTGTCAACACATTCAACAGTTTCATACACACCATCACAAGGATAAGCAGTAAAAATCAAAATACCATTTTTGAAAACAGAAATCGAGCCAATTTTATTATCAAAAGAAAATTGAAATCCTTGTCTGAACAATGCATGAAATGAAATAATGTTTCTTGCCATTTCTGGCGAATAGCAACAATTAAATAACTCTATACTAACATCACTACTAAGCACTAAACTGTAAACGCCGATCCTGGTAACAGGGGACGATCTCCTATTGCCCATGATCAAGTTCAGTCTACCGTGCTCCACCTCCCTGCTTTCCTTTAGGCCCTGCAGATCAGAACAAATGTGAAAACCACATCCTGTATCAAGGACCCAAGAATTAGAAGATGGTGAGTTTTTAGAGATAGTGTATATACCTGCTGTCGATGGCTTTACTTTCCCATCCTTGACATCCTGCAAGTATTTGGGGCAGCTTCTCTTCCAATGGCCCTTCTCTTTGCAGTAGAAACAGTTGGCTTCATTGGGGTTGGCCACACAAGGAATGTGGGAAGTCTTGGTTCTCGAGCCATTACTTGATGACCCGACCTGAACCTTTTCCCTCCAATTTTGCTTAGGAGGACCCTTCCTTTTCTTTCCTTTGCCACTTCCAATGGCTAGGACGGGCTGATTAACCGAGGGTACACTTTTACCCTTCATCCCGTCCTCAGCTACTCGAAGCATACGATGCAACTCAGTCATATTAACCTGATTGTTGTTCAAATGATAAGCCAGCCTGAACTGATCATAAGAACTCGGTAAGGAGTTAAGCACTATGTCAATGGCCAACTGCTCCGGTACAGGCATCACAAGCTTTCTAAGCCACTCCACGTAACCTTGCATTCTTTGCACATGAGTGCAGATGGACTTTCCATCTTTAGGTTTGCTGTTCGTGAAGTCCTTGACCACTTCGCACCTCTCGATGCGCTCTTGCTTGCGGAACTTTTCCGCAAGCTCCTTGTGCATCTCAAAGGGCCAGTAGTCCTCGTATATCCTTTGCAATTCGGGGTTCATTGTGGCGATCATGATGCAGGCCACTTTGGTCGCATCATCAGAATGTTTTTGGTACAAGGCAATCTCCTCGGGAGTAGCAGTTTCAGGGTCAATATCGACAAGCTCGGTCTCGAGGACATACTCTTTGTTCTCGTACCTCAGAGCCATCTTGATATTTCTAATCCAGTCATTGTAGTTTGTTCCGTTCAATTGAACCTTGGAACACAGTGAGAGGATAGAGGGAACACTGGAGTTTGAGTGGGGAGCGGATTGATCAGCAGAAGACATCTATAAAAGAATGTAAGTTTAATTAGATACTTGTCGGTCCTTATAATAACCCAATATAAATAAGGCTAGGATCCAACTATAACAATTTGCAACATAGAAGAGGGATGCCGTAATCTATAAGCAAATTTTATAAAGGTAGGCGAATGACGATTCAGCCAATTCCACCGCGGAAAAATAATCTTATTATAAATGGAATTCCTAGTTTCTTTTGAGATTTATTGAACTGTTCAATAGCATGTTTAATCTCGGATATGCCCCACCGTTTGTGACTGGGATGCCGAGGATCACAAACCGGGTGTGAATAACCACGCAAATTAGCTTGGTACTCTCGGGGTCCATTATCTTCTCAAATTTGATGTGCCGGTAAACCACACACGCTCCATCAATAATGATAACACCCGAGACACCCATTTCCACCTTTTATGAACCCCCATTGGTGTGCCGGTAAACCACACACGCTCCACCAACGTTTCATAAAGTGCAATGTGCAATTTCATGGGGTAGCATCAAATTCACATTTTTCCTAAAGTAACTAGATTGGGATTTTGTGTAAAGGTTCTAGTACTTTGATCATTATACTTTTAATGATTAGGTGGTCCTATCAAAACTGTTCAGCTAACGACCCTCCACTGATCAGGCGAGCGGTGGGTGAGAGTGTTCACCCATTAGACTGCCATTTTATAGGCAGCCTCCTTATACCTACTTTATAGACCAGCTTCGTGAATGAGGCCTATTAATGATTTGACTAACCAATTTTATCTTATACATATAGTATTAACAATTAATAACATATATAAGATGTATTTTAAAACCCTTTAAAATATTCAAGGTTTATCTTTTAATTTTACCAAATTTAACAATTAAATTAAACCTTAAAATCGATTCAATCAATTTTAATTACCAATTAATTAAATTAATTAAATCTAAATATTTTAAACATTTTAAAATATTTTTCTGGATTTATTCCATTAATTTCGCAATTTTAAAATTAATTAAATCCCTTTTGAATTATCTTTTAATTAACAATTAATTAAATTAATTCAATGAAGATATGTTTATCCAAATTAATCAAATTAATTAAAACCTATCCTAAACCCCCTAAAAATCGATTTTAATAAATGGGGTTTAAGGTTATCCATTTAATTAACAAATAAAGTTACCAAAAATAGAAAACCTTCTAAAACCCTAAAAGCCATAATCGAAAATTACATGGGGGGGATTAGGGTTTCCAAAACCCTAATCTAAGAAATCGATCCACATAAAAATTAGGGTTTATAAGCTTTAAATCCTAAAGCAGTTATATCAATTCAACAAAAAAACAAGACAGGCTCTGATACCACTGAAATGTTTTATGCAAACCATGAACTAAATAATTTAAGTTCACATGCAACCTATGAGGATCTATGTTTTCTTCTAATTGAACATATAACAAATAAAACCTAAAGGCCATAAGAAAATTAACTAAAGAATAAAATTAGAAAAACCAACCTTTAGAATTTTCTGGAAGCTGAGCAGCAAAAATATCCTGCCTCAAATGAGATCACACCCAAGCCAAGAGGATTATGGATCGAAATTCCAGAGAGAAATAATAGAATGAGCAACTGATAATGAGGTCTAGGGTTCCCTATTTATAGGGAACCAAGTGGCAAAGCTAGAAACCCTAGCCGCAGCCCATTTTCCGGATTATGTGTACGCGCGCCGCGGCCAAGTCATTTGCGCGCCGCGCGCCGCAATTCAACTATTGAGTTTGTACGAATTTAATCCCTGACCTCCTGATTAATCTAATTAATGCCACAGAAATTAATCCAATTAATTTCTGATTAATTATTAATCAATTAATATTATTTCTAATTAATATATTATCTTCATAATATATTAACAAACAATATCTTGATTTATTAGTCATATAATAAATCAACCCTTTCTCTCTACTTAACTTTCCAACAAACCTCCAGCCATGAGGGCAACCCAAATGGACTATGCTACTATTAATTAGGTAAATACTAATTATTAGTCATGGCTTAGACACCTAATCCAACAAGATATTATCATCTTAGAATTACTCGTGATTGTATCCATGAAGTAATCTCTAAGTACGGGTTATCCAATACTAAATCTCTATTTAAGTACTCATGAGTGTTAGTTGCATCTCCATGTTATGCCCAATCTTCATTAGATATCAATTAATACTCTATGACAGTCTTAAATCAATATTTACTTCCAGGAGTATGACCGACTGTGGATGTTTGAGTAACGTACTACTCGGGAAGTAATCTTCATGACAGTCTTAAACATGCAAAACGAAACACAATATTAAATAATTGCAAAATGGTATTTCACCAACTTATAAAGAAATCTCCATTCATTAATCACCAATTTCAATTACAATATACTATTGTTACATATGTTTTCAACTATCAACTAACTACTAAAACTAATATCATCTCTCATGCCTATGCAACTAGCATGCTCACACTTGATTTTACTCAACGCCTTCGTGAAGGGATCAGCCGGATTATCTTCCGATGATACTCTATTCACTACGATGTCCCCCGCTCTCCACTTTGTGATGAATATAGTGGTATTTCCTGAGTATGTGCCTTGATCTTCCATGATCCTTAGGTTCTTTAGTCAAAGCAACTGCACCTTCATTATCACAGAAGATTTCAGTGGGTTCTTGGATTGTTGGTACAACTCTGAGATCATCAATAAAGTTCTTTAACCAAGTCGCTTCCTTTGCAGCTTCAACTAGCTGCAATATACTCGGACTTGCAAGTGGAGTCTGCCATTGTTTCTTGTTTGGAACTTTACATGTCACCGCGCCTCTATTTAATAAGAATACCTAACCAGATTGTGAACAGCTATCATCTCTATCCGTTTGGAAACTTTCATCACTATACGTCTATACCCACTCACTTTGAGTTCATCTTTACCACCGAAGACCAAGAACATCTCTTTCGTATCTTTCAAATACTTAAGGATGTTCATTACTGTTGTCCAATGACTTTCGCCAGGGTTATCCTGATATCGACTCACCATGCTTAAAGAAAACGAGACATCATGACGTGTTCATGTCATGTCATACATGATCGATCCTATAGCCGAAGAATATGGGACTCGACTCATTTTCTCCACCGCATCACTAGTGACGAGACATTGAGCTTTACTTAGCTTTATGCCATGATGTAAGGGTAGAGACCCTTTCTTAGAGTCTTGCATACTGAACCTCTTCAATGTCTTATCTAAGTATGTACTTTGCCACTATCATGAATAAGACACGTTGAATCAAAAGAGGCTCTCCATGATCGGCATACACAATATCCTCTTCGTTTTGGATGGATCTTTGGGTTCATCTTTGTGATATAAAGGTGTACCCCTTTACTTCTCGAAAATGGTCATGATAACATGATTTAGATATAATTCCCATGAAATGATAGACTAAAACTTGGCATTAAAACAACATATTAGGCCAATATTGCTTTGAGTTGAATTCCTAATGGTAATAGACCTATGTATTGTAATATTAGGGTTAGTGACAATCGATGTGATAGGTTTTGATTGATTAGAAAACGGGTTCTGAAACCTTTTCCTAGATTCAATTTATCAAGGTGATTAGTCAATCATCATTGTGACTCAAATAAGTGAATAAACTTGATGGATCTGTGATTTCAAGTCGGAGACCACCCATAATCATGCTCTCCCTTACTCCACTCCCTCGTTAGGATAACACCTTATATGTAGAAATTCAACTCGTAGATGTACTCTTCCATGATAGGTTATTGTTGGAAATAGTGTCCAAGGTCATTAACTGTTGTGATATTTTTTTAATAATAGCAGGGTCCTTTTGAGTTGCCTTCACGACCCAGAAAAAACAAACAGCAAAAGAAAATAAGAAGGAAGAATTAGTTTATTAATTCATTAAGAAATAGAGTAATTAGAAACTGAATTGGTAATTAATTGATAAAATAATTTAGAACTAATTTATAGAAATTAATTACAGGGATTGTATTGTAATTAATTAAATATTTTAAATAATTTAGACAGTCCAGGGGGTGGCTGTAAGAAGGCTCCTTAAGTTTGGAACCCTAGAAACCCTCCAGTATAAATAAAGGCATTGGGGTCAAACCCTAAGGCATCCCTAAGCCTCCAAGTGAGCCACCACCTCCATCCTTCCCTCCCTCATTCTCCTTGTCGATTTTCCATAACCCTGTTTCAAGGGTTTTTGGATCTTGCTTCAAGCCTAGAAGAACTTCTGTCAGTCTGGTTTTCTGGTGTTTTTGGATGTGAATCATTAGAGGGATTCTGGTTTGGATCCTTACATCCAAACAAAGATATGAATTTCATAATTCATCTTGTTAGTTGATGCAACTATTATGAACATATGATCCTTGATTATGAACTTGATGATTCTTGTTTTGATAATTTGCTTAAATATATGATTTGATCTTGTTATGTCTTCCACTGCATGAATGTTATTGTTTATATGATCAAATCCCAACAATTATATTGTGACAATTGATGATATTCTTGAAGTAAAATATATGGGAAAAATGTATGATGTGGAGTCTTTATCATTATATCCCAAGTTATGATATTGGGTTCGTTCTCCATGTTGTGTTATTTCTTCTAATATTCCCATCAAAGAGGGGCATAACCTTAGATTTTTATGGTTACAACTGTGACCATGAGACTCCGGGTAAGCTATGGGTGTTAAACACAAAGTTAACAATGCTAATATATTTACTAAAATCGAGAGGGCTTGTCTTACCCTTAAATTTTGAGATATCTATTCAGACACCCAAATTTCAGAGTAGATCTTCACGATGGTGAATATCATGATAGTAGTGACATTGACGTCCCCAATGTCTACTTCCAATTAAGTTGTCGTTTCCGTCTTTATGCTAGATGTTTGAATCAAAATCGGTGTCATCGTTGATAGGATCATAGTAGAGCATAGGCCCTTAGATATATTGTTGTTTTCTTAAAACTTATGTTTGCTATCTTGACAAGGTGTGTTGGCATTGATCATCCTTGTTCGGCCATATCTTTAAGCTCTAATACCAAATGATAAGAAATAAGCTTAAATGAATAAAAATTGGCACATCTTGCAAGAACAACTGATGTTCTTAAGGTGAAAGAATTAATCTTTAATTCTTCAAAAGGGTTTGATTATCAACACAAAGGTAATAAAACAATAACCCAACCTCTTATTTATTATAATAATAGTTTTCTTATTTGTAAAAAGAAAAATTAACCTACCAATCAAATCGCAAAACCTAGGAAAAACTCAAAAAATGGAGCTAAAACTAATCCCATAAAAAAGTTATTACTAGGCCAAAATCTCGACAGCTAAACCGATCAATGCTCTTTATAAGGGTCCTATGTTCTGACAGGACTCGTCTGACAGTCTACCAAACCAAATTGGTGCAATCTTTTGGCTCTACAATAATGCACCTGTTACCACTTGACTGGTTGAATTTTGAAGCAGATAGCTCCATCAGGTGACTAGACTAGTCCGCCCTGCCAAGACGACCACTCCATTCAAGCCTCTGTCAGTATGATCGTATGTGCCTCAATCTAGGTCAGTTCGTTGTTTAGGTAGTCATTTTTGGGATATTCGATGTCAAAGTATAAGGACCAAACATGAATATATTAAGTGTGTTAGAAATCTATAGGTGTGAAATAGAGTGTTTTGATACTTCAGAATCTAAATTTCTTATGGACCATGTCGTGTAACCTTTGGTATTGACACTTTAAGTTTTAGGAACAAAACAAAAAGCACGTTACTAGAGAGTATATGATTATTCAAGATCTTAATAGTCTACCAAACCTGACGAAATATGAGTATATATACATTCGAAATCTAAATAAGATTGACACAATTTGTAGTTTTTGTAGTTGAAAAACAGTCATCGAAAATAACTATCAGGTCACTCAAACTACCTAGAAAATTAATCAGAAGTTATTTAGGCAGTATGGTTGCCTCAAGCAGCTTGGCTGGCTACCAATTTAGCTATTAGAAAGCTTGAGTTGCCTTTCTCCAGACCCACAACTGTCTCTCTTATCTTTATTATTGCATTATGATTAAGGTTTTCTGATGCATTAATAGTTTTTGCCACCGCAATATTCTAGCCCTTAGACCATGCAAGTGCCCCTTGACCCCACAAGAATGCATGGCGCATAGGGCTGTAAACGAACAACAAACCATACATGAACTGTTCGACAGGAAGTTCGTTTATGTTTGTTTATTTAATAAATGAACAAACATGAACACAAATTCTCGTTCGTTTAGTTAAACGAACGGACATGAACAATGGTCTCGTTCATTCAATTATGTTCGTGAACGTTCGGTTATGTTGTTCGTTTACGTTCGTTTATATTTGTTCATTTAAATTCATTTTATATTCATATATGTTCGATTGTATTTGATTACGTTACAAATTATATGTTAGTTTATGTTTATATATGTTTAATTGTGTTTATTTATCTATCTTCGTTTATGTTCGTTTAGCATGTTCACGAACATGAACAAGATAATTTGTCAAACGAACGAACATGAATAAGAAAACTCGTTCGTTTATCCGTTCATGTTCATTCATTTGTTCGGCTAACTTAAACGAACGAACATGAACAAGACCTCATTCGTGTTCGTTTGGTTCGTTTACAGCCCTAGTGGTGCATCTTTCATCATGTTCGAGATGAAACTTGTATTATATACAAATATGTACACACTCCACATTATCTAACTTGTATTAGATTATAATTGAAACTTTTAATAATATTTGTGTTAGTTCCATTTATACTAAATAAGCAATAACATTAAAATCAACAAAAAAGTATACATCATGAAAGAAATATTAGTATTCAGATCAAACATGCCGGCTTTAGTATATTATAAGGGGTAAGTAGTATTTTTTTTTTTTCATTAATAATTGAGGGGTGCTCTCATTTGTCCATTTGCTAATACATGCGTTGTTTTGTTGATGACTTCTAAGTTACAAGTTGTTCTCTCTCTCTCTCTCTCTCTCTCTCTCTCTCTCTAAACTTTTCATCTTTCTCTCACTAACAAAATCTTCTGAACAATCTTCTTTTCTTCTGATCGGTGATTCTCACAAAGACGGACGAGCTATCAGGAATATATAACGAGCTCTCGCTTTCGCAATGGTAATGCGTTTATATCAGTGACTAATATTCTCTGTATGTATGTGCTTTCTATGTTGTATGATGACGAATCTGTGCTTTGATTGGGGGATCAATGCAGCAGCAGTTAGTGCCGCCATGGCTGGAGAAGTTGCTGTCAACGGAGTTCTTCCCTGTATGCCGGACGCACGGCGACGCCGCTAGAAGTGAGCGTAACATGTATTGCTTAGATTGCAATGACGACGCATTCTGCTTCTACTGTCGATCTTCTCGACACAAAGAGCATAAAGTCATTCAGGTCAGTGCGTGTTCCGACTGTTAACTTACTGTAATTCGGTATACTTTTTCAATTTTCACTCGGAAAGTAATCTTACTTTCAATGTAGCATAAGTAACATTGTATAATCTGTATATGTCCATGAAAATTTCTCACATTATTCCATTCATAATCATATGATGATGAGAAACCAGGTGTTCGTCAATTCTAATTTATTTTGAAAATCTTCTGTCGAGATTAATCTGGAAATTCACTTAAATCCTCCATAACTTAACGAATGTACAGATAAGGAGATCATCTTACCATGATGTTGTGAGAGTTTCAGAGATCGAAAAGGTGTTGGATATCGATGGTGTTCAAACATATGTGATAAACAGTGCGAAAGTTTTATTTCTAAACGAGAGACCGCAACCTAAATCGTCAGGAAAAGGGGGTTCGCACATGTGTGAAGTTTGTGGGAGGAGCCTTTTGGACACTTTTCGTTTCTGTTCGCTTGGCTGTAAGGTTAGCCTAATCTCCCACTATCAATAAATTAATTAGTTTTATTAATTACTCGTTCTATTTTTTTTCTAATATTGTTGTAATTACCTTTGCTTCACGTTGTTAGACAACACAACTCACAAGATGATTTGACATTCACCCAATATGCTCATAACTTCATCATGCAAATTCATATATACATAATTACATATGCATATATATAAAATAAATATTAAAAACCAACCCATCATCCACTAATGATACATAATCACACATGCATTATTTGATACTTTTATCGTATTAAAAAATATATAATTGTTTAAAAGATATAGATTTTTCTTTTAAAATATTCTATTACTACAAAATTTTAGATGAAAACATATTTAAATTACGTTTTGATGTTATGAAGGAAACTAAGAATGTGCAAAATTAAAAATTAAAAATTAAAAAAGTAATGTTTTATTGTAAAGAAGACTAAATTAGTAGATAAATTAATATGAATTGCAAATGTTTTGTCTTCAAGTAGCTATCATTCAAATCAAGAATCTTGAAATTTTATTATTCGCTCTAAAATAAACTTGATAATGTTGGGAGATACATTGCATTCTATCCGTTCTTGTTCATGACCTACATTGATCATGATTTGCTTCCCAACTTTATGACAATTGACAATCACAATAATGATGGATGACTATAATGATTCGACTTTTTATCATTTTAGTTTTATTATGATTTTAATAATGCATAACCAGTACTACTTCATATTCAAAATTGGTATTGATGTTTTACTCATCTTTTTCTTGAATCGTAAAAGTTTGTTTTCATTCAAAATTAGTATTGATGTTTTTCAGCCTTTTTGCTTCAATTGTCGAAGTTCTTTTCTTTAAAATAAAATATAATTAATAGTGGAAGCTACCAATAGTTATTATAATGAAATTCATTCATGGTTACTCAAATGGTTTTAATAAAATCTTACAAGTCACTCTATAAGGAATTGAAAACACAACTTCCTATTAATTTGTTCAAAATGCAACAATTTTAATTTTTTCCAATTTCGACGATGACAAGTTATCAATGACATTAATTTTGCTTCATAATTTTTCTCAATATTAATTTAGATTTATTTATGCATTTAATGTTTATCAAAAACTTGATTACACTATATGTGAAGTCATCCCTTGCATTTTTCTTGCAAAAGTAATCTCTTTTTATGATTTCTTCACATTTTTTGTGTTTAAGGTATTTGATTGCCCACATTTTATATGCTTATGCGACTTCTTTAAGGCATAATCACTAAAATGACAAAAATGGGTTATATATTATCATGAATTTCATTTTATGGTCATTTGTCACGTAATAAATAATCGCTCATTATTTTCCAATATAGACTACGCCAAATTTTTCTTTCCTTGTCAAGTTTTTTACAAATTCTTAAAAAATGTATAGATTTTACAAAATAACATCATCTTGTAAAATGTGTTGTATCTATCATGACTCATGAGTAATCATTACAAACAATATTGTGAAATTATTTTTTTGGAAATGACATTATCATTTTGCAATTTGACATCAACATTTTATAAAATGACCATTTTATTTTGTAAAATGGCATCATTATTGTGAGAAATGTAATTTCACAAATTAATTCAATTTTCCAAAACAAATCATGTAACATATGATTATTTTATGATAAATATATAAAAGATTGTCATTTAATGATAAGAGACTTCCCAATGTTATATTTTATGATTATCCCTTCTAAATATATGTTAAACACTTTGTTAGTTGTTATCCGTTTTTATGTCGAAAATTGGTTAATTTAACAGTTAAAATTAAGCCAAAATTAAACTCATAATATTGAATTTAGAAGTGAATTTTACCATTGATAACATGGTTTTATTTTTATTTTATATATATATATATAGCTTGTTGGGATAAAGAGAAATGGAAATGCAAGCTTTATGTTAGAAGGGATATCATCAACAACAAGAAGAGTGATGATGAAGAATGAAGAACAACACATGTACCCTTCCACACCTCCTTCCACTAGGAGAAGAAAGGGTATTCCTCGTAGGGCTCCTAATTAATTTGGGGAACCTTATATATGTATAACCTACAAACTAAGTAAATTACTAAAATACCCCTCAAATACAAAGAAACATATACCCTTCCCCATCTACCCTACTCTACATAACTCATGAACATTGACCATTTGTTTCTTGATTTCATCATCCACTTCCAATGCCTTTCTACCCCACCATTTATTCGTATCCTCAAAATTATTGTATTGTTTATTTTGTGGAGAAAGGGTTGGATGGTGAAAAAAACTAAAATAATCAAACTGCAAGTTCTGATATTAAATGGACATGATTCATTGTGCATGTTAGTGTAAAGTAGGATTTCCAATTTTCTATCACCGATTTTGTTTTAATAAAAAAAACAAAACTTTTATTTAAATAAAACAATTTATATGGCATTGCAATGCGATCTTGAAATATGAATAAAAAAGTTGGTAGAAAAATTATCTCGAAAAATAAGAGATAGATAGAGGCAATCATGTTTTAAATCGGGATAGAGCGACTGTTTCACATAGATAACATATGACATTTAGATATGCAAACATGTAACGGGATCATAAAAGGAAACAAGCTAGTAGATACAAACATTAGAACATGTACAATAATAAAACAGATCTAGACACGTCAGTAGGAAGCGGATACCAACAATAAGCTCAAAAACAAAAACTTAAAAGGGGTTGTGACTAGCTAAATTATATAAATAGTTGAGATTATTTAAATAAACATCCACAAATGACCTAAAATACAATAATAAGTAAAGAATATTGTTTCTTAGAGGATTTAAGAAGATAATTTGATCTCAATAGTGCGTCCACTTAGATTGAGGGGTGTGGGGATCTCTCATTTTTACACATCTCCCACTTTTTCATGCCACATTAATGACACGTCACTCTCCATTCTCCTCTCTTCACTTCCATGGTTGCATTCCCCTTAAATGTGTTTTAGATTGTTGTACAGTACAAGTGGAAAAGCAAAAAAGAGATAAATGTGAGGAGAGGTGTAGTGTCTTCTCATCGTGAAAGGTCCAAAAATACAACAAAAAGGGAAGGATCCTGCTAGCCACATCATCCACACTACACACTACGATGAAACCACACCCCAAGGTCTTATAGTTTTTTTTTTTTTTTTTTTTTTTTTTTTTTTGGTAACCGAGGACCCCACCCGACCCATCTTTTGGATGACCCTGATGAAGCAACCTCGGGACTCACGCACACCTGGCAGCAGGGTGGTCCGGGTCAATCACCTACGGGGGTAGAGAGGTGGCCAGTGGCCATCCCCTGATTGAAACCTAACACTCCCTATGGGGAAAGGGAGGGAGTGGGATTAGAACTTGGAACCTCTTTATGGGGGAAGAGAAAGAGTTCTAAGCCTTATCCACTAGGTCATCAGGGTGATGGTTAGGTCTTATAGTTTTGTGACAGGGGACTAAATAAATAATGAACAATGAGTTATGTATCCTCTAAAACTCTCTTATTAATTATATTAATTTTAAACCAACCTTTAATTTAAAAAAACACTTTACTTAGAGGTATTTTGCCGACATATGTTAACCAACCATATAATTAAATTATTGATCGAATAAGCATTTGGTGCGTATATTGGTACATCATTGTCAACTAAATAATTAGTTTTGTGTATATTTACCAACTACAAGGTTTTTCTTTTGTATTTTTAAAGTTATATATTGATTAATATATCTACTCCCGGTGTATGTTATTCACTCTTTACTTCTTTAGTTAATAAAAAACTATAAAGACCAAGGACATTCATTTTTTTTAATTATGTTCTTGTCGATCGATAAATACATTATCTATAATTTGACAATATACTTTAACATCGTAAATGTATATATACTCGTGTAATGATGTACATAGCAAATTAACAAATTAAAATGGGAGTGTTTGTCGAGTCCATTTTACAGTCTTTTTTCGTTAGCCTACCAACTCACATGGGCCTTTTACACCCATAAAGAAACCATCACGTTTCTCCCTTTCTTTTTTTACTAATTATCTAAACATAAATACGAAAAGGTCGGCACTTTCTTTTTTTACTAATTAGCTACCTATTGGCGATTGGCTTCATTCTCTTGTTTCTTTTTCCTTTTGTAGGCTCTTGTCACTTTGTCTTTTGATATTCCATTATAATTCAACTATACCAACTTTAATTACATGTTTAGTTACACTTGCATCAAATAATATTCAAACATGAATTTCGAACTCGATCCTAATGGGGTGAGCCCATATGTTTTCTTTATTTGATCTTTCAGTTCTAACAAATTGGTTAATTTGGGCGTTGATTTGTCCATTTTATTAGTGAGGAGATAAGATAGCAAACAAGAAACCTTCCAAACTCAAAATATTGTGGGTAAAACACGAGGTATCTTTATCTTTTCCCAGGATTTTATAGGATTATCATTGTTTAACTTTTAATTTTTAGTATGAAGCTACTGACACTAAGAATATGATATTGCACCTTAACACTGTTAGGATGGAAGGAGTTCATCTTCCTCAACTCACTCAACCCATAATGTCACATTAGGTTTTATTTCTTCTATCACTTTCAACTTTCCCAACCCACAACACAAGAAACTCGGTCTTCATATCTCTCCCAAACCACAATTTCACATTAGCTTTTCGTTATGAAAATTAAATAAATAAAATCAACTCACAGGATTGATGGATCTTATTGGTAGTTTACAGTTCTGATTGGGGACGTGATATACGGGGGGAGTAAAGGTGGATCAACTCACATGATTGATGGATCTTCTTGTTGTTTACAACTCTCTTCGGAGCCAGATGAGTGGCATAGGGATATGGACCCTTCTGTTATTATTTTTTCTCTGTGAGTTTTGTCAGGTTTCATATTGATAAGGTGATTCTTCTAGCGGGTAGTCCGGCGGCTAGGTAGAACAGGGTTGTTCCGATTAAAGTCAACGTCTTTGCTTGGAAAGTAGGGCTTAATCGGTTGCTGACGAAGCCCAATCTGGATCATCATGGGATTAGCATGGAGTTGATTATGTGTTTGTGTTGTGGAGTATATGCATAAGATGCTGACCAATTATACTTTCAGTGTTTGTTGGCTTTGCAACTGTGGAATAGGTTTGCGTTGTGGATGGATGAGATGATACCGAACATTGCGAACATACATGGTATATTTCAGTGGATAGATGCCCATGCTACAGCTTAGCACAAGAGATATATTTTGAATTTGACTTGTTTAACTTTGATTTGGGTCCTCTGGACATATCGGAATGCGGTGGTATTTGGAGCAATAATAGCAGAAGGGACCAACTGTTCGATTCGGTTGTTTCGTTTTCTTTTATTTGATTATGTAATAAGAATCGCAAGTCTAGGAAAAATTGGTATGTGTAGATCGTATGACTTAATTGTTCCCTTTTTCTTGTTTTGCGAGTCTCTAGCTAGCTTTTTATAAAACTCAGTCGTTCTAAAAAAATTAATTTAAAATATTAATTACTTTGAAATGTAATAGATAAAATTAAATTAAAAATAACATTTCATTAAAAAGGCACACAACTACAAATGGGAATTAACAACCTAAATATGGAAATTTAAAACATAAATGCGGGACTTTAAATGAGTATGATTAAAGAGATGAATTTATTTTTTGGAATCTAGGTAAAACAAACCTCAAAAGGCATATTCATTAATCAAAGTAGGGATGTAACTGGTTTCGGAACCAGAATAACCAGTAACCGAATAAGCTATAAATCAAGAATCGAAATCGGACCAAACTCTCCCTATCCAGTTCTAACTGGTTCGGTTTTTTAGTGCAAACAGTCGTCTATAATTCTGGAATCGGACCGGAACCAGAATAACCGTAATCGAATAAGCAATAAATCGAGGATCCGAACCGGACCGAACTTCCCCTATCCAGTTCTAACCGATTCCGGTTCAGTTTTTTCGGTCCAAACGCTCACCCTAAATCAAAGTAAGTATACTACTGATCTTTTGAAGAAGTACTCATTGAATGGTTGCAAGCCAGCTAAATCCCATATGTCCTTAACTACAGAGATCTGGACTAACCCAGATGAAAAAAAGTGAAAATCCCTCTCTATTTAGAAGGATGATTGGATCCTTGTTATACCTTACAGTCAGTCGTCCTAGCATAATGTTTGCCACCAACTTGTGTGCAAGATTCCAAGCAAACCCAAAATAATCACATATGTTTGTTATAATGAAATACTTTGATACCTGAAAGATACACCTAACATTGGTCTCTGGTACCCTAAAGACTCATTGTTTGAACTTACTGGTTCCAGACATTGTACTTTAAACAGGAAAGATACTTTGGGAGGATGTCAACTACTTAGAAGCAAGACTCATCGGTTGTTCAAGCAAGAAGCAAACCTTAGTGATCTTCTCAATAACCGAAGCGAGGTACATTGCTGCTAGTAAATGTTGTGAACATATCCTTTAAATTTAGAACCGACTCTTAGTTATGAGATCATGTTGACAAAGACACCCATGTACTATGAGAACACTAGTGTGCATCACTCAAAGACAAGTCACATTGAGATTCGTCATCTCATCAGAGATTATGTTCAAAAAGGGAATATTGAGTTATTCTTCATTTCTACATTGAATCCGCTAGTTGATATCTTCACAAAACCTCTTGATGAAAGAAGAATGAAGTTTCTTATTGGTGAGCTGGGAATGTTGTCCCAAGTTGATGTTGGAAGTAATTTTTTTTTTTTTTTTTTAAGATTTGTACTTAATGCTTTTGATTTAAGGAATCACTCAAGCAATATGGATTGCGGGTTTTTACATTATATTCTTAATTTTCCAAATAAAACATTTATGCAAAAGTGATTGTAACCAATGAAGTTATTTAACAGTGTGCAGGCTCTTTTGAATGTATATTAAATACATGTAAATACCCTACACCAATTTTCAGGACCAAAAAACCAAAACAAATGTTGTAAACATGTCTTGTTTTTAAATAACAGACCAAATACATTTAACAAAACATGATCCTCAAAAAAACATCAATACAGCAAAACACCAGATTGATCAAAACACAGCCGTTTAAATTTAACTAAAACTTCAAAAATACTGTTTTCAAATAAAAGACTAATATGAAGACTTTACATCAAACCAGCTTTCTTCAATGCATCCTCAAACTGTTCTTCACTTGTCCAAGATGCCACCTACATTTAAAAAACGTTAAAATCCCATTAAAATTTTTGAGGAATTATGTAAGAAGCCTCATAAAACATAAAAGGTATAATAATAATAATAATAATAAAAGATGAAATATTTACCTCGGTAACATAATGGTTAAAATGCCTCTCAATTTTTTCCATAATCATGCTGTCCCTTTCACCACACAGCAAGTTGAATACAGCCCCTTTATATATTGCCCAAAATATAAATACCAAGATATTTAGATATTTGTAACATTATTAAACCATTTGAATAAAAAATAAAAAAAATTACCCTTGCGCCCAAATCGCCCTGCTCTTCCTATACGGTGTAAGTACACTTCATTGTCAGGTTCAGAAGGGTGATCATGTTTTACAGGGAGATCATAATTAACCACCAAATTAACCTAATAAAAAGATAAAAAAAATTAAACAAATAAAAAAACACAAAAGATTAAAGATGCAATTAGTCAGTCAGTCAATTACAAACCTGGGCTTGATCAAATCCGCGAGCAAGAACATCGGTTGAAATTAAAACTTGAGTCAAACCATCTTTAAATTCTTTGACTATTTTATCCCTATCTTCTTGTGTAAGTGCACCTTGAATTGTTGTTACTTCATAACCATAGCCAGAAAGTGCATCATGTAACATACCAGCACTTTTTCTTGTTTTAACAAATATAATTGTCTGCCCGACTTTCTGCCCTAATTCCATGATTTTGTCCTTGATTACCATGATCTTTGATAACTCATCGGGTAGATTAACTTTGTACTGTTTGACAGAATCTAATGACAGTTCTTCTTTCTTTACAAATAACTGGTTGTATTCTTGTACGAAAAGATCTTTTACTATTTTTGATACAAAAGACTTCACGGTCTCGTTGAAGGTAGCAGAAAACAGTAGCACCTGTTCGTTGTTTTTGTAGAATAAAAGAAAAAAAAATGATCTTTCACATGCAAGAAACGATTTATTCAATTGAAAACATGATTGTTAATCATTATAGTAAAGAGTAAAGACAATTTACAAACCTGGCATTTAGGACTCCACCTCACGATTTCCTTCATTATTCTCACAGAATCTTCTTTAAAACCGCCCTAAAGAAAATAGGAAATGTATAATAGTTGAGAAAAGAAAAAGGGGAAATAGATATTCACAAGATTGATTACCTCTGCAAGCATATGATCTGCTTCATCAAACACAAGAATCTTCAAGTGAGATGTACCGAGTTTCTTGGCTGCAATCCATTTGTTAATTGTACCAGGTGTGCCTATAATTACTTGTGCTGTTACTGGTGCTCTTTTGGAGATTGGTATATAATTAGCTTTATCTGCAGGAAGGCCTAATTCTGATGTGATGCCAGTAAACTTTCCCATCTTCAGTAGCACTTCCATATTCTGCAAAGATGTGAAGAAATCAGTAGGTATGTACACAAACTCTTGGAATTCAAGAAGCAGGAAGCTGTTGGATATTACAAATATCAATGGAATCTGTATGGTTTTTATGTTACTTCTTATCAATGATTGATTTTCATGAAGTGGATATAAGAGGAAAGAACAAAAGCTTGAAGTGTAAATAACCTGGATTGCCAATTCTCTTGTTGGACATATACAAAGTGCCTGAGGAACACCTAGCTTAGGATCAACGCGACTCAACATACCGAGCACGAAGCAAGTTGTTTTGCCAGAACCGTTGTGTGCCTGAGCAATCAAGTTCTTGTAAGGTGGAGTTAGTATCATCGGCAAGCTAATTGATTGGATCTTGCTCGGTCTCTCAAACTTCATTTCCACGTATAATCCTTTTAATAAATCTGGAGATAGGTTCAAATCCTCAAATCTAACCGCAGATGTGTACGGTGTCTCTCCGGAGGTGACCTAAAATCAATTCAAAAACCCTAGCTCAATAAAGTATATCTAATTAGAAATGGAATCGAAGATACGTAGATATGAGGGAGTGTGTTTGTTTTACAGCTTGAATGTTGGAATCTTCAGGATCCTCAAGGAAGTTGTTAACTTTTTTGGACTCATCGATGGCGAGAGAGTCCAGTTTAACTTCGTCGGTGGCGGAGGAAGCGGATGGTGCTTCCGGCTCCTCTGGGACGTCGTCGGGCTCATCAGCCCATCTTCCGACAACCGAAGATTTGGTGATCGGAGAGGCTGCTGTGGTGGAGGCGGAATCGTTGTCTGTCATGGTGAAGTTGAGTTGACTGTGATTTTGAATGGCGATATGTGAGGCCGATTTGAGAAGAAGAGAGGTTTATACATAGGACCTAAAAGTAAATCTTATTCTTGGTTTGGGTTAAATTGGTAACCAATGGATTTCAATAAAATGTAACATTTTTGTCATATTATTTTAAGAATCTTTACTTCTAATAAAAGAGTAAGAAAAGTGTCACGTGTCCTTCTCTTATGTAGCCAATTTTTTATTTCCCGCTCAAAACCTCTGTTGTACTCATTTTAGCTCAATATTATCATATTAAATTACAATTAACTATTTCCATCTAAATCTCCAATAAATCAGGAACGTTAGGCGATAAATCAGGCATTAGATTTAGAATGCATTCAATTTGATATTGAACGCACAAATCTCAAACGGCATCCACAAAACAGCAATCATCATCCACAATTCGCAGCCTCCATCTACGCCTTTCGGTTTAGCCTATTTTTTCATCCCTGTTGTTGCTTCCATCGTTGAACCATCCCTGCAACTACATCTTCATCATACTAGATGGTATTCTTGAGGTTTTACTCTTAATGCTTGAATCCGGGTTTCATTTTGAATAATCGATGAATGGATTCAGGTTTCCTTCACATTTTTTGTTTCCACCAATATCGTCCGTATCCCCTAAATATCCCACCATTTAGGATTTTTATTTGATTTGGTTTCGGCATTTTTATCCACATTTGAAGTTGAACAACGAAATATGTGGAGTAAATGATCTAATTTGGCTTCGGTGTATGTAAATTAGCAAATCCATGAATCAAGTCCAAGTTTGATTCAACCCTTTCAAGGGATACCTTGGTAAGTTGGTAGCGGACTGATGGTTGTTGTTCAAATGGTAAGTTATTGTAGCAACGACACTTTGCTGTCATCTTCTTTTTTCCTTCATTTTCTTTTAATTTGTTTTTATAATATTATTTGTCTGTTTGAATTCCATTGGTGACTATTGTGGTTTCAGTTACTCGATTATGGAGGCGTATGACTTTACCTGGTTTCATGAATGAACAATTTCTACCCCATTTCCTCTTTCTGGTAATTGATTCATTTTTTTGTCATTGTAGGTACATTTTATTATAGGTAAAAAATAATGTACATTGCTATCCTCGATAAAGAAATGTGAATACGTTGTTATTATGGGTTAAATATATAGAACATTGTCCATACCTGTAACAAAGGCAAAGTACATTGCTATTACCCGTCTAATTTTGTAATGAATTTGTAGTCATGATGGATTTATTTAATTTTACTGATGTAATATTGTTTAGCTGTCCCTCAGGAAATAGACGAGTAGGAACTGGTTGACCTGATTGATATCATCACACCCTCGAGGAAGTCAGCATTTTGGAACATAGTCGTCAGTGCTCATTTTCTCTTTTTTATAAAAAATATACTTGATTTATACTTTCATTCTATTTTGTTTATTATTTCCAGAAAGGTAGCTACCAAGTGACTTGAAGGGAAAGTGACAGTTAGTTGCAGATATGATTAAACTTGCATCAATAGTGTATCGCTCCTGGAGATTTTACAGATATATGTCGTACACTTAATATGGTATTTGAAATAAATATATTTCATTCTTTATAAATATGCTACTTAGGAAAATGACCATATTGCCCTTCTCTTTGCAGCTCATTATGGATTAACTTTTATATGTATAAGTAGAAGCAGTCTAGACGCTCAAGAATCTTGCATCATGTTTAAGAACGAATCTTTCTGCAAGTTTACACTTCCCGTTGCTTATTTTACTTGTAAGTGTACATTTTGTTGCAGACCACATTCTGAAAGAAAAAAAAAAGTCCTTTATAGGTTGGCATCCTATTTTTATAATATTTTTCAAGTTGACACTTTAGTATTAAGAGGATTATCCCAACAAGTCACCGACAATGCATATGATATCTCGAATGTTTCACCCTAATAGTAAGTCATAATTATAAAAAAATGTATACTACTGAGTTTTGGTTTTTTAACTAGAATTCTTGATTTGTCGGGATCTAGAATCAGGCCCAAAAGACTACCTTTTTAGAGGTTAATAACCTATTGGTAAAAAAAATGAAAGTAGAGTATTGGTGGTGGTATGTAGAAAGGTACGTTCTTATATGATTTTTGTTTAATTTAACTTTCAAAATATTTTGAATACAATTGATTGAGAATAACGGTGAAATGCTCATTCGGAGCAAACATAACAATCCCTTTCTATATTTGAAATTTTCAAAAAAAAATTGAGCAACAATTTGACGGCATATTTGAAATTTTCATTAAAAGGGTAAAATCCATCTTCAATATGACGGCATAATTTACTAAAGGGTAAAACACTTTTTACCAACCTATACAAGAAAGCAAAAATTTTACCGATGATTGGAACCGTGTTTCATTTTAGCACCAATTAATACATTATTGTTCCAAATTAGTTGCATCGATTGTAAACAACCTGAAAGATAAATCGTCAAAGTTCATGTCACTAGCAGAAGAGATGTCTTATTTTCTTAAAAATGATACTTTGTGATCTTTTGAATTTTTTTTACTTTACTTATTTTTTATGTTTATTAGCAGTTTGCTTGGACATGCTAATTTTGATGTTTATTTGATGATTATTTGCACTTTGCTTGGACATGCTATTTGCAGTTTCCTTCAATTATAGAATTGTACATCTTTTTTTCTTATAAATCATCGAACTCTGAAAAACGTACCTATTATAGCATTGTACTCTCATTTTTTTTCCTTTTATAACATTCAATATTGTTACAAAAGAAAGAAATAAAGTAGGATGTCATAATGACCAAATTGATGAAAGTACATTGCTATATCTTCTATTGAACCCAAATATAAAAAAAGCATATAGCTCACATATCAGGTGATATAAAAACAAAAAAAAAAAATCAAAGTAAATTCCTTTTTATGAAAAAAAAAATTCAATTGTCAACCCGTGTTTAACACGGGCTTATAACCTAGTTGTTAATAGAACTCTTTTAAAAATTCTCTCAACTGCCATATATATGCAGCCCGGCCCACAATCTATTGTCCAGACCCAAAGTTATGAAAAGTCTTGAAATTTTTAGCAAATTTTAGAAAAATCATAAAAGATACGCCACACTCCAAACTCCAAAGTAGCAAACAGAAAGAGGAATATATGATCCAACATAGCACGAGAGGGAGACGATTATCTATATCTATATCTATACTATATTAAGGCTATGTTTGGCGCGCCACAGCTAGCGTATAAATTAACGTTTTTTTCGAGTTTTTTTAGTTTGACATGTTTGGGAATCCAAAAACTAACTTATAAGCTAGCTAACAAGCTAGGTTTTTTAAACGCTACTAATAGTAACGTTTTGAGTAGCGGTTTCAAAATGTTCCCATTTTACCCTCACACTGGATATGCTTCCTTTTCTTATAATATTAGATTAATTTTGTACATGTCCTTTTATGGCATTTTACGATTTACAGCTAGTTTTATCAGTTAGTTTTTTACCAAACGTTATTTATTATCAGCTAGTTTTTCAGCTCAGCTAGTTTTTCAGTTAGTCGCTAGTTTTCTAGCTATCGCTAGTTTTTCAGCTAGCAGCTAGTTTTTCAGTTAGTCTGCCAAACATAGCCTAAAAATGAAAAATGGTTTCTAAAATTGGAAACTCTTAAAATTAAGAGATACCATTAAAAGTGCATAGTGTACAATGCTATTAAGCATAGCTCTTTCTCACCTCAATAGGAAAGTTAATTCTATCTAAAAATCATATCCCTATTTTTCTCTCCTTTCAGTTATGCTTTGACTAAACTTTGAGAGAATCAATTTTGAAAAGCCCCAAAGTTCGTCCGCATCTTCCTCTTCAAAACGTTTGCAACGTAAAGGTATATGGCTTCAGCTCTCAGTCCGTTCCCGGTGTATATATAGTACAAAAATCCCAGATCCCTAATTACTCTCATTCTCTCATTGTCTCTCTCAACCGCTACGCTTCTTCGGCCACCACAAGGAAACCTACCACGAAGTGGCATCTGCACACGCTAGATGATTCAAAACCAGGTATTGCTCATGAAATTTTCAATTGTTTTCCCTCCCCCTCTCTGACTCAACCACGACCACACATGATCCACTCCCATTCTTCTTACTTCTCATCAACGTGAATGGAAATAATGAGAACTCAAATGCCAAGATTCTTTTCGAAGGGATACTTGATGGTCTTTGCATAACCTTTTTCTTTAAGGTTTTTGATTCTTCTTGACACCTGAAAATACGAACATGAAAATACGAACACTGATCTGTCTACACATAAACCCCTTGGTGGCTTTTCTTTGCGATTGTTAGCTAAGGGTTTCACTATTGTCGATTTCAGGTGGATACGCCACTTCTCCAGGTCTAAACTTCATAAGTTATCTGTTTGTTCCTTTTTGTTTTGATTTTTGCGATGTTTCTATCAATTAACATGGATATAACTTTAATTTTGTTGATATTTCAATTTTCGATGCATTTCTAATTTAGAGTTTCATTTATGTTGATTCATCTTCCCGCGCTAACTTGAATCCTCACAAGAAGCAGCATAAATATGAGCAAGCACACGATTATCCAGGTTTGTTCTTTTGTTTAGTTAATTTCAAATGTATTAAACAACTACACGATTATGGGGTTGTTTTGTTTTTCAATTAAGTTTTGATTTTGGTATTAATATTTTGTTCCCCGGTCCCTATTAATATTTTGTTGTCTATCTAAACGTATGAAATTCATACAAATAGTAGTGTTATTTCATCTATTTTTCATTTTTGGTTATTATTTTGATGATTAAAGATGTTAGTGTGTGTATGTGTTTAAATACATATGTATGTACAAATCTATACAATTAGGTGTATATTATTTCTGGTAGATCTCTATTGGTATATATAAAGCCATGTATGTATGTTTTTATGTTGTGCGAACTAGATATCGAATCTGGGTTCATTCTTCTAAAATCTTTTTTTTTTCTTGAAATTTTGATTACTAATCTGCTATGTGCTTTAACATATACATGCTTCTAATGTTGGTATTTTTTTTTTTCTAAAGTGGGTCTTGTGTTTTTAATTATAGTTGTATTTGAGCTACTGAAATACCAATACCAGGAAAGAGGTGGGGCGGGGTTTCTAAAGAAAGATAAAGTTTCTTCATGTCTGTGAGTTTGGAAAAGTGCAAGTGGTAAAGGTATATTTAACCTTACAATGATAGCTTCCTTATATTCTGCTTCATCAACGTCGCGAAATATGGAGGGATGCATTGGTGGGATAGATTCGGCAATTTACATGTTTATGGGTAATTGATTGGGCACTCTAACTGTCTTATTGATTGTAATCATTAATTTCATGATCGATTATTTGTTGATCAATGAGTTCATGTGTGCATTATTTTAAAAAATTATTTCTTAACTATTTTGGTCTCCAGAGCCCTGGTTCTTGATTTGGATATATTAGGGTTTTTGAAAGGAATTTGGTTGTTTGACTTCCAAAAATAAATTAACAATTTTGCAGACGCATTGGTTTACAATAAGGGACTGTAGTATTGCTGATTTCAAGTGGCTTCATTTCACCATTTAATTGTTTGTTCCTTTTCTTATTTTGATTTTGGCGATGTTTCCGTCAATTAACATGGATATGATTTTGGTTCTGGAGATATTTCATTGCATGTATGATTTATGGCTTTCTTCTCCTGATCCTGTTTTAAGGTATGTTTAACGCATGCTTGATGCAGGTCTGCTTAAAATGACTGTTTGGTACTTGCTACACGCTAGATCTAAACACATCACCTCTGTTGCTATTATACTATGTTTGCAGGTAAGAGAGTTTACATCTGTAGTTTTAGATGGCTTAATGATGGGTAAAGATGGAGAACTATCAAAGAATTTCCATTAGAGAGCGTAACGTAATTAGGCTACAAAACTTCAAAAAGGGATCAAACAAAAGGTCTTTCCACTTTCTTATATAAACGTACATTTTTTTGTTCCTTTATAAAAAGATTCATCAAGTTTCCATGTATATATTTGCATAAATACAAGTATCGGTATTTCAATTGCTTCTGTACATGGTCGTTTTCTTGCTGTGGTTGTAAGTGTATTGTCATTTCCTTATGATATGCCCATGGACTGAAAGAAAAAGGGTGCATATGGCTTTGTGTGTGAGTGTGATTTTTTGTATGATTGTGATTGTATTCATTTCATATGTGGTCTTGGCTAACAATTATATTTTCTTTTGGTTTAGATCGTATTTGTGGTTTAGAAAGTGTTGATATTGACTAATAGCTATTTCCGTTTTAGCCATCGTGCTTGGCTTTGTTTGAAAATTAAAAATTTTAGTTTGAAATAATTAACGGTTTTATTTTAAAATTTTCTTAACTATTTTGTTTTATCAATTTGTGAAAATAAATAAGCAGAACATCATTAAAAACATATGAAATATCACTTCAAATGTTGGTAGCATTTGGTCGATTGAAAATCCGTTGATATCTTTATCACAATATTTGTTGATATATTTTAATTCACTGTAGCTTTTGAACAAATCTATGTTTAATGATGTGTATAATTCATTTCACTTAACTAAATGAGTTTTTAAAAATATGTTCAAGAACTTATTCAACTATTAATTTAATTATTGGTTCTATAAGTAATTAAAAAAGTTTTGTAAACAAAGTTATAAAAAGAAAATAACGTCATTCACCATTATCCGCACTTTAATTCTTTCTCGACCATCTAAACTGAAAGGAAATATCAAAAATTAAATGAGATTATTACCCACTTTGCAAGGATTCAATTAACAAATATTCAAAAAATTTCAAATTCCAATTTCTTTTTAACAAATTCTGAAAAACGTTGAGCGAACCAAACGTTTGCTAAAATAACACGTCGTCTTAATTGATGATACTATTTACGGTTTTTAACCAAACCGTACAGTGCTCGCCACTAACAATTTGTGTTCCGCCGCATTGCGCGGGTACACAACTAGTTAAAGAAAATCAAGAAATGAATATCTTTAAAGTTATCGAGGAAAATCAGAAAAGGTATATCTTCGAGTTCTACATATTAGTTCTTCAAATCATGCATCAGGCAAGTTATTGTTTCAGTTAGAATCAAGTAAACTATTCTCCAAAATATCTTTAATTTCTCCCAGAAGTATCGATGTTTTCCCAAATTTCAGTTTTATTTGATTTGTTTTCACAAAATTTCCAAAATCGGACTAGTAGTAGAACTACTTGAGTTAATAGCGTCTTTTGGTGAATTGGTGCTTGCAAAATATTTGGCATATTCTAGGAAGGAGTGTGATGGATAAAAATGTAGATGCTAATTATAGGTAATATATTGTGTCATTTTATTTTCTATTATCTAAATCTATGTTTTTAGTTTGGTATAATTCATGTACTAAATTATGCATCTTGATAGAAATTTAAATGAGTTGTTTTTGCTCTTAAAATAGCCCATTGCCTACAAGTTATTGTTAGGATAGTTGAGTTATACCTACAAGTTATTGTTAGGATAGTTGAGTTATATAACTGCTTATAAGTTTATATGTATTTAAGCATTTCAACAGGAGTCAACAAATGTTGCATTTGATATTAAGGTATAACTTTTATACTTTGTAGATGGAGTGTCATTTTTGTAAATTATACTTGTAAACAAATCGACAATAAAAGTTCAAATTTTATGAAGGTTTAAGTCTAAATTTTTAGTTGTAAGTTCTCATTTGAGAAGCTTATTAAGATGAGAGGCATATGATAAGATAATGAAGCTTTAGGTATTAGCTTTGACAGACCTTTTAGAAAAGAGCTTATCATTAAAAATGGCTATCAACGCCATCAATTTGACATAATTAGTTGCTACTATAGATTAACAATAATTGTTTAACAAAATTGACTAAAGCAAATAACTACCGAGTTTTAGTCGCATGAATTTAAAAACACGCAATATCACTTCCTTTTATTGGATGAACGAGTTCGCTTTTATTACATTAACTTAAAAGGGCATCTTTCTCATAATAAATGTTGGTGATTAATTATATGTTTTGGTAACTAGAGTGCCTTTTTTGGTTTTGTCTCAGGCCTCAAATATGCTATGTATATATGTTTTACAGGTTATGGATAGTGAAAAAGCATTTTATACATTGTAGCAAACTCCCACAAAATTCTCCATGTTAGATAGTTTTAACAACATTTTAGTAAGCATTAACCTATGTACGTAAAAGAGTTTTGTTAATAGATATCAATAGAGAGAAAACGGTTAGGGTTTTTATTATGAAAGAAAAAACTTAATTACAAGAAATGAAGAGACGACTTTAATCAAGAAAGCTATCTCCGGTTAGCCTAGTTACATAGCTAAATAAAAGCTCAATAAAATATCTCAAAAACTTATTGCTAACATCCCCCTTCAAACTCATAATGATATAGCAAAAAAATTGACAGTTTGCCAGACAAAAAACGAAACTAAGATGCTAACTAAACCTTCTTAAAAATATGAGTAATCTACAATGTTGATGGAACAAGATTCTTCGCAATCTGCAGCACAATGTTGTTATCACAATGTAAAGATGTAAGTTGGGAAACATCAAAACGCATATCTACAAGAAGCCAACATAACCAAACAATCTCACAAGTGGTGACATACATAGCTCGATACTCAACGTCTATATAAGCCTGAAAGACAACATCATGTTTCCTACTTTTCCGTAAGATCAACAAATCTCCAAGAACAATATAGAAACTAGTTGTGGATTTGTGATCCTTAAACTCGTTATCCCATTCAGCATCACTACGGGTATCTAGATCTAGAGAAGACTTTTAAGGAAACAAGAGACTCTAAAATCAATTTTCACATAGATATCTCAAAAATACGAAGAATAGCTTCCCAATAAACAATCGTAAGAGTAGTGACAAACTAGCTAATTACATGAAATGCATAAGTGATGTTTGGACGAGTGACTATAAGGTAAACCAAACTGCCTACAATAGTACAATATAGACTCATATATAATAAAAGAATACCATCAGTCGGATAATATTGTGTATTGGTTTCAACAGGTGTGTCAACAATTATATTGTCAGATAGTCATGCTTGTCCAGATAGATTGTATGATTTCAGGTTGGGATCGGAACTAGATTCCATAGACATATGATCCTACTAAAGGGGATAAAAAACAACCTCTCTATTGGACTCACGTTTTGACAAATGATGTATATTTGTAATAAAGGAAACAAATGAAGTTGAATAAGTAGAGTAAGAAATATATGGGAGTTTGGTAGTTTCGCGGGTGTGAGTGGACTTACGAAGTGGTAGAAGATTCGTAGTCACGATAGATGAGGGAATAGTTGTAGTCATAGGTGGAGCAAGAGAAATGTTTGATGCCGTGGGTGTATCATGAACAGACACATTAGATGTTACACTATCAATGTCAATATCAAAATGATCAATAACCCGAATATATGACTGTGTCATGTCATATAATTAGGAAAGAATGTAGAATAACTAAATATGCTTCAGGAAAGTTGCATGTCGCTAGACATAGAATGTGACAATTGTAAATTTTGGTCAACGAAAGTCAAATGTAGTCAAACGAAGCGTACGTTAATCCATATATTGAAAAGTAATTTTTCCATAATTTTATGATGTATTATTAGGCATTATAATACTACGTACGCTAATTCAAAACAATTATCGATTAAACGTCAAAAATACGGATAATAAACTAATGTAGCGTAAAAATTCGATAATCATACCATTATTATTTTGAGAATAATAATATTCATAAAACGATCTACTTGTAAATACGAACCCGTGGATATATAGAACGTCGAAAACGGAGTTCGTATGTGAAAGTTACAACGATTAAACCGTTGTGAACGGATAAATGTACACAGGGTTTGGACTCAAAATACATAATATGGTGCCTTAAACATCAAATATGGAATAAAAAATCATATATTTTGGAACGTAATACTATCTAGTATTTAATTTCAAAGTCAAATACAATTTTCGGTAAAATGCCGAAAATCGCGTAATCGGAAGAATACGTCGTATTTAATTGTCTAACGAGTTACGACTCAATCTAAATAAATGTTTAACAATGTTCGTTGAAACCAAGCCCTCACAATACCCCAACACAATCTAAATGTTACTATTCATGATCTTAGGTTTTGACTCTAGAATTGATTTTCTTATTAAACAAATATAAAACATAATCTTGGAAATCATATATATATATACTACCAACATACACAAGATCACACCAAAAATCTCTCCAATCACCTCTTCTCTCTCTCTCTCATTTTCGGCCCATACTTCCACCATTCACCACCCTTCAAACACCCACCACCACCTTGCACCATCGCCGGCCACCACCTTCCACCACCACCGTTCTTCGTTTTCAAGTGTTTTTCAAATCTCTTTGGTAAGATAACTTCCTCTAGTGATTTTAAATATTTCTACACAACTTTTATTCCATTTACACACACTAACATTTACGTAAAACCATTGGATAATAGCTTTGTCCAAGGGTTATTCGAGCTCCGAAGCCTAGATGCTTGCTTCTACCGTCAAACCCGCAAGAACAAACTAGTTTTTAAGAAAAGCACGCATCAAGGGTGAGTTCATACCCCTCATTTTCATCTTTTCTAAACTTTTTGGGGGAGAATACAAGTTTTCATGTTAAAAATAATGATTTACACAATATTATATATGTTTATATGCTATAAATAAGGATTTATACAAGTTTATAAAACTAGTAGTTGTGTAAAAATGTTTTTGACATGGAATATGGTTATATCTATGTATTATAAACATTGTGATATATTATGTTTGTGTAAAAGTTACAAAGCCATAAATAAAGTGGGTAAAAATACTAGATCTTGGGTATAAACGTCATAAAAACGAAAACTAGTAAAAACTACGTTTTTGTAACCGGAAATACTACTTTCTAGCAAAAATGGTTATAACCAAGTTATTACACCATTTTGTGGTAAATATCTTAAAAGATGATATTTATAATCGTTTGAATAAGTTATTTCGTAAAAATATGATTAGTACAACGGCATACTAAAAATAGAATATTATAGGAATAGTTTATGAACACAAGGTTATTATGACATTTTGAACAAGACAAAATAATTATATAAAATTATATAATTATTATACATTACTATATTATCATGGGAAAATGATAATGGATAATTACAAGAGTTTTCATATACAAATTTTACGTAAACAAGTTGATTGAATACATACATTTTTGTGAGACGGATCTTCACAGTACTTTTATAAGTACCTACTATAAGTCCTGAATTTATAACCAGAGTCTCGGTAAAAGAGCATGATATATGAGTATAGATCTATACAGGATTGACAACCCCGCACCTGAGCTGTTAGCTATAGCTAGACCGGCAGGTCTGAGGTGTCAAATGTCTAACATTCCGACGCCTGAAGAACGTCGCAGCAGGCCAACTAGTCACAGCATGGTTATAGGGTGTCTCACATGGGAAAATAATCAACTTTATATTTTTATAAATTGTTTACGTGGATATATACATTTTATGGATTTTACATTACAAACTATATTATACATTTTAGTCTTTGGACTTTTAAAGACTTGGACATTTTCATAAGAAAATATTGGATTTTCTTGGTTTACAACACTATCGTTTACAAAAAAAGGATTTCTCTTATACAAATACTTATGAACTTACCAACTTAATTGTTGACTCTTTTTCAACTACTTGTATTCTCAGGGAACTAAAAAGGTAAACTACAAGCATGATTGAAGGGGACGTTACGACGTCATTTTGCATATTTTTGATATCATTTGTAATTGTAATCGAAACATGATACATTAAACTATGTAACCTTTACAATTATATATGATGGTTGTGTTTCTTGGAATCACTATAATTTCAACTTGTTATGATATTGTTCATGAAGTCATCCACCCTTGAACGTTTTCGCCAATACGGTTTGAGGGTGTGACATAGAATTTATGACTTATCATATCAAAACAACGATATCCTTTCTGACTAATACCATAACCAAAAAGTACACCCAAAAACTCGTAGTAAGGAATAATCAGACGAATGACCATATAACTTTTTAGAAAGAAATATATCAGAATTATGTGAAGTTGGGATTCGATTGATCACATGGACAATGGGTAGGAGTGCTTCTCCCAAAAGTGCGTTAGGAACCTCAAAATATAGAAATAATAAACATGTAGTTTCAATAAGATGTCGATGCTTTTTTTCACAACACTGTTCTGTTGATGAGCATCAGTACAAGAGGATTTATGTATGGTACCATCAGATGCAACTAGTTATGTGAAATCATTAGAGGTGTATATTCTTCCTATGTCCACGGGAAATACTTTATGACAGCAGTGTATTGTGTATCGATAAGAGCTCTGAAAATGTTGTATATTGTAAAGAAAGTAAAATTGTGTTTCACGATATAAACTCAAGTATAATCAGTATAATCATCTATAAATGGGACCTAGAAAGTGGATCCCCCTTTTGAAGACACTGGGCATAGACCCCACACACCTGAATGCTCAATATCTAAAGTAGAAAAGGAACAAAAGACATTTTTATTAAATAGTAAAGCGGAATTTTTTTCTAGTTTACAACCACTACAGTCAGATATATCACAATTGTTCAAATAACGCAAAGCATATTATAGATGCTAAAAATTATAGTCATGACATTGACACATGTATCAGACAAGAAAGTCAAAGATAAAAATCCGAAGACGAATGACTCAAACAGAAAAAAGACAAATCAACACTAGAGGCAGCAACATCAGATACTTTGAGTTCATACAAGACATAGAATTGCCCTAGCATACGACCGATCCTAATCACCTTTTAAGACCGGCGATTCAGTATACAACAAAGAGAATCAAAAAAGAAAATACAATAACCATATTTGCACAACTGATTAACCAAAGCAAGGTTTATAGCAAGTTTGGGAATACAATAAACATCAGTGAGAGATGTGTGAGAAGTAACAACAAAACAAACATATTCTACTAGCATGGATGCAACGAACATATATAACAGAAACGTGTTAACCAGGAGGCAAGTGAATAAAAGGTGACAAGTAAGGTGACATATGATGAGATGCATCAGAACCTAAGATCCATAAGGACACACGGATACATGAAGTAGTAGACGAAGAAAAACCTGAATGAGACATAGATCTTGGCGTGGTTATAGGGTTACACACAAGAAATTGTCTAAATTGCTCAAAACAAAGATCTGGGTTTTCATGTATAGTACCGTAATGAGGATGACTTTCGGATTTAGTCATACTGGGGAGATGTTGTTACATGTGACGTTGTTGCTCCCTCTACCACTCGACTTCTTGTCTTTTTCCACTACTATGTATATCACAAACTTGGCTCGACGACCCTTAATACTTTTAAATTCCTCAATTATAGACTCCGAATCAATTTCTTCAGCAATTTCTTTTTCTATATAAACTACCAAGATATCAGCAAGAAAATCATCTGCCGTCTTGTTGCTAACTATCTAAGCAATTAACCAAATACAAAATAGTGTATTGTTTGTTGAAACAAAAGTAGAACAACTGTACAAGCCAATTCAAACTACAGCCTGTACATATGATTATGAATAAATGCAAAATAGGCCAGGCCACTTGGATTGAATTTGTCAACGGTGGCTCATTTAAATAAATAGCAATTGTATTGTAAAGCCAAGCAATTGATCAAATACAAAACAAAAGCACTAAAACTGAAATTTTGACAGCCAATTACCTGATCGTGCGCTTACTTTGGGCTGCCGGCTCCTCCGATAATGCCACAAATCCAACAAAACTCAAAGGATTTAGGATCAAGAGAAATTGGTTAAGACCTAAGAAGCAGCAATAAGTGTTCGATTACTTGATTATCAACCGAGGGTTCGAGGCGTTAGGGACTAAGGGTTTTCCGATCTTTGGCTTCGTGCGTTCTTGTGTCGTTTCATATGCCGAATTCTTTTTTCTTCTTATTTGGGGGGTCAATAAAATACAAGTATATTTTTTTACACATATATACTAAAAAATTTACACTTAGCACCAAATTTTTTGGGGGGGCCACAACCCCCTGCCCCTATAATGATCCGCCCTTGCATGAGACGAACATCACGATCATCGACAACGTTAAAGACATAAAACAAATCAGGATGTTGAAAACACAACATAATGTATGATCTATCTTCCATTGTTGTCTTCCATTTTACCAACTTCAATAACTCATTACAAGTTATCCATTTTGAAAATTCCAAAGTGTAATTACTAATAAATGGTCTAACGTATTCCGGCATCCCATTTACACTCTGCCATTGCCCACCGGTACAAACAATAACGAAAACTTCTTCGGATGAACTCATTCTCTTCCTTTTTTAAAATATATGAATTTGTAACTATAATAATTTTTGTAAATTTTTAACATATTTTTCATTTTATAAGATGTTTTGCAATATTCAACTTCTCTCAGTCAACTTAAAATTTTCTCAGTCAAATAACACTTTTCGCGGTCAAACTCCAACTTTTCACAGTCAATTTATACTCTTCGCAGTCAAAGTTCTACTTTTCGCAGTCAAACTTCATATTTTCGCAGACAATATTCAATTTTTCCCAGTCAAAATTGTACTTTACGTAGTCCAGCTATAACCCACCTAAAAAAAGTATTAAAAAGAATTCGCAAGTGGTAGAAAGAGTATCACATGTGAGGAGAAATTTTCGCAGGTGGTTCCAAGGTCATTTTCAGGTGAGAAAAAAATCGAAGATTAGGTGCCATTTTCCCAGATTAGGTGCCATTTTCAAATGTGGGTTTCAAAACATGCGAAAATGGTGGTTATTTTGATCATTTGGCTAATTTTTTGTTATTTTTTTGGCAAAAACTTATGAGATTAGACTATTTTTGTTATTTTCTCTCTATATATCTTATTGTAAATATCTCATGAGATTATATGGTATTTCTGTAATTATGGACGGGATCTTAAAAGTTTTCAACGAATGTTTAATGTTTGACGGGTTAAATGGACAAAAATAATAATAAAATAAAAAGTCCAAAATTTGACAAAAAATCTGCCCCTCACACGTCTACTCCCTCCTTTATTTCTCTACACCAAGTGTCAGCACCTGATTGGTTGGAGGCTTTTTTTTCTACCCATTTCTTTTTTCGACTATAACTTTTTTTACAGTAATTTTTTTTTTTGAAAAAACAATGTTTTTAAAATTTGATTATCTACAAAACTAGTATAGTCATGAAAATTTAAAAAAAGTATTTTTTATTTTTATAAAAACTCAAAAACAAAATTCTCCAAATATTTTAAAATTTTAAGGGTTTTTTTTTAATATTATACTAGTGAGTTTGTAAAAAAAATTCAAAATAAAATTTCTAAGAGTTTACATTTCAATTTAAAGAAACATTAGTTTTTATAAAATATAACAAGAAAACCTTTTTAGTCCAAATTCCAAAACGCAAAAGATGGTTTTCATTGTCTTACTAATTTAGTGAGTTCTAAAAAAATTTCGAAAATATTATTGTTAAGGGTTCACACTTTATTTTAAAAGAATCCTGATTTTTTTATAAAAATTAAGAGATGATAATTTTTTCTCCAAATAAAAAATCCTTGGTAATGATTTCTTATATGTATCCCAAATTATAATATTTCAATAAGGAATTTTCAAAAATGAAGTTTTTTAGATATCATATTTTATTTTATAAGATTGGATGCTTTTAAAAAATAAATATAAAAATGATATGATCTAAAATGAAATGATTCAAAACATGTATCATAAAAAATGTAATGATTCAAAAACATTATGATCCATAATCTTATTTTATATGATTCAAAATTATACGATTACAAATATTATGGTCCAAAACTTGATTTAAGACAAAACTTGATTTACTTGGATATGTTAAGATCCAAAATATTTTGATCCTAAAATAATACATTATGGTTCAAAATATATGATCCAGAAAATAATAAATAATAAATTATATATATATATATATATATATATATATATATATATATATATATATATATATATATATATATATATATATATATATATATATATATATATATATATATATATATATGTATATGTATATAAAGTAAAATAATGACATAGAAATATATGTCGTAAGAATCTGTCAAAAATTACAACATACAAAATATATGCTGAAAAATGTTTGTCAATAATTAAAAAAAAATGTTACAAATTATGACAGACAAAAGGTTTGCTGTTAATATATGTCGTAATTGTTTGTCCTAAATGTCTGTCATAAATTTAGGAAAAATAAATGTTTGTCATCTTTCATTTATGATGGAGCTTTCAGTAACACACTTATCTGTCATCTATAACAATTTACAACATACATTTTTTGTTGTGAAAAAACTTTTTTCTAATAGTAAAAAATGATATAATTTTGGAAGGACCACGATATTGGTGAGTAGAATGGGAATAAAACCATATTTCCCACTTAAAGTTGAAAAATGCAAACCGGAGTTGACTCAAAAGAAGACTTATTATGCCTCATTTATTGAGATGCATACACCTAAAATTGAAAAATACAAATCGGAGTTGACTAAAAAGAAGACTTATTGTGCCTCATTTATTGAGATGCATATTTTAAAAGTAGTTTAAATGAAATTATTCGTTGACATGAAACATAATAAATAAAATTTCTTTAATCTATATAATCTATATATTTATTATAATATAGGCAAAATTACTTCAATCGTTTTTTTCTTTTCAAACATACACACACACACATATATGTATATATATATATATATATATATATATATATATATATATATATATATATATATATATATATATATATATATATATATATATATATATATATATATATATATATATATATATATATATATATATATAAGCGATCGGGTGAGGACTCTTCTTAAAGTGAGGACTCGTGAGGACACTTTAAAAATTGAAAAAAATAAAAAAAAAATTAAATAATAAAATGGATCATAGTACTATATTGGAGAAAAAAAATTCGAAAAAAAACTTTTGGATCATTATTTTTTTTATAATGAAACAATGATCCACAAAATAAAATTTTTTGTGGATCATTACTGTTTCTCAATGATCCAATTTTTTTTTTCCAATTTTTGTATAATGATATAGTACTTGTAACACCCAAATTTCACACAAAATTTTTTTTTTACCAAGACTTTATAATACAAAATATTTAGTTATACATACGGGGCATTACTCTTCCGTATCATTACCACAATTTAAACAGTACATACTTTACACAACGAAAACTACCGTCCCACACTCGACTCTTTTAATTCCTTGTTTGATCACCTGAGTACATAGCATTTTAAAAAAACATACGTAAGACATAATGTCTCGTGAGCAATATGGGTTTAGACCCAAAATAGTTTTCCATATTTCAAACATTCCAAATTTTCATATTATTCAATTTCCTATGAGCGCATCAATAGGTATTCCTTTTCATTTGTGAGCACATTCCTACGAGCGCACCCATAAGCTTTATACGAGACGCGCCCGTATAACTACTCCCTTAACAGCATGAAACGAATTCATCCATCAAGGTACGAATTAGACAACTACTTCGCGACGGGAGGTACCATCCCAGTAGTGTCTTTTGACCACCCCTACCGCAGCAGGCCGTGATCTTTATCTGGATACTTCTCAACTCATCAACATAGCTCAATAACTTTATTAATTCTCTGTATTTCTCATTTATCATTTCTGTACACATTGTACTTACTATTTCATAGTATCATTTCCAGTTTCACCAAACCATTTCCAATTCCATAAAGCCATTTCCATTTCCATTAAACCATTTCAAATTCCATAAAACCATTTTGACTCCCAAAACATTTTGTATAAAACTTGTTTTGCTATGTACTCAAAAATCCACATACTACTCACCTCAACTAGTTAGAGAAGTCTAACTAGAACTATTCCCTTCCTCGTCCCTCCTATTCATTAATCTTTTACTCGATCAACCGTATTTGAACCACCGCCTATATACACATTTAGTACACATATTTGGTTAACACAAACTACAACTGACTCTACAATACAAGAGTCCCATATTATACAGTTACGGGTCATAACTAAGCTACAACCCTTATTAAACTAGCTTTCTTTAATTTGTAAACTTTCCCGAGATACGCTTATTTTGCTACAGTACCCTCGGGAGGTCGTATTTTCATTTTGATAATTTTCCACAAAGTTTCATACCATAATAGACTTATGTTTAAAATTTGAGGTCAAACGGACAAGTCTAACCCCAAATTCCAACTTTAGAATTCAAAATGTCTTAACAGGGGGTTTTCTTTATTTCTGCCACAAGATCGCGCCGCGATCTATAGAGATCGGGTCGCGATCTCCTGCTGCACAGATGCAGCCCCCTATTTTTTTCACATTAAGTCCTAAAAATGATGTTCCGGGTTCGTTTTAAATCCAAACTTCACCAAATTTTAACCATAGGTTCTATTGACCCTCTATTATGTTAAAAACATGTTTTCACTTCCATTAAGTCTTATGTACTTCATGCCTTAATGATTAAGACCATAGGATGGCATAAGAGCTATAAGGAAGCTTATATGCACATCAACTAAATTTTAAAGTCTAGATTTGTCCACTTTCTACCCATATACTTATATAGCCAATGTATGATTTAATTTAAGGTTTTTATAACCCAATACATACCTTGTTAATTACAAATTCATGATTTTCATTAACCATTTCCATGAGTTTCATTCATGGAATCACCAATTCCATTCCACCCATCAAATTTTTATTCAAACTTCCATTTTATTAATTGAAATTCTTAGGAAACCACTTCCAATGGTTTCTTCATACATAAACATCATTTATGACTCATTCTAACCAATTATTTATGTCAAATTAACACTTTGATCATAAACTCAATTTCTAGGGTTCAATTACACAAGAAATCACCAAACTTGATTTTTAAGTTATCCATATGTTGGATAATGATCAAGATGTGATTAGAAACATAAACCAACTACTTTTACTTGTTTTTAAACCATGGAATTATGGATTCCAAGTTTCTTCCAAAATTTTCCATTTTTGACATTTTTACCCAAAATCTTAAATTACTCAAATTTATCAACTAGGAACAATTTATTACTTCTATTATAACATATTAAACTCATTAAGAACCACTGAAACCAACTTGTTCTTACAAACCCATTGGTTAGGGTTCTTGAGCTCAAATTCTCATTTCTTGATTTTTTGACACTTTCAATAGATGAACTATGTTTAGATATTGATTTAGACACACATTAAGGCTAGGAATCATAGGATAATCCTCCTCTAGCCACTGAAATCACGAAGCTACAGTAACCTACCCACAGGAAATGGGTTAAACAACCCTAAAAACAAGTTTACTAACCTTAGAAGATTTCGAATTCTTCAATTCCAAGTGGGTTTTCTTCCAATTCCTCATAACCTTCATGAACCCGATCACCCTAGCTCTCTCTCTGGCTCTCTCTAGAAGTCTCTCCCGTGTTCTATGAACTGGGAGAAGATTTTTCTTCTTTTTATACCTATCTACTTTACACTTTGGTCCCTCAAGTTTTATTTTTTTTTTCCAAAATGGCACAATAACTTCATTTGATAACAATATAAGTTTATTTTCTTTCATTCTTACCCCACAATTATATTTTCTTTACATTAAAGTCATTTGTGTGCCAAATGACCATTTTGCCCTTTTTGACCAATTTTTACTATTACGCCCTCGTTCAAACCCAACTTTTCATGTGTTCATTTTATGACTTTTACCAAAATTTTCGGGTGCTTACAGTACTATTCTCTATTTTATGATTTGTATTTTTTTCAATTTTTTAAGGTGTCCTTACTAGTCCTCACCGAAAAAAGTGTCCTCACCGGAACGGGACCCTATATATATAATTGAAAGGTTTTCTGCAAATCTATGAACTAAAAACCTAAGTTCACATGCAACCTAGATTGGATCTATGTTTTCTTACTTTGAACATGTAACTAATTCCTAAAGGCAAAAACAAAATTAACTAAAAGAATAAAATAGAAAAACTAACCTTTTAGTTGTTTCTTGCAAGCTAAGCAGCACAAGTGTCCTGCCTCAAATGAGATCACACCCAGGGAGCAGGAGGTGGACGAAATCCAGAGAGAGGGATGAGAGAAAATTAGCGCAGAATAATGATGCCTGGGGTCTCTATTTATAGGCTCCAGGTGGTTACAGATAAACCTTAGAGATAAACCTTTTTAATTCAAATCAAGATAAACCTTTTATCATTTGAATTAAACCTATCTATCCTCTATTTATCAAACTCGAAATTAAGGATAAATACATCCAAAAAATCGCCAACATTAAGCCAACCAGGACAGTCACTACTCAACTATCGAGTAATTACAAAATAGCCCCTGCACTTGTAATTAATCAAATTAATCACCAAATTAAATCCAATTAATTCCAGATTAATTCCTAATTAATTACTATAGTTTCTAATTAATATATTATCACTTTAATATATTAATAAACTATTTATTTAATTCCTATTGATTTATTAATCATATAATAAATCAATCTTTCTCTCTCCGGAACTTTCTACCAAACCTCCAGCTATGAGGGCAACCCAAATGGAATTTGCTACCATTAATTAGGTAAATACAAATTATTAGTCATGGCTTAGACACCTAATCCAACAGTCTCCCACTTGGATAAGTCTATGACTATAATTACCAATTTAACCTCTAATTAATCAGCAAACTGTAGCTTCCTAGAAACTGCTGCCGAACTCTGACCTAGTCAGTTCTGTCCATAGATAAGTGATCATATGATCCTCCGTCCAACAAGATATTTTCAGACATGAGACATGGATTGAGATCAATCTCTGTCTGACACACTGTTTCCCGATTTCCGATTTTGCTTATGACTTTTAGACTTCTAATTGAACGAATCAATTTAGTCCTGGCTGGCCAGCACTTCAGTCAACTTCAAAATCATCGAGTGGCCAACAGATATCTGTTTCCCGTCAGGGTCATGGGACGAATAAGCTTCGACTAATATGTTATATCTTTTACCCGACAAATCACTCACAACAGCACGTTTTATAACACCGAGTTACCGATGCGGTTTCGTACTATCAATGAACAACCGCCTTGCAAATTATAACTCATATCTCTCCACTTTAAGACCATAAGATATTATCGTCTCAACATTGCTCGTGATATAATCCATGAAGCAATCCATTGAGCGCGGGTTTATCCAATACTCAAATCTCCATTTCCAAGTACTCATGAACGTTGCAGCAATCTTATTGCTATGTCTAACTCCTTAGACAATCTACAAACCAATTCATGACAGTCTTCCTTCATACTTACTCCCTAAGAGTATGAATGACTGTGGATATTTGAATAATCCAATTATTCAGGAAGTAAACATGCAAAAGTGAAACATAAAATCTGACTGGCAGCTACTCCTGCTTATTACCAAGTCTCCACGAGGTAATTACCAAGTCGGATTTATCATAACTATTATCGGTTTCTTATTCTCTTTTAAACTTTTAATTCAAGCCTTTCATATCCATGTCTATGACCTTTTCACTCTTTCTATGTATCCAAGTGTCTAACACTTATACACTTTATTGCAGATGATCCTATCGGATACTCTTCCGATGATATCTCAATTTGTCATTCTGTCATTCTCTCTCACAACTCCATTCTGGTGATGTGTACTGTGACTGCCCATGGTTCTCGGGTCTTTTAGTCTACATGACTACACCCTAAGACAATTTCGAGGTGTCATGATGTGTCGGTGAACCACACGCGCTCCATCAGAAACCAACGAAATTCTTAAACCATGAAGTCCTACAGCACCACGTTCTGGTGTAAACAATTACCGATTTAAAAAAAAAACTTTTAAATCAATCACCCTTAATCATATCCCAATGATTTCTCACGTCTGTTTAAAAATCCATTCAGTATTCTCAGCTAGGCAATATCCTGAATCCAACTTACAATGCTCTAAGCATTAAGTCATCAGGATATGTTCATAACACTTCTGATTTGTCCAAGAGGCTCGAGGAACCTGATGTAATCTCATTCCAAGCCCTTTCGGAATCCTAAGATTACCAATAATCCTTGTGTCATGATTTCCTGAAACCATTTCCTTTCGGGGACTCTTTCTTATGCATCTTGAATCCCATCAAGATCATATTCTCAACGGCTAAGTCAATACTGTCAGTTTCATCTATCTGATAGATGTCTATGAACTACGTGAGCATGCTGCACCTTCTTTGTTTCTTTCATGCCAATTCATTACTCTTTGCAATGACAGGAAACTTCATTCCTGGGTTATGCATCTTGAATCTCATCAAGATCATATTGGCAGAATTCTGATCTATCTAATAGATGCTCACAACCACCTGAGTATGTTGTATCTCTTAAGGTCTTTCATAGCGAACCGTTTCTTAACACCAAGTCATTACACTTTGTAATGATAAGAGACGTTTCCTAGAACCAGTATGTAACCCACATACAATGATGGCAGATAACAACGATACTCCCACTGGCTTTGACACCGTTATATGACTCTTTCGGACTATTCACAAAATCCAGAACTTATGGCATATTTTGCGAAACCAAAATTTAAACCTTTCTGACATATTGATGGAAATCTTTCAGGCTGTTCACAAAATCCAAACCTTTTGGTCTATTTTGAGAATCCGAATATCCTTTCTTGCGAGATGCCCATGGGACGGATCCCGAGGCCATGTACCTTTTGTAATGGCAAGCTCTATGTGAGTCCCTATTAGTGTGCCGGTAAACCACACACGCTCCACTAACGACTCACACTATGCCACACAGAATCCTCTCGGACTTCATCTTCTATTGAGAGTGCGTCTCTCAGAATAAATTGCTTGACCCCAAGTGATGACTCATTCAACCAGATGTTCTGTAAGTACATTTCTATGTTCCCTTCTTTTTGATGATTCAATTACTCCCACTGGTTCCTAGACCAGTTGTAAAATCGATCAAAATATCACATAGACTGTGTCTCGCGCTAAGGTTCTCTTATTTGGCAGCAACCGGGCTCACCAATGCTTCCTAGTAGTCGGATTACTTATCCGTACCATCTTTAGTGTTTTACCACTAATCGGTATGTCACCCAGATCATAACTCTTTATGACGGTGACCAAAACTACAAGTCAGGCGAAGAGAGGGTATGTCAGGTTTAACAGGAATCTGATTCCTGGTCAAGGCCCAGTGGTGACTAAAGGTTCTCTCACTTGGCTAATCCCTGAACTCCTTTAGGACTATCCTTACTCCCACTGTTTCCTTAGAACATGAGCTCTTTCTAAAAGAACTCTTCTTTCAAAGGATAACCGGAATGGCCAATGAAACGACATTGCTGTTAAGTTTCAGGCTTGTCATGAGATTCGGACGAATACTACATGACCCTGGACTTTCTATGTACTAGTGGGACGATCCTAGCTTTACATTTCAGACAGTGTCGACATAACCTACTTAGTATAAGAAATGGTCGGAATATGGTTTCTGCGGTCTGACTGGTTGAATATTCAATTCATTAAAAATACTAATCGGAAATGTATCTTATACATTGATGATCAAAAACTATTTCGATCAATGCTCCATCATCTTCCCTAAGACACATTATAACCATTAATGTTCTTGGAAGAGGATAAACTGTGAAACATTTTCTCAGTCTATGTTGTTACTCAGGTTCTGTTGATCTTATACTTCCTTTGAAATCCTTGAACACTTCAAGGTTCCAATCAATCGCTTATTCCGATAAACTAAGCCATATTTGTCAAACCATTTGGCAAATATCATGAAGCATAACTAATCGTGTTCTGTTCGAAGATTCGAGCAATACACAGTAACTTATGTGTCTGTGGCTCAAAATCTTAATACCTTTACAGTTCCATGTAAATTTATGACTTTGTTAATATTGTTCAAGACATGCAATCATCACCTGACTCCAAGTCAACTGATTCCAAAATCCTATCCATTGGATCTTTGGCGATTCCTTTCTTGCCACAATTAATTTTATTAAGTACTCAATTCATCATGTGACTCTAAGTCAAATGATTCCAAAGTCCTGTCCAACTGGACCTTTGGTTGAAGTGATTCTCATAAAATTCACTTTAACAATCATAAAGAGCACAATTTACAAATCCAATCCCATTGGATGTATCAACATTCAAGTTATTACCATTTACGTCATCAACACATTCACACAACATTTCGAGGACAATTAAAACAATCATGTTTCAAAAAATATTTCATTGAACCAGAATTATCCTCAGAACAATGTACTATGCGAATCCATGTCGTATGTATCTATAAACTAATAACAGGAACAAATATCTAGCTTAACTCAAAAAACGCACGAGCTCTAGATCCAATCCGAATATGCTCCTGTGCGACACCATCCCGCATCCTCCAGAGTTCTTGCATACAGAGCAAATGTGTGAAACACATCCTGTATCAAGGAAATGAGGATCAGGTGTTCTGAATTCTAAGATATTTACGAGTTTACCAAACGGTTTGGCTTTGGAGCATTTTTCCAATCTTTCCGTGACTGTGTCCCACCTTGTGGATTCCCAGTTTGAAACATCGAACAATCGGTCCAGACGATCTGGATCATTTCTTGATGCACCTTAATACTGGACTCAATCCTGAAGCAGCTGAATTAATGGAACTATGCTTCTCCATGAACGATTCATACAGAGTCGACATTGAATGCACTTCCACGATTGTCTTATCCGGTTACCCTTTCTGTTCATCTGGATGAACAGATCAGCGAGTTGAGCTAATGCTTAACTCCCGATCACAAAGGGAAACCAGTTTTATACTACTCGCCTATGTATCCCTTAATCTCGGGAACATGCAAACTGGTGCTACTTCCTTCTAGCTTGCAACTTCAAGCTCTTTGAAGATCCTAGTTCGTTCCCTTTATTCAACCAGTTCACGGAACCTTTCCTGAACTAGCTGTGCTAACTTATCTAACCCCAGGAATTCTAAATCCCTGCGGAACTCGGGGTCAATGATCAATAGCATAATGCAACGAACTTCCTTGGACTCAATAGTCAAGGAGTCATGCTCATCACAAGCTGCTGTGTGATGTCATGTATGGGAGCGGACACTCAGTCGGATATGGTTTGCCAGCGATAACTAAGAACTATTCTCTAATTGCAAAACCATATCACATAGTTCAGGCCAGTCAGCCTTACCATACTAAACAGGTGCTTTCTGAAGCTCTTAGAAATGGGTGAAGGAGTAGAAGGAGGAGAATGACATTTTCTTCAGACATATATAAAATTTGAATTTATTCGTTTAATTAATCCTTTTAAATAATTACCCAATATATATTATTTAACAAGGCTAGGATCCAAAATGCCCCAACTATGCTGTGAAGAGGGATGCCGTAGTCACAACACAGTGGTCATTAAGGTAGATAACATTTATCAATTTCAGTCTTATGAAATTCCTAGATCTGTGAGATTCATTGAACTGTTCAATGGCATGTTTAATCTCGGATATGCCCCACCATTTGTGACTAGGATGCCGAGGATCACAAACCGGGTGTGAATAACCATGCAAATTAGCTTGGTACTCTCGGGGTCCATTATCATCTCAAATTGATGTGCCGGTTAACCACACACGCTCCATCAACAATGATAACACCCGAGAAACCCATTGCCACTCTTTATGAACCCCCATTGGTGTGCCGGTAAACCACACACGCTCCACCAACGTTTCATAAAGTGCAATGTGCAACTTCATGGATTAGCATCAAATTCACATTTTTCCTAAAGTAACTAGATTGGGATTTTGTAAATGGTTCTAGTACTTTGATCATTATACTTTTAATGATTAAGCGGTCCTATCAAAACTGTTCGACTAACGACCCTCCACTGATCAAGCGAGCGGTGGGCGAGAGTGTTCACCCATTAGACCGCCATTTTATAGGCAGCCTCCTTATACCCACTTTATAGATCAGCTTCGTGAATGAGGCCTACTATTGAATTGACTGACCAATTTTATCTTATACATATAGTATTAACTTTTAATAACATATATAAGATATATTTTAAAACCCTTTAAAATTGTTCAAGGTTTATCTTTTAATTTTTCCAATTTAACTATTAAATTAAAATTAAATTAAACCTTTAAAATTTGATTTAATCATCCTTTAATTAACAATTAATTAAAATAATTAAATCTTAATATTTTAAACATTTAAAATATTTTTTTTTCGGATTTATCCTTAATTTTCGCAAATTTAAAATTAATTAAATCCTTTGAATTATCTTTTAATTAACAATTAATTAAATTAATTCAAGTGTAGATAGGTATTACCAAATTAATCAAATTAATTTTAAACCTATCTTAAACCCTTAAATTTCGAATTCAAACAATTTTGGGTTTAAGGTTATCCATTTAATTAAACAATTAAAGTTACCAAAAATAGAAAACCTCCTAAAACCCTAATAGGCAATTTCGAAAATTACAAGGGGGGGAGGTTAGGGTTTCCAAAACCCTAACCCTAAATGTCGATCCACATACACTTAGGGTTTATAAGCTTTAAACCCTAAATAAGGAAACCAATTACAGCAATTCAACAAGAAAACAACCAAATGCTCTGATACCACTGAAAGGTTTTCTGCAAATCTATGAACTAAAAACCTAAGTTCACATGCAACCTAGGTTGGATCTATGTTTTCTTACTTTGAACATGTAACTAATTCCTAAAGGCAAAAACAAAATTAACTAAAAGAATAAAATAGAAAAACTAACCTTTTAGTTGTTTCTTGCAAGCTAAGCAGCACAAGTGTCCTGCCTCAAATGAGATCACACCCAGGGAGCAGGAGGTGGACGAAATCCAGAGAGAGGGAGGAGAGAAAAATGGTGCAGAATAATGATGCCTGGGGTCTCTATTTATAGGCTCCAGGTGGTTACAGATAAACCTTAGAGATAAACCTTTTTAATTCAAATCAAGATAAACCTTTTATCATTTGAATTAAACCTATCCATCCTCTATTTATCAAACTCGAAATTAAGGATAAATACATCCAAAAATCGCCAACATTAAGCCAACCAGGACAGTCACTACTCAACTATCGAGTAATTACAAAATAGCCCCTGCACTTGTAATTAATCAAATTAATCACCAAATTAAATCCAATTAATTCCAGATTAATTCCTAATTAATTACTATAGTTTCTAATTAATATATTATCACTTTAATATATTAATAAACTATTTATTTAATTCCTATTGATTTATTAATCATATAATAAATCAATCTTTCTCTCTCCGGAACTTTCTACCAAACCTCCAGCTATGATGGCAACCCAAATGGACTTTGCTACTATTAATTAGGTAAATACAAATTATTAGTCATGGCTTAGACACTTAATCCAACAGTTTGGTGTACATTCGGGCTATGCAGTTATCGCGGTCGAAAATCATATAGCGGTCACTGACCGCTATTTGAAATCGCGTTTTTCGCGGTGGTATAGCGGTGGTATAGCGCTTTTTTATGTTACGTATAATTTATAATACAAATATTAATCTCATATCTATAGAGCATCCAAAATACAATTTTAACCGAAAATGCAATAAGTTGAAGACAAACTTGAATGTAATCAAAATACAAAATGGAATTATCCATCTATTACACAAATAATTCACCAAAGTTGAAGACAAATTAGAATGTAATTGCTGCAGACTAAGCCTTTAATGGAAGGTATCCATTGTTCCTAGCGCTTTGAGAACCAATTACAGAATCCTATTAGTTTGAGATTCTCTTAAGCAATTTACCAAACATTTGGTGTGCATGAAGAGAACTTCTAAAATTGCAATCAGACATCGAACCTGCAATCCAATTAATCTCAATTCAGTCAATAGCTCCTATTAGTTTGAGATTCTCTAATTTAATCTAAATTCACTCAATAGCTTCATTGGCAACCAAGCCATCTGGATTATATTTAATTCAAACCTCGAACCTGCAATAGCTCAAACCTGTTGCTTGTAAAAACCAATTTAATCGAAAACTTCTAAAATTGCAATCAGACCTGTTGCTTGTAAAAACTGAAATCGGAATATCAAGGACCTCGTAATAACAAGAACCTCCAATCGTTCAACCAATAATCAGAAAGTTGAACCTGCAATTTGAATTCGAACCTGCAATCGGAAGTCGAACCTGCAATCAGAAAGTTGAACCTGCAATTTGAAGTCGGATCTGCAATCGAAATAACAAGAACCTGCAATCGGAATAACAAGGACCTGCTGCAGTCAGAGGTCGTATTTCAATCGGAGGTCGGAAATCGTATTCAATCGTATTTCGAAGCTGGATTTTCGAACCCTGTGAACAAGGACCTGCTGCAGACTTGTAAACAAACCAATTTTGTTGAAGGTTGGAACCAAGCAAACGAACACCGAGCAAACGAACGAGAAGGTTGAAACATTGGAAGTTTCAATCTCGATAGTTGAATCCCGTTCTTGAATTCCCGATAGCTTCAATCTCGGAAGTTGAATCTCGATAGTTCAATCGCAAACGGAACTCGACTGAAATAAAGATCAAAGAGGCAGTCGAAGAAGATGGAAAACGGAACTCGAGTGAAATAAAGACCAAAGAGGCAGTCGAAGAAGATGTCGAGGAATGTAACTGATTTCTAATCGAAGTGTTGGATGCTCTGTCGAGGAAAGAAATGGAACTGATTTCTAATCTATCCCACATCGCCTAAAATAAGAAGTGCTGGGTGTGTCTCACATTATAAATAGAAAGCGTGGTAGAGAGTCTCAACCACTGAGCTGATTATAACCGGGTTTAAGCCTAGTTCTCTTTGGTTTAGTCAATGGGTGCGCCTTTTAGGTGAACCATAGTCTAAATTGATAAATTTTTTTATAGCGTGATAATACCGCTTTACCAGTTGGTAGTATTGCGCCTAATTGCGGTAAATAGCGCAGCAAATAGCGGGACCGCTATTTTAAAACGCTAAGTTATTTTTTGTCGCGGTTGAGGAGCGCTTTCCGCTATAGCAACGCTATAGCGACGCTATAGCGCGCGATTGACTGCCCAGCATTCGGGTGTTATAGCAGATTTGCGAGAGTCACGACAAGTGGACCTTCAACTATAATGTCACTTGAAGGTCTTCTAGTCCAATCCTTTCTTCCCCAACACCTGGTCTATCTTACCTGCAAACATGTCATAAACCACACACACAATAGAGATGTCAAACATAAGTCTAGTGAATGCATAATACAACATAGTACGTTACTACTATATGAAGCACATTCCCTATGTTAGCCACATATCAACACTATTTCATTCATGGGAAACATTTTCCCATACCTTGCCATGCGTTCATATTTACAGGTACACGCTCCTCAATTCGGTTTCTCTATTAGTACCTTATGATGGTGCAGTACATGTTTTCCGAACCATTCTAATTCTTGCGTTCCGTACTAAGTATCAGACTTGGGACTTCGTTTCACCCAGTCGTAAAATTATACTTTCCAACAAAATAATGAAAGCGAAACTTTGGAATCAAAATATAATATATGTTGAATATTAGTCGGATTGCAACAAGATTATATTAAAGTGTAGATAAAAATAAGATGATCTAAAAATATAATTATATTTTTAATGAACATTGTATAATAATGGTTATAATAGAAAAACATAAAATATTATTCTTGCAATCATTTCATATTGATCTGGCTAAACCAGTTGAAAATCCTTTAACAACACACTTTAAACTTAACTGAAGCACTATACCAACTACATACGAGGAAAAGGAGTACATGAGTAAAATTCTGAATTTGACTGCTGTTGGAAGTATCATGTATTATATGGTCTATACGAAACTTGATATTGCTCATGAAAATAGCGTGGTAAGTAGATTTACATCGTGTGTTAGCACCATGAATTCTTGGTTTTTGGAGTTTGGAGTATGTTCAAGTTAATGTGAAGATTGTTAAATGTGACTTGAGAATTGACGACCCGAATAGAGTCTGCCGCAGTATGGATCTGCATTGATTTATTAAGTTGGGTCCGACCCTAGTCTAGTTAGGATTATGTTTTTTGTACTTTGCCTATATATTATGACTGATAGCTAGTGTTTCGATTGTAATATTGATTTTCAAGATCGTGAATAAAAATACTATCTCATACCCTATAAATGTGAATTATATTTAAGTAGCATTTGGTACATTGACAAGACTGGACTGAATAGGACGAGATTGGACTAAACTGGACTGGGCGAAACCAAATTAGTTATTATTTGTAGCGTTTGATCACACTATAACACGACATAATAATGAAATTATTAGATTGTCTTCAAATTGTAAAATGTTTCTAAAACATTTTTATCGGACTATAATTATAAATAAACTACCTCGTATTTGTATAAGGGGTTAGGTGGGTGGGTGGGTTGGGGTTGGGGTGTGGGTGTAAGTGGGGGTGGGGTGTGGGTGTGGATGTGGGTGTAGGGGTAGGGATGGGGGTTGGGGTTGGGGTGTAGGTATGGGTGGGGTGGCGGCGTGGATATGAGTATGGGTATGAATGGGGGTAGGGATAGGGGTGAGGGGTGGGTGAGGGGGTGTGGTTATGGCAGGGTGGGGAACTGGAGATGGGGGTGTGGGGGTTGGGTGGGTGAGTGAGATGGGGTGGTGGGGGTTGGGATGAGTGTGAGTAGCGATAAACTATAGATGAGAGACGAATAAGAATATATTTTTGTCATTTGACTTCCTGTTCCATATTGTTCTACCTTTTTGGGTGAGATTAAAATCTAATGAAGTAGTCTTATTTGATTTGACCATGTTCCAGTCTCGTCAACATCTAACACTACTTCAAAGTAAATTGTTCTGTTTTGTTCCATCCAATACTATATACCAAACGCTACATTACCGAACCACCTTAAATAGTGTGTTCTTGTGATTTATTTTTTCATTTATTCCTAATACTAATAAATTTGCTTAATAATTCGGTTTTTACTAACGACTCGAGCCTAAAATAACTCAGCCAACCCAACGACCAAAATTCATTTGGATAAAAGGAATATTGGTTCCATCAATTTGATAAAAACCCATCAACATATATTAATCATCGAAGGTAACGTAATATTAAAAAATATTAATCAATATTTTAACAAATATTTATCTATTAATTATTTACCGTAATTTTGGCAAAGGTTGGTTACGTTTTTTTTTTTCGGGTTCTGTCACGCGGTTATTCGTTCGGGTTCGGATCCGACTTCCAGAGCGTCTCTGTTTCACTCACACGTGTTCTCTTTGCTTCTTCCTTTTCCTCCATTTTGCGTGTTCGCAGTGTCTTCCGTCCTCTCCACCGGTTCCCCACCGACTGTGGATGTGTGGATTTTCTTTCGTGACGGGACCTCCGCTTCTTTTCCTCGATTTTAGAATGATGTTTGAGACTGAAGAATCGGGAGTGCGAAGGTAGATGGGAACCGTAACTGGTATTAGCGATATGGATTCCGTCAGGTGGAAGAGTTCACAATGGCGTAATCTTCAGGTAATCGATTTTGATTTTAGAATGAAATTTCGGCGACACATGCCGTGATTTAGGCACAGTAGTGGGGTTTATTTGTGTGAAGGAGAGAGTTTGCAGTAGGTTATGGAAATTGATGATTGATGAATGATATGTCAACCTCAGACTCAGAACGACGATCGATTGAAGTCGTTAAAGCCATCAATGGCCTCGAAAAGGTTGTTCTCCGTCAAATTCAAGGAAGTAGTGTCGAGGTGTGTAAGTTAATTTCATCTTCTGGCTTAAAGTCGTCTATTTTACTGTGCTTATAACGTGTATAGTGGTATGGTGGTGTTTATGTGAAAAGTTGTTTATCGATTTGATCTCACTACCAATTACAATAATTCAGATCAGGAGACTGTAGATCACGCTATATTAGGTCAAATTTTGCTTTTTCTAGGATTTAAATGTAGAGATTCATGACATTTGATTGCTTTTTTTAAGGAATTCATCTAATTATTGTGTATTTTGTGTTGTACCTGGTCCTGGTAATTGAAACTTAGCGATTACAATCAAGTTAAACGTTTGACTGATTTGGAAGTCAACACATGGAAATTCAAGTAATGGAATTGCCTAATCCATCTGAAGTATGGTCAATTGCAAAAGCTAAACTAAAAGAAGGAGACACATTAATCGAACATGTAATTGAGAAAGCGGTAATTGAAAAGAAACGGATGGCTCTAGAACGTGCTCTGCAACGAAAGACCATCCAATGGCAGAAAACTCCAGAAGAAATAAAATTAGGTTTTCTATCTTTCTTTCTTCTTTTAGCTTTTGTATCTATTATCCCCATTCTGTGTAATTAGAATTTTTTTTTTTTAAATTTCACAGAGCCAGGAAATGGTACACGACGTGAGATTGTGGTTAGTAACTTGATATAAATTAGCTACAATGTTTTGTTTTTTTATTGATCTTTGATAAATTATTTTTATGTAAAGTTTCAGGGTTTTAATTGGGAAAGCTGTAGAAAAAAATGGTACTTTGATTTGGCTCCAAAGGCTACAGATTTATCTCGCTGTGGTATAACAGCAGTGTGGTTACCTCCTCCAACCGAATCTGTTGCTCCACAAGGTTTTTATAACTTAATTTAAAGTTAAAAAGTATTTATTTTTAATTAAAAAGATACATGGTTTTATAATAAATTTCATGAAATGAATCCAGGGTATATGCCTTCTGATCTCTACAACTTATATTCAGCATATGGGACCCCAAGAAGAGCTCAGGTATTGTATATAAGAGATGCACAACCAACATCTTCTGGTATTATTTGGTCATTTGTTATTTTTTTTAAAGTTTGGAGAAACATAAATACGAATTTTTAATCTTTTACAGGCATTGGGAGATGTTGTACTAAATCATAGATGTGTACATAAACAAAGTAGAAATGGGGTATGGAATATTTTTCGTGAGAAACTTCCATGGGGACCCGAAGCAATTGTTTGTGATGACCGAGTTTTTCGGGGTCGTGGAAATCCCTCAAGTGAGGTGGAAAAGCTATAGGTAATCTTACTTTTAATCATGAAATTCCTTTTATTGTTATAGTCTCAAATCATTTCTCAGAGTTTCAGAAGTTGATTGTTATAGTCGCAAAAGTCAGTGGTTACAGTTTTGAAACCAGAGTTTTAACAGTTAAGAGTCTTAACTGGGATGTTGGTTTTGTCATCTAAAGTCAAAACAATTTTGCGTTTTCTTTTGGGGTTAAATGCAAGATATACAACGTACTTTTGATGTTTTGATTATTATAGCATCATACTTCCATTTATTCATTTTACAACATTGTATGTGTTATGAATTATCTGAAGAGGGTTTTTATTAAAATTTGATTTTGTGACTTGATTTTGATATAAACTTTATGTATTTTCAGAGGTGACAACGAAGAGTGCTGTTTTCAAGGATAAAACATTGAAGTACAGTGAGAAGAATCAATTGAATAGTTTCTTTAAGCTGGTACAGGGACATCTTGTAGCTGTTCAATCTGTTAACGTTGTCATTGATGACGGGAAGATCATTTCCGATGAGGATTTATAAAGCCCCTTTGTTGGGTTCTTGGACAAGATGAAGTTGCCTCCAAAAATAAAATCGTAATGAGTCTTGCCCTCTCTCTTGGTGATCCATGAAAGCGAAGTCAATTTATTCTCTTTTTCTTTGTAGGATCATTCTTTATGCCATAGCCATGGTTGATTACGGTCAAGATGCTGGTGAGTCTTGTAAAGATATTCTCAAGACAACAGAAGGGATAGATCGATTAGCTCTTTACCACTCATCAGTTGGCAGGCAGGTTGCTTTTAACTCTGCTTGTATTGTATGTGTATGCATGACACTACTTGAAACCTGTTACCTGTCTAACATATGCTGTATTACATGGCTATTTAGGTTTCCTAATGCACTTGGTGCACTGATTTACCCTATTTATGGCCAAGGAGAACTGCCACAAGCCTTTTGCAGACGTGCTGCTGTCAAAGGATGTCTTTATGTAACTTCTTTAATCTTGGCTTATTGCTATTATTTAGCTTTCTTTATTCTACAGGTTTGAACTTAACTTATGTTAATATTGTTTATTTCACAGGTTTTGAGAATGCCAGTGATATCTATACTTCTGAACAAGGTTTACACAGAGCGTTTCTCACTATTATTACCATGCAAAACTCATATTATTGATTTGTTTGATGAAATTTGCAGGATAGTGGGAATTATAGAGGTGTGAAATTGGTATCGGGGCAGGAATTAACCAGTGATAAGCTGGTAATGGATCCATCTTTTACCATAACATCTTCAAAATGCCTCCAAAATATTTCTAAGTTGGCCAGGGGAATATGCATCACAAAGACTTCTTTAAAGCCCGACATATCCAACTGTCTAGTCATATATCCTCCTAGATGTAAACATCACTATCCTGTATTTAATTTTGAAATTTTTGAAAATTTTAAGATTTAATCTGAATTGGTTAAGTTTGTCTTTTGCTCTGTACCCTGATCAGGCTACATCAATCCGAATTCTCCAGCTCGGGAGCAATTTAGCTGTTTGTCCTTCTGGCATGTAAGTATTATAAAAGTTAATGTATTATTATTGATATTATTGACTGATGGATAACTTATTTTAATTCGCTTTATATTTTAGGTTTGTTTTTTACATTTCAGTTGTATGTTATGATGCCCTTGAAGGGAAAAAGTCTCTGCGTGCAGCCATTGATGGCCTTTTCTCAGTTCACACTGATCAAACTGATAGTAACGAATTCAAGCCCTCTCTTCATCGTCGTCCCTTCTTAACCATACGAATGGACACAAGGATGGACCAATAATCAGTTGGATTATTCTTTTTACTCGATTACGACTTGTGTGCCAATGCTGTAGGAAGGGTTGGGTTTCTCTGCACTCGTCTGTGTCGCGGTGGTCAGCGACAGTGGCGGCGGTGCTGGTCGGACTTCAACAATGGTTAGCGAAGGTAAACCCTAGGTTTCCATTGTTTTTGGTTTGATTTTTTGAAATTGATATATGATGAAATTCGCATGTTTACAATGTTATCATAAAACAGAAACTTGTATCGGATTAGTTAATACTTCTTGAAATTTAAGGAAGATTCGTTGTTCTATCTCCCCCAATCACTCCTTCCTTGTATATGAAACTGTCGATTAGTTGTTCATCCCCCAATTTCGTGTTTCTATCGAATTTGAAAAAGAGTCAGAATAGATGGTTTGATCCTCTTATTTTTTTTTCTCGAACCGAGAGATCCATGTTATCCAGGTAACACGTTCTCTACCTTTTCCTATCCTCAAATCTATTGCTTTCTGAAAATTACCTTTGCGATGTAGGCTTTTCATTGATGTACCTCTGTTCCTGCACCTGAAATCGTTGATTTGGTTTGTGTTCAAATTCAAAGGTTCGAGTATTGGGTATGTTTTCTTCCCATACCCTAATTTATTCATTTGTCTACTTTCATGCACAAAGTAATGGAGTTTCTTATTTTTTTTCAGGGATTATTGAAAAAAGAACGACCCTTGCTGTTATTGGTATGTATTTACTCGCCACTTCAATAATCATAGTCATTTTAGGTCATCTAACCTGGATTTACTCTTCAATTCAACAATAGGTTTGGTAAATGATATATCACTTGATTCCATCAGGAGTCAGGACAATTGGTAAATCTGGTACATTGGTAAATCCGCGAAAATAAAGTGTCCCCACACACCGCGACCCACTCAACGAGCTGGGCCACCTACAGAACTGACGGAACCCGTGCATCGCACGGGACCCCACTAGTTAAAAAATAAAACATAACATAAATAAAAAAACACATCCCCACACGAGTAAAATAAAGACGACTTCTGCAAGACTTCTGAGTTCTGCAAGTATTACACATTCCGGTCTACAGCCTCTCTCTCTTTCTCTCTCTCTCTCTCTCTCTCTCTCCGATAATGCTGTAAGCAAACGCTTTTCTAATTCGATTCAACTACATACCCATAAACTTTCTACTTATATTGATCTACATGGTTATCGTTGCGTAAGAAATTTCGAAAAAAAGGAAGCATTTGGGGTCAATTCGTTGTAAAAATGCCGGCGAAAACCGGCGTTGTGCTATTGATCGTGTTGTTCGTGTCGGTTACGGTTGCTTCGGTGGTGTATGGCGGCGGAAGTGAATATTCGACGACGGTTCTAACTCTAGCGAGGGCTTTTCCGGCGAACAAAACGGTTGAGCTGGAAATCCTCAAGGCACGTGACCGTGTCAGGCACGCCCGAATCCTACAAGGCTTCACTGGCGGCGTTGTCGACTTCACCGTCTCCGGTACCTCTGATCCTTACTACGGCGGGTAATATTATTGAATCCAAAAACGAACTTCTTCCAGTTCTCATAATTTCATATCAACTTTTTCTTTAAAAAAGAATAAAATAAAAGAGGCTCAAACATTCCCCTTTTAATGTGTTTGCGCTCAATTCCTGCTTTTAGACTTGAATTCCGCACATTTTGAGCCATGGCTTTCCTCTTTCTGTGTGTCTTTAGTTTACTGTTTTGTGATTTTAATCTCAATTTAATAATTTAATCTATGGATTTTTGTTGTTCCTTGTTCTTGGGTCAATGAGTATGATGTCTTCATTTGTTTGTTTCTCTAATTCCCCATTACTAAATTACGCAAATCAAGTTTGATTTCCAAAATTTAACCTTTTTTGGGGCGAACTTCATGGGTCTTACATTAAATAGTATCTTGGACCTTCTCTATTTGAAAGACACCCAATTTATTCATTTATGGTAGGACCTTCATAACACAATCGTCTTTCTAATTAATTAATTTGCAGGTTGTACTTTACAAAAGTGAAATTAGGGTCTCCACCAAGAGAATTCAACGTCCAGATTGACACCGGAAGCGACATCTTGTGGGTTACCTGCAGTTCTTGCATTGATTGTCCGAAATTGAGTGGATTTGGTGTACGTTTCAATTTCTATCTCTTTTAACGATCGTTTAATTACATCATAATACTTGTTAAATGCTAATACACCTTGTTTTTCGTTCCAGATTCCTCTAAATTTCTTCGATTCTGCAACCTCTTCAACTGCTTCTGTAGTGTCATGTTCAGACTCCATATGTTCTTCCAATTTCAAAACCGCAGATGCATTATGTTCTGATCAAGACAATCAATGTGGTTACCAATTTAATTATGCAGATGAAAGTGGGACATCTGGTCATTATGTTACCGATTTTTTATATTTCGACACTGTTGTGGACCCTTCCACCATTACAAACTCATCAGCTTCTATTACATTTGGGTGAGCCTTATTTATTTATTTTTGCTTATTTGCAGCATGGTGTAACTAATAAGAACTCAATTATAGATTCCATGTTTATGTGGATCAATACCCATATAAAAATCTTGATTAATTTTTGTAATGTTTATGGTTTTGGTGACAGGTGTAGCACGTATCAATCTGGTGACCTGGCGAGATCTGATAAAGCAATGGATGGGATTTTTGGATTCGGGCAACATGATTTATCTGTTATATCACAATTATCGGCTCAAGGGATTACACCAAAAGTATTTTCCCATTGTTTACGAGGAGATGGAGCTGGTGGGGGCAAACTTGTTCTTGGTGAGATTTTGGCTCCGACCATGGTTTATAGTCCCCTTGTCCCATCACAGTACGTATTATTTGCTTAAATTACTTAATTACCATCAAATTGTTTGAGCCTATAAAGTGATTTTTGTAGTCGACAAACATGTGGGGTGGGGGGTTGGTGCATATATACTGTTTCGTGGAGGTCACCATGTAAAAACATTTTTTAACGTTTAATTAGTAAATGAACCATGATCAAGAGAGCTCTAAATGTAAGACTTTGTGTATTATTGTGAGTTTGACAACTTGGCTGAAAGTGTCATGTCACACTTAATGTTGACATGTTGTGCCTTGCCTTCGATCAGGGAGACAGGCTTTATAATGTGCGAGTGTGCCGAGCCATAGGAAATGAACGATGGACGCGCGTCTCAGTCGGGGTACTAAGTCCCATGTATTATATTCGTTGACGATGGTGCCATTCCAATTAGTGTGACTCTAATGGTGACCGAATATGATTTTGGTAGTGGAGAAATACTAGGTTGGCAGTGGTGTGTACATTGAAGTATTATTGTGGTATAAAGATGTCATGTTTTAGACAGGGTATTGGGGTGTTGGCTAGAGGTTGTGTATGTGGGTGGAGTGGCGGTGTTGTAGGCAAGTCAGGTGGTGGAGGCGGGGTACGGGGTTGTGGGGGGTTTAACATCTGAGGGTTGGGTTGGGGAAGTGAGGGAAAGATGATGTGGTCATAATGTCTACTTAGGGCCTTTTAAGGAAGTTGTAGCCGGGGTGTTAGTGTTGGGTTGAGGGTGGAGTGGTGTAACACATATTCGTCAAAGGTGATGTGGCAAGAGAAGTGGACGAGATCAAGGTGTTGGTACCCTCGACTTGGAAGAAAATCCGGGGAATATACACCTAGAGGAACGAGGGTGGAGTTTGTGAGAACATGTGGGTGACATGTCCTAAAGGTAAGGTAAGAGCGTGCTTTGTGGGCTGTTGAGAATGTGTGTGACTGAATCGATGAATCCAACCGAAGGTTGACAATTTCGGTTGACAAAGTGTTGTAGTATCTCATTTGCGTGAGGGGTGTGTTACTGGATTCCAAAAGGGCCTACAAGGTCGGGGCTGGCTTGATGTAATGTTGACAGCGTTCTAGCGCCATGTAGTGGTGGTGAGTTGGTAATAAGAACAGTGTGAGATGTAGCACACACTCACGAGCCTATTGGCGATTGTTAGATGTGATTTGAGAATTGATGACTCGCCTCACCTGAGTAAAATGAAGTGGAGAAACTTGACACCCGATTTTCAACGGGATAAGTATTTGGAGTATGCTGAGGGCCGTATGGACCTGCGTTGATATGTGTAGTTGTGCCTAACTTGATTACTTATTTACTATTTAGGGTTTACATTAGTCAATGCCTATAAAATAAAGGCTGCTAGCTAGGGTTTTAATTGTACCAAAAGTTATCTTTCAAACTCGTAAATATGAGTACTCCCTCCTGTCCATGGAGGTAGTTCACATTGACCGAGCCACATTAAATATTGTGTCTCGTGTGTGTCTGATTTTATTCTCGTGTCTTCCTGACAACGATGGTGCTTGAGTTCGATCATTCTACGAGCAATACTATTTAACACGGGCATACTTTGGTTGATGAAGGCGATAGTGGTGTCATTTTTAGCTGGAAGACCGCGAGGTAATCATAGGACGAGGTATTGCTCGTTAATGGAGCTATCAACCTTATTAAATTGGTTGCTAGGTCTTTGAGTTTTTATAGGATTCATCATGGGATAGCATTGATTTGAGGGCCAGTTGAACTTGTGTTCTTATGTTCAAGAGGTGTATATAAGCTAAGCCCCGGTTGGAACATGTTCTACAATCGAGTTGAGGCTTCAAATGATCCAGGTTCGAGGATATGGAGTATGGACTTGGAAATCATTGTAAATCTATTGGAGGATGCGTGCGTAATTTCGGACCATAGTTTAACGGAGGACTCATTGGCAGCAAACGCATGTGTGCCATCGATGTGTGCATAAACCCTAACCCTAATACCATATAGATACGATTACCACAACTTGCTAATCAAGAGATAGACACTAATCAATACAAGTAAACTAAATAATTTATAATAAAAACACCAAGCCCACCAACAACTGTAGAAGTTTACTTCAACAACCCTTGATTACTTTGACAAGTAAACTTTCCATAACGACAGTTCGTATTAAATACACAACCGCAAATCCCTATATATAGATACATAATGATAGACTAACAAACCAAACCTAAGATAAGGAAAGAATACCTGTCTAATAGATACAACATATATTTACTGCATAATAATCAATTAATAATAAAACAAAGGGCATTTAAGGCATTTTCAGCCTTCCAAGCATGTTTGTCCGGTTAAATGCGCTGCATGAACCCTATTAACTAATCGGTGAAAGGCGTCAAGGCGTCAGATACCATGACCACAAAAGAAAAAGAAAATAACGTGAGAGGCGTAATATTTTGTGTTTGTTTATTTTTTTTGTTATTTTTTTATTTTCAGGCTTCATTATAATTTGGAATTGCAAAGTATTGCGGTCGGTGAACAATTATTGCCTATTGATGCAACCGTTTTTGCAACATCCGATAATCAAGGAACCATTGTTGATACGGGAACAACGTTGACATATCTTGTTGCTCAAGCATATTATCCTTTTGTTGATGCGGTTAGTTCTTGCTTTTTCCTTTCAAATTGTTACTTTTCAGCTTTTCACCTGCTGTCTCAGTCCAATGCATGTCAAACACAGTACAGCCTGTCCTGTTAACTTTTTGTGAAACATATACTTGTTGCTGCAGATTACTGCTGCTGTTTTGCAATTAGCAACTCCAATCCTTTCAAAGGGCTCACAATGTTATTTATTAACATCAAGGTAGTTTTCAAACTCGGGTTTTATCTGTTTTTCCTTTTTCTTTATTCTATTTTTATTTTATTAAAGATGCTTAATCACCTTTTGGTTTTTTATGGACAGTTCAACCGCGATATTTCCCAAGGTTTCATTAAACTTTGCAGGCGGTGCATCCATGATTCTTAAACCCGAAAACTACCTTGTGCCCGGAGATCCTGTTGTGAGTTTACATTCTTGTCCCTAAATAAATGCAATATTTTCATCCTTTTTCGCAAAATCTTAATCCAAAATTACCTTTTGCCCCATAAGATTTTGGGTATTTTTGATATTTGACTTTTTTTATTTTTATTTTACAGTATGGTGGTATTGTGCAATGCATTGGCTTTCAGAAAGCAAATGGGATAACAGTTCTTGGAGGTTGGTTAAAGTAATTTAATATTTTATTGTAGAGTGTGCACTCTAAAACATGAAATGACTAATTTACCCTCAAGGGCCAACAATTTCATTTATATCAACTTTCAAAACTAATAGAGTAAATTGTTAACTGCAGATCTTGTTCTTAAAGATAAGATATTTGTTTATGATTTATCAAGGAAACGAATTGGATGGACGGATTATGATTGTAAGCAATATATATACCATTTCTTATTGCTTCCCACATGCTAGGGTTTTATAACTTTTTAAATTATAATTTTTTTTTATGTTTTATTCAGGTTCGGCTGATGTAAATGTTTCTATAAAATCCAACAAGAATGAATACATCAATGCAGGACAGTGGAATGCGGGCATTTTGTTAGGCTTTACGAGTCTTAAAGCTCTTTTGGTGCATATAGTACTAGGGTTATTTTGGTCTTTTTTATGGTGACATAATCACATAAAAATAGTGGTAGGAAAAGAGTTTCATTATTTTTTGCTTCATTTGTCGATTCGGTTGGCTGGTTATTATTCAGGCGATCGGGGAGCCGCAATTTTGCTTAAATGGGACAACTTTTTGGCTCATTTGGGCGCCTTCTAGGTTTAAATTTTATCTAGTGCTCTCTTTTTTCTTTTTTTTTATTTTTAAATGGAATGACTTTGTAAGAAACATAATATAATACTGGTTATATAAAGTTTATCTACTTTAATTGACATTATTACTTATTACCAAATGGCAATCGGATTGAATGGAAAAAGTAAAAAGTATATCATAATCTATATGATGGTAACAAAAACGATGTGTGATTGTGGTATGTGATAAATGAACCTTATTATTTAAGTAGAAAAGTTTGAAGAAATATATGAAATATAATGATAACGCATGTATGGATATAAAGCATATGGTACGTTATTTAGATACGCATTGATTTGTATTTACCGTCAACATGAAGCAAATCATTTTTGTTTTTACATAATATTTGAATACATTTTATGTGTTAGCTATCAAAGCAAGGTTTTATGTGGTAAGTTATTTTAAACCTTGAGTTTGAGCATATTTTCTAGAGCAGAAAAACCATAAAGCATTTGTTCTATTGATCTTTAGTCAAAGTTCTTATCTCACTAAATCATCCAAGGATCTCACTTAGATAATAATGGACGTGAAAGAAAATGAACTGAACCAAAGTTTGAGAAAATGTAAGCGAAAAACCGAACCGTTTTGAAGACCAACGTCTTGTAGCAAAACTAATTATTTTTATATCAGTTTGGTTTTCTTATATACATAATCTGAAGTTTTTTTTTTTTTTTTTTTTTTTTTTTTTTTTTCCGCAAGCATCCCGCTTGTTTTTTAATAAAATTGCTGCTGTTAAAAAAAAAAAACATAATCTGAAACCCGAAATCCGAATTGAACCCCGTTTCTAAAAAAATGTCATTTCATGTGTAAATAATTAAGTATGTTAAAGATTAATTTATTAACAATAAAAATCAAAAATCAAAATAATATTTATAAACAATAACAACCCAAAAATCCAAAATCGAAAAAAACTGAAGTTTTGGATGTTAAAAATCGAGTTTCTTAGGTTCACTTTCAATTTTATTAAAAAAATGGACTGGACATAACCATGCTCGCCATTAGAGATAATTGGATGATTATTAACCCCATTCTATCATAATACAATTGATGACATTACTCATACACATTTCTTTGATAATGATAGGTCGAAAAAATAGGCAATATACCCCTATTGTGAAAATCCGACTAATCTCCGACTAGTCCCTAGGCGTTAAGCGGCCTCCCAGGTGGCACCTAGCTGATTATCTTACCTAGTCTATTAGTGAAGTTGTAGAAGTCGATTAATTTCTGACACCTCAAAGAAATTATAGATTGATAAAAACTCTTTGTGGAATAATAAACATTACATTAGTCATATTTACATATTTTGTTCTGATATTTGTTATATTTACATATTTCGTTATGATATTAGTCATATTTATTATATTAAAAGTTAACTACAATTTAAGGTCCTTGCCTAGTTTCCGATTAATCCCCGACTAAGTCGATTAGTTCCTAAGCTAGCGCCTGACAACTTTTACAACCTTGCAATATATGAATATATATAACAAATCGTAGTGCTCCTAAAGGGGGAGGTAACTCTTATATTTTTGCAAGTACACAAATCAACTATCTACTAGAGCATCATGATAACTTCTCTAGCCTATCTCATTCTTTAGGCCATTTTACATGCCCATAATAACCTTCCTCGTGAAAGCAATATATGAAACACCATCGCTTAAGGCTTTTCATAAAACATCATTTTAATCCATGGTTTATCATCATTATTCCATAAAATCATCCTTTAGTGAAAACTCTAGTTTCAACATCTTCAAATAAGTCATTTTCTTTCAAAACCATTTTTAAAACACATGGGGTTTAATGAGAAATAATTTAGGTTTAAGTTGCGGAAAACATCGTTTGGTCCCATTTTAGATAAAACATTTTAGTTTATAAAATAGCGAGGTTGTAACAATTCAAATACCATTACACAACTCAAATGATACCACACAAATCATGGCCTTCTAAACATCCAACTCTTCTAAGTCATCTAAACTCCTCAACCTGAGTACACATCAAAATAAGTTAGGCAATTGAAATGCCTAGTGAGTTTACCCGAGGTTGACCTATTCCGAGTGAGCAGTGTAACCACCACACTCGAGACAACCCCCAAAAATAGTTTTGACACACACTTTAAAGGTTGTTTAGAACATCGTAAATAGTTACTCAAAATAGATAGTTATGATATGCAAATGCAATGCATGATGCAACAAACCCACGTCCATCTCATAAAAGTCCAACTCACCCCGATGGCACCTACCTAAGTTCACAAATCAAACACACAAAGCATATCACTCGATCCCCGTATAGGTTAAACTAGAACTAGTGGCCATCACACTAGCCCCATGAGGGTTAGCAACTCCCTCATGCGGTTCCCTATTGTCGGGAACAAACTCTCCTCACCCTCTTTATTTTAGAGAAGGGTAAAACTCATACTCGCCCTCTTTAATTGATAAAAGGGTCAAACTCATACTCATACTCACCCTCTTTAAATGAGAAAAAGGCAAAACTCGGTCTCAAGGGCTCACACGGTCAATCCCATCTTATATGCAATGCAATGCATAAATAGGATGCTCAAAACATCTTTCAAAACATCATTATCATCTTTATTTAAAACCATCTTTAGAAACTCATTTTCATGCAATGCACAAGTATTAATCATATAACACATTGCACATAATAACATGCATGAAAAGTAATTGATAACACACATAAAATATAGTGGAAATGATGTGTACTCCCGGTAAACTCACCCAAGGTTAACTGACGAGTCAACACTAACTCCACACACAGTTTGATGCATTTGGAGGCGCTCCTAGACATCATCCCATCCATCAAATCATCTTAGTTGAGTGCTAGCTCAAGCCTTAGTCTCACTTCCAAGTCACTACAACATATATCCTTCCTACAATACAAGAACGGAAGGTGTCATACTCGTTTCCTTTAAAAGTCGCACCACAACTACTTCCTTTGATCTAATAAGGAACCATCATCCACCATCCCGAAATGAAGTCCTTGACTCTCTAATATAAGGAAAATCTTAGTTAAAACATCCCCAAAGATTGGCATTAAAACAAGGACCCAAAGCTCAAACTATAAAGCTCAAAACCCAAAAACTGACAATTCTGGCCAGACTCAGCTACACGGGTCATGTAGCCCTACACGGGTCGTGTAGGACCCAAGGCAAAACTGATCCGAAGCCCCAGAGACCCTATACGGTTTGTGTATCAGCACACGAGTCGTGTACGCTGTGCAATAGCTTGGTTTTTGGTCATTTTAACCCCCTTTTGACCCAATTGAAGCTCCAAATCAACCAAAGACCAATTATACATGAAAATATACATTTAATAACTCATTTACAAGCATTCAACTCCCAATCCAAGTGTTCATGACTTAAACCAATGGAAATCACAATTCAAGTTCTTATCTCATAACAAGTGATTCATGAACTATGTTCCAAGTCAATCATTACACCTAACACCATCAAGTCCCCATTAAGTCCTTAACCAAGGTCATCTCTTAAGAGAATCATTCCCACACAAACTCCAAATAAGATAGCCTCATGTAATCTCAAATTCCAATCATTGGTCCAAATGATTGAACCCATGAAATACCCAATTCCAATCCATCAATGGATGATTACAATTGGAGATTCCTTATTCCATTCCATGGAATCATTAGGAATGATACTTACTCCCTTATTACTTCCAAATTGATGCAATAATTCATTCATTCCATTAAACCCAAAAGATCCATTCATCAATTACATGGATAAGACCTATTTCAACACCAAATTATCATTTCCTAATGATTCAAGGTTTGAGACTACAAATCAAAGGTTGGAATCCTTAGGGAATCATTAGAAATGAATCCCTCATCCAAAACCACCATAATCATCCATCAATTTCTAGATTCCTCAACAATTCATCAAATCCCCAATTTATAGGGTTCATAACACCCAAATCAAACAAGTAATTGGATCTAGAGCATCCATGGATTGGATGTAGACTCCAACAACTTAGAAACATCAAATAAACCTTGGGGAATCATAGGAAGAACCTCATCCCGACATAAATCCCGGATTGGGTCAAAACCCTAAACTCAAACTCGAAAATCTAGGGCTATAAAGGAGAGTTTATACCTTAGATTGCTTGGAAACTTCAAGTATATGATCAATCTTCAAGAACAAGCACCTATTCTTCTTGGGATCCTTAGAAATCGCCATTTCCCTCCTCTCATTCTCTCAAAAACGTGAATGAGGCTGAAATGGGGAAAACCCCCATCAAAAACTTGATATCTTTCACAACTTTGCAACATTAGTCCCCCATAGTTGATCTTTCTTCACCCAACACCCCAAAAGTCCATTCTTTCAACTAGAAGTCTCCATATTCATACAATTTCCCCAAATATAATTATTATTTCACTTGAGTCATTGACTAGGTCAATACTAACCCTTAGTTTCCCAAATTGACACAAATGGCCCCTTACTTTAAAATTCTTCACTATATGGTCATTAATATAAACTTAATGACTTATTTAACTTACTATAAGTTCTAGGTCAATTCCTTCATAATATTTCTAATTTTCCACATCCATGACTAGTCAAATATACTTAGGGTAAGTTTGGCCAAATTGACGCTTTTAGTCCTTTTGTCAAAAATTCATTATCTTTGGTTTACAATTAGATTTAATACTTAATGTCATCCTTTTAAACCATATTTGCTCATTGTTTCACAATATAAAAATATAATAAAATGTTAAATTTATTTATTTATTTGTTTTCTTTATTTCCAAAATAGATTTTATTTTGTTGATTTAAGCCCAAAACTACTAGGCCCAAAACACGGATGTTACAATATATTTTCATAGTTTTGTGGCCCTACTAGTTGTTGAGTAGTGGAAGTCGATCTTAAAAGCGAAGAGCAAAGCTTTGGTAGTCTTTGCTACAGCCAAAGAGCGGAGCCTTAAATGCAAAGTTTCCAGATGGAACCTTCGACCAAGAGCGAAGGCATGAACGAAGTTAGGTGTAAACATGTAGAATATGTATTTAATTTTGTTGGCGGATGCAGTTTGATTATTCTGATCAAATGAACTACGTTAAATTATTGTGTTCTTATTATTGCTCGCATCTCTATTATCGTGATGATCATGTTTGTCTGCATTTATTAAAGTCCATAACCATAACTACCGATATCAAAGTTATGGCTACATATGAGAATATTAAGATTGATAAATCCAAAAGTCAGGATTTTTGGCTTATGGAAGATGCAAATCGAAGATTGTCTTTACCATGTAAGGTTCATATGCTATTGAGTGGAAGAAAACTAAAAGCCATAAAGCAAGAGGATTGATATCTGTTAAGTCGACATGCCTTTGGTGTGGTTAGGTTGTCGTTGGAAAATAATAACGTGTACAACATTTTCAATAATAAAAAAACAATGTTTGGATTGATCAGGGTGTTATCTAATGTGTATGAAAAACCCTCGACGATGAACAAAGTTTTCTTGATCAGGCAGTTGGTGAAAACGAAGATAAATGAAGGTTGCTTGGTGAAAGATCATGTAAGTTTAATTTAATAATATCGTATTGATATTTGTTGACATTAAAGTCGAAGATGAAGTCCATGCACTTTTGTTATTATATTCGTTGTCAGAGAGTTGGTCCGGTTGAATCACAGTAGTTAGTAGTCCATTCGGAACCACTGAGCTTACGTTTGAAGGTATTTGTAATTTAATCCTCATCGAGGATATGCGCGAAATGAATGTTAGAGAGTAATCTAGCAGTTTGCTAAGTACCGAAGACAGGGCGAAAGACCAACAGATAGGGTAATGATAGAGGAATATCAAAGTCAAGGATAATAGAGCTTTCCACGAACATAAACGTATATGAAACTATAAGTAATTTAGAAATAAATTAAAGTATGTGTGAATTGTCTTTTGAAAAAGTTATAGTCACTCTCGTTTTCAACAAAGAAAATTAATCTTCAACCAAACATAATTAAAATAAATAAAAATAAAAATTATTGTTATTCTTCAACAAAAAATACGCGTTCCTTCAAAGTATTATCACGCGCCGGTTAGTCGAGAGTGAGGGGACTTGGTGCATATCGAAATTCAGAAACGATCACCACCAAATTCCATGCAAAATCACATTACAATTACAAAAATATACTATATTTATTAAAATTTAATTTAATTAATAAATATTCCCTAAAAAACGCTTAATTTTAAGGAAATAGTTTTTCCTCTCTCCATATTTAGTCCCCAAATTTAATTCCATCACCGAAACGCCATTTGGGTTTCCTCCCTCTCTTCTCTCTCTCCCATTCTCTCTCCAACATTGTCATCGGAAAATCGCAATTCTCCAGTGGAATTCAACAATGGCGACACCACCACCACCACCCACGCCTTCGACGAACACGCCGCCACCGGCGTCCTTGTATGTAGGCGACTTGCATCCGCAGATCGACGACGGCCAACTAAACAACCTTTTCTCAGAGTACAAGACCCTCTCGTCTGTACGCGTTTGCCGTGACTCGGCCGGTGGACGCTCTCTCTGTTACGGATACGTTAACTTCCTTTCTCCTCACGAGGGTATACATAAATCCGAATCATTCAAAAATCAAATCGTTTATAGTTTTAACGTATTTAATATCTCAATTCCCCGATTTGTTTCCACATCGTTTTGTTTTTTGATTTCTGAAATCAGAATTTATTCGTTTGCGAGTGATTTTTTTATCATGTTCGATGTTTTTTTACGTTTTCGATTTGGATCAGTTTTGAGTGCGTTTTGTAACTTCTAGAATCCGAACATTCGTTTTCATAGATGATAAAGAGGATCGTACATATATTCTACACGTTTCATTAGAAGTCGATTGTCTGTTTGGATTATGACCCTTTATAAACAAGTGTAATGCAACATGAATAACTCTATAAAATCATAAAATATTCATGCTTGTTAATCACTCCTGTCTCAATAAACACTAACCTTTTTTGTTTTCTCAAATTCCAAATTAAGACGTTTTTGGCTTTTTAATTTCAACAATTATCTATTGGAGATTAATCAGAGTACATGACAATAGAATTGATACTTTTTTCCATCTACAAGAAAAATCATCATTCAATAATTAAAGAAAGTGACTGATTATCTCTCGAGTTTTTGTTATTGATTTTTATAGTACAATTACATGTTATGGATATTGTACAAAGACTAATTGGCATGCAAGGAGTGAAATTTTGTTTTTCTTGAAAAAGATAACAAATAATTAATATATTGAGCATTTGAGTTGTCTGTATCCCATACTATCACCATTATTTTCTATCATGGTTGCATGGATTGCATATTTTGCTATGTTGAGTACTTCATGTATTCTTTACCTTCTTTTCATTTTATAGTACTTCATTAACTACCATTTTACTGAATCTGGTATGCTTTCTTTTAATTTTGCACTCACTTACAGCTGTCCATGCTATCGAGTATAAAAACAACACCATGTTGTATGGGAAAATGATAAGGGTAACATGGTCCCACCGTGATCCTGATGTGAGAAAAAGTGGCATTGGAAACGTGTTTGTCAAGGTACTTTTGAAAAATTTATGTAAATTATTAGCATATGATCATGAAGATATATTGTATTCTTAATGTTTTGAATTTAATCCATCTTGTATTTGGTTTTTTGTTTCAGAATTTGAACGAGTCAATTGACAATGTTCAACTTCAAGAACTGTTTAAAATATTCGGTAATATATTGTCATGTAAAGTTGTTACACATGAAGATGGTAAGAGCAAAGGGTACGGCTTTGTTCAGTTTGATTCTGAAGAATGTGCAAATTCGGCTATTGAAAAACTCAATGGCACGAATATTAGAGGCAAACAGATGTATGTATTGTAGCTAATTAATTAATTAATCAACACCAACATTATAATAATAAGTATTTAAATTTACTTTTTCTCGATGATTATTTGTCACAGATATGTAGGGAAGTTCATGAAGAAAAGTGAACGAATATTACCTAGTCCAGATGCTAAGTACACAAATCTTTACATCAAGAATCTTGATTTGGATATCACAGAAGAAATTCTTGATCAAACATTCTCAAAATTTGGAAAAATTGTTAGCTTGGTTATATCAAGAGATGAAAATGGCGTTTCAAGGGGGTTTGGTTTTGTTAACTTTGAAAACCCCGATGATGCTAGGAAGGCGGCTGAAGATATGAATGGATTGGACCTTGGTATATATATGTATATATGTTATTTCATTTTTTGAAGGTATTTAATTAATATGTAGACCATTTTTTGATTTGAATTTTTGTTGCGAGTCTTGTTTATGTAGGTTCAAAAACTTTATATGTTGCGAGGGCACAAAAGAAAGCTGAAAGGGAACAAATTTTGCGGCGTCAGTTTGAGGACATGAGAAATGAACAAATTAAAAAGTATCAGGTATAGTTATACTCGCATTTAGGTTGTTAGAACATCCAAAATGCATGTTTAGAAGTTTAAAAAAGGGAGATAAAGGGGATGATGTGGCATTAAATGTGAATAGTTTAGGATGCGTTTCGTTATGGGAAATTTTCTAGTTTTTTTAAAAAAATTTCTAAGAAAAATGAAAAGTTAGAAAATGCGTTTGGTTAATCAACATTTCAAAATTTTTTCTACAAAATGAACATTTTCCGTTTTTCAAAATTACAAATAACTTGGAAAAGTCAAAATTGTTGTTTTCCACAGTTTTCTAATTTTCTAAAATGCATTTTCTAATGTTCTAAAACAGAAAATGAAAACTCAATTAGTTTAACCAAACATGTTTTCTACTGAAAATGAAAACAGTTTTTGCAACCAAACACACACTTAATATTTCTAAATTATATATTTATAAAAAATTCTGCTTTATTTCAGGGTTCAAATGTTTACGTGAAAAACATTGATGATGACGTCACTGAAGAAGAGTTACAACAACATTTCAGTCAATGTGGCACAATCACATCCGCTAAATTAATGTGTGATGACAAAGGACTTAGCAAAGGGTTCGGATTTGTTTGTTTTTCTACACCAGAAGAAGCAAGCAAGGCTGTGAATACCTTACATGGTGAATAAATATAATTAATACTCATTGTAACGTTTTAAATAATGTATATAATTTATTTATTTTTATGTTTTATTGAATGATGTTTATTTATTTTATAGGATACATGTTCCATCGAAAGCCATTGTATGTAGCTATTGCTCAAAGGAAAGAAGAGAGACAAACACAGTTACAGATTCACTACGCACAAAGAATGGCGGGACTTGTGGGCCCATCTTCTGTTATACCTGGCGGTTATTCTCCATATTACTATACTGCCCCTACTGGTATAATTCCACAAATACCCCCACGACCAGGGCTTATGTATCAACCTATGGCTATAAGGCCAGGATGGAGGGCTAATGGCTTTCAACCTCCAACTAGACCCGCTTTTCAGCCATCACCATTCCCTTTTGTAAGTTCTTTATTATCCTTAAATCATATCATCTAACTTATTTTCAATTAAACCACATGACTTTTTTTTTTATTTAATTCAAGTATATTAAATTTTTTTTTTTTCAGATTCCTAACAGTGCAAGACCGCATAGACAAAATAGAGGGCGGATGCAGCAGCAGGCTCCATATGTGCCGCTCTTGCAACCGCCTATTCAGACACCAAAGGAATCCTCAAGCAACCAACAGGTCTGTTTGATGTGATGTAATATCCAAATTTATCTCTCATGCATATTTTCAGTTATACATTTAGGCTTTGTTTGATTTGCGTTTGATCGGGTACGGTAAAACCTGATGTCTGACTCGGTCTGAGTCTGAGTGTTTGATAATGCTAAAAATTACATCTGAGACCAAACACTTCTGACCGAATCAGCAATAAGATGATGCTTACTGAGTCATACCTTACTCATTCAGGTCTAAAACTATCAAACATATTTGTTCGCTTTTTTCTGAATATTATCTTTATCATTGTTTAATAATATATATTATAAAGTTATTGTAATAAAAAGTTTTGAGTAAATATAATGAAAAGCCAAACAGTTGTAATTATAGTATTTCTGAAAATCTATATAGCCCTAAATATTGACTGTGGTCCGTACACTATTGACAGCGGGCAGGACAGGTGAAGTATGGTCCAAATGGACGTGCACGTGACATGAACAAAGGAATCGCAATATCTTCAACAGCGTCAAATTCCGGCGGATCAGTCGGCGAGGGTTCCGAGATGTTGAGTAGCATGCTCGCCGCCGCTTCGCCGGAGATCCAAAAGCAAATGCTCGGCGAACGTCTCTACCCCCTCGTCAACCAACAAAAGGTAGATATAAACAATGTTTTAAAACCCGGGTTTTTAGTTGACCCGATATGGTGACTGGGTCACGGGTCAACCGGTTCAACCGCCGAGTCGACCCGGTTTTTACAATCTTCATACATTTTATATTTTTCAGTATAATTATATATTTATAAAATATAAGCAATGTAATTTCACTTTTTTGATACTAAAAAATATATTTTCTCAAGTTTTTATAGGAAAATTTTACTAAATTTGAGGACCCAATGGTGGATTAATTTTAAAAGTTTGAGCCTTGAATTTTTCAACCATGCTTTTAAACCCCAAATTCTAATTTTTTGTTTCAACAGCCGGGTCAACCCGGTTCCGGGTCACCGGTCCAACCGGTTTTTTGAGAAAATCGGTCTGTTCAATCCAAGTCGGAAATGAGCAAAAACCCGGTTATAATCGACCGGCCGGTTCAACCCGGTTTTTAAAACACTGGATATAAATTCTCAACATTCAACTTTCTAAAATAATATTGTTTTTTGTTTTTTAAAATACAGCCTGATCTCGCTGCAAAGATCACCGGGATGTTACTGGAAATGGACAACTCCGAATTGCTTTTGCTTTTGGAGTCGCCGGAATCTTTGGCTGCCAAGGTGGAGGAAGCTGTGCAGGTGTTGAAGCTTTCAAAGACAAAAGTGTCGACCAGTCAAGAAGCTATTCACACGAATATCTTGTCTGCTGGCGTGGCAGTCAACTGAGAGAGAAAGTAACTGTTTGACTCTGGTACTGAGTTTTCATGTGGACAACTGCTGGTTTGAAGTCACTATTGGAAAGGTTTTGGTGGTAATATTTATATTTACCTCTTTCATTAAACTTTTATCTATTAGCTTCTTTTAAACTATACTGCTCTTGTTTTGATCGGGCTTTGACTAGTTGCTATTAACATTCGCATGATCAAAAGACTGTAGATTCGATGATTACTGAACCATGTTTTGGAATTGGGTTTTATTATTATTATTTTTTGCTTATTTATCGAACTTTTAATGGGACATTATCGAGTATTGTGGAAGTATCGTGGAAGTGATGGGAAGTAGCATCTTTGACATGTTCAATGGTTGATTATATTACTCATGCATGTGAAACCCTAAATTGAGTAATAAAATTTTATTGGAGAATGCTTTTTTTTTTTTAATTTAAAAACAAGCTTTCAAATTATAACAATCATTTAAGTTGGAGTTAGTGTTAATTTACTTTTTTATTTGAGTTTATATTTGACATATCTAAGTGTAATATAGTTATGACACATAGGAGCTTTTATATATGTAATTTTGGATGAGATGGTTATCTGAAGACAAATCTTTGTAAATGGTCATTGTGGTTTTACAAAATATCAAGTTTTGTCCGCACCTATTTAAAACTTTAAAGATGTCCTTGTGGTTTGAAAACTTTTTTTAAATCGTCATTCCGTCAATTTTTGGCCATTAAGTACATAACGGATGAGTGCAAAATGGTCTTTTCCATAACATGGACAATTTATGAGTAGTTTGCAAACCTTTTATGTTAGACATTTGAAATTAGGGACCAAAAGTGTTATTATGTTATAGTTAAAGTAGGGCTTGTTGACTTTTGTTAACAAACTTGCTTATCACTCAATTTGGGAGGGGGATTGTGAGATCGAGTCTCCGCCTCCACCTGTCACTCCTGCATACAAATGAACCCTAATCTCACATCTTTTCTTTACTCTACATCCCATCTTCCACATTCTTCTATCTACTCTACATCCCATCGAAACACTCATACCTTCCCCTTTTTCTAGCTTGCTAATTAGGCCTTATAGATGGTGATGTCGACGGGGTGAAGGGAGGGTGGCATGGATGATTTGAATAGAAGCTTTGCCCATTGCCCCTGGCGATTCATCGATCACTATCACCCCTGATTTCTCCGCCGCCACCACTGTCTGATTTGCCTATTGCTTGCCACCTAATTAGATTCCGATGCCATTTATTGATCTTTAGACCACTGGCGATGACATTGAAGAACGCCAATTTGTTCGTTGTATTGACTGAATGGATTCGATGAAGGATTGAGGTGTAAGTGTGAGCAATAAGGAGAGAGAGAAAAAAACCGGAAGGTATGTGAGAAGGGGTGGGGTTGGGTTTTTTTAATTCAAAATCTTTAAAAAATGGATTAAAGAGAAAAAAGAAAAAGAAACAAAAAGAGAAATCTTCATAAATGGTCGCTATTATCGAAAATACTATTTTGCCCTCATTCGTAATGTATTTAACGGCCAAAATTTGACGGATGGACGATTTATAAAAAGTTTTCAAACCACACAGACTATCCTTGAGGTTTTTAAAAATTAACAACAAAATTTGATATTTTATGAAACCACATGGACCATTTATGAACTTTTGTCTTATTTAAATTGGTTTGTAAAAATAGTCTGAGGAGTTAGGTTGATTTTTGGTGGGACCCTAAAAACCATTTCAATGTTTTATTTTTAATCCTTTTGCAAAAGTGGCAATATTAATTGTTATTTTTTATCTTTTAATTTTAAAAAGTTACCTTTGAATACACATCAAACCTCATTTTGGGCTGTAACCCGGGTCGGGTTCTGTAACCCGGGTCGGGTTTCGGCTGCAGATCCTTTAAATACGCATCAAACCTCATTTTGGGGGAAAAAACTTCATTTCGAAGAGAGAAACCCCAAAATCGATTTTCAGAGTTTAAGGAGGCAATTTTGGGTCAAATTAAAGATGGAGATTCGTAGGGAAGCATAGAGTGATGCGGATCTAACCCCGTAAACGCGTTCTTGACTCCTAATTCGTCGAGGTGAGTGATTTCTTCGTTTTTGGGGTTTTGAAACCCTAGCTTCAATTTTCGTGATTTAGCTATAATTTGTTAAATACCTTGTTAGTGGATTGTTAGTGGATGTCTTTTGAGCTATTGGTGTGATTATTATCGAGTTCCTACGGTTGAATAAGTAGAACCGCGGATTTGGGGGTTTCGGTAAATATAGAGTTGATATTTACCGTTTATACTCCTTTTTCCTCTTTTGATTTATACATCTTTGAGATAGATGTTATTGAGATGATTGTGGGTGTTGGAAAATTAATTTAGACTATGGTGATATAACCAAATCTAGCGAACAAGAGCCCGGTACGTGTAAATTGGGGGTTCCATATACTAAACCGATATCAAGAAAGTAACTATAATTCATTCTTATGATTAAATTGTGTATTTACAGGTTACTATTGATTTTAAATTGGTTGAGATAACCAAGTTTATAATTGAGAAACATGTGATTTAACATACGATAATGAGATTTTGAGTGTGATTTTATACACGATTGAGATTATGTTCGTATGAGAAATAAGAGTCATATCTTGTTGTAGGTAATATATATGTGTATATATGTGTGAGTTATATTGATATTGAGTATAAGAGTAGAGTATATGATGTAGCGGTGAGTTAAAGAGTCTTTGAGTTTGATTGCTACAACCATGATGGGTGTTATAATTGAGTATAATTGATTGTGAAATGGGTATATGCGAGTGTGTGTGTGTGATTAAGTTTATGAGTAGTATCAGTTGTGATACTTATTATTGATTTGATATTACTATTAATTAGCTGGTGTTTGTAAAGCTAATATGTTTGCAGATTTCAGAGTAAGAGAAAGTGAATAATTGCTAATGAGGCTAGCAAAGGAGAATGATGAGAGAGATTGTGGAGTGTGATTGAGATTACTCACTAAGTTTTTTTATAAGCTTACACTTGAGTTGTATGTTGTTTTGCAGGTATCTGTAGCTGTGATAGGGGAAGACATGTGACAAAGAATGATGGACAAGTTTAGAGTCTGTCCTTTAGTCGTATTTGATTTATTTGTAATGCTTGGTTAAAATTTGTAAGGACATTTTGTATAATTACTTGTGATGATAACATCTTGATCCGTGATTTGAGTACAAGTATACCCATTTTAATGTATAATTGTTTGAAAATTTTTGGGTGTACTTTATATGAGAAACCGGGTGTTACAAAATTCACCTTGTTGAATTCAATTTTCATCCATTATTTTTTCCTATACAAAAAATTTTCAATAATGATGTAGTGTTAGTTTCTTTTTATTCTTTATTCCTGATTCTAAACTCAATTACCAACCTACCTTCATAGCTTAACCATAAGGTAAATATTCTTGTCTAAACTTCAAACTATCTCATATGTAATATTATATATTGTAACACTGGTTTTTATAAACGAAGTATGGGTTAGTTATAAAGAGAACATTAACTTATCCTATTTGTACTTAAGGTGATCATGTGAGAGTCTAGTGTGCAAATTTGGATGTAGCACGAAGTGTGTACTTAAAAAGGTGTTAATAGATGAATTGAAATAATCTGATTGAGCTACACGACGTGTAGTAGTGGCAGAAGCCCCCAAAATGTCTATTTTGGTAGAATTTGATGGAAATAAGTAGGCTTAAGGGTTTCTAACCCTTGTGGAACCATTTGGAAGAGTGGAAGTGATCCAAAAACTCTTATATCCATGTCACGATTGGTGGAGGTTGATCTTTTACAAAAGGGGGATTTTCCAATTAGTAAGTGCAAGCGCTATCGCACTATCTCTGACCAACCTGTGAGGTGAGTAACTTCACATAACATTATGATCGTGATATAATATATGCTATGCTCTACATGAATTGTTGATACTTGAATACAAAATCTATATGATGAGCATTAAGTTGATATATATATATATACCACTTATATATATATATATATATATATATATATATATATATATATATATATATATATATATATATATATGATAATTAGGATAATTAGGATATAACACATAGGGAGAAACTTGTGTTAATATCCTGGTGTGATGAATCCTACTAACGAGTACATGTGGTGGACTATATCAAGGTTTAGGAATAGTTAATCCTAGATACAAGTGGGGGTAAGTATATATTTTATATGGTAACGAGATGAGAAGCTCGTAACCATATGTGGTGAGATAGTTTGGGAACGAGGTGTATGCATAACAAGTACCTTGCATGTCGCGTAATGAGTGTTGCATGGCCACATAACGAGTATCTTGTGATCATGTGTCGAGAGTGTTAGGGTGGTTGCATAACGAGTACCTTGTAGTCACGAGTGGGTGTTGACATAGTCACATAATAAGACCTTGTGACTATATGTTGGGAATGCCAGTGTAGTCACATAACGAGTATGTTGTAATCACACTAGACGGATATAGGTGAATCGAGAGTAGTAAACGAGTGATTAGTGTATATTAGTGTAGTCACATAACAAGTATCTTGTGATTATACCTAATGAGTAATTAGCGAGCCTCGTAACAAGTACTTGGAGGTAAGAACCAAGTATATGAAAGTGGTGAAAGTTAACCAATGTGGTTGTGATGTAATTAAATGTGGAAACGAGTATTTTATACACGTGAATGACATACGAGGAGATTGTTTTTGTTGATATGCCGTTAACGAGTTATTGTATTGTTATTCACTAAGCTTTATAACTTACACGTGTTGTTGTGGTCTGTTATAGGTTAGAGCGACGTAGTGCTCGGCTCAGATCGTGAATCAATTATTGAAGATAACATCTTGTAGTTCCAAAACACGAGTATACAAATGTTGTAAAATTTATATAAATAAGCCAAATTTTTGGGTATACTCGTCGTCGAAATTGGTGCGTTACATATATATCATTAAAATTTACATTATCTAATGTGAGATATTATATGTTGTTACAAAAGATGCCAATAATAATATATTACAAGTTGCTTTTGTGATTGTGATGAGGATAATGCTTTACATATATACCCTAGTCTATCCATAAAAAGACGCTGCCCGCCAACATCATCTAGGTCGACCTTCTATAATAAACAAAATAATCATCGCTGCTTCCCTAGGGTGAGCCGATTATTTCTTTAGCCCTTAGTATCGAGTCTGAAATTTTTTGTAGTTTTCAGTGTGTAAGGTTACAGAGGGTAAATTTCATATTGTCATGGATGGTCAGAAGTTTCAAATTGTTATTGAAATTGTCCACATTGCTAGAATTAGCAGTTGCAGATGATGTTTATGAATTTATTTATATGGTGAAGGAGAAGGGGAGAGCTTAAATGCAATCAACTTTTGGTATGAAGAAGAAATGGGTGTCAAATGGAAACGAAGAGGATGGGGTCGATATTGTCAGGGATTTATAATTTTGATATCGACTTAAATTGTAAATTAAAAAAATGAAACGATATTAAAAAGAGTATAAAAATCATTTTATATAGTATATGGACCAATCATATGGGAAAATAAAACAACCATATTGGAAAAAAGCTTGAGACCGAACCTGTGATTTTTTTCTAAAACAGAAAGATCATATATGTATATTTGTTTTATTATATATACATTATATCTATCGAGAAACTTACATAAATGGTCCTTCTTAAGATAAAAGAGTTACAATATGGTCCTATGGCCATTAATATTTCCTTTGGTAAAATGACATAAATGGTCTTTATGTTCTAAAATTTTCAAAAGTTGTAAAAATCGTTCCTGTATTCTTAATTTGTAGAATTACAAAGTTGATCCAATGTAATAGTATAACAAAATGACAGAAATAGTCATTATATTTTTAATCTTGTAAAAGTTATATAAATTATCTCTCTTTTCTAATTTACAAAATTACAGATTTGGTCTTTATGTCCAAATGACAAAAATATCCTTATGCCTTTTAGCTTTACAAAAAGTATAGTTCCCGTGTAATATCTAAAATAAAATTACTTAAATAGTCTATGTGTAATAGTAAAATTATACAATTGGTCCATTCGTCTTTACATTTTGTAGAAAATAAATTTTTATATTCGTTTTACTTGAAAATGTAAAGTTAATAAATTCAAATCGCCACTGATTATATATCAAAATAGGCGAATACTCGCGCGTTGCGTAAGTGAAAGTTATATAGTTAATTTTTTAACAAATATATTGTGGAAAATGATTATGTCATTAAAATTAACTATAAAATATTAATAATTATAATATTAAGTTGATATATACAATTGCAACTATTTTGACTAATATTACTTATGAACTTTATCAACGGCTTATGTATTAATTAAATTAAACATAGTTCTTAATTTAGTATTTTTGTTAACTATTGTCTATTGTAATGATTAATTAATTCAAAAGTTACTTATTTGACCATATTTTAATATTGATCATGATGATTATTTAAAATATCAACGATAAGTAAAAAACCTAAGTAAAAAATTTATTAATTGTATTGAATTATTTCATTTAATATTACAACTCTTAAATATTTTGCTAAGACTAATAAACACTTACACCAATATTTAAAGTTGGTTAATTATATCGAAATATTTCTTTTAATGTGAAAACCCCTCAAATTCCATATGAAAGTTAATTAACTATTAAAACTCAATAGACTTTGTTAATTTATGTTACTCAATTGACACTTATAATAGTTATTATTACTATTCTTTAACATTATGTCTTAATAGATGAGAAAAAAATTAATTTGATTTGTAAAAAAATATGAGTTTTTATGAAATAATATACATTAACATTAAAGATTAAGAAGTTGACTTACATTAATATTTCTATTTAATAATTCATAAATTAAAATATGTAAAAAATATTGTTATTAGATTAATAAACTACTTTAAATGAGTAAAAAAATTGTTAATTTAAACGAATTATTATTTAATATTTCTACATGAAAAATCCACGTGAGTAACAAAACGAAAAAACTATTTAACCAATTAGTTTTATTAATATTTATACTTTTAAATCAATGGTCATGTATCTGATTTAATTTATGATTTTATGAAGCGTTTTAAGTTATGCAAACGTCATTTCAATCCAAAATAAACCACGATATTCCTTTTCTTCTTTATTCAAAATTAGTTCCATAAAATTAACCTCATGCGGTTGTTTAGTTAAAACATCTAAAATTTATTTGTGCTTTTTTTTCCAATAATGAATATAATTAAGACATTGCATTTTCTTTATTTATTAATTGTCGAATGATTATATAAATCTTTTTTATTATATATATATATATATATATATATATATATATATATATATATATATATATATATATATATATATATATATATATATATATATATATATATATATATATATCATTATTATATATAATCGCGGGTATCCTTAAAAATCAACCAAAATTATAATCAAGGATGAATGACAGCTTACTCTTTGCTCTTCAAAATTAAGATACTCCTTACATGAGATTGCCATATCAGCAATTCCTAAAAGTAACCATATTTTATTGTTTATATAAATAAAAAAATTAATCGTCGGTGCTCATCTTGCAGTCCAAGCAAATGATTAATTTTATTTTCTTTTATAATTAAAATACAACGTTGACAAAAATAAGAGATCAAACAAATTAAAGGAGTCGCCACCGTCTCCCTTTCTCTTCTCACACACACATCACGGACGATTCTCACAGCCTCTCTATTTCTCAGACGTCGGTTCTTCACTGTGCGCGTTGTCTTCCTCATTTTCTCTCTACATACATCTTGCAATATCAAAGAAAGTGTCCTTAAATTGAGAAATTAGGTCAAGATATTAAAACCCTCGACACCTAGGTCAAGAGTCAAGCTATGTCAGCTATGTCCTATTGTTGATTTTCAACATAAAAAGGCTAGAAGGAAGCGACGGTACTCCATAGAAGGGGGGATGCAGAAAAGGAGGGTGCGATGACAGTCAATTTCTAGATGATCGATATCGCTTCATAGAGTTCTATGCGTTAATATGCCATTCATGTTCTCAATCGTCTCTATTTCACCATTTTGCACTTCGTTTTGTCTCATCCGCCTCCAATGGTATATGCCGCCATTTTCCCCTTTTGGTGTTTACCTGCCTGCTTCACCATTTTGCCTACCTGCTTCACCAGCTGCTTCTATTTGGTGAGTCAACGTCTCTTTGCTCTCGTCTCGACACCTCCTGTTGTGATTTTCAAGGGCTTTTTATATCGATTTCAAAAACTTCTCACCAATTTTGATCTTCTTTTCTTCTTTGTTTTGTCTTTTTGTGATGTGCAGGTGGAAAAACGAAGAAAAGGGTAGTAGAATCATAAAAACTTTGGTAAGAATTACCTCTTTACAACCAAATCTATTTGGTGGAGACAATACTACTTTACTCTTCTTCTTTTGTATCTTCTATACCATTTTCTCTACATATTAGGTCTTATTGTTTTTTGACGGATCCTCTCTTTTTGGATCAATTCGATTTTAGTATCTCATGTGCTTCTTCATCAAAGTGGTAGAGGTGGGCGACACGACACCTAGAAGATGTCGGCGATCGCAATATACTCTTCTAGAGGTTTTTCCTTCTATTTAGTTCATTCGATAGGATATCTACGTCAATAAATCAGAAAACCCTATAAAATGGAACAATCGATAAGTAATACTCTTAACTTTTTGAAATTTAAATGGATGTTATATAAGTTTCCTAAATTCATTTTCCCTTTGCTCTTTGAATTTGGTCGGATGATGTGCTAACTTCTATACAGCCTTTTCTGCAACCTAATTTCGTCTACACTAGGGACACATGTACGAGACTGGTTGTTTCTCTCCACTATCCCCATTATCCTTTTTGCCATTTCAAATTTATTGAGAGTAACATAGTGAACTTCAAGCAGCAACTCAAGAGCTCCAATCGAAACTTGACTCTGGGAATTTTGTGCTTGAAGCAGCCAAGTATTTGAATTTATTTGGAGAAACAGACATGTCTTCAATTCCACACGTAGGATCTATGATGTTCTTTTTCTTCTTTCCATGTTTTTGCCACTAACGTCTCATCTCCTAATACCTGCGGTTTTTATATACCATTATATTCATTAATTACATCGAATTTTTCTTTCTCCCCTTTCATTATTTCCCGTTTGTGCTCCTGCTTCTTTTTCCCTGTACCTTCTATTTGTGAACCCTAATTAGGAGAAGCCTTCGAATTTCTTCTAAATTGACCAAGACCTGAAGGGAAAGTCTTTTCCTTCGGTTATTTTTATAATTTTTTTTAATTTCACTTCACTCTTCACTCCTTCAATTAATTGTTACTGGTTTTATGGTTGTAACAAAGGCCACTATGAATTACGTTTGGGGATTAACTTGCAACGTAGTACATCCGAATTTCACCAGTTTAAGGTTAAGGACAAAACCTCTTAAATGTTTTCTATTGTTTCTTGCTTTAATTTCATATTTTTTGCAACTAGGATTGCTACAGTTCTCATTCTCATCATCTAAGCTAAGTCCTCCAGTGCTATGTATAATTTTTTTTTTTCAAAATTCTTGCTTTCAATCTATTTAATCTCCAAATATATCTATCGCGATCTGTTTTGTTTTGTAATTTAATCTTTCTACACGTGTCTTCCTTTTCTTGATTTCTGAAGTTTATTCAACTTACTTGCACCTTTGTGGCTCTTATGATGATTTCAAGTGGTTTCTGTAGTGGCTGGGAAAATTAAAGAAGAGTTTTGATTTCATTTATAATTAATTTCCATTATACTATATTTCATTATATTATATGATATTGACTATTACTGAAATTGTTTTTTATTTGAATGGCAAGGACACTGGATGGGTCAACATTAAACTTGATCTTCCTGAATTCTTTAGTGATCATCAGGTTGTTATTATTTTCCCCAAAAAGTCAACTAATTTATGCCTTAATTCTCTTTGTATGTGTTGTTGCGTGTTTAAGTGAACGTATTCATAATCTAACTGATGTATTAGTGGCAGTGGATCAACTTGTTCTTTTAAGGGTTATACAAGAATACAATCACGATATGTATCTTCATCTCCAATAAAGGTATTTTTCTGGTTAGAATTTCTTGTTTTTAATATTTTTTTTACTTCTCTTTTCCTGTTTTCATAATAGAATCTTGCAAGCAAATGATTTGCATAATTATTGTGATAGTAATTGTATTGTTTAATGGGTGCCATCGTTCGATATTGTTCATAAACATGTTGCACAAAATACACAACCCCTAATATAACTAAGTTAAGAAGGTTTTGTTTAAATGTGAAATAATAAGTTCAATCTTGCCTCCTGAATTAAACGGAAATTTGTAATTGAAATAACATCAAGAATCACATCAAGACAAAAACTAATAAACCCTACATCAAGAATCAGATCAAAATCTGAGAAATACTGAAGCTTTTCGCAACATGGGGAAGTCGATGACTCTTAACACATGGTTTTTCTTCTTACATAACTCAAAATATTGGGGGTTGTTGCAAGTGTTGGGAGCAAGAAGATACACGGGGGAAATTCCTAAAACTTTATTGTTCAAGAATCAAACTTCTGGGTTTGAATGAAATCTTTGAATAGCAACTTCTATTTTTGAAAAAAAGACTTCACTTAACCACTCAACAAAACCTCAGGACCTTGAGGTGGTTTCTTATTCAGATTCGCTTTTGAATTTATGACGAGGCAACCACACTCATTGGCGTTTCTTGATCATACTCAAATTTGTTTAGATGATTTTATCAATGATAATATTTTTTTTAAAACATATGATAGTAATGAATGTAAATGTCTAATTTATTTATGTTACAGTCCTATGTTTCTGATTTTTTTCTTATTAAGACATTCTACTTAGCATCGTGACCTGGATCTTTAAAAATAAGTAAAATCCGTTGATTTCAGGTATGCAAGGGTTTGTTTCTGGTTTATTTCCTACTTCGTTGTCTGAATCTTTTCAAGAACCCATCATCTCTGTCTTTTACAGATTTTGTGATAGAATTAGGCCTCAAATGATCTCCAATCTTTCACCCCTGGCTCTACAGTTGCCTTCGTCGCAGCTATGTCTCATTTAGGTCTTTAAAATGTTTTCGTCTGATTCATTTGTTTAATTTCTGTTCCAAATATGTTTTTAGGTTTAAGTATATCTAGATATGTTTTAAGTTTCATGTTTTGGTTATTTTTCGGATATTTTTTTCTTCTGTCTCTGATTTTGGTCTTTCATATGATATTAAGTTTCCTGATTTGGCATTTTATTTTATGTTTCACAGCTTCTCCTTGGTTGACCAGTTCATGCCATGTCCCACGATGGTAATTATGAAGTTTGGTCTTTTGATGTTGTTTCATCTTCTCATTGCCAGATCTGATTAAGTTACAACATTGTGTGAAGCGTTTTATTAGAAAGATAAAAGTTGTTGAATCCTACATGATGTGATGCTTCCTATCTTTTGCTTTTTATTCTAGAACAACATACACTCACACTTGGACTGACTTTATGAAGGTTTTAAATGAAAAACCAAAAAATATGGAAAACATTTATGATCTAGCAAATGTGTATAAAATAATATCAACATGTAGCTCTGAATGTGTGTTTCAATAATTGTGAACTTAGTTCTTGTGCAGGTCGATGGAGTTACTCAAAACAAGGGTGGAATAGAGCAATTAGGGCTCCTTGTATTGAACCCACGACAAAGGAACGTAGAAAACTCTTTTGCATTTTTAAAAACCCACTGTACTTATCAAACATCATTTTTGTGTTTGTTAAATTGCTTCCACTGGTCATGGACAAATATTTCAGGATAATTATTGGTTGTTCACAAATAATAGCAACCTGCTTAGAATTCCTTACTTATAATAGCAATGTAATTTACATGTCTTTAAAGCATTAGAATATTTTGAATGGAATACCTAAATTACCCTCCATGGGTCGTGTTTAACACGACCCTTGAAAGGTACCTAGTATATATATGAAAAGACATGGAAAATTCAAATGAATGTTATGCTTTGAAATATGCCTTTATTATAAGATATATAGATTTCAAGTAACGTAAATATAACTAGGCGAATGGCTCGTGCTATTAGGTAACTAATTAGGAGGATCCAAAAGTAATATTAATTTCGTTATATTCATATTTCGAAACAAATGATAAATTTTATTTTCTATAATCCAATGACGTTAATAGTTGATTGATAGAGGTAACCATTCGCTTTTCATATATACCGAAAAACATGTGCTCGGAATCTCTTCGTTTTATATATATATTCAATGAATCAATCTATAGACCAAATACTTTTGTCAATTCCTTGTACTACCACTAAACTTCCACCTAGAGTTCTCTAGAAAACGCCATCAGCCATCAGGTACAAATCTCACATTTCTTTTATTCTTTTTTTTTTTTCAAACAATATGTGACAACAAAAGGAAAAGGTAGCATTACATGGGGTAGTTTAGGATTTCTTCCATTTCTTTTCTTGATGATCATCTCCAATCAACATTTTCTTTGAATCATTAATTTCCTTCACCATAAAATAACTCCAGCAAATGACAAATTAAGTATAAGAATTAAGATGATACTAATGTTAATGAAATGGCAATTTAGAGTTTCCAACACTTATTTTCAAATACGTATATATTAAAGTTCAAAATAGGACAAAACTTAAAGTTTAGAGACCTAAAGTTGATATGGAAAAAAATGAACTTGTTTTAGTATATCATGAAAAAAAACCATTTTTTCGCATTTGAAAATAAGACCAGCGAGTCCGGAATGGGTCGCTCCAAACTTAATATATGACGAATTTTAAAACTTTAGAGACCTAAGTTGATATGAACAAAATTTATTTTCCCCTTTCCTTTCCTTCCTTTTCCTCCCTTCACTTTTCCTTCCATTCCCTTTCATTAATTTTAAAACTCGAGATCGGAGCGTTAATTACAAGTGGGGATTCATAACCAACATATATTTATAGCCTTCTTTATGGTCCTATATATGTGCGTTTTAGTGGAACAACTAGAACATATGCCATACAACCCAGGTTCCTGACCAAAACCAAACTTTAATGGGATGAAGTATGATAACTTATTGGCCTTATACGAATTAAGGTTGTTACGTGAAAAATAGCATGTCCCAAAGTAGAGATTGAGAGTTTTGCTATTATAAGTACCGGTCTTGCAATTAATTGTAGATGTTTGATAACTGATTCAGCATGTTCGTTCTATGAATGAACATGAGCTACATGATGTTAAACACTAAACCCAATAGTCAATAGAGATACAATATGGGAAGTAAATTCACTAGCATTGTTAAGACGAATAGTCTAACATGGTAATCTGAAAAATGTGCTCTCAATCTTATTAGTTGAGCAAGTTTTTGTGCAAATTCCAAGTTGCAAGTGTATAATAAGCACACATAACCGACTAATGGATGCATCCAATAAAACCATAAAATATCTAAATGATTCACAAGACGGATGTATTGGACCTCACATACATCCCCTTACGGTCTTCTAGAAAATTAAGTGTTCAATCCCAATTTTAGATGGTGATGGACGAAATGAGGGCAATTTTTTCAAATACATATTTTTTAATCCAAAATAAAGTTGGTAATCTTAAAGTATTCAACATGCCCTTCATTTGTTTTTTTAATATGATCTCCATTTTGACGGATATCCTCAAAGCTTAATAAGTTTATTTGAGATATGGGAGAATATAATGCATCATTAATTTGAATTTTTATTTCTTTTGATAATAATATATTAGCACTTTTGGAGCCTTGGGTCAATTTTGATTACCAGACATTGTACTAACATTGGCATCTTGTATTACTAATTGAGCGAGAGAATCCATTTCATACACGTATCTTCATGATTGTTAATATATTAACTCAAAGCTAGTTAAAAACTATCACATGGTTATGTAAATAAAACACATAAATGTGTCAAATTCTGCAAAAGTAAATGACGTAATTCAAATTAATACATCTTAATCATAGATTTATCTCAAGCCGATCATGCATCAAGAAGGAAATCGGCAATATCCATTTGGTTTTTTCAATAGTGAGTCCAATATCAAGAAAGATATTATACCATCTTCAATGACACAGTTTGTCTCCATCTTTTCTATTTATTTTTGAGAGATTGTTGGCAAAGTTCCACGAGGTGTTTCTCTATACGATAAGTATGCGATCAATGATTATTGCATCCATAATGATAGTAAATACTTGCAAATATTTCTTTACCTTTTTCACCCATTTCATTGTCATTATTATTTCTCTTATATTGCCACTTCTGGTGATCTTTTATGTTCTTATAATGAACACCAGTACACCACCATGGTATATTCCTTGACCACGTCTAAAAAAATATCCACTTCCACAACTATGACCACGACCTCTACCATAATCGCGCCTATGACCATGGTTATTAGGATTACGTGTTTTCATATTCACTTCAGAGAATGGGGTAGAACAAATTATATCGGCTTCATGTTTTTTCATCATTGTTTTGCATGGCCACAAGTAAACATGAAATCAGTTCATGATGTTTCTTGAAACCTTTTTTACAGTATTACTGTTACAGGAGCAAATTTATCGTGTGAAAAGTTGAATATGATTTCTCTGGCATCTCCTCATCACTTATCTTCTCACCATATAGTTTCAATTGAGAAGTAACTTGAAACATCATCGAGTTATAATCACTCACTGATTTAAAATCTTGAAATCGTACGTGAATCCATTCATAACGAGCTTTACGAAGTATCACTATTTTTTTTTATCATATCCTTATTTTTCCAAAGGGTATTCAATTGTGAGATATTCACTCTTTAATCCAGCATGAAGATGTTGACGAATAAAAATAATTGCTTTAGATTTTTGTTAGATTAGTTTATGTGTTTTCTTATTAAATGTATTACCATGGCATGAGTAACTTGGTGGTAAATAAAAATTTTCGGTGATACACAGCCTCAAAAAACCAAATTTTGCGAGATTTATTACGATGAATTATTAAAAAACAATTTATGTCAAAATAATAACAATTGTTTGTAACACAACAACGCCTATGGTACAAAAGTAATATTTTCATATTTTATGTTGACGTTTTCATGTTAGTTATTCGTCCATTTACTATAAATATTGATATAAAATATTCGTATAAAAGGAAGTTGATATATTGTATGACTTATAATGTAATATAAGGTATTCATATAAAACAAATTTAATATATTATATGACTTATATTATTCATATAAAAGAAAGTTAATATATTGTATGACTTATATTGTAGCTCTTCAATATATAATTTATAAAATATTATCGTATATGGAGGTGTTGGACATATCTGTGATATTTTAGACAATAATGATGATATCGTGTTATGATATTTTTCTGTTAATTTTTCTATTCGTTAGATCAAGATAAGTATCAAAATCAAAAGAAGAGATTGAGAAAAAAATTAACGGATTCTACATGTCATTTTTTAATGAGTAGGATGATATAATAGGAAGAAATATAATTTTCCTATAGATAAAGATAATTGAAAGAATGTTTTATTTTTATTCATATCTCTTGAAGGCAAATACAATGATCTTTATAGAGAAATCAATATTCAATAGCAAAGTACAAAAAGATAAAAAAAATTTAATAAAATAACTCTAACATATATATATATATATATATATATATATATATATATATATATATATATATATATATATATATATATATATATATATATAAATTGAAATATTTTGGGAGTTAAAAGAACATACATACGCATTAGAATAATATGTATTGACTCGAGGGTATGGCCTCGGTGAAAATTTGGTATACGTGGCCAGTGGTAACCAGTAACCACCGTCACTCAAGGTCGGTGAGCACTGACAGTAAAGATTTAGTGTGCGTTTAGTTACGGAAAATTATTATCTGTTTGTTATTTTTTATTTTTCAGAAAAATGAAATGAATTTTCATTTTTAGTTTTCAATTGAGAATTTAAAAAATGCTTATTTCAAAATAGATACTAAGTTTTCAAAAAAATTTGATTTTTACACTGTGTTTTTTTAATTAAGTTACTAAGTTTTGAATTTTTTTTTTCAATTAAGTCACTATGTTTTCAATCTTGTTTTAATATTGACCACATGACCGATCTACCCGGTTTTCAGCTGACGTGACATGATGACGTGGCACCTAAGTGTCAAAATTGAAAACATAGTAACTTAATTGAAAAAAATTGAAAGCGTAGTGACTTAGTGCCTTTTTTGGAATTTGTCCTATATTTTTTAAAAGTATAAATAGGTCTTTTTATGTTTTTAGTAGTATAAATATACTTTTTTATAATTTAAGATACGTATTTTTATATTTTTAGAATAGATATATTATTAAAAACATATATACGTATTTTTTGCTTTTAATGGTGGGTTGGGGTGTGGGTGGAGGATGGGGTCGGTGGGTTAGTAGGAGGGTATGTGGGTGTGGGTGGAGGAAGGGTTCGGTGGGGTGAGTGGGAGGTATGTGGGTGTGGGTAGGGGTGGGGTGGGTGGTGCGGGTGGAGGGTCTATGGGGGCAGGATGGGTGGAGGGTAGAGTAGGGTGAGATGTAATTGTTGGGGTGTAGGTGAGAATGAGTGTGTGAGTTTATGTTTTAGAAAATTTTGAAATTTGAAAAATGTAGAGAACAAAAACTATCATTTTTTCAAAAAATTTCAAATTCTTTGTAATTTTGAAAAATAAAAAATTTTAATTTTCGTGGAAAATTTTAGAAAAAATCGTTGAACTAAACGCGTTTTCAGAATTCTCATTTTTCTTGAAAATTTTGTCAGAAAAACGAACTATTTTTCCGTAACTAAACAGATCCTTACCGTCTCTCTCTTCTCTTCTTCTTTCCTCCACTGCCTGCCTCTTCTCGGTAAAAGGTGTGTGGTTGGGCTCAAAGAGCTGAGATGAAGAATGATGAAACTATTACCACTCTTTCCACCTTATATATATATATATATATATATATATATATATATATATATATATATATATATATATATATATATATATATATATATATATATATATATATATATATATATATATATATATATATATATATATATATATATATATATATATGGAGTTAGGTTATATTAGACTGAGCGGTGTGCCGGCTGCGTCCCGCCACCTGAGCATGGAGCATGCGGACTAAACAGCCCCCCCTCCCCCCCGTGTTATGGCGCTGGTGCGTCGTGGGGATATCACTCGGAAGACGCATGAGAACGGTCACAAGACCGTTTTGGTGACCGTTGGGTTAAAAAAATTCAATATTTTTCTATAAATACTGTTATTCCATACTCATTTTTACACACACATTTTTCATCCACATTTTACATCCTTCTACACATTTTTACACACAACAATATTACACACACAATGGAAAATGATACCAACACCCCACCGCCAAACCCAAATCTCTTTCGATTAGACGAATATAACGTTCATTATTCGCCTAATTATACGTTTACGAGCTCACTTACGGGTTCATGTCCACCACCCCAATATCTATATCCATATCCACCACCACCAAACCAATATCCATACCCACCACCACATTACCAATACTCACATTTTCCACAAACGTCACATCCTTTTCCACCACCACCACCCTTGCAATCACCACTGATTCCATCACCACCACCAAAAGCATCCCCCGATGAGGTTGTCATGGAAACCCGATGAGGTTGTCACGGAAAAAAAAAGTCTTCTCGAAACAAGATAAGGAACGCCTAAGATGCAAAAGTTCATTAGACACAAGATTAGGAAGTGGCGTTGGTGGAATCATGGCTGGCTATTTCCACCGATTCTGAAATAGGAAATAGTCAAAATGCTAAAGGGATGTTGGAGCGGATTTTGGCCCATTTTCACGAAGATAGGTCGTGGAGCGTACCGAAATAATGACGGGCTCACCGAGAAATGACGGAAACTTCGCCACGATTGTACCAAGTTTAACTCAATCTTCAACAACTTGGTCAACCTTTGCCGAAGCAGCGAAAACGAATTCAACATTTTCAACACCGCGATGGACCAATACGTTTGACAATTTGGAAAACCGTTTGGGCATTTGAAGGCGTGGGATGTCATGCGAAATGGTGCAAAATGGCTACTTGTTCCCGATTCCGCCGACTCGAGTTCGGGATCCAAACTTGCGAGGGTCTTGGAATTCTATGATTACGCTTCTGACGCTTGAGACCCGATCGACCTCGAGGACGACGCTCCACCAGAAGACCAGCCAACCCTCCCGATCGGTCACGATCGAGCGAAACGATCCGCCTCCGCCTCGTCATCCAAAGATCAAGTCCGGGAGAAGGTCGATGATCTCGTTTAACAATTCCATCGTTTCAACGAAATTCAGAAAAAATGTTTAGATAACTAGTTTTTTTTATTTTAGGAAATGTCTAATCTTTTTTATTTTAATGTTTTTTTAATTTAATGTAATGTTTTGATTTTAATTTTAATATTATATTTTTAATTAATTTATAATGTTTGATTTTAATTTAAAGAAACATAAAATAAATTGATGGCGTGGAAATTAAAAGGGGTGTTATGTTGTCTTGCAGTTCCTGGGGAGTGTATTGGGGTTGTATTGCTGATGTGTCGCTGACGTGACGACTGTCATGAGATGTCATGGTTGTCTTGCACACCCCATAGCCTTAAGAACCATAATTATTGTGTGGTCGTAATGTCAAATCTGGTGCGTATATTTATAAAAATAAATGACTCTGATAAATAACATAATTTTGATAGTTTTTAATTCAATTTAATATCAACTTTCTAATTATAATATTTTAAAGGGTAATATGGACTTTTTATGTTTTTTCAATTTTGGAATGTGAGACTTTCAAGAAAATCAATTTCAAATTAAAATTTAATTTCATTTCAAAATTCTATTTTGTTTCAATTCTAATCGAAATCTTTAATCAATTTTGATTCTTATTTTAAGTTTTTAATCAATTACATCATTATATCAGTTAATTTTATATTAAGATTTCTAGCATACTACTCATTCATTATTATAGAATACAACTTCGTTCAGAATTTTTTGTGGGAAACAATATTATTAAACAATGGTACTAGATATACTATCAAGAATAACAATTTTTATGACACTAATAATCATTAACACAGTAAAAAATCTAATAGATTCTATACATTCTTGAAATAATTACATCAAAACAAAATCAAGAATCTTCTAAATTCTAACCATTCTCAAAAGGTTAAATTTCATTCTTGACAGAATACATTGCAATTTGTATATTTTTCTTTCTGATATTGTTTTTATTCTTGAAAGGATATGTTGTTGTCACTCAATTCTTTTATTGTATGCGAAACATGGCTATTAAAACATGTTGTGATGATATTTCATTCTTGAAGGAATACCATGTCATTATTGGCATAATACAATTACCCAGAAGCTGCATTAATCGATACACATATGTTCATAAAATTGATTTCCATATGTGTGTTTCAACCCCAAGAAGAAATGTTATTCTGACATAATAAAAATGTCATTCCGGGTGTGTTTCGATTTCCAGGTGTGTGATTCGATTCCCATCTTTCAAAATATAATTTTGACAAAATACAAATGTCATTCTAACAAAATAAAATTACCCAGAAGCTATAGAAATCAAAATCTAAATAAGTTGCAATATAGGTGTATTCCAATAGAATTGAAATTCGAATAAGATGCAGGAATCGGTACCCATACTTGTAATGTATCCAAATCCAAAATCTAAAGAGATGTATTCCAATAGAATCAGAATCGCTAGATTCAAAATTAGATATCAAAAATGGTCGATCTGTCACCAAACCTACTAATAAGTTGCAAAACTCTTGAATCAGAATTGCTAAGCTTCAAATCGATTTTCGAAAAGAGACGTATTCCATATTTAAATCTAAATAAGGTGCAAAACGTGAAAGAATTTTAGGCTTTATATTGAATCAGAATAGGCTTCAAGTAGCATGAAATCGATGATACCTCAATCGAATTGGTAGAAAATCTCTGTCCAAGATGATGATGGTGGCAGTAGTCAGCTGTACTGGTGAAGCAGCGGTGGTTGGAGGCTATGGTGGAGCTTTTATGATGGTGGTGATAGAAGGCTGATGGCGGCATGATCAATTGGTGGTGGTGGGCGGCAACTGTATCCTGGTGACCGTGATCGTAATTGGTGGTGGTAATGGCTGAGTCAATTATGATTTCTAATAAAAAGGAGGATGAATTAGTTGTCATAATAATAGGTTAATGTATCTTAATTATAGGTCAAATTTTCCATAATTATAGGTTTTCACTTAAAGTTTAATTAATTTCTTTATTATTAAATTACTTAATCACCCTTGGCTGATTCTACATCATGATTGGTCCTTACGACCACACAATAATTATGGGTTTTATTATAACATATATATATATATATATATATATATATATATATATATATATATATATATATATATATATATATATATATGTATGTATATATGTATATATATATATATATACATATATATATATATATATATATATATATATATATATATGTATATATATATATATATATATGTATATATATATATATATATATATATATATATATATATATACATATATATATATATATATATATATATATATATATATATATATATATATATATATGTATGTGTGTATATATATATATATATATATATATATATATATATATATATATATATATATGTATATATTTATATATGTATATATGTATATGTATATATATATATATATATATATATATATATATATATATATATACATATACATATATATATATATATATATATATATATATATACATATATATATATATATATATACATATATATATATATATATATATATATATATATATATATATATATATATATATATATATATATATATATATATATATATATATATATATATATATATATATATATATATATATATACGGAAAAGTACACGGAAAAATAGACCCCTTTGAAGAAAAAACCAAAATTAAAGTGGGGTCAACTTGGAAACGCATAGTAAAGCAATGGGATATGCTAAAAGAAGACTCTTTAGACCCGAGGCAGCTCATGAAAAGTAGCATTGGAAAAGGTAGCAACACGAGATTTTGGAAAGATTGGTGGCTAGGGGACAAGCCACTCGCTTCTATGTTCCCTAGGATTTTTAATCTCGATCCAGTTAAAAATGTTTCTGTGAAGGATCGTCTGAATAATGGAGGGATAAGTTGGTTTAGGCGAGAATTCATTCGTGAAGGCAGAGCCAAAGAGGAGTTAGATGAGCTTCATTCTTTGATTAACTCGATTAATTTGTCTGACAAGGATGATGCCTGGACCTGCCCAGGAGCTCCAAACGACCGTTTCTCAGTGGCGTGGATGAAACAGAAAATCATAGAAAAATCTCAGCAATTAAATGGTAAAAACATATGGACAAACTGGATTCCGAAAAAGACAAACATTCTAATGTGGAGAATTTGCAAAGGAAGGATAGCTGTCAAGGAAAATCTCGCGAGAATGCAGCCCAATTTTGGTCCTACTACTTGCGAAATTTGCAAAAATGATGCAGAATCTGTTTTTCATGCGGTGTTCGAATGTCCTCTTGCGAAGGAAATATGGCTCAAAGTAGTCAACTGGTGGAGTATTAAAGCCAAACCTGTTAATTCCATTGTTGAAGTTTTTAACTGGCTACACGAAGAAGGAGCGAGTTCAACGGAAAAAAATGTGCTTTTTGTAATTGGAGCGGCTACCTCCGCATGCCTCTGGTTCAACAGAAACGAAGCCTCCTTTTTGGACACAAAGAGAAATCAGGACGCGTTATTCATCCAGATCCAAAGAGAGTCTTTTGTATGGTTGGAAAGTAGAGTGACAAAACTAGAAGTGAATAGGAGTCTGTGGTTGTCGTCCCCTAGAGTAGCTCTCAAAATGTAGAATTTGCTGTCTTTGTACTTTTCCTGAGGGTTGTCCCAGCCTCTGGCTGGTAACCCCTCCTTTTATTCAAGTTGCCTTTTCATATATATATATATATATATATATATATATATATATATATATATATATATATATATATATATATATATATATATATATATATATATATATATATATATATATATATAACCATTTGCTTTAACTAAAAGAATGATGAAACTATTACCACTCTTTCCACCTTATAGAGATGAAATTAGAATCCCAGAATCGAAATGACGTTATAAACAAGGGTTTATTTCATAAAAAACCTTACATTTTCAACTTTTTTCTGTTTAAACCTAAAACTTTATTTTTTTCAAAAAAGACCTAAATTTTGGAGAAACTTTTTAATTTAGACCTTTACCCGGTTTTACAGGTTATACATATTTTTTTTTCAGAAAAAACCCTAATTTCTTTTCTTTTTCCCAAAAAAAACCATCATTTTCAGTGATTTTTTCACAAATAAAATTTTTTCCTCGTTTTTGTAATTGACATAACTTTCATATACGATGTCTATATCCTACGAACTTTATATCCCTGGAAAGGACGTAAATAATACTACAACTTTGCTTTACTGACTTTTGTTTGAATATGTTCAGATATTTCGCTACAGTGACTTGTTTTCTTATAATAGTTGTATCTTTTGCATACGAGCTCTGTTTTCGACGTTCTATAAGTCGACGGATTCGTAAACACGAATACATCGTGTAATGAATATTATTTAAACCAAAATATTATTTGTATGATTTATCGAATTTTACGCTACTGTAGTCTATTATTCGAAATTATATCCTTTACTCGATAATTGATTCGAAATAGCGTATTGTAGTATTATAATTTCCAATAATACATTAGGAAAGTTACGAAAATTACATTTCAACGTATTATCCTAATTTGCGCTCTAGTTGACATTTGTTGACTTTTGTTGACCAAATTTGATGGATGTCACAGACGGGGTCGCAAGAAAACGACGACGTGACACTTATGTGGTTGTAGTTTGAATGGTACAATTTAAACCTTCACGAGTAGATGGAATTTGAAATAAAAAGACTTATGAAGACAAGCAACGAGCCCGCCATAATCGACAACGAGCCCGCGAAGAAAAACCCTCAATTTTTTCTTTTTCATAAAACTTTTTAATTTAGACCATTTACGAGTTTATCCGCAAGTTAAACGATTTTTCAGGGATTTTTTCACAAAGAAAATTAATTTTCTTCGTTTTTAATTTAGGCCATTTACGAGTTTATCGGAATCAAAATGTTGTGGATTTTATGCCTAACGATTGAACGAAACCGCCAACATGTAACCCCCGGTCCCCATGCTTGTTTTAGATTAAAATTTTATTACGTACGGGGTTTTACGTTTATAAAAGCAAATCACCTTTTTCTTAGCTGACATGTTTGGACGTAACAGTAAATGCACCATTAAACATGAATGCATCTAAAATACAAGGTTGGTATATCTCCGCTACACATGTTTGAATATTCTATTATTGCACATTCTAAAATCTTCTAAAAATTAGACTTAAAATCTTTAATCTTTTTATAATCAATAATTTGATAATTGCGGTTGGTGGGTTGCTAGGTTTATATAAGTTAGCAAGCTTAAAGGATATCATAATGCCTTAACCTCACCCTTTTCACCACCATTAAACCATTGTCAATCAACTACAATGGCAGCTGTCTCATATCCCTGTAACCTCCCACAACTTCCGTACCTCAGCACTAGAACCGCCACCAAGACAAGTTCAGCTTTCTCCTTCTCCGTCTTCGCCTTGTCCAGATCGCACTCTTCTTCAACCACCGCCGCTGTTGTTGCTGCTCCACCGCAGCCATTGCTACAATTCTCTCCTGATTCGCTGCAGTATGAACAAGGTAAGGTGGGAGCGGTCCCAGACGGTAGTGTATCTGAGTCGTCGGTTGGTGCAATGGAGTACCTGACAAACATATTGACATCAAAGGTTTATGATGTGGCAGTGGAGTCGCCGCTGCAACACGCCGCGAAGCTGTCGGAAAAGTTGGGCGTTAATGTTTGGTTGAAGAGAGAGGATGCGCAGCCGGTATGTGGCTAGTCGGTAGAATTTGAAATTTGTCACCTTTATGTTCAGTCAATTCTTGTAGTCTATACGGAAATTTTCAAAAAGACCAAACCCCACACACACACACACACATATATATATATATATATATATATATATATATATATATATATATATATATAATGAGCTTTGAAAGAAATATCATAAGTTTTATTCTAAATTATTGGGTAAAATTACAAAACTTCGTTCCCAAAAACTTATATTTATATTCCGGATTAGGACGTCTAAGCCTTACTTTTCTAGGGTTTTCCACTAAAGGCTGGTGATGACCAATATTCGCGCTATTTCTTTATTTTCGTTGAGTCGTTTATTAATAATATTTAATTAGTAATAACATGCATTTGTCTAGTAGATCATATAGAAGTAAAGAGGTCTAATTTCTAAAGTGTGTGGGTTGCTGGTATAAAAGACATTAATTATTATTAATGATATGATATTGACTTATTACACCACCTAAGGAACGTCATACAATTCTTTTGGTGTAAAAGGCATTAATAGTTCGTAAAGCGACACCAGATAAGCTGATTTTTCCAATGGGAACGATATTCAAAAATATTATAAAAATAATAAAATATTGAGACTTGAAAATTCAAGAAACAGCCAAAAACAAAAGCATAATAACAAAGCATCTTCGAACTGTAAACATTATATTATATATTTGAATATCTGGATTTCCGTGTTTTAGATAGAGCATCAGACAAGTAGTTTTTAACCTAAAAAAATAGTGTTTCGACATGTGATCAAATTTGATTAATTTGTGACCGTCAAAAATCAGTAAAACCAAGTAATAAATTTTAACACGAGAAAAGTACTATTGTAGGTTTTCTCGTTCAAACTTCGTGGAGCATATAACATGATGGCAAAGCTTTCAAAGAAACAACTCGCAGAAGGAGTCATCTGTTCTTCAGCTGGTAATCATGCTCAAGGGGTTGCATTAGCAGCAAAGAAACTGGGCTGCGACGCAGTGATCGTAATGCCGGTTACTACGCCACGTATCAAGGTTTGATTTTTTTCATGTTACAAATTCTTGAGTCAAATTATGGTTGCTCTTTTCCTCACTTAATTAACGATATGTACAGTGGCATTCGGTTAAGAGATTGGGCGCGACAGTCGTTCTTGAAGGCGACTCATACGATGAAGCACAAGCATACGCTAAGAAACTGGCTGTAAAGGAAAACCGCACCTTCATTCCTCCTTTCGATCACCCAGATGTAATCTCCGGTCAGGGAACTGTAGGAATGGAGATCGTGCGCCAGCTACAAGGCCCAATCCACGCCATATTTGTGCCGGTGGGTGGTGGTGGCTTGATCGCCGGTATCGCTGCCTACGTGAAGAGGGTTTCACCGGAGGTTCAGATCATCGGAGTTGAGCCTGCTGACGCAAACGCAATGGCGTTGTCATTGCACCATGGCCAACGAGTCATGCTTGATCAAGTCGGAGGCTTTGCAGATGGTGTTGCTGTGAAGGAGGTTGGTGTTGAGACGTTTCGTTTATGCCGGGAACTGATCGACGGAGTCGTTCTTGTCAGCCGTGATGCCATCTGCGCGTCCATAAAAGTGAGCCCACTCAGCTACGTGCTCACTATTTCATCAGTTCCTGATCGAGTGATCGTTTTCATATTCTTTTTTTGGGTTAATAATCTGTTTTTTTGTCTTGAAGGACATGTTCGAGGAGAAAAGGAGCATTCTTGAACCAGCAGGTGCTCTTGCTCTTGCTGGTGCAGAAGCTTACTGCCGATACTATAACATTAAGGATGTCAATGTCGTAGCCATAACTAGTGGGGCCAACATGAACTTTGATAGACTGAGATTGGTAACGGAGCTTGCAAACGTCGGCCGGCAACGAGAGGCCGTGCTTACTACTTTCATGCCGGAGAAGCCCGGAAGCATTAAACAGTTCTACAATCTTGTACGTACATTATGGTTCCCATTGTTGTTATGCATGGCACAGGACAGTATAGGACAGAGCATGTTTTAATCAGACAAGATTTGTTTAGTATAAAAGAGTGTCCTCCTCGTCTCATCATCAAAGAAAGACGTAGAAAGTTTGACTATTTCTTTTAGGTCACAAATAATACAGCCTAAAGTATAGACTCAGATTCCAATTTTAATAAGAATAAGTTGTTCGCAGGTTGGGGCCATAAGTATCACAGAGTTCAAGTACAGATACGATTCTAACAAAAAACGAGCTCTACTTTTGTATAGGTAATATGGTATTTGAATTTTCTCATTTTGAGTCTTAGTATGCTCAACTCATCTTGGACCAACAAAGAAGACCAATTAATTTTGTTTTTGCCATATAATAGCGTCGGCGTTCATACAAAGAGCGAACTTCACGCCATGATCGAGAGGATGAAGTCATGCGAACTAGAAACCATCGAATTCACGCACAACGACATGGTTAAGGACCATTTACGACATCTGGTAATTAACTTTTTCGCTTCACATAACTGTTTTCTTTACGCTACATGACCACAAACACTAAACCATTCTGAATCATCAGATGGGTGGCCGGTCAAACGTTGAAAACGAGCTTCTTTGTCGATTTACTTTTCCTGAGAAACCCGGGGGTTTGGTGAAATTCTTAGACGTTATTAGCCCTCGTTGGAATATTAGTTTGTTACATTATCGTGCACAGGTTAGTTTTTCATGACGTTTATGATCTATATATATAAATGATTATGACCTTTTGTTATTAGACGTTCTAATACGTGTTTTACGTAAAGGGTGAAATGGGTGCACATGTACTGGTAGGGATCCAAGTTCCGCCAACCGAATTAAATGAGTTTCGTAGTCGTGCCAACAATCTTGGGTATGACTATGAAATCGAAAGCGACAATGAAGGATTCCAGCTTCTAATGCGTTGAGGGCTTTTGGTGACCAGAAGCATGCAAAATGCAAAATGATTTTGTAAATATATGGTTAACTGTATATTTACGCAGCACGTTTTAGTTTTTTAATAATTTATGCAATCTACGCTTCTTGTTGACTTGTACAACAATGATTCAGAGTTTGTTATCAGTCTATGCAATATGTTGATCTCTAATCAATTTATTGATGACTTTTTAGTAATAACTTAAGACTTGGTTGTATCATTCGTGTAAACAGAGTTATAGAATTTTAATAAATTATAGAAGGTAATCACAATGCATAATATGCGTGTGAGTTTTTTACATAAATAGGGTTTTTTTTTTTAAGTGTCTTACAATTATAGGGTGATTTCAAAGTGTCTTTCAAAAATAGGGCAAAAACAAAAAAACCTTAGAAAGTCAAACGAATTTTACAGAAAATAACTTTCTAAAATTACATTTTAAGCCCTTCAAGTTTTGTTTTATTTTTTATTTATACATTTTTATATATAAACATTGTTTTTGTTTAATTTTTTATTTATACATTTTTATATATAAACATTTTTTTTGTGTCTAATTACTATTTTAAATAGAAACTTGTTTATTTAAAATATGTAATTGAAATTTATATATTATCTCTAACAAATTATATATTTATAAAAGTTTATCAGGTCATTCTAATTAATATGAATATTGAATATATTACATTGTGACAAACATATAAGATTAATTCATTCTAATTACTACCAATATTCAATGTATTACAATGTTACAACATACAAGATCAATTAAAAATGAAATTCCGTTATCAAACTAACACGAAATTGAAAACAAATTAAACATGAAATTACATGAGAATCTAAATAGGAAATTACAATATTGATAAGTATTACATAGTTCACATTGCATTAAATCTTGGTTGAGAATTCGAACAATTTCTTCTGTTATGACCTGGTTGATGGCATTGACCACATCTACGAGGTTCATCAGGATGACGAACGTCCATCTCGTTACAAAATCGATTTGCACGCCTTCGACCTCGAGCACTAGAAATTTTTGAGTAATCTACTTCGATAGCCCAATCCAAGTACTCCAACCAATATTCAACATGAGGAAGTGGTGTAAAAGCGTAATGATATTGTCTTTTATACGTCTCAGTGTAGTAAACAGAATTCACAATGGAAAGAGGGTTATCCCCCCTATGATGACAAACTGCAAGGGCATGTGAACATGGAAATCTTTCCATCTGCCACTTACCACTTGTGCACGTTTGTTGAAAATAACGAACAGTGTGCGTATTTCCTCCAGTTTCACTTATTTGCAATTTTGTCACAATCCTATATACACCTTCAGTGTAGTCAAACTCCAATAAATTATGGCTTTGTGCATGGATGTCACGTTTACCAAAGAGACGCCACATACGTTACGATGAAGACGTATCACAATTCATTGCAAGATCACTATGCTTTCTAAAGAGTTGTACAGTTCTATTGAATGTAAGGTCAATACATGCCTTAATTGGTAATTGTCTTGCCCCTCGCAGTGCACGATTCATACTCTCAGAGATATTTGTTGTCAAGAAACCCCATCGACGATCTTCATCATACAAAAGACACCACTGACTTCTTATACCTTTTCATGAGATTACTCTATGCGTCGGAGACAGAAACGATGGTATGCTAAAGGCTCTTTCCATTCCTCTAGATTTTCCATTGCATGAATTATTCCTTGATGTCTATCTAAAATAACACACAATTCTCTATCTGGAGCAACAAAATGTCTGAACTGATAAAAAAACCAACACCAACTATGCTTAGTCTCCTCGTCAACAATGTCATAAGCAACTGGTAGTATATTATTGTCGGCATATTTTGTAACAGCAATGAACATTTTTCCTTTATATGAATTCCCTCAAATGACAACCATTGACAGAAATAACAAGTCGATATAGAGCAAATGCATTAATAGAAGGTCCAAAAGCCCAAAAAATATATTTAAATGTTGCCACACTCGATGAACTATTTGGATTATGGAACCATTGCACAACTGTACTAGGATTTGAAGCCTGTAAAGTTGTAATATACTTAGGTAACTCAACAAAGTTACTCTCCCAAGTTCCATAAATAGTCTATGTGGCTTTTCTCCTACCACACCATGCCTTCAAATAAGAAATATCAACATTTAAACTATTTTTAGTTTCTGCTTGTATATGATTCACTGGATAAGCAATATCCTTTTCAATTGATTGGAGAATGTATGAGGCAATAGTTTTGGAGTTCAAATTTCTGTTATTTTTACCTATACAAGATCCAAAGTAATTGTGTGCATCCACCCATCGTGTAATCTTCCACAGATGGTGATTTTTCTTCTTTATTTCATGAACATACCATGTGCAAGGTGATGTATATGGAAAACTACCAGAACCTTCTATTTCATCTCCTAGAGTCTTATACTTTGCTACCCATGAGTTACTTTTACTTTCTATACTTTAAACTCTCTATTTTGGTTGATCGACCAAATTATTACTGCCTTTTTTTACTTGTAACTTACTTTCAAACTGCATTCCTAACCTTATTTTGTTTTCTGATTCCTTCCAAACATCTACATGAATATTGTCTCCAAAATCTAGTACATCGTCATCTCCTAAATCTCCAATATCATTCATAAAACTTATAATTGGAGTTTCATTCATATCACCAGAATCATCCCCAACCTCACTCAATGACTTGCTAATATCGTCTTCACTACACGATGAGTTAGTTTGATCAAATCCAAAATCATCATCAGACTCAAACCTATCATCATTAGGCAACGGAAATGGTATATTCAAGGGTTTTGACGTAAAACCATGAGAATGTAACGGCTCTAATACTTTAACATTACGAAGAAGATCTACAAAACTAGTATTTGTAGGCGTTGTTATTTGTTCTTGAGTGATTTTTTCAATTTCAACCCAAACTTGACCACAATAATTCTCATTGTTTTCGGCCAAATAAAACATCACTTCTAAACTTGAATCATTAATGACCTTTGAAATATTGGGCCTACCACCAAACTGGTAACATAGTGAGATATTCAACTTATAGGTAGTCTTATCAACTCTAAGATGTGTATAAATCAAATCTTTAAATTCCTCATAGCTCATTTTAGACCTAACAATAGTTGAAGTGGTCATTGTTGATTCATCACCCTTTATAAATCCATTATCATATCTAATATTACCACCCCAATATAAATTGATCAAGAACGGACGGTCTAAAGCCATAATGATATATATGGAAATGTAACTGCACGATAAATTATAAAATAAAACAAGTAAGTTATTATGCTACATATAATTCTTCTTAAAAAATATATACAAGAATATGTACCTTATGATTAATTCATAAAAGGAAGTCTTGAACTGAAGATGCAAACGAATACAAAGTTGAGAGAAATCTATCTTAACAAGATAATGGTAATGGAAATATATAAATCTGATGCTTAAATTTATAATGTGGAAAAGTATATGGAAAAGAGTTGATTTGACAATACATGTAATTAATTTCCTGCTTTTTCATATGAATAATGTACTGACTATTGTTTTACTTTGCTTTTGATTCTTTTACTATTTGAAATGACAAGTCATACATGCATTATTAAACCTAATTATTTTTATTTTTATTTTATTTTATAATTTTATTTTGTCTCACTATAATAATGTGTTTCATTTTTAACTGATTTTATTATTTTTTAGAAAAACTATACAACTTTTAATCAATTATTTAAAAAATATATTTATATATAATATGTAATTAGGATTAAAAAAAGTTTACAAATAAAAGCTATAAATACAAATATATAATAAGTAGAAGGACTGAAAATGTAACATTTTGAATCATACGCTGACATTTGCTCTAAACCCAAAACAAAGTACCCTATTTTTGTAAGAATATTTTTTTACCCTATAAATATAAACCCTATTTTTGTAAGAATATTTTTTTCCCCTATAAATGTAAGACACGTTGTAAAATACCCTATTTATGTAAAAAAAAAAAAAACTCTATGCATGTCGGGTGGTGGTTGGTGTCTCACTATAACAACGCTTGCATAAGTCATTTTAAATATCCTTTTAAACATAAAAATTTCAATTTAATAGAGTGTACTTTGCAGAAAAATAGGTCCCAAACAAAATTTTTAACAAAAATTGTTAGTTACGAGGTTGTAAAAATCAATACAAAAAAATGTTAATTAGTTTCGGTCTGTAAATAGTGTCCAAGCTCTTCAACTTAGCTACTTCTAACATCAAATCAGAACACACATCAAAATCAAATTCAAGCTTCAAATCTATTTTAAAATATAAAAAATCAATATAGATTCAATAATTAGGGTTAAAGCATTTCAAAATTAAGCATTACAAAGAAATATAAACTCATCAATAACAATGTAAATGTCTCAAAAGCATGAAATGACATATGTCTATAAGCCCCGATTCTGAGTCGTTCTCAATTCAACACATCGCACAAGTCGTTTCCCATATTCTAAGGGACACCCAAGGCGAGTATGCCAAGGGCAAAATAGTTACGAAATACGAAGCATATGTCGAGAAATAGCATGAAGCACATTCCCTACATAAAGGCTCAAGAAGCATTGTACTAGGTACAAGTGAACCATGCACAAGTACCACGTAAAGGGCTTGCAAGACCTAACCTACAATCTTTTGTAACATTCTCAGCTTTCTCATCTTTTGTACATAAAGGTTTACTTGGAATTGTTCACAAACATTTGCAACTTCTGCATTTGGATATCCAATTTATTCTCGAGTGTCCAGACCACACACAAGTCTTAGCTCATCTTATATTGATGCACATGTTCATGATTTCAAAACTCACGTCAAAACATAAATATTTGTTCCAATTTCAAATGCTTTTATGAAAGTCATTTCATGAAAGCAACACTTTAATTAGTACATATTGTATATCACATAAGCACATAGAGAAAACAGTTAAGGAAAGATCAAGAGGCAAAATATATAATAGGGGATGTGTATTCTTGGTAATGCACTCACCTTATCACTTATAAGCACTTCATTTCACTTCTAGGGTTGAATAAGCACGAACTAGTCACTTATGGTTAGCAATTATACCATTTTTATTTACTAAATGCCTCAAAATTGACATTAACGTGACTACCAACCCTAATTATCTTATTTTAATCATTGCATAATATATAAGACTTAAAAATGAAGTTATGGAAGCAATTGGAGTTGATTTGGACAAAGTTGAAAATATGGTCACCAGAAGTGTATTACTCGACCAAATCAGGCTATGTCTATCACTTGAATTGACTGAGTCAAGCATCCGACCACCAATTACAAGCAACTTTTGGTTTAAGGTTGTCCAAACTCCTTCCGACCGGTTCCAAACCCTTCCAAATAGCCTCAAATTATCCTGATTGTGTTCTAACATCCTAATACATATCCAAAACCTTTAAAACATATTATCCGTATAAAGATATAAGTTTCATATGTGATTATCTAGTGATTTATGACATTAAAAACTTGATTATGATCAATAGGAATCATTTGAATTTCAAAATAAGTTATATCTTGCAAATCAACCTTAGAATCACCAAACAATAATCAAATGGACTTTATAAATTAGATTTATGGTACTATTTGAAGTTTTAACAATTCAATGGTTGCATCATGTCATAAATTAAAAATAAAAACTCCATTGAAGTTATTTAGCAATTTGAAAAATATCAAATAGATCACTAGATGAAAATATCTACCTATGATGGACTCATTGATTAAAAAGGGGTTTATAAAACTTAAATCAAGTTTAAAACAATAACCAAACTCATATAATAGAGTTCAACATCGAAATCCACCATAGATAGGGTTTGAAGTTGCACGATAACTCTTTTATTTAAAACCGAGAAACATCAATGGATGTTGTTAGATTTATAAGTAGTTGATGATTCCATTACAAAAACTCAACTAAACCCTAATCTACCATAGGATTTCAACGGAATAGAAATCCAAAACCCTAGGTTGCATCAAAAGTATAGGATTACTATATATAATATCTTCGAATGCTTTAGTTAGATGATATAAGCTCAAATCCTTCAATAGTTCTTCAACTTCACTTTAATATCTCTTCACCTTAATACCATCCTTTAGCTTTCTAGTTCTTCAACTTCACCTAAATTTCATTTTTTTTCTTCATTTGACCACTAAGTGAGTATAACACTTCATCCAACTCCTATAGTTACTAATTTAACCCAAACTAACAATTGCTAACCAATATAGTCCTTTAAGACATTAGTTATTATGTCAAATCTAAGTTTCTCAATTTTTTCAAGATTAGTCCCTCATTACCAAAATTTGAATTTAACGAAATGATAACATCTCAATACCCTTGAAGGCTTTAAATTCACTAATATTATTTTTCCACTAGTTTACGTAAATTTTGTTTTATTTATTTATATTTAGTTGGATTACTTTTATTTTATTCATTTTTCCAAAAATTTTACTTTTACCAAAAAGGATAAAAATTATAGATCTATAATATGGTGTTACAACTATCTTCCTCTTTAGGATGATTCTATCCTTGGAATCCCACCAAAACACTGAAGTTACTAACTTTATCAACTTTTCATAAGTATAGGACTACGTGCTAAACTTAAGGTATCATATAAAAGATATTATCCCAACCTTCTTTATTATGTATTTCGTTAACACTCTTATTCTTTGCCCTCAATAGGTGTTAGTGAGAATTGAAGTTCAGCCCAATGATAATATTAATAGTGATACAATGAAGCATAAAATAAATATCATGTACCTCATTATCATCTTCAACCTTTGTGCCAGTGATCTGATAGGTACAACTCTAAAATTTAGAAGACTCATCCTTACATGCATCACCAACGTAGTTATTCTTCCTATTTGGGCACTTAATGTAAATATGTCCAAAATTGTGATAGTTATAACACTTTACCCCTTCATTAGGACACGAACTGTGATGGGTTCGAATTCATCAATTAATAAGTCCTATTTGCACATAGATAATTTAAAAACAATAGTAATAGTGGCAAGCAGGGTCGATCCTCGATGACTTGGTTTTTAATCTAGAAATGGACCAAAATATTTTTGTTCTAATTCAAACACAGAAAAGTAGGGGGTTTGGTATTCAATAAAATAAAACTATCACTATCATGAAAATAAAACTAACTTTGGAAACAAAAGTAAGAACAATCCAGTTCCAAGTTCTATTCACCTAATTACACTAACTAATTATGAACTGATGTCAAATTGAATTCTTATCTAAATTGGTACTAAAAGACACTTACAAGCTCTAGCATTTTTTCATTTACCAAGTTGTTTAACCAAAGCAAGCTCTTTGAATTAAACACAATCCTTCTATTTTTACTTGAACAAGCTCTTAGAATTCAATTGAATGATCACATTAAATATTATGTAAATGTTCCTAAACAATGTTCATTTCTCCTCACAAGCTCGAAAACATGCAATTATTTGTTTACACAGACATTAAGTCTCATTATGGAACCAACTCAATGTTTTTTTACTTAGTATTAATACATGTTGTCTCTAGATCCATTGTCGATGTTGAATACCAAGGAGTTTCTATTTCCATTGTTGAGACTGACTGACTCCATAATCTTCTTTTTGAACTTCATTATCCATTCTCTTGTCCAACCATAGTTTTTTGATGATATGTCATTGTCATTTGTGTACCTTCTAACCAATTATATGACCAAACATATGGAACTAGATAATTTTTTCCAGGGAATGTATTGCCATTGACCATCTTAGTGTTCTATATTTATCGTGTTCTCGCTTGTTTTTTCAAAATTGTATAAATAACTTACCTTGACTACTATTTTTCAAGTTTAGATCAAGTATGAACATTGTGTAACTTATTGGTCGGATTATGGGGTGTGATAAGAAAAGAAACCACATACATACATACACACACACACACAAGAATCTACCATCCCCTTGCAAGCTTAGTTGAAGATAAACTCAAGGACTCTATATTAGAGTTTCCCATCAATTTGTTAACTAATTTGGGCCCATGTTCGGCCTGTAACCATATGTAATGACGATGGTTATCCATGTTAGAAATTCGAGATTAGAATATCAATAATATTTCTTGGATAATTCAATGGATCATGTAAAGAAACACTTCGCAAACCTCTGATTTCGACCCTATTGTCTGAGGTATCACGAAATCAGATTTGAGATAATCCAAGAATGTAAGATGATCTTGATTTCAGGCTAAATCGAAGATCTAACACACTAGAAAAATACCTTCAAGTTCGTGTTTTCTCAGAGAGAGAAGAAGATGAAGCAGTTTCCTTTTGGTTTTTCTGTCTATAAACTTCTGGCAACGTCTATTCCTTATATATGAGGAAGATGACGGTTTTTCAAAGGGAAAAATGGCTCTCAAGCGAAAAGTCGCAACCCTTGGGTATTATTCGGGAAAACAATGACGGATCCAATTTTCTCTATAAGAAATCGGTTTGTGCTGCCCCTTGGATCCTGCTAGGGACCCTGGCCTAGAACCTCGTCTCCAGGGGCGCTGCCCCCCGGACCCCCGTATTCCCGAGTCCACATTTATCGGTCCGAGTAATATTGATTACACTAAACTATGTCGACAACATTAAAATTATCAACAATTCATAGCCCATTTACGATTTAAGGAATGGCTGATAAAAATTGGATATGAACAAGGCCCTAGTAAGCATACTCGATTACGAAGGCCTATGTGCACGTTTGTGCTTCTTTAGAAAAAAATGACTAACCTTTCCTTTTTTTATTTATTAAAAAGTTTAATTAAAAAATTTATTAAAAATCAACTAAAAAGGCTCTAACCTTATAACCGGTTCAAGGCCCAATCAAGCCCGATTTTGTACAACTCTACTCCACATGTCAAACATGATATCAGATCAACACAACTCTACTCCACATGTCATTCGTTTCATAGGGCATGTTGGAGTCTCTCATCTGCTAAACACGAATTTATACATATTTAAGTCTTCCCTCTATCCTTAAATCCTCTTTTATCCACAAAATCAATGAGTGCACATATGTAACAATATTGCTTTCCACCAAAATCGTTACTAACCTTGTTGTAAACTTGTCATTTTGCGAAGCAACAATACCGAGCACTCTGGAGAATTTTAACCGACCACTTAACATATTTAAAGGTAAAAACACCAATACAATGAGCACTTTCTAATCTCCTCACGAAATTGTATCACGATAATTTTTTAAAAAAATAATTATCGAATGCATACAAAAGCTCAAGTGACAACAATTCAAACAAATGTTAAACTCCCAATAATACGTTATGTCGCAAAAACTCACATTTTATCTCTCAAATCGTCCACTAAAATACTAAAACTCACTTGGTATTTATTGGAGTGTAAATGGAGACTCATGAAATCATCTTGAACAAGATGAAGTGCACGATTTCATAACATATCTATATACATCTCTTGACCGATATTACAACAAGTAAAACATCGTGCCAAAACGATAAACATTCAAATCAATCAACTACAAGAATATATTCAACTTGCAAGCTTGAAAGCATCAATGAAGAGACCATAAGTGAACCCCATCTTGAAATTATTGAGCAGGGCAATAGGGAAGGTCACTTTAGGTCTACTGTAATAGAACCTTGTAACATACTCTGTAAGAAGAACACAGACAACTGCAGCTATTACATCGTTCACAGCTAAAGCTCCAAATGACAGTGATATTGTCTGTGCAACATAAAATCCACCCAACAGGGATATACCCCCGAAAAGTGTTCTTCTTGAAGGGCTTTTGAAGTAGTTTCTTGAGATATCTGGTATGACCCGGATTATGTCTATTAGTCGCCTACGTCCCCCTTCAGTGTCTTGAACCGCTTTGATTTTGGAAAATTTGAATGATGACGGTCTTGAAGTTATACCGGAGAATTTTGGTATAGGATTTGAGTTGAATTTGATGAGATCTATGGAGGCGAGGCTTGGACAGATTGCCATTTGAGCTCAAATTGGATTCCCTGAAAGAAAGATTTAAGTTTGGGGATGAAACTAGGGTTCTGACATTGATATTATATCAACATAGATAGCTCGATTGTTTGATTACATTGTTATGTTACCATAAGCAATTGTTGATTTTTCCAGCATTGGGGATAAAAAGTCTGCCCATATTTATTAAATTGAAGAAATTGGAAGAGAAAGATACATATAATCAACGCACTCGATTGCAGGTACACAAATCTTGTTTCAACTCTTGCATACATAATGCATTTATATCCACAGATAGTATATGCAATCAGTAGCAGCGAATTTGACGATACCTTGATTATCAGTTAGATGCTCGAAAGAAGAACGATGATTGGCAAAAGCAATCGAACAGATGAAGAAGAAGAAGCAGATTGATTTAACGACACCTCGAGAGAATTCAACCTGCATATGTGATTGTGATTTGTGAAGAATAAACAGCCTTTTGTATTTTTCAGGATTTGGGTGAACCGAGTACTTGTAAAGTGTAAACTGTAACTATGAGTCCATGACCCATTTTAAGCCCATTCCAGCTAGCCACTAGCAACCCAAATAAGCCCATAAAACCTTGTTAGCATTTTATTTGAATGTTGATACAAATTAGTAAATACCCAATTTCTGAATACACCACATCAAGACGTTATAAGTATTTCAAAGGAACGTAGTATTGGTGGGTGTTAACGAATTTGCATAAAGATTAAAGAATTTGCTCCTTCCAACCCTGGTACATTAGGTTATTGTCTTTGTAAAGTAAACCACAAACTCTTTATGATGGTGTTTATCTATTTTTTTACGTTACTTAGTTTACAAGAACCAAGTCTAATTCGAGTTGTTAAACCCGACTTTCGAGTTCCTCATTCCCCAGTTCTGGTACATTTTTAGCTTCTCAACCCGACTTCTCCCTTTGTTTGTCGCCACATTTATTATAAGGTTAGTAAAATTAAAAACCGTTGTAGTCTAGCTAAAATTCTAGTTTAACCACTATATTTCTTTTTGTTCCACAAAAACCACTCATACTTTCAAAGATTTTCATAGTGATCACTATTCGTTTCATTTTATAACCTTTAAGGATTATTTTCATTGAAATATTATGTGAAAAGTTTCATATTGACATTTGAAGAAATATTTGAACTTCATTGTAGTAAAAATTATAGTTAAAGTTGTCTATATGTGAATTTTGTCTTCGTAAGTGAAGCTTTTCGGCCACGTTGTGAGTGCATAGGGTCCCAAGTGAATCCATGAAATTTTGAATACGACGGGGATAAGAAGTTTTCCGAGTTGGCGACATACAATCATGATTTTTATTTGTTATAGTGGTCTCAATGGATTTTTTTGAAAATATGAGTGATTTTTATGATTTTTTTGAAGTATAGGTAGTTTTATAGAACAAAAAAAAATATAGTACTTAAACCGGATTTTGGTTAAACTACAGTGGTTTTTATGTTATTAACCCTTTATTATATTCCAAAAACCTCTAGTTCAAACAACTTCCTGTCAAAAAGCGTTGCAAAGTGGAAAACCGCTTCTTGAAACCTTATAAGAAAGTAGGTTGTATTATATATTCCATTCAAAACACCGTGTGCAATTATGATTGGGTTTAAAGACAAAAGTGTGAAGTCTTTAAATTGTATGTGTTAAAAATACTATACTGTGAAATGTACATGAAGTACATGTTACATAGTCACTTATGTGGGACGGTGGGAGCATTGGGTGAGTAGATTGTATATGGTTTGAAAATTGTTTGAAATCTAGATATTCTGCAAGGGTGTTGACATTATTGAAAGTCTTCATTGAATCACTTCGGTTTTGGAAACTCGTGTGTTTAGGGACATGTATTTGTGGTGCACGTACTTGTTACCTCATTTTGAAGCTAATCATTCTACATAGTGTGTGCAACACCATAAATCGGGTTAGATAGTTTACCCTTGCTAATCATTTTGAAGCCAATCATTTTGGAAACACCCTAAACATCTCTTTTAGGCCAATCACAACTCGAAAAGTTTAGGAAAAAAAAAACAATGTGCATATACGCATTTCTTTTAATCTGCACATATACACATTCAAATGTACACATACACATATTCAAATGTGCAATATTCAAGACTTGCGAGAATCTCTGACAGACATATTTACTTTTGAGTTGCGATTGGCCTTGACAATCTGATTAGATGCTTGTGGCGGTAGTTTAATTGAAAATTGTTTCCTAAAAAATTATTCTCAAGTGCTCATACAAATATTAACTAATACCAACTCCAATCATTCTCTAATTTTACTCTATTTTTAGAGTACAAAATGGTGTGAATATTGATTCATCTTCAATCATAATATGTTTTTACTCTATTTTTATGCCAAAAATAACATTCCAAGTATATTATCTTTGTCCAAGTTTTTATATTTTCGTAAATACTCCTTCAATGTACTTAGGTTTCTACAATTTTTTTTATTTTTTTATTAACAATAACAACAATTTTATATGATGAAATAAATATAACCAAACAAATAATTGAAATAAAAATAATCAAAACTAATTGTGATAACTAAAATAGATATATTATAAAATAAATAATTTCAGTCATAACACATTAAAATAAATATACATATTCATTTATAGAAATAATCTACATATATTTGAAGAAATATAATACATGCATGTATTGGATTATATTTCTCAAAAAATGATCAATTAACAAATTCTATAGGCTCAAATTGAGTTTCTTTGTCTTTGATAGGTTTATACCGAAGTGTGTGTATGTAACTTTGAGGTTTTATTAATTATGTTACCATGTTGTAAATTATTAAAAGGTATTAAAAGTTCAATATACATTTGAAACCTTTATCATCATAAAAAAAAACATAAAAATTTTCTTACCCTCTGTACAACCGTTGCAACTAGTTTAAAAAAGTTAAAGTACAACCAACTTTCGTAGATATATCCTCTATTTTGGTTAGACAATAATAGCTCACAATCCTACACTTGTTGATTGATCTGACGTACAAAATGGGAGAGTTAAATGAGGTGGCATTCCTTATTGGCATCCACTAGATTGAACTCTATATGTCATGTTGGGGTTCAAGGGATATGGAGTACAATGGCTATTGAACTCTTCAATGGGAAAAATAAGTTTAAACTTTGTAGAGTTTAATGCAGTATAAGAAAATTATGATTTGAATGGAAGTATAATAATGATGTAGCAATTCATTAAACTTTAAAGAGTCCTATGCATTATAGATGGCCTTAAAACATTACATAATGGTCTAATGCCACATTATTTGCCTAATTTCCCAACACTATATAACACGATATAGATGAGGGTTTATTCCACCAATCATAAGATGATTAAGATCAATTGGCAGGCGTCCATAAGGAGAGGGCGTAAAGAACCCGCCCCTTCCACCCTTGCAACATCCATTTATTGTCTTCATGAACCACAAAATCTTTATGATATTGTCTCTCTACTTTTGACATTACTTCATTCACAATACCAGAATCCAATTCAAGTTGTTGGAACCCAGCTTTTGAGTTCCTAATTCCCCATTTTCGGTACATTTCTGGCCTCTCAACCCGACTCCTCCCCTCACATGCCACCACATTCATTATGTCCCTCCCAAAAACTGTTAGGAATCGGACAGGGTACACGCAGCGGAAACACACTATCACACACACACAAACTCATGAAAATAAAGTAAAAGATAACACAAGGATTTTACGTGGTTCGGATTCGATGTCAATCCTACATCCACGGGCGACAACTAGATTTTATTTGACTGAGGAGATTACAAGAGATACACACTCAATCCTTTACATGTATTGTGTGTTGTGGTGCATCTAAAACTCAAGTGAAGCTCCCTATTTATATACATTTGAGTGTGTATATAATATACATATATCAATGTGAATGTGGAGTTGTTTTTCAACATATTCACCAACCCTTTGAATATTGCTTCACCAACCTTTGAAAAGAAAAATATTCACCAACCAAATATTCACCTAACAATCTCCCACTTGAATATTTTTAACATCTCTCATCAATCTCCTAACATAACAAGTCTTCCAAGCTTCCAGTTCCCAAGAACAAGCTAAACTTAGTCAATTTCCTAGTTGCAGCCACCCCTCATTATCAAGTACTAGAAGGGCCAGTTGAAGCTCCCACAAGCTCCAACTCAGTCGTAGCCAATCCCGCTACCGACTCAGCCGTGGTCAATACCACTACCGACTCATCCCCTGTCTCAACCGGCTTGGACACTCCACCGGATCCAGAGATACACCGAGGACCACTAACACTCTCCAAACTTTGCAAACTTCCAACAGGAGAGAATTTTCCAGTCTTAGTCTTCAAAACCCAACGGCTCTTTGTAACTGTACCCGAAACACACCTCGTGCTCCCACTGTCACAAAATCCCCTGAATGGTTTAGACTTTCCGACTCGTTCAGCTAAAATTCCCTTGGCTCCAGAATTCATGTTTGCAAAATGAACTCTCTTAGCACTAGATTTAGCGAACCAGATTTTGTCATGCTTAACGGGGACGGTCATACTTCCCTCAGCAAGTACCTCAACCATATATAATGACCCACGCTTCATACCTTGAGCAATCACCAAATTACCATTGACCAACCTCCATGTACCACCACCAAACCTTACTTCCAGTCATTGTTTATCCAGCTGACCAACAAAAATCAGTTTCTTCTTCAGCTCCGGAATCACCCTGACATTTTTCAGGTTCCATGTAGTTCCCAATGAAGTAACCAGATCAATATCTCCCATGCCCGTTACTTGAAGCATCTCGTCATTTGCTAATCGTACCTTCCCAAAATCTCCTTCTTTTAGATTCACCATCGTTTCTCCGTTGTCCATGGCGTGAAACGAAGCCCCTGAATCCATGACCCAAGAGTCTACAGAACTTTCCATACTTAGTATCAGTGCATCATCCTCAGACACTCCCTCAGCACCAGCAATGTTCAATTCTTTCTTTACATTGACTCTTAACATGTCCCACCTCTTGGCAGTTCCAGCACTTCACATTCTTCCAAGTTCTAGATGAACTTCTTCCCCGACTCCCACTGCTCCCACTATTCCTGTTATTCCCTCTACCTCTTCTGATATTTAATAACTCAGAAGAAGACAAGCCACCTTGATTCTTGCGTCTGGTATCCTCGCCTAGAACCAAATCTCGAACCCCTTCAAACGTCATACCACTGGTCCCCACTGAACTTGTAACAGCGGTTACTGTTCCAGACCAGCTATCAGGTAGTGAAGCTAGTAGCAGTGAAGCTTGAGTCTCGTTATCAAATTTAATTCCCACAGATGACAATCTGGAAAGAATTGAATTTAGATTGTTAATGTGAACAGTAACTGAGCCTTCCTCATTCATCCTTGTAGTGAACAGCTCCCTCATCAAGAACACCTTGTTAGCCGCCGATGGTTTCTCATACATGTTCGTCAGAGCATCCATCATACCACGCGCCGTGGTTTCCTTCATGATGTTGAAAGCGACGCTCCTTTCCAACGACAATGTAATAACCGCCTTAGCTTTCTTGTCCTTTGAGTTCCACGCATCTTCAGCAGCTTTTTACATTTTCTCCGGTTTGTCTCCAAGTACCACGTCCAAATCTTTCTGACATAGCAATGCTTCTAATTGCATTTTCCACCAGCTAAAGTCAGAACCGTTAAACTTCTCGATTACAACCTTGTCTTCAGCCATTACGACAAACAAGAGACAAATATTTTATAGTATTTTTGTGTGACAGAACAGTACCCTTCAAAGTACCAAGACACCTTTAATACGATTAATAGAAATTAGTTTCTGATGTGGAAGATCAGACAAAACTGCAACCATAGAGCATACTCTAATTTCTAAAACCGATACCTCCTCCAAAACCCGAAGCTCTGATACCAGTTGTTAGGAATCGGACAGGGTACACGCAGCGGAAACACACTATCACACACACACAAACTCACGAAAATAAAGCAAAAGATAACACAAGGATTTTACGTGGTTCGGATTCGGTGTCAATCCTACATCCACGGGCGACAACTAGATTTTATTTGACTGAGGAGATTACAAGAGATACACACTCAATCCTTTACATGTATTGTGTGTTGTGGTGCATCTAAAACTCAAGTGAAGCTCCCTATTTATATACATTTGAGTGTGTATATAATATACATATATCAATATGAATGTGGAGTTGTTTTTCAACATATTCACCAACCCTTTGAATATTGCTTCACCAACCTTTGAAAAGAAAAATATTCACCAACCAAATATTCACCTAACAAAAACCTCTTGCTCGAAAAATCTTCGATCATCGTCATCGTGCTTAGCAGTCGCCTGAAACATGTCAAATAGTGTTGTGAAGTGGAAAACCGCTTCTCGAAACCTTGTAGGAAAATAGGTTGCATTATATGTTCCATTCAGGACACCGTGTACGAACATGTCAGGGTTTAACTTCCGAATAAACTTAAGCACCGAATCTCTAGGCTGATTCTCCATCACACACTCATCAACTACATTCCTCATCCGATATATGCTATTGACCATAAGCATCTCCTCACGATCAATCTCTAAATCCTCAATTCGAACATTTTCCCAATTTTTAGCAATGGAGTGGTACTTGAAAGGGACATTAAATCTCTTGGCATATTCCATAAGTCGTATTCCTGTTTCTTCGACCCAAGGCCAGGCTGCGGAAGATCAATGCCAGTAACTCTTAATGTGGGAGGTCCACCGGGTCTTAAAGATAGACCCTCTATGTAACGCCAAGATACTCTTTTTATAATTGTATAAAAGGGTAAATTGGTCATTTTACCTTGGAAGGGTAAAATGGTCTTTTGGACAGAAAAGTATTTGGTTTGAAATAATATTTTGAGTTTTGGACTTAAAATGTTATAAAAACTGATTTTTGGTCGTTTTACCGAAAAAGGGTATTTTGGTCATTTGACCAAGTCAACGACCAATTATGTAAAAATATTGTTGGTTGTGGCAAAAATGTAAGAAATGAAAGTTTTATTGTAATAAAACTTGGTTATTGTGGTCAAAGTTCAAGAAAATGAACTTTAGGACCAAAATTGTAAAATTTTGGGGTATAAATAAGAGAGTTGACTCTCTTGTTGACTGGCCAATTTTCAGTTACGGGAATGATTCTTGAGAGCAAGAAGGATGCGATCTCTGCAGAAAAACATGGGATTGAAGCAAGAAATTGGAACTATGGCTTGGAATTGTTGATTCCTAAGCTTGAAAGGTTAGTTCTTCAAGTTCTAGCTTGTTATTTCTTGATGAGTTTTGTAGCAATTCAAAACTGCATTTGCAGTGATGATTATGTTGTTAAGTTGATGTAATACTTCCATTAAGTCATGCTAGAAAGGACTTAACTCAAGAAAATGGAAGTAGGTTGTTATTAGTGATGAATTTGAAGTTTGGGGTTGTTAAAACTAAGAACCCTAATTCTTCATTTTGGTTGAATTGGTTGTTTTAGATGGTTGAAAACCTTGTTAAAGTATAAGGTTTTAGTCCTAGAACAAACCCCAATCGATTAAGGACCTGATTAAGGACTTAATGAGCCAAAACTGCTTGCTACAGTGCATAAATCGCGACTGGCCAGGGGGGTCTGCCCAGGCGCCAGGCGCAGTGCGCCCAGGAGCCAGGCGGGGTGCGCCCAGGCGCAGTGCGCCCTGACCCTGGCGCAGTGCGCCTCCAAGGCAGTGGCCAGGCAGGAACTTTGAAACGCTAACTTTTGCGTTGCTTGTCCGATTAAGCTCAAATTTGGATCATAGGCTCGTTATGGTCTGAAAAGTTTGGGAAAATTTTTAGATTGAGTTTCCGACCCCTCGGTGGCACTGTAGACCGATCCGAATGTCCCGATGAATAGTAAAATTCATATAAAGTTAGTAAACGGAAAGTTTATTAACTAGGCATTGTTTATAACAATGTTTTGTTGAACTCTAATGTATTAGAGTTAGTTGAAATGGGTATTAACCGATAATCATGTTGAAAATGATTAAATTATAGGTACGGGACAAAATTCTACGGATCGTATCGGAAGGCAAGAAACAACCGGGAATTTGATGCAGCTAGCATCCAGGTGAGTAATCTCACTGATACCATATGTGATATATGATGATTGAGTTGTTACAGGTTGAAACTGATTGTGGGACGAAATAGATAGTTCAAAGATACGTTTGAAGAGACAAGACCGAATAAGCCGTGAGTCATTGCGATGACAAGAACGGAACCGTGAGTCTAGGCAATAGCGGCTAATCCGTGAGCCATAACTAATTCTGGATTTTATATCCAATGGGTGCGGCCTACGGGCAATGATTTCTGGATTTTTATATCCAATGGGTACGGCCTATATGGCTACGATTTCTGGATTGTATATCTAACCGGTGCGGCCTTCGGGCTATGTCTCCGATGCGGCCTTCGGGCTATGATTTGATGCGGCCTGTTGGCTATGACTCCGGTGCGGCCTTCGGGCTATGTCTCCGATGTGGCCTTCGGGCGATGACTCCGGTGCGGCCTTCGGGCTATGTCTCCGATGCGGCCTTCGGGCTATGATATTTGGTGCAGACTGTTTGGCTATGATTTTGTTACAGGTACATGGTACAGCCTGTTTGGCTATGATTTTGTTACAGGTACATGGTACAGCCTGTTTGGCTATGATTTTGTTACAGGTACATGTTGCAGCCTTTTGGCTATGATATCGGGTTATCAAACCCAGCTGGTGCAGCCTGCGGGCTATGAATTGTATATTGTTAATGTTTTGGTGCAGCTTATATAGCTATGACACAGGGTGCGGCTGTTAGCCATGATATATGATACAGTCCGATGTGACTAAGAGATGGGACATAAATAGTCGTATATGATTATACGTGCAAATAACTGACGTGGATTGATAAATGCAGGTTATTATGTTATAGTCTGTAAGACTATAATATAGGATGTGAAATCCTAGAGTATATATGGTCAGCCAGTAAGGCTAGGAGTTTGGATTTGATATCCAGACAGTTATATGATTGTGTTTTGATACGTGTTATCTGCAGATTTGATTACTCACTGAGCTTTGTAGCTCATACTGTTTGTTACTGTCCCTGCAGGTTAGCATGATACTGATAGGGGACAAGATAGGGTCCGTGACTCGTGAAGTAGGACTCGTAGATGCTGTCAGTAGCAGCCCGGCTTAAAAGGAGTTATGGTATTTTTATACTCTCCTTGATACACTTGTACCCGTATTTATTAAAATGTACCCTTGTTATGGTTTTATGTATTGAAACCTGTGTTTTAAATGAAAAATTTTTCAGGGGTATTTTTGTTTAAAAAGCCGGGTGTTACAAGTTGGTATCAGAGCCGAGGTTTAAGTGAACTAGGTGTCTATAGCGTAGATTCCTGGACTTAAACCCTGAAACAGTAGACATGATGAACTGTTAGGTGTATATAGTTGTTATTATACATATATAACCTAACTATTGCTGACTTCTAACGTATAAGAAGTATGAGCAGCGAATCGTATTTTGAGGAATTTAGGGCGTGCAGCTTTGAGAGGCGAACCAGCCCTTTTCCCAAGGCTCCATCGAACGAGGGGCAACGAGACAAGTAGCGGAAAAATCCACATGACGAGCAATGTTAGCTGATGTGGTCAGATAAATGAATCTGTTGCTCACCTTAGTAGATATTCAAGGTGAAAGAACAGTAGTTGAGACTACAAGAAAAGTAGAAAATAAAGTGGACTTCTCAGAAGAAGTTGTCACAAATTTGGGTCCAACCTTATAGGGAAAGGACCAAAACAGAGCCACTATGTATAGTGATCAGTGCAGGAAAGGCACTAAGGAAGATTGTAGAGTTGAGACTCTACTGTTGACATGCTGAGATTGCAGATGATAGGAGCAGATTGCTCGAGCTTGTCGTATGGGACGGAAGTGGTTCCAGTGTGGAACTATAGATCACTTCTTATTGAAATACTCACATGCTAAATGTGGAGTGACGGGTGATGAACCCAGGAAAGAAAGATGGAATAAATGGTCGAAAAGGACCCATGGTACCATGAGCATCCCATTAGATTGTGGAAGAAGCTTGTGAGGAGACTGATATGGTCACAGATATCATTGTTCTGAATATAACTCGTGTATGTTATATTTGATCCATGAAGTTATGCTTTGGATCGATGACTTGATGTCTTGTTTGAATTTTTCATCAATGATTTTGGATGAAATAATTGAAATAGCTATTGTAGATAGCAAGTATGTTCAAGATATTGAACACCTGGAAAGTAGTCTGCCTAGGATTTACGGGACCCTTTTCCCTATGAATCTGAAGCCGATGACTACCAGTGAATCTGAAGCAATAGTGCTTATGAATTGGTTAGCAATGAATTATGCTAACATGAATTGTAGAAATATGAACATGATTGTTCAGAAAGCAGAAACGAGCGGATGAAAATCCATGGTAAATGACCGTTGTTGAGAATACCGGTTAGCTTCTTTGCTTAAACTCGGAAAAGAGTTAGTAAAGGAATGATGTTGTTGTTGGCATACGTGGTATGGGCCAAGCTTAATAAAGTGGTGAAAGTAGTGTACTACTTTAAATAATTTTCGGATGATTCTTTTGAAAAGAACTTCCAAGATTTCTGCCAGATTGGCAAGAAAGAGCTTATGATTAAGCTGGTATTGGGAGCCGTTCCTGTTATCTAGGCTCTGTGTTGATTGGCCTCTGCAGAGATGGCAGAGTGGTAAAACAATTGGAAGAAATTGTTTTTTTAAATTGGGATCTCATATGACTGTAGGTGTCATCAGATGGAGCCCTATCTGTTTGAAAAGAAGAAAGATAAGTTAATGTGTATGTACATTGACTACTGAGAATATGATATTCTCGAAACCAGATTGAAAATGAGGTACAGTTGTACCAGATACTGGAGTTACTTCACTGAGTTAAGTGATATGTTAAATTCTCCAAGTATGAAAAATTTGGCTAAAAGAAGTTTCAACCCTTTGGGCATGAAAATAGTGCCAAAGATGATAAAATAAATCCAGTGGGATAGATGATGTAGTAAAACTGGAACCGCCTGAGGAATCCGACTGACATTGTAGTTCCTTGGATTTGGCAGGTTACTACAGGAGAGTTATAGAAAACTGCTCCTTGATTACTGGTTAGCTGGCTAAAGTTGACAAATAAAAGTGTAAAGTCTGAGTGGTAGAAAGACCACAGATATGTTGTAAAGGTTTGGAATAAAC